>VCHN02000014.1:24711505-25357383 GCA_007115665.2 Sequoiadendron giganteum
CTAACCAAATACTCTCAAGTGATCAACACTTGGATTTATCCTAGACCATGCTTGTCCAAGTTTCATTCCTTTAACTATTTTTTTAGGAATTATATTTAGAAGATACACTATTGTACATATTGCTTCTACACAATAAATTTTATCTAAATTATTCTCTTTCATCATACTCCTCACCATTTCAACAATTATCTTATTCTTCCTTTTAACAACCCCATTTTTTTTGGAGTGTAAGAAGTAGCAAACTCTCTTGATTCCATAATTTTTCGAAATATCTAGAAATTGATTTGATTTTTATTCACCTCTATTATCTAACCTTATTAGTTTGATATACTTAGCACATTTTTTTCAACCAACCTCTTGAATTCTACAAATTCGTCAAACACTTTTTATTTTCTAGCCAAACAATATACCCAATATTTTATTGAGTAATCATCAATGAAGGTTAGAAAATACTTAGATTTATTCAAAGAAGGTGTTTTCATAGGACCACACAAATCAATATCATTATATTAAGATGTTGCTAAGATCTATTATATTTTCCAATTAAAAATCCAACCATGTGTTGTTTTCCAATAATACATTCTTCACAAAGTTGTTTTGTATTAAAAGGTAGAACTTCAATCATTTTTAATCTCTAGAGTAAAAGTGACCCACTAAAACTAAGGTCACCATATATTTGGTGACAAATTTACTTTTATTCATTTCACTAGACCTTAATTCTTGCTTTCCATGAGTAAAATGAAGAGGAAACATCCTATCAGCTATCATCTTTTCTCTTGCAATAACTACATTCATTTTTAACTTTTCTCTTATTATGCACTCATTCTCATCAAAAGTCACTTGATAATTTTGTTCTAGAATTGTCCAATGGAAAAAAAATTATTTTTTAGTGTTAGAAACAATTGTGTTTCATTAATATGTTTAACCTCACCCTATTCAAGTTTGTAATTGCAACTGTACCTTTACCTTTTCTTCCAGGAGATTTATTATCTCCTAATACCACTATAATTTGATGCTTTTCATTCAAATTGAGAAATAAATGCTCATTATGAGTCATATGTGAAGGACATATAGAATTAGTATACCATACATTATTCTCACTGGCATTTGTACTAAAGCAAGAAATGAACAAATTTTGTTTATCTTCGGCAATATAATGATATTTTCTTTTTGTCTGACTTTGTTTACTCCAACATTATGATGCATAGTGTCCAAACTTATTACAATTAAAGCATTGGGAATTAATTGTATTATAGTATCCTCCATTATTTCTACCTCTTCCTCTTCCCGTTCCTCTAAAGCTAGTACTTCTTCCTCTGAAATTATTACCTCTTCCTCTAAAATTACTAGATTCACCCTTGTATTCATTTTTATGATTATAGTCACGTTTATTATGAATTATAAAAAATGGGTTTCTTTTTCCTCTTATATTTTTTGAGGAAAATGCTTGCTCTAATATTTTTTCATTACTTTTTACTTTCTTCATCAATTAACCAAATTCCACTTAGTTCATTTATTTGCATACTTGTGAGATCCTTAGAAATATCAACTCTAGAGACCACACCATCAAATTTAGGAATCAAGTTTCTTAGGATTTTCTCAATGAAATTATTTTCATCTACATCTTCCCCTAAAAATATCATGACTTAATAGACCTTCTACCTTTGTTAGATAATCATTCACAGATTCACTAGTAATCATCTTTACATTTAAAAAAAAAAACTTCATTGTTTGTAGTTTTGTACTTTGTACACCTTGGTATGCATTATTCAGTATTTTTCATGCTTTCTTATAATGAATAGCACCACTTATCTTAGGGAAAATTTCTTGATTAAATGCACCTTGAATAAAAAATAGGGTCTCATTGTCTTTCTTGATATTTGATTTATACTCCCTTTTCTGTTGATCATTTAATGCATTACATACATTTATATATGCTAGATCCCTACATACCCTTGTTGAACAATATCCCACAAATTTTTAGATTTCAGTAGGGTTTTCATTCAAGTACATCAATATGTAAAATGGTCTCCTTCAAAGATGATAATTAATATACTAGACATTAAACTTCTTGCCATATTTTCTATGGAAAAAATATGCACAATGACCCAAAAGTTCAACATAATTTTCAAAGAAATCTCTACAAATGGATACTCCCTTTTCCCTTCAAATGGGACCAACAAATAAAAATATTTTTATATTATATTATTTTTGGAGAATAAATGTCTCCTTCAACTTTACAAAAAGAAAAATTTGATAATCTCTCTAAAGAAAATTCCAATTCCTCAATATATCACTTTCTCATATAACCATATTGTTATGATTTAAAGGTAAAATTTAAAATAATAAAAAAGCATTTAAGATTGAACCCATACTTTAATACTTAAAAAACTCCTTTTTTCTTATATGATCTCTTTTTTCTTTAAATAAAACTAATTTCCATGTAGTCTTTTAAAGTTCAAGTTTAGGCTCCTTAAAAAATAAAGTAAAAGCTTTTATGAAGTTTTAAAGAAAAAATTTCATGTGGATCTAATTTTTTTGATGCCTAAAAATATTTTAGAATTTTGCTTGGAAATCAAAATGAAACAAAATTTTATACACAATTTTCTCCTTCTCCAGTTTGCATGCCTCTTCACATGAACAACTTTCAAATACTTCCTATTTCAAATAGCCAGCTCCTTGAAAAAGAAATCGAGGATTCTTTCCATGGTTCAAATGCCTCTTCACATGAAAAAAATAATTCATGCCACAACTTGCACACCAAATCTCCTGCTACAGCCTACACACCTCTTCAATAAGACCTTCTTTTGACCTACAAACAACACAAAGAATATAACAATATCCTTTTAAACTTTCAAAATGTCGACTCCTCTAAAAATCAGCTCCTGTTTCCATGATGTTCATATGAAGAGACAACATATTTATATACTAGAGAATATAGGCAATAGAGAGGAAGCACAACTACAACTTAGTGAATCACACAACGAACTACATAAATCCCAGATTTACAACCAACATACACCTCATAAATTTAACAACTATACGAATTTAAGATCTCTCATTTAGATAACTTGCTCTGATATCATATAAAGGAAAATAAATTACAATGGTGATTTGCTGATCAAAAAATAAATCTATATGCAAAAGCTCCAAATTGTCTTGATGAAATGAGAGACAAGCCATCTATTAAATAGAGATTCAAAAGAAAGGTGACATTATGGCACACAACCATAATCACTAATAACTCAAATACAATATTTATCACACACAACAACATTGTTGGAGCTGATAATTGAACCCCACAACTCCCAAAAGTCACCTGCAAGCAATTATCTTATCACAAAAGAGAGATCAAAGCATAATTTTTTCTCAAAAACTTGAGATTTTTTTTTTGGATCAATAATAAGGGTTTTTATTATTGGAAAATAAATAAGATTACAACAAATTATTCTGGCTTTAGCCAGCAAGACTTCAAAATAGAAGATTCCCACCCCAGTACAACATACACCACAAAGTAACAATTTCAACCACAAGACCCCAAACATGACCTATTAACAGGTTTAAACCTTAGACGAGTAGCTTGGTTTTTTTTGGTATGCGACCGAAGGACCATAGAAAAAAATCCCTTCTTGAAATTATTATCTTTCCTCCCCTTCACGAATTGCCAACCGTCCTCCATCTTTTCAACCTCCTTTTGCCAGTCATAAGAATTCTTTAGCTCAACAAACCCCCTTCCTTCAATTTTTCTATCTCATTCAGCCACTCATCTGAAACATCATGCTGCTCCTATGGAAGTGCATGTTCTTCAACCATTTCCTGCCGATTTTTCCCATCTACCTCATCATTACGTTCCCCTTTTTTCTTGTAGCTTCTTCATGCCCGATTTCTCCCTACACTCTAGATTTTTAGCACCCTGATTATTTTTATCAACTTCAACTTTCTTTGCTCTTCCTTCCCCAACACCATTTGAGGTGAGTACCTCAATATTACCCACCCCCCCTACCTAATTTGAAGACTTAGGAAGTTCAGAGTTACCCACCATCTGGGAGCTGTTCTGGACTTGCTCTTCCTTGCTTCCTCTTTACTTCTCAACTGAATAGTGACTATGTGAGACATTTTTCCACCAAGTTGTTGGTTTTGACCATCTAGGATTTATACATTTTGCAGCAATATGTACAGTCTGGAAACATCTCCTACAAAAAAAATGTACCCCTTCATATTCCAAGGGTTGTACCCAACATCCTTTAGAGGTTTTAATTGAAACCTCTTCAGGGAGAACCTTTGAAACATCCATCTCCACTAAAATTCGTGCATAGGTGGAGTGCATAAGATTTGAGGAGCCCACATCAACCATCAAAAAATCCCCTAAAGAGTTTCCAATAACCTCTAAGAAAGACTCAAACCAAAAATGGAGAGGAAAATTTGGGAGTCTTACCCATAGAGGAGCTTTATCAAAGGTCTCTGTGGTAGGGTTAAAAGTCAGATGCTAGGGCTTCAGGGCTAGTGCATACTTCTCCTCCCAACTCCAAAAGTAGTCACAAAGAACTTTATTTCTATCAGCCACAATTTCAAAAAAAACAATAAACAAACCTCTGGCAGCTGGGTAGATTTGAATGCATCCATCCACAATAGGTTCCTAGTGCTCAGAAATCCACTTATGTAAATCTCAAAGACGTGGCCAAAAACCCCTGAAATGTCCTATCAATCCTAAATGGGAGAAAACTTTCACAATATGCAATACCTCTTTCTCTAGTTCCTCCTGCAAGAGGACTGATGGTTTATCAGTTTGAACAAACTTAGTTGTTGCTCCCATCATTTGAAGGAGAGGCTCCACCTGGTATTTCTCTGACTTGCTTCCCCCATCCTTCCCTCTGGCGCCCTGCTCCCTGCGCTCTGCACTTGGCAATTTTTGCCTGATGCATCTCTCCTCCTCCCTGCGACTCTATAATGAAAGAGCCGTGGCAGCCCTAAACATCGCACCCAAATCCAATTTTTCCACCTAACTTGAGAAATTATATTGTTACAATAACCTGAATGATAATTACAATGAAATGTGAATGATTAAGAAAGAAAAAAAACCCTAGATTAGGGTTTGATTAGATCAAGACAAGTGTCATCATCTAATGCAACGAGAAAAATATGCTAAATATAACTCAATCTAATTTAATAAAAAAAACTTACAAGTTTAGCTTAAGTAATAAAAATAAAAATGTGTATAATAATTAATTAATAAATTATCAAGTAATGACCTTTTTACTCCAACACCCCCTTAAGATTAACTTAAGGAGAAAAAAAAAATGATAAATAATGCAATGATGGATGCAAAATGGGTCTTGACTACAAGGCCTGATGAGGTACCCATGAACAAGAAACTGGAATATCTCATAACTAGAGAAAATGAGAAAAATTCATGGGAAAAACTCCTCTCCAAAAGAGAGATGAAAGAAATAAAATCACACATGTGAAAAAATAATGTAGGAATCGACATATCCCCCAAGTGTTGCTTCGATCACATAAGTAAAATCAAAATTCCCCCATAAGAGAGAAAAGATGAGACAATGAATCCCCCCAGAAGGAAGAAGCTCCTTTGCCAAAAGTGAATGCTTGAAGAAGAATGCTGAAGATGATAAAAAACAACAAACATTGTTTCTCCCCTTAGGAAGAAAAAAATCCAATGGAAAATTTAGAAGAAAGCATCTTAGGAGAAGAGGTCTATGATGGAGGTCATGGAAAAATGCTCAAGGGTTCACATGTTTAAATAAGATGAAACCAAATCACGTGAAGAAAATCCAAACAACTGCACAACGATACCTACAGAACAACCTCCAAAGATAATGTTGATGTGATGACAGGTGGGTCATAGCTATCATCAAAGAGGAAGTGAATATCCTCAAGTGTGTCCCCAATATCTATAATGTGTGACTCAAAAAATAACTCTACAATGTCTGACAAGTAGTTATCCCATAAATTTGAAACTAAAAGAATAGTAACATCTTGTTGAAGTGAGATGATATCTAAAGGTGCAAGGGATGTGGGAGGATGAAGCTCAACATAAGTCTCATGAACCAAGGTGGATGATGGAAGTACACAAAATTTCAAGTAACCAAACTTCTCCTCAGTTATATTATCCACTCTAGATGCATGAGAGTGAAGACCAATCAATGGAAGTGCAAGCTCATTTGGAGAAAAATAAGAAAAATAATACAATCGAGAGACATGATCTACTGTCCCAACTGCAAGAATATCTCTACTATCTAGGTCTTTGATAAGCACTGAATCATGTGTGAACTCTACTATCTTACTTGCCCCACTATGTGCAATCTGATAGATGGAAAAGAGATTGAAAGATAATGAAGGGACACAAAGTACATCATGAAATGTGTAGTCATCATCATCTATGGATCATTTTACAATAACACTCATATAAGTATTCCCCATCAAAATATGTGGTAATTTTCAAGGCTCATATGAAGAGAACATACCTGAAAATGAAGCCATGTGATTGAGGCTCTTGAATCAATAAGCCATTTGTAGGACCGTAGATTGGTGGATGCAAAGAGAGTGCATGTACTTTCATCTTGTTGACTCCACGTGCCATAGTGGTTGAACCTAATTATGAAAGTTCTAAAGTGGAAGAAGAGGATGAAGGAAACTGAATATGATTCTTTTGTAGAAGATGCTTCAAAACATCAATCTGCTTTGCATAACATTGATGCTCATCATGTCTTATCTTTATGCAATATGCACATTTTGGTCAATATTTCTTACATGAGTTCCCTTTAGAAGAGGAAGAAGAATCTGAGGTATCTTGTGAATGTGATTCCTTGGCTTGTTCATTAAACTTGGAACCATTTTATTTTTGTTTGTTTCTTTTAACATTTGAAGCTTTCGGATCTCTAGTGCCTAGTGATGCAATAAGAGCTTGTGATTAGGAAGACTTCGAAGAGCCCATCTGTACCAAATTTTCCCGCTCTTGAGTGAGTGATGTAGAAAAATCATCAAGTGAAGGCATAGTGAATCTGGCACCAAGTGCATCTCTAGTGGCATAAAAGGTAGACACAAAAATTGAATAGTCTAGACCAAGCTTGGCAAGGATTGAAAGAATCAACTGAGTGCCATTTTTATGAATACCACACTGTGTCAACTTCAATCCAAGAGAGACTTGGGTTTGGTGAATTGGGTGCTATCAAAATCTTGAGGATTTGAAAGCCAATAATTTTATTCTCTAATTGAAATCCTCTCAAAGTATTTTGCTTCCCAAACAAGGACTCCAATTGAGTCCAGATCTGATTGGGTGATGTGCAAGATTCAACATGAAAGAGAAGATCAAAAGATAGAAATGTATAATGTCCCAAAATCCTCATAACACCTGTTAAACCAATTTCTCTTCTCAACAACACCTGTAGGTTCAATTTCTCTATCCATGGTCACTCTATATAGCTCTAATTTCTAAAGATGTATCTCCATTTTTCTTCCAACCATAGTAGTTGTATAGAGTGAGTGGAGAAATATGTGATAGATCCATGAGTAAAATCTACATAAATGAACTGATACAACAATATATACCCCTCAATACAAAAAAATTCCCCTTTGATCTCAAAAAAATTGACCTGTTTGCATGTTTTCCAAGAAAATAACCAAAAAAATAAATCTAAGGTCTGATTGAAATAAAAAAATATTTGGTTAATTTTCTAGAAAAATAGACCTAATACTTGTGAAGAGGATTTAACCAGCTTTTTGGTACCACTTTAATTATGAAAATTTGATAACCTAGTCAAAAGTTATGGCCTCTTGGTTGGAAATAGCTTGATTTGACTTCAAAGGCCTGTAGAATTTTTTAGGGACAAAATCAATAAAAATCGCCTACATCACTGGATCAGGCTTGTAACCACCTTTCCAATGATTTAAATTTTATAAAATATGGAGATGGGAAGCCCACGTTATACCCAATTTTGTAAACCTTGCCCAATCTACCTTATAGGGTGAATTGGGGGTTGAATAAATAAGTGCCTAGTTTCCTAGGTGGCCTCTGCTAAAGCTCAAGGGGCTAAGTTAAGGCCCTTGGTCACTGATAGGACCAAGGGCTGACAATATTGGATGGTCCGAGGGCTGGAGGGGTGTGGCGGTGGCAGAGCAACATCTGAGACGAAGCAACATAGGGACGATGTGGTTGAGTGACACAGGGGCGGTGCTAGTTAGGTAGAGGGAGGAGAATATTTCGTTGTACCATGTCACGATTGGTGATAAATAAAAACAACCAATTTTTTGTTAAAAAACATGTTGTTGATTTTTAACCACTAATTTTTTAAAAAATATGCGGATGAATTTTTCTCCCTACACCTACACAACTTGCCATGCATATGGATTGTATGGCAATTTACAACTATACAAATCCATACAGTTGTATGGTTTTTGCCTTATAAATTGCGCACTATAATTTTTTTCCCTTATTTCAACTTCTCATATTTTTGTAAAATGATAACTGATCTTTAGGTTTTCGGTTGCTCCATACATAATGGCGAGGTCTGTTTTGCTCCAAGATGCACTCAAAATCAAATATCTTAAATTTTGAATAGGAAGCTATAGATCTGAAGCATTGATATCATGTTGGAGTTGATGATTAAACCCACAACTCATAAAAGTCACTTGCAAGCAATTATCCTATCATAAAAGAGAGATCAAAGCACGATTTGTGCTCAACAACTTGAGAAATTGTATTGATGCCATAACCTGAATGATGATTACAATGAAAGGTGATTGCTTAAGAAAACAAGAAAAAAAACCTTAGATTATAGTTTGATTAGATTGAGGTCCAAGTGTCATCATCTAATGCAATGAGACAACATATGCTAAATATAACTCAATCTAATAATCAAAAAACAACTCTTAAATTTGATTTTAGTAATTAAATTAAAAATATGTCTAATAATTAAAGTTTAATTAATTATAGATGATGACTTATTTACTCCAACAAATATAATTAATAAAACAATAAAGTCAATACTATGTAATAATTAATGATTAATTAATTATCAGGTGATGACTTGTTGACTCCAACAAATATAATTAATAAAACAATAAAGTCATTAAAAATTGTTCAATAAAGACTGCCCCAATAAATATTATTGGTGATGACTTATTTACTCCAACAACAAACAATAAAGTCAATAAAAACTATTCAATAAAGACTGCCCCAATGGACATTATTGGTGACAGTCTAAAGAACCCCATAATAGATATTTTATAGCATTTTGAAACAACAAATTTCTACCCATTTTTTAGGAATATTTTAAAGTTCTTGGTCTCATGGATTTAATCTTACAATTCTGCTTAAAATTTTAAGCTCCAAAATTTAAGGAATGAACTGTAGTGCTTTGATAAAAAATAATAAATAAATCAAAATTCTCTCATTTTTATTTTCTAATAAGAATTAAAAAATTTAGATGAGAGACAAGTGGCATAAAAAACTTCTATGTTGTAGGGGCAATTTCTAGCCCCACCCCAATTTCACCAGCTGAAAGATTCATTTCTAAAAGGTAGGGGCTCCTATTTTTTTGAAAAGGATTCCAATTAATCCTGTAGCACAATTTTTTTTTTCTCATAGAACCTCCTGCTCCATGAAAATAGAAGTCCAAATCCCCCATGGGACCATACAATTAGTCGGCAAGCAACTCTTTAAATCAAAACTATCTACTAAAGATGCAGGCTGATTCATAGAATGTTTGGTGATTCTTGGCCAGCAAGCAGCTCTCAGAATCAAAACTATCAAAAAAGAAGAAAAGAAAAGATGCAGGCTGATTTGTAGAATGTTTGGGGCTTCTTTGCCACCAAGCAGCTCTTAGGAACATGATTATCTAAGAAAACGATATCTGGCTTATCCATAGAATGCTTATGGTGATTAGCTGGCAAGAAGCTCATAGGATCAAAACGTTGATTCATTCATACGATTGCCGGTAATTCTCGACCGGCAATCAGCTGTTACAATGGAAGTTGACTGAGAATGATAAATTCACTAGACGATAAGCAGAGTTGGTAAGCTGCAGAGCAGTTTTAAGAATAGATAGAAGCTCAACGTTTGATAGATTGGTTGTTTTAACCAAAGCTTGGGCGTTTTAGTATCCGTGGAGAATTTCCACAATATATCATAGTCCATATCAAATAAAATTTATCAGTTATTGATATTGACGATTTCAAGCAAGTTTATTCAAAGTGGTACGTTCAATTTAATCTGAATCGAATTGGATTGGATTGTGAATATTTGAAAATTTTCAAATGGAGGAAGATTCACAATTGAATGGAATAAAGTGTAAGAGTTATGATGAAATGAGTAGAAATGGGTATGAGTATGATGTAATTGTTGTTGGTTCTGGATATGGGGGATCAGTTGCTGCTTGCAGACTTTCTCAGGCTGGCCTGAAAGTTTGTCTGCTTGAAAAAGGAAGGAAATGGGAGGCAGAAGACTTTCCCACAAATACTCTTCAAGCAATGCTTGCTACGAGGATTGAAACTCCAAATTTAGGATGCTATGGAAGCAAAAGTGCACTTTTCCAGGTGGGTTTTTTTGACAGAGAGAAAATACTTCGGATTTCTCAGAGCCAAGACTAGTTAAAGATCTGTCAGTGTATCTAATCATTTATAAGATCGTTCTTATGGACATAATACATATTCTCTAAGCTTGTTTGGTAGTTTCGTTTTTAAGATTGTCATTTACTTTGACTGGAATATCAGTAGTTGTAGTTGTAGTTGTGCCCAATTTTAAAAGAAGGGTGACCAATCCTTTACTGCATTAGGGTTAGGCCTTCCAGGATTCTCTTGCCAAAGCTTGTTTTTATGGTTTGTATGATATCATTATAAATTTTGCAATCACAAGGGTAGTAGACAGTTTAAAGCTTTGAAAAGAATTCGGGCCCTTTTTTCTCTCCCTAATCATATATTATGAATTCTGGAACAGGTAATTAAGCAAGAAGACTCTCTGGCGATGGTATGTTCAGGATTGGGAGGTGGATCTCTGATAAATGCAGGTATCATGGCCCCAACACCAATTCGTGCAAGGCGAGATCCGAGATGGCCAAAAGAATGGGAAGGGAGTTGGAGTTCTTCCCAGGACAGAGCAACAAGGGTGTTACAGCCAGAACCAATTCTCCACCAATTTCCCAGCTCGAAAGTTATGAGAGATATTTCAGGGGAGATCGAGGAAAGCACTTTAGATCAAATTCAAACAAGTATCAAGTTCAACCAGGGTAAAAGCTCAGCAGGATTGCATCAGAATGCTTGCATGGCCTGTGGAAATTGTCTATCTGGATGTCCTTACAATTCCAAGGGTTCTACAGACAAAAACTATCTTGCCTTGGCCATTGAGGCAAGTAATTGTTGCGAGTCTAATATTTCTTAGAACTCGAACTTTCCCTCTGATCAAATTGACCTGTAGAGTGGATAGTCAGCTTTGATTTTGTATATACAATCAATTTTTAAGTTCTTAGTAGATTAACTAGTTCGTGGAGACCTTAAATTATCTTCTATTTTATTTGAATCTTAAGATAAGAATATGTAGCATTTGTACTTGGAATTTTATTACTGTTTAGTTTTCTAGAATTTATTTTACACTATAGGTTACAAAATATGTTTGTATTTCTGTGGTCTATGATATTAAATTTTTACAATTTATTTTGTTGATAAATATTTTTTTGAATTCTATTGTGTTAAATATTTTACATCAATATTTCGGATCACACTCTTAATTTAAACTATAATCTGATTGATACTTATATAATTTATTTATATACAATTAAAATATTCTTTAAAGATTCCATTTTTACAGCGGGTTTCTAATAATTATGTAGGCTTATCGGAGGCAAAAATCAACGTTTTGATTGAAGTTTTCTTTGTTTCAATTTTAGATTTTCTTTGAATTTTGCTTGTGATGCATGATTTTGCGCTGTATTTTGTCTTACAGGCTGGCTGTGAGATAAAAACCGAATGCCAAGTTCGATTCATCGTGGAAAATCGAGACGAAAGTCTTCAAACTTGCTGCTGCAGAGGCATGGACAAAAGACCAAATAGAAGATGGCGAGTACATTTGGACGAATTGCAATATTTGTCATCAGATTTTGTGATTCTCTCTGGTATCTCGTTTTCCATCTATTCTTCTAAACTCCCACCTTTATACTATTATGACTTAACGTGCTGAGATGCAGCAAAGATCTGGCCTTCTGAAGGATAATAATGATACAACACTGTAAAAGAAAAATGCTTGGCTGTCATTTATCATAGATATGAATTTCCGTGTGTATATTATAAATTAATATTGGATATTGAATTTTTTTGCTACTTGGCTTTGTAAAAATCTTACACAATGGGTGTCTGACTGCAGCTGGAGTGTTGGGCACTGCAGAGATCCTATTCCAGTCCAGAAAGAGAGGCCTTGGGCTTTCTGAAAGGCTAGGATTGGGAGTAAGTTGCAATGGAAACAATATAGCCTACTTAGCTGGAAGTACCGCGCCATTAAATGGTTATGGATTAAATAAGAGGGAACTTGCATACTCTGCCAAGGCAGATCGTCCAGGCCCAGCCATTACAACTTCTTACACATCTTCTCTTGGATTCACAATACAGGTTGCTGATAATTCTTTGACGAGAAACTTTAAAGTGTTGATACAATAAATTTCTCTAATTCGTAATCATCAATGCATTCTACATTTTACTAAAATGTTCTGATGATTCTATGTTATTATGTTGACGCAGAGTGGAATCGTTCCTACAGCTTATCCTTATTTGCTAGTCAAAAGAATAGTAGGCTATGGATGGCCTCATGGCCACTCGCTTTTGCAAAGTTTTATAGAAACATTTGAACACCTAACTAGAACAATGGATTCCCAAGCATTGCTTCTGAATATGATGGGCTTTGATAATGGGGATGGAAAAATTTCACTAGATGATAAAACAGATCGTATCCAACTCTGTCCTCCTCAGGACACGCTACTTCCTCGGAAAATTAAAGCATTTCAGAAGCTTGCCAAGCGATTGGGAGGAATTTTATTTATGTCCAGGTTTCGTAGCACATCAGTTCATCTTCTTGGGGGATGTAATGCAGCTCATGATCCTTCCCTGGGTGTTACAAACCCATCTGGACAAGTCTTTAACCCTTACACTAGTTCTTCACAATCTCAAGCAACTTCCTCAAAACCTGGATTTGCAGTGCATTCAGGTCTATATGTATGTGATGCCTCATTGATTCCTTGTGCCGTAGGCATTAATCCATCTCTGACAATCTCAACAGTTGCAGAGTATGTGGCTGTTGGCCTTGTAGTCGATGCTCTCAAATTCAAAGCATCAATGAAGTCACAGTTTTCTGCTAAAATCCACTTACATGATGTTGAAAGGATAATCAATACCCCAATTGATAGAAACCCAATTTCAGTTGGTTCAAAAGTTTCTGATCAGAAGGGACAAGAGGATGAGACATTTATTGTCAAAACTGCATATGCTAAGGAAAGGCAAGGATTACATAGTCCTGTATTCAATGGAGTCATCAAGAAGCCTGCAGTTTATGACAATAGACAAATGCAGAAGGGAGATAGTGGTCCAACTTTCAGAGAATCCATGAATGGGGAATTAGGAGGTATGCCATGCTCACTGTATCTCGTGTTTAAGATGAATCCTTGGGGTTCAAGAGATTTAGGATGCAAAAACAGAGGATTCGGAGATGATGATCCTCTTTTGAGAGGCAGTGTTGGAGGATACATGCAAATGAAATCTCTCCATAAAGACAATCTTTACATACTGGATGGGACCGTCAACATGTGCTGGCTAGACTCTCGAACACCTTATACTCAATATATGCACTACCATCTTCTTCTTTCATCATCTTCAGGCGCAAGGTATGTCATTTTCAACTTGAATCCAGCTGGGTATGTATGGTTGGACTTATATTTTTCTTGAGTGTTTTACTTAATACAAATTTCTCCAATGTTCAATCACATTATTGCAAGATTCTATACACAATAAACTTTTGTGTCTCCAGTTAGAACTCATTTTAATCCCTATGTGTACATTTAAAACCCCATTTTGACGCATGTTTGACAAGCAGATACATTTTGGAAGGCAAGAAGACGATGCACCCATTCTTATTCTGCTGCTTTGGTTGGAAAGAATCAACAACTCTACATGTAAAACTTTGTCAGATTACTTGGAACCACCAGAATTATAGGGCAGCCTATTTTAATGCAGACCTGGTTGAGTTGGAGGGTGATCTTAAAGTATCCGCAATTGGGCTATTACAAAGTTTGATAACCTTGAGAGGAAATTGGAAAGGCAAGTTTGTATCATTATTGGTGCAAAGCCTTATCAGAACGTACATTTTACAGAGACCTCGAGAAGTTTTGTCAAATGTTCATGGTACCATTAAGCAACATAACTATCCATGCCATGTATTGCATGAGATAACAGCAGGTAAGGAGGGATGTTTCATAATCTTAAGAGCCACTTTTGCTGGGGTTAACCCCTGTTTTAGTTTCTCAATTGTTCAGTTTTTACAATTCCTTAGACCGGATAAGAAGATTTGTTTGAAGAAATTCCCTTTAATTCTCCTCACCTAACAATCATCTCTTCAATTCTCGAATTCAACATTTTTATTTCTAGAATTCTTTGCTTTGAGATATCATAGTTTGGCACTTTCATTCTTCAAGCGTTCCATTTGTTTCTAATATGGAATATTAATTTATGTGAAGGTGATGGGTTTCTATTCAGCTGTAAACAATGGAAATCTACTTCAAAGAGCAACGGATTTGATTGTCCAACAAAACATTATCCTGTCCTTTTGTTAAATGGGCATTCAATAGAGAGTTTCTGTCTACCTACTGAGCCCATGGATCTAGTCCGAACTCTACTTGATGAAGGATACGAAGCATGGTTGTTACAAAATCGTTTACACCCTCTACATTCCTCCAACGAATTCACACTTGAAGATATTGCTCGCTTTGATATCCCAGCAGGTGTTCATTTGCCCAAATCTGGTTTTGCATTTATATTCTTGTTTTTGGGTAAGATGTAGTGGGCTCTTATTCTAATCTATGCTGGTGATTCTCATTTCATCCTCCTATGAATGCAGCTATGGCAAGGATTACAGAGATACACGGGCCTGATATCAAGGTCCATGTGATTGCACACTGTGTTGGGGGCCTTGCAATTCATATGGCACTACTAGGAGGCCATATACCAGCTCATAATGTTGCTTCTTTAGTTTGCACTAACTCATCAATGTTTTTCAAGGTCACAACTCTTGCATCAATCAAGCTCATGCTTCCACTGATGCCTGTAAGTTCTCTAATACCATCTATTTCTCATTACCCTGTAAATCTTCGACCATGGAAATTTCAAAAGAAAAAAATTGTTTTGATGTATAGTATATGGTTTGGTTTAAATAGTACATCACTTAGATGGCTCATCTGAAATTACACTAATAAATGGATCCTATTAGAAAAATTAATATAATTTTGGATGAGCCATGAGCCACCTTAGAATAGTGCATCATCTTGTTGGTTACGCTGGTAATCCAATGAGATAAATATCGAAGTCATAGAACTTTTAAAGTCTAGCTAATTGGTGAACAATGCTCTATCAAGTTTGTTTTAGACGGAAATAGAAAAACATAGTCTCATTCTACAACTTGTTCTGCAGATTTCAATGGCAATATTGAGGAAGAAAACAGTGCTAGAAATGTCTGAGAGTTCCGAAGGAGAATGGAGACACAAGCTCTTCAAGTCCATAGCCAAAGCCGTCCCTCGGCCAGAGAGATGCACATTAGATGAATGTGAAATCTTCTGTGGGATCTTCGGGAGCGCATTGTGGCATGGCAACGTATCTAGCACCATGCACCATTGGCTCTACAAGAAAGCATTGCCTCGTCTGCCAATGGCGGACTTGCCCCATCTTCGTTCAATTTGCATTGCAGGTAACATCGTGGATTCAAAAGGAAACAACAGTTTTCTCATTCACCCAGAGAGGATGCCATTGCCCACTATGTATATATCTGGTGGGAGGTCCATTCTTGTGACACCAGAGACCTCTCTCCTTGCAAACCAGTTCATGAAGCTCCATCAACCAGATTTCCACCATGAAAGAGTAGTTGTTGAGGGATTTGGCCATTCTGATCTTCTTATTGGAGAGAATTCTCGCAAACTTGTATTCCCTCACATACTTTCCCATCTCAAAACAGCAGAATATTGTTCTCAAGGATGTGAACATGTCAAAGATCCAAGCTATGCTCAGTCCTCCATCTCTTGGGAAAGGCCACCTTCATTCTTTCCGTCATATCACCACATTCTCTACGTTTGCCTGGCTTTCTTCCTCGTTCGCGCCTTCGATTTTATTTTTAGTTCTAGATTTGCTTTTCATTGATCACTTGTGTTTGTTAGGAAAAATATGTAGGGAATAGTAATGATGGATTATTTCAAACATCAAGCATTATAATCCCACCAGTATGAGCCAGACGAGAAGCAGGGAAATGCTCTATTTGATTTCAAAGATCTAGAAATATACTGAGATACATGGAATAATGATCATTATCCTTATCCAAGGAACACCACATGGTGATTTGTACCGGCCTTTCACTCAGCAATTTTGTACTATGTAAAAGCGTTCATTTCCTGGATAACAGCACAATAATATCATTTAGATACTTTAATTAAAGCTTGTATCAAATCATATCTTAACAATCTTATTTTAGATTAAATAAAAATGGTTCATGGTGAGGTGCTGTATTGTAAATCTTTACAAATTTATGATAGTTAAAAAAATAAATTAATAAAAAATCAATGTTTTATTTATAGTTTTAGTTTTCACATCAAAAGATATCTATATTTAATCAAATACATTTTTATATAAATTAGACTAAACATAATAATTTAAATAATTGATTAATTTAATTTGAGTTTAGAGTCATTTGTATATAAGAATGAAAATATAGTAGCGTGTTCCATTTTTTAGATGAATAAGTATTTATATTACTTATAATAAAAAATATTATGTATATTCACAAAAAAAGATGGGTGGAAGAAGTCACACCCCAAAGTCTAGAGAATGCCAAGTTCAAAATGTTAAAATATAAGATAAAGTTGCTAAGCGATGAGAGTTATACCACAAGAGGGGAGGGTGATGATGGTCATCTAGTTTTTCCATACATTAGTGGGTTCTAAGTCATTAGCAATAAGTTCCCAATTAGTGATCATTCCCTTTTCATTTCCATCCTTGACAAGCAACAAGCTAAGTGTCATGAGTAGGCAAGATAGTCAAATAAAAGCGAGGAAATTTGCTAGAATCTAGTTAGCTAGGTGTCCCTAATCATGTGGCTACAAGGGGCAGAAGATGGGTGGGATGGATGCGACTAGTTGTGAGTAGAGTAATCCATATATTTTCTTAGAGGGGGTTGGGAACCACATGTTTGAGAGTCACAACCTCCTTGAAAAAATTGACTACATCCAAATCAATGTCCACAAGGTAGAGATTGACCCCTATTGGAGGCCAGAGATAGTGGTACCCAAGAAATCATAATGTTGTGTCACCTAAAAAATCTAAAAGTACTTGAAGATGCACCACTTCAAGTGTAACTTTGTTAGATTTTTTTAAAATTTGCATAAGAACATTAGATAAAATCATAGCTTTAGTAGAAAGTGAAATAAATATCAATAGAACAACCAATGAAAACAAGAGAGCTTCTATCTTTCTAAGTTCTAAAAGGAATTTCCACTCTAAAATATTGCCCTATTTGGATAAATTTAGTAAGAATTCTGATCCAATATCCCAATAAAATCATATTCCATGTGAAATACTTAGATTTAAAGGATCCAAAAAGTCATGAATTCAATTCCAAGATTTCTAAGCTATGGAACAAAACTAGAAAAGGTGCTTGAGAGTCTCATATTGTCTATAGAATAGATAGTAAGGATTAAAAACTCCCACATGAGATAATTTGGCACAAATAGAAAGACCCTGGTAGAGAATGAACTAAGAAAAATGAGCCAAATTTGGCTTAAGAATAGTCAAGGTTTAAAATAAAACGAGCTTAACAAAGATTGGAGAAGCCATCTATGATTCAAATTTGGGCACCATCTAAAATATGCAGAGATAGCTAGCCATATACCTTATGATGTTTGTAGTAGTGAAATGCACATTACTAATCCATCCATCAAGGTTTGATGTAATGTATATGTAGCATGTATTGGGGGGAGTTAAATTAATGATAATTTGCTAAGTATCCAAACCTTGCTTAGAGATTTTGTATTTTAATTTGGCCTCAGGATAGGAGAGAAAGTTCTTGAAAGTTTTGAAAAAAGATTATGTATTTTTGATGCCCCTATTATAAAATTTTAAAGCATGAATACATGGCTCAACCTTGGAAAGAGGTTGGTCATGAAAAGAAATAATAGGAGACCACCAAATGAACTAATTAAATTGATAGATAATCCCTTATTGAAGTCATTTCCATCCCATAAGAGCCAAGGTTTGATGGCCTCCTAGGATTTCCATACACTTTTAATAAGAAAATTGCCCTAAATCTAAAAGGACTTCCTTCATTATAAGAATGATATGGAGACCAATACCTTCTAAGCTTGATGCCAATCAAACACTCGAACACTAGAATCATAATGTCAAATAAAAATATTCTATCTTTGTTTCATTCAAATTCTTTGATTATCCATTTGGCACATAATGCTAATCCTTAGCATTGGATTAAAATCAAATCTAGGCCTTAAGAATAATGAGGGAGGTAGTAGAAATCTGAAGCCACATGATGGAAGAATTTAGTAACCTATCAATGAAGGAACACAAAAATTCCCTTAGAAGTTTTCCAACCTTTAGGTAAGAATATTTATAAGGAATCCAATAGGAAGAATAATAGACATGTGTAGTAGCTAAAATTTTGGAATACACAAAAAATTCTCTACCATGGAAAGGGTTATTCTCAATTTTGGTAATTTAACCACTTGCCACAAGGTAGAAGGGGAGGCTTAGAAGGAAAAAGGAATGCCAAGGAATCTAAAAGTTCTATGATCAATCCATTTTTAGCTATAAGGTCCTCTAGCTAGTTAGGCTTGTTTGTAAATTAAAGCCATTGAATTTCAAGTCCATAATATTGTATATGGATGTTTCTAAATTTGACTACTTAGACTGTGATCCCATAATACTGGTTTACAATTTTTGGCCAAACTGGACACTGAGTTGATTTTTTCTAGAACTAAATCTTCACTTTTGGACAGCTATAGCGGCTAAACCATGAGGAATTTGAAAATAATGCAAACTAGTGATTTGCGACATTTTGTCTGTAGAATTCTAAATATATTTTTTTCAAATTTTTTGGAATCAGATTGCACTTCTTTTTCCATCTCCTTCAAAAACTAGTCTTTTCCAGTAAATACCATTTTTAAGGAGTGACGCTCACCGTATAACACAACTTTTTTCCATAAAGGATAAAATTATATTTTTTTCGAATTTAGATTTGTAACTACAATATCTAGTGTTTCCAATTGGTTTCATAGTGTTTTACTGAATATTTTTTCCTTAATCAAGTTAAACCAATTACAATTCAGACATAGGCGAACCATATAACACATAAATTTTTTTTGTATGTATCGAAATTCAATTTTTTTTTTGTTGGATCAAGGACTTCAATATCTAGTGCACTCATATTTTTCAATTTTTTTTTTGATAATCTTCTATTTTTTCACATGTGCAGAACATAGAGCTTGATTTTCAGTGAAAAACCTACATTCACAAGAAATTAAAAATAAATATAATAATAAAATTAAATTTATTTAAAATTACACTTTTTGGGAAGCTTATAATAAGGACTTCATACTTACAATTTTTTTTTTTTTAAATGAATTCATTTGATCCCCCAAAAGGTAAATCAAAAGTGGTTTTTTATCAACATTTTGATAGGTGTAAAGGAGACTCTATTATAGGTATGGTTTAAAACTAGTAGGGTTCTATCCAAGGGGGATTGATCTAAGGTGGTTTGATCAAAACCTCTTCAATTGGAATCCTTAAAATAGAACTTTTTAAGGCTTAAATCATTATATTTTCTAAAAATATGCGATTTCAACAAAAAATAGAATCTCTCAGAAATTGTAAACCAGCATTGTGAGATCACCCTAGAGTTATTTGTGATGAAAAATTTACACAACCAAATCCAAAACCATCCACACACAAGATTTTTTTAAAATAGATTGTTTGTAACATTTAGTTTTGTACCATTAGATATTAGACCTAGAAGCCATACAAAAGACATCTAGGCATTATAAGGCTTGTCAATATTACTTTCTTCTTCCAACAGAGTTGGGAAATAATCATTTTCAAGGTGAATATTGGTAGGGTAAATGATAGAGTAGGGCCCCAAAATAGAGATACAATGTAATGAATCCTACCACAAACGATTGTAGAAGGGATGTAAAGCTCAAGGCCAACAATATACCTAAAAGAAGGATGTATTTATTAAAGGACATGTCCCAACAAGATAATAAATGCATAAGATAGGAAAAAAATTGTAACAAATAGGTAGGTGTATGAAAGAGAGAATGATATGATACTAATTTTATATGAAATGATACAAATGAAGAATACAATGTACTAATAGACTAACTATATCAATATATAAAATATTGTGCATATCTTATGATCTCTAATGTGATATCTAAGTAATATGATCTATGTTCCACATGAATAACTTAAGTACACATCTCACAATTAATTCCTAAAACTAATCCTTCCCATATTACTAAGTTTAGGGTATAAACACAACATATAGAGAATACTTTGGGCTCATAACTCTAGTCTGTGACTCCCCTTTTATTACTCATAGTGACCATTGATAAGTTATGTTATGAAATTAGGCAACAAATACATTTAACTAGGTTATGTGGAACACCATTAGCCAAGAGATTAGCAAAGCCTTCTATAGAAAGTACATAGAGTGCTAGGGCCAAACAAAAAACTTTGTAAATGGATCAAAAAAATTACAAATGAAAGAGATTGCTATCCATTAATGGAAATTCATATAGAAGCATAAAAAAAAGCATTTTTAATTAACACACAAATCAATGATCAAATTCTAAAGCTTGATTTATATCAAGGATAAATGGCCACTCAATATGATCATAATATTTTATAAAGTCACGCTTAATAAACACAACTTGTTGCTAAGATTGTCTAGCTTATTATATCCCTTCCCAAACTATAATGATATTATAAAAAATATAACTAGATTTTATGAATCTAGTTTTCTTAGGCCCATAAAAAATTGAGAAATGGTGAATATTTAGAGAAAACACCTTGGCAATTATTTTGTAGGAGACAATGAACAAGGTGATCAATATCTAGTTGTAGATGTCCTTGAGGTCAAAAAATTTAGGTATGAACTTTAAATTGCATTTATTCATAATATTTCCTAAGGAATCATAATGAAGAGCTTCAAGATAAAGTTTATGAAGATCTTCACAAGCCAATTCCTAAAGAGATTTATATAATTCACAAGGAAAACCATCACAATCAAGGGGGCCTTATCATTACCTGTAAAAAAGATAACTTCCTTAAGGTCCTTTGGTGGGAATTTAATCATAAAAGACCTACTAGAATTGAGAGACTCAGTAGAGAACAACCCTCAATCACTATTATAGAGTAGTGTCTCATTCAGTAGTGGTTTTTTGAGCTTTGAATACCTATTCATAGTGACAAATGAAAGCCTAAAGGGTAAGTGTAGAAATATGTGACACAAAAAATATGTCACTTTTGTTTCTTTACTCAAAATGACCATTTGGCACTCACCAAATGGCTCAGATGACCAAGCCTAAGGGTTGGTATTTCCCAATGCAACCCATTTGACGAATACAAAATTTGGTGCTCGCCAAATGTAAATGATGACTTCTTCGAATGAATTTTCTTGAACTCTTTATTTTTTTCTTTTTCTTTGTCTCTGTCTTTCTCTGCCAGTGAAACTATATACATGAAATAAAAATTTAAGCTATACTTTAAGTTATATTTCATTGATATAGTTTCAATATATTTGATAGTGGTTTCAGATCTATTGAAGTTATAATATAAATTCTAGTTTTTGAAAGATCTTATAATTTTTTAGACTTAGTCAATATTTCAGTAATCAAGAGGTCAAATTTTAGTAATCAACAAGTTGTATCATCTCTCTCACTCTCTCACTCATTGTTTATATCTTATTCTCTAGACCTCTCTCTCACTATCTCCATCCCTCTATCTAACTCTCTCCCTTGAGCTCAAGAACTACCTCTCTACTTGTCCATCCTCCCTCCCCCTCTCTCTCCCCCCCTTCCCTCTATACTCTCTCTCTCCCCTTCCCTCTCCACTCTCTATCTCCCTATCTTCCTCCCTCCATCCGCTCTCTCTCTCTCTCTCTCTCTCTCTCTCTCTCTCTCTCTCTCTCTCTCCCCTTCCCTATCTACTCTCTATCTCCCCTCTCCTTGGGTAAGTGCACAAAGATGAGGGGTCAAAAAGGAATCTTAAGTGGCCACCTTTTTTCGAAATTAAGAAATACTGACCTTGGATGAGAAATTGAGGATAGTTACACTCAAAAGTTCTAGATGTCTTAGTGCTTCGAGTCTTCTTTCTAAACTACTATTTTTTTAAAAATGGTAGAGATTAAGGGGTTCAAAAAAAGGAGCCACAAAAATTGGTGTTATTTTTGTTAAAAAAACATAACATAGTGTATGCTGTGGCTCCCTCAAAAGGTTAACGCTTTTTTAGTATTTTTAAAATCACTTCAGTGAGAAATTAACTAACAACATGTAGTTTATGCCTAATTTTTTTGACAATTTTTTAATGAATATATGAATTTTTTCTAATTTTGAAAGTGGACACATCCCGAAAAATAAAAAATTGGTCATGCTACCCCTATAATTTTTGAAAACTAATCGAAAATCAATTATTTTTGAATATGTGTAGAATGGAGTCTAGTTTATAAAAAAGTAATTTATTTGAAATTTCAATGAACGGTTAAAAAATAAAGTAAAAAATACCAAACATTGGTTTTTGATAAAAAACAAACACACAAACAAAATAAATTAAAGATGAAAGCCTTAACATAGTAAAAATGTGAAAAAAATTACATCATTGAATAACTAAGAGAGAGCCTAACATTACCCAGGTGTTTAATTTACTTGACCTTGAAACACGTGCAAACCATTTGGTTAGCTCAAATGAGATTATGTGAAATTTTGTAGAATATGTAAAAACACGTCTTTGGACATTGGGAAGGCACTCCAAGCCTTTGGGTTGGAAATCCAAAGAAAATCCAAGCCAAAGGCTTGGGGATTACCAAAGCAAGACATAATGCGATCACACTATAATGTGCTCGTGTTATGTCATAGTTTTGACATAGTGCGAGTGCATTATAACGAGCTCACATTATGACTCGCTTGAAATTGTTTTTATGTAAGTTTATTAATTGTTTGTTTTATGTATGTATGTTTGTGTGCTTGAATGTATATGCATGCTTGTATGTATGTATGTATGTTCGCTTGTATGTATGCATGTATGTATGTATGTATGCCTATATGTATGTATGTACGTATGCATGTATGTATTTATGCATGCTTGTATGTATGTATGTAAGGCTTTTGGGTTTAGGGTATATAAGGGTGAGGGTATGGGGTATAGGGATGAGGGTTGTGGTTGTAGGGTTTAGGGTTTAAGGTATAGAGTTTAGGGTTGAGGGATTACGGCTTAAGTAATAGGTTGAGGGTATAGGGTAGAGGGTTGATGGTTTACAATTGAGGGATAATATTCCGCTCATTGAATGTATAAGATTAAGTGTGTAAGGTATAGGGATTATGGTTTAGGGTTTACGGTATGGATTGAGGGTATAAAGCATAGGGTGAAGGGTTGAGATTACATGCTTTAGGTTTTAAGTATAGGGTTGAGGCACAATACTCAGGGTTTAAGGTATAAGGGTGAGGTTATAGGGTATAGGGATGAGGGTTGAGATTGTAGGGTTCAAGGTTCAATGTACAGGGTTGAGGGATTAGGAATTAAGTATAGGGTTGAGAGTTTACATATGAGGGATAATGTTCAAGGTTGATTATCTAAGGTATAGGGTTCAAGGTTTAAGTTTGAGGCTATAAGGCATAGGGATGAGGGTTGAGGGATTAGGGCATAAGTATAGGGTAGAGGGTAGAGGGTAGAGGGTAGAGGGTTGAGGGTTGAGGGATAATGTTCAAGGTTGATTGTCCAAGGTTAAGTGTATAGTGTATAGGTCCATTAGGGTTTAAGATATTGGGTTGACAAATTAGGGCTTAAGTATAGGGTTGAGGTTGTAGGGTGTAGGGTTTAGGGATTAAGGGTTTAGGGTTTAGGGTTTAAGGGTTGAGGGTTGACGGTTGAGGGATTAGGGTTTAAGGTATAGGGTTGAGGGTACAAGGATAGGGTTTAGGGTTTAAGGTTTAAGGGTTGAGGTTTCACAGTTTAGGGATAGGGTTTAGGGTTGAGGGTTGAGGGATTAGGGTCTAAGGGTTGAGGTTTTAAGAGTTTAGGGTTTATGTGTTAAGGGTTTAGGGTTTAACCTAGATTAGGGTTTAAGGGTTGAGGGTTTAAGGGTTGAGGGTTAATATATTAGGGTTTAAGGTATAGGGTTGAGATATTAGGGTTAAGGGTTTAATGTATAGGGTAGAGGGTTGAGAGTTGAGGGTTTAAGGGTTGAGGTTTGAGGTTGAGGGTTTAAGGGTTGAGGGTTGAGGGATTAGGGTTAAGGGTTGAGGGTTTAAGGGTTGAGGGTTAATGGTTTAAGGGATTAGGGTTCAAGGTTTAATGTAGAGGGTAGAGGATAAAGGGTAGAGGGTAGAGGGTAGATGGATTAGGGTTGGGGGTTGAGGGTATAGGGTTGAGGGATTAGGGTTGAGGATTTAATATATAGGGTAGAGGGTTGAGGGTTTAAGGGTTGATGGATTAGGGTTTAAGGGTTGAGGGATTAGGGTTGAGGGTTAAAGGTTTAGGGTTTAAAGTATAGGATTGAGGGATTAGGATTGAGGGAGTAATGTATCTAGGGTAGAGGGTTTACAGTTGACCGTTTAGGGTTGAGAGATTAAGGGTTTAAGGGTTGAGGGTTTAAGGGTTGAAGGATTAAGGGGTTAAGGTATAGGGTTGAGGGATTAGAGTTGAGGGTTCAATGTATAGGGTAGAGGGTAGCTTGAGTAGAGGGTTTAAGGGTTTAGGGTTTAAGGTTGAGAGATTAGGGTTTAGGGTTTAATGTATAGGGTAGAGGGTTGAGGGTCTAATGTATAAAGTAGAGGGTTTAGGGTTGAGGGATTGAGGGTTTAGGGTTGAGGGTTGAGGGATTGATGGATTGAGGTATAGGGTTGAGGGATTAGGGTTGAGGGTTTAATGTATAGGGTAGAGGTTTGAGGGTTGAGGGTTGAGGGATTATGGTTTAAGGGTTGAATGTTGAGGGATTAGGGTCAAGGGTTGAGGGTTTAAGGTTTAGGGTTTAGGGTTGAGGGTTTATAGTTGAGGGTTCAAGGTTGAGGGATTAAGGGTTTAAGGGTTAAGGGTCGAGGGATTAAGGGTTTAAGGTATAGGGTCGAGGGATTAGGGTTGAGGGTTTAATGTATAGGGTAGAGGGTATAGGGTTTAAGGGTTTATGGGTATAAGGTTCAGGGTATAGGGTTGAGGGATTATGGTTGATGGTTTAATGTATAGGGTAGAGGGTCTAATGTATAGGGTAGAGGGTTTACAATTGAGGGTTCAAATTTGAAGGATTAAGGGTTTAAGTGTTGAGGGTTGAGGGATTAGTGGTTTAGGTATAGGTTCGAGGGATTAGGGTTGAGGGTTTAATGTATAGGGTAGAGGGTAGAGGGTAGAGGGTAGAGGGTTGAGGGTTTGATGTATAGGGTAGAGGGTTGAGGGTTGAGTGTTTAATGGTTTAGGGTTTAAGGGTTGAGGGTATAGGTTTGATGGATTAGGGTTGAGGGTTTAATGCATAGGGTAGATGGTTGAGGGTCTAATGTATAGGGTAGAGGGTTTATAGTTGAGGGTTCAAGGCTGGGGGATTAAGGGTTTAAGGATTGAGGGTTGAGGGATTAAGAGTTTAAGGTATAGGGTCGAGGGATTAGGGTTGAGGGTTTAATGTACATGGTAGAGGATTGAGGGGTGAAGGATTAGGGTTTAAAGGTTGAATGTCGAGGAATTAGGGTTGAGTGTTGAGGGTTGAGGGTTTAGGGTTTAGGGTTGATGGTCTAATGTATAGGGTAAAGAGTTTACAATTGAGGGTTCGGGGTTGAGGTATTAAGGGTTGAAGGTTTAAGGGTTTAGGGTTTATGGTTTAAGAGTTGAGGGTTTAAGTGATTAGGTTTTAAGGGTTGAGGGTCGAGGGTTAAGAGATTAGGGTTTAAGGTATAGGGTCGAGGGTTTAATGTATAGGGTAGAGGGTTGATGGTATAGGGATGAGGGTTGAGGTTGTAGGGTTTAGGGACAAGGGTTGAGGTTGTAGGGTTTAAGGTTTAAGGTATAAGGTTAAGGTATAAGGTATAGTGTTAAGTGTTGAGGTTATAGGGTATAGTGTTAAGGTATAGGGTATAGTGTATAGGGTTGAGGGTATAAGGCATAGGGTTGAGGGCATGTGCAAGTGTTTTTACTAAGTCTAAATTGCAAAACTATACAAAATGTAAACAAGGAAAACAAAAAAAACACCTCAAGATTAGGCCTGAGTTGAACTTGAACAAAATACAAGAAAAAGAACAATATTACCATGTCCAAGTTGATCAATTGATTGGCCTTGTTGTTCGTTCATTTTGTATGATCCTAGATCGATTCCAACACCATAACGGCTTGTAAATGCTTGATTTGGATGCAAAAGATGGTGGATTGAGTGTAAGATGATGGATAGAATTTGAAGACTTGAGATGGGTTGAATGTGATAGATTGGCTATGAGTGTATGAATCCCTTAGGGTTGAAAAATGACTAAGTGTTTTTAGTCATTTCGCCAAGGAGATATGAATGAAGGGTCAAGATTCATTCTTGGCCAAGGACAAGATATCAAGGGTGGAGATTAAAGGTTGACCAAAAGGAATTAAAAATTGCTTTTTAATATGCATGGGGAAGACAAAAGGAATAAAATATTCCTTGGGAAACCTTGGGTGAATACATGGAATTTAAAATTCCATTGGAAAGGACATGGGGATTGTAAATGGAATTAAAAATTCCATGAAGTGTGTTGGAAGAATAAAATGGAATTAAAAATTCCATTGGTATGTGGGAGAGTTGACTAAAGAGGCTTGATTAGACTAGTTGATGAAGGATTAGAAGAGGATTAGGTAGCTAATGATGATTAGGATCCAAATTGCAAAAGTTGGAGGATGTGACACATCCTAATGTCACATCCCTAATGATGGGATTAGGAGATGAATTAGGATTAAGTGTGGATGGGACATAAAGGGAATTAAATAAATGTGTTATTTATTTAATTCTTTGGAAGAAAGGGATAAAGGGGTAAGGTATTTAATTATTTAACTAAATACCTTAGGTATTTAGAGGACTTTAAGGATGTTAATTAAACAATAGTAATATTATTTAACTAATGTGGATAAAAGATATTTAGACGAAAAGGGATAAATTTGACTAGATATAAGTGGTCAAATTTAGATGTCTACATTTTGCCCTTCTTTGAGATGGTGTTACGAAGTAGCATCATTTGAAAGAAGATTAAAAGATAGCACAAGGAAGAAGATGATTAGATTGGGAAAGATGCCCCAGTCATTCAAAGGAGTGACTAGGAGGAAAGATGATGAGAGTGAAGATGAATATTAGAGAGTGAGGATCCCCCCTCGAGAGGACATGTGGGTTCAAGAGAACATGGGTATGCTCTTGAAATGGATGAGATTATACAAGGGGAAGAGGGGGAAGATGATGCAAAAGGATGGATAAGAGAGGATGAGAGAGATGAAGGAAAAAAGAGCATAAATTGATTCAAGGACAAATACGATGTTGCCCTGGTCAAGCTACAAGCCAAGATGGATTGATGATGGATGAAGGGTTGTTGATAAGGGAAGGATACATCCCATTGATGATGATGATGATGATGATGATGATGATGATAGTGTTGTTGGTGAGGGAAATATACGTCCCAAAAACACAAAAGGATAGAGAAGGATGCATACCGATGATAACGTTGAGAGTGTTGTGGACGAGGGAAGGATACATCCCAAAACAACACAAGAGGATAGGGAAGGATACATCTCGATGATGATGATGATGATGATAGTGTTGTTGATGAGGGAAGGATACATCCCAAAACAACACAAAAGGATAGGGAAGGATACATCCCGATGATGATTGGATCAAGGCTTGTAGCAAGGGTAGGAACAAGACCAAGGATGTGAGCAGCTGATTTGTGCTAGATTGGATGGAGATGTTAGATTGTTAAAATGAATGGAGATGATGGAGTGAAAGATTCTTAGAATAGAAAATATGTATTATCCTAAGAAGGTGGATGAAAAGATGCTTAGAATAACAAATCTCTATTATCCTAAGCAGATTAAAATGATGATGAAAATAGATAGGATGGATAAATGAGGGAGAGTGATGAAGAATGAATGGAATAGAAAGATTTAGGGTGAATGGATGGGGGGGGGGGGTTTGGATAGATGAATGGATAGTAACCAAATCAAGCAAGTTAATTGTGATACGTTATGCTTCCATGTAATGAGCAGTTAATTTGATATAGCATGAGATATTATGCACCAGGGTACGAGGAACCAAGGTGACATCGTATCACATGCATAGGACTGACACAACAAAAAAAGGTTAGTCCAACATCCCAAAGTCATAGGGGCTTTAGTTGGGCCTGATGTTGGAAACCAAAAACACAAAGGATGCCCCAATGTAACACAAGACCATGGGGATCTTGGTGGGTACTACACGGGACAACCAAGAAGACAAAATCAGATAAAAAGATCAATAGATGCCCCTATGTTTACCTAGCCAGAGAACACAATGATATTTTGGATCGTGGGGACCCTGATGAGGTATGATAGGAAGCTAGAACGATAAAAAGAATTTCAAAAGCATCAAAAGATCACAATAAAATTTCAAACGTCCTTTGCCATAGGATCAAAAGGATGGATGGGATTGATGCGGTCTGTTAGGAAGGATGCATCCTGTTGAGACCAAAGATGGTGACTAAACTAAAAGATCAACATGAAGTAGGATATTTGAAACTAATTGAACCTCCTAATAGTAATGAAATTTTCTTATAATTACTAGCTAGGATAGGGACGTACTTGATGACACGATAAAATGACAAGACACAAGACGACAAGACACAAGACAACAGGACCCTAAAGACCTAGGGGTTCGGGGATTGATCAAAGATAAGCCTTGCCTATGTGAAAGCGTAGAGCCCTTGTAGTTCGAAAAAAAGACCATGGATGAAAGTGGAAAGAGGAAAATTAAGACCACAATGGATGAAAAATATTGGATGGAAAAATGCCCTAGGGGCGGATCAAATTATCGACCTTGCCTACGTAAAAGCATAGGGGCAACACAGTTCAACATAAGGCCAAAAACATACAATGGAAAAGGGATGATGAGATGATGATGATAAATAGAGATAATAATGGAACTGATATAACAATATAAGATAGACTCGGCAGATAGGATGATGGATATGCATAAGATGTGAGTTAATGCGAAGCTCAAGGATGGGATAGTTATCCAAATCATGAAAAGATGAATAGGGAGGATGATACGATGGATAGATGAGTGATGAAGAGTGATAAGACATTAGGAAGATGTGGGAAATAGATAGGAGTGATGATAGTGAGATAAAATGGCATTGGATTACATGGGGGTAGCCTATAGCTAGATACTAATGACAAGGGATTATGAGATGGAAGGAAAATAGATAAATGGATGAAGTGATAAAGATAGGGGGATAGAAAGATGCTAGGATGAAGGGACAGAAGGATAAGGATTTGGATATATAGAATGGACTACCAAATGGATAAATGGATGGGGAGATAAGGATGAAAATATGGAAGAGGACTAGTGGATGGGTGGATAGGAAGATACGGATTTGGATGATGGAAGGGATTACTGGGAGGGATGGATGGATGATGTCGCCAAGGACTATGTCACAAAGAAGGAGATGTCCCTCTCTAGATGCGTCATGCATGACAAGGCAAGAGGGATAGAAGATAGCAGGATGGGTGAATAAGGGAGTGAGATAGACATGGATATGAGATATGGATAAGTAAGGGAGTTGGGTGTTGGCATGATGGATGTATGATGAATGCAGATGGGGATGATAAGGAATATGATAGTGTATGGATGAGGGGAATATATGCCAAGAGGTTTCCAAAGCATGTATATATATGTGCCCCTATCTTGATCAAGATGGAGGGATTGGGATAAATGGGATATGATGGATAGGATGTAGAAGTAGGTGGATTTAGGAGATGGAGGAAGGGGACGCATAGATAGTGGTTGCACCCACAAAAGGATATAGAAGTCACGAAAAATCCTAACCTGGGAATTGGAAATTCCAGCAGGTGACTAATATCTTCTCATGGTCATTCATTTACTTGTCAAACCAGGGAACGTATACTTGAAATGGAGCGGCACTGTATGTGCACTAAGAACCGATTTTAGCCACAACATATTCAAAATAAATACTTGAAAATGATTCTAACTCTGATGCAGGAACATGGAACAAAGTATTACTAACTTAAGCATCACTTAACTAAAGCAGGAATCACAATAACCATTACTAGGAAAACAAACCATGAACTGGCCTTATGCTGCAGGAATAGACACAGGGATGGATTCCTTATGCTACAGGAATAGTTTAAGACCGAGTTTGCATCAAAGCTTACTGGAATGAAATTCTAATAGATAAACAACATAAAGCAAATAGCTAACTATAGATACTTACTAAGTGGCCCCCCTTAGCAAGCATCAACGAACTTAAACAAGAGCTAAAATCAAAACGTCATTGGCTTTTTATTCATGAACTCGAAATCACATACATGACTGTTCTGCTTGTAAGAAAACTTAATACAAAGCTCTATTTTTCATTATAACAGTAAACTCATTACACTTTGTTATATCTCTACTCTCTAGTCTAATCTCTTCTTTATCATCTTCTTGTTCACTCGCGCAGGAGGAACCTTTATTTAAAGAAAAAAAACTAACTAACTAACTAATAGAGAAAGACACGGACGTAGATGCTTCCTAATTATGAGGAACAGATTTCCATAAATGAAAGTGTATCCATCCAACTGATTCAGAAAGAATCCAGCGCTTCACTCTTCCTAGATTGATGACCATTTAGATCTCCTCCTGATGACCCAGGCAGAGCGTCTTCGCAGGAACAACATGCTCGGTGCCATGATGGAAATGATCTTCGCTTCAGAACCGAGGTTCACTGCGCATTTGACTTGTTCATACTATCTTCAACAACTTGCGGGACATATGGCAACAAAGGTGAAAGAAAGCATAACAACACGATACCTATCATTAATCACACACATTAAATTCATCTCATTTATCCAAAAACTACATGTATCATATCAGTCAACTGGGAGGTTAAACATGGCCATGAATATAGTCATATGGAGATATTAAGCTGCAGGATTATAGGAATGCATTGTCACATAATACTACCCATTAACATAAAAAGTTTATAACCACAAAGTTTAAAACAACCATTAGAAAGAGTAAAGGTATTCAAAAATACATCATGACACTTAAATAATGAGCATATTTTAGGCTCATCATTTGCCCCCTACTTATGCTAATGCTGGTCCTCTAGCATTAACTTTCCTGGTTGTTTCCTTGAAATCGGTAATAGTAGTATGGCCTTGCATTGCAGTCCCAAACTTGTAGTAAAAGCCTCTATTTTTTTGCAACCTTTCATACCTGCAAGCTTTATTCGCTTCATCAATATTTGTGGCCTGATAAGGGTACAATGGCCATAGTAAAACAGGAGGATGAAATGTCAATGGAAACCATAGTTCAGACCTATGTTGACGACCCAACTGGATATATCTTTCTGCCCTTCTGATGGCTATTGTAAAATTTAGGGGGCTATGGGGTTTAGACTTCTTTAGACCAACCGTTAACCTATCCCATCTTTCTTTAATCTTGGTAGAGGAGAGCTTCCAAAATGAATATGCTTGACCTTTAAACTCATCATATACTTGCCTCCTGAGATCAAATATTTTCATCCTTGCTGCAAGATCATATAATCCATATGCAATTGTGAGCCAACTTTGTAGAACAGTTCGAGGATCTGAACTTTCAGGTCTCAAGGGAATAGGCTCTCTTCTTTCAGCTTCCTCATATTCTTCTAATTGCCTTCCATAGTTAATTTCATTTGCTGCCCAAGACATAAGTGACCTCAAATGAGTGTCACCTATGTAAAGGAGTGGATTCCACTCTGTTTCTATAGGAATGAGCAAACCATGCATGTAAAATTCACACAATGAATTTCTCAGCCAATCTGGTGCTACCTGGTATGCATCATAGAATTCTTTGGCTATATGAATGTTGGGGTCTAGATTCTTAGAAATCCTCATTAATTGAAACCAAAGAAACTATTCTTTTAGGCACATGGCATACACTTTTGGTGGTGGTCTGCATTCCATTATTTTTCCGACCACCTTCATCATCTCATTCATCTTTTCCTTCATTTCTTCAATTTCCTGCTTTTGTCTTTCAATCTCTTTTTTAAATTTCTTCCTCTCTTCTTCCCAAAGGCTTTGCTGAAATTCAGTTTTAGCCATATAGTGAAAGCTCAGAGTCCGGGGTGTGACAGGTCTCCAAGTTATCCTAAGATATTCTAGATACTCTATCAACAATGTCCTTTTATAAAGAACCAACGCCCAACATGATTCAGAGGGCAATGGTGCTTCATTGAAGGTTTCAGTCTGTTCAAATTGTTCCTCTTCTTGGTGCAGGATGAACTCATGTTGTTGGTCAGGAGGGGACTATGTTTCTTCAGAAATTCTTTCAGCTGCATTAGCCAAGTCATCAAGACTTGGCATCCTATTTTTGTTACTGCCATCATGTTGTACCTCTCCAACCTCTACTCTTGCATTTTGCAATTCTTTACGAATATCAGTTGAATTTTGTGGCATATTCTCAAGTATACCCTGGGAATCATCATGTCTGACTTCCTTTGATTCTTCAGAAATAACTATAATTTCTGGTTGTTTGGAGGTTGAAGTGACTTTACTCCATTTTCTTAGTGAAATCCCTGTTGGCAATGTAACAGGTGTATGAGGATCTTTTGCAGCTTTCCTCTTTTTAGTCTGTCTAGAAGACTCAGACTCAGCAGGAGAAGGAGATGGTGAAGCAGTGAAGGTAACAGGTGTTGCTACAGGAAAAGACTGAGGAGAGCATTTTTGCTTTTGAATGCTAGGGCTTGATTCAGGGGTTTGCTTGGTCCTAGATGACTCTCCTTTTATTTTCCCCTTTTCTTTCCTAATAGAAGATCTTGTTTGCATTCGAGTAGAGGGCTCAATTATGGAGGTTGCAGGACTAGGTGCTGCAAGAGCAGATGATTCTTGCTCAGCCTCACTACTCATGGATTCTATTCTCATTTTTCTTTTTTTGGGCTATGCAGGGTGTGCTCTAGGAGGTCGCGGAGGTCGCAAACCCTTTTGGGCAATAAATTCATGCCATGAGAGTGGTGATACATCTCTTAATGAACTCTCAATCAAAAGGTTAATAAGGCCATGATGGGTAATAGAATTATCTTTGCCTTTCTGGGTTTCACAGGCACTATGCTTCAAAAGATTCAACAAAAAATTTGGGACATTCATAGCTAATCCGTGCCTCATATGACTTAAGAGCTTAAAATGGTAAGAATGTAGATAGGAGAAACGGCCTTCACAAGTTAAGTACTTGATTATAAAGCATGCATATTCTGAATATGGGTAAGGTAGTGACACTCGCTTGCATCCCTGCTTCGAAACCTCCAAAGGTCCATCAGTTGGCAATGTGAATTCTACCCTGGCAGAGACGGCATCCCTTCCTGAAGGAAAGTTTTCTCCAGCTGCAGGAAGCCCTGTTACTTTAGCTATTCGTTCCTCTATCATTGCTACCGTTAAACCCCATACCGCAGCTTCTCCTTCAGAAAGTGTTCTTAAAAATTCACCTGCAGCCTCTTCGTTAAAGGAATTTATCCTTAGAAATTAGTTCAACCACCCACAATTACTAAATGCCTGAAGCATTTGAGGGTCCTATGTCAAAACTTCATGAGCCATCGGCTCATGTCTTACTAGCTGACCACCCATCTTCAATAACTGATTCTTCAAGAAAACCCTGAAACTTAACCTCTTCTAAGAATTTGAAAAACACCTTTTTCCTGCTTTGTTTCTTTCCTTTTCGATTTGTTTGCCTTTCTTTTCGCCAGAAATGATATAAAAGACAATTGCATGCAATGATTTTTAGACACTACCTAATTAAGTAGTTTACTTGCTGATGAGGAAAAAACATGCATTCATTCGCATTCATTCTTGGAAAGTACAATTAAAAATTGTTTTTATCAAATGTGGCGCTGGCACAAGTACAAGGTTTGAAACAAACAATCCCCACGCCCTACTTAAGATTTGACATGTGTCCTCACATGTGTGAAAGGATAGGCAAAGGATGAGCAGTAATGACTGATAGACACTTGTAATAACTGAATAAATAAAACAATTAAATGATGTGACAAACGAAAAGAATATCGCGTACCTTGTATTTAATGCTCGCAGATGTTGGAAGATATCACAACACAGCTGAAAATGACTGCTTGGAAAAGAGATCATGAATGGTGGTGGTATGGTAAAATGGGTGACATGGATGGGTGATGTAGACAAGAAAGGTGAAATGATGGATGGTGATGGATGGTGATGGAGAAAGTGGTTTTCGTGAAAAGAAAACCTTTATTATGGATGTTTAACATAAATTCAAAGAGATGCTGCAGGAAGAAGGCCGAAGCCCTTTGCTGCATGAAGATTACTGACCACAGGGAAAACAAACTGCTGCATGAATTCTACTTTTGAAGCTAGCTTATGGTACAACCGAAGACGGTGCCCATTAACCAACAGTTTGAAGCGAACAAGATCAATTGTTGCCAACTATACCGAACCATTGTCAAATACATTTTCAATTTCATACGAACCAAGCCACCTTGTTGTAAGATTACCTTGATTCTCTTTATACCTGGAGTCATAAAGTAGGGCCCAATCACCAACGGAGAAATGCTTTGTGCGGATATTGTGGTCATGCCATTTTTTCCTTTGCTGCTGTATTGTTTCTATATGCTGCAGGGCAGCCTTCCACATCTCATCTAAGGCATTCAACTAGAGGAGGCGTTCCTTTTGAGCTTTAGAAAGATCAATATGCAATTGAAGAGCAGTCCTCAAAGTCTTATGTTCAAACTCAATTGACAACATGACAGTTTTTCCATAAAGTAGCTCAAAAGGGGTAAACCCTGTAGTTATTTTCCATGTTGTTCTATAAGCCAAGACGACTTCTGGAAGATGACTGCTCCAGTCTTTCTTGTGCAATTGAACTATTTTTGTAAGGATGGCCTCCAGTTCTTTGTTAGTTACCTCTACCTGACCATTGGCTTGAGGGTGATAAGGGCTTGATTTCTTGTGCCTGATCTTATAGTCATTCATTAATGCTGTGATCAGGTTTGAAGTGAATTGAGCTCCCTGATCTGTAACAATTTCTCTTGGAACTCCAAATCTGGTGAAGATTTGTTCATAAAGGAACTCAACAACCTTGTTGTCTCTAGCATGTGTCATTGCCTTTACTTCCACCCATTTTGTCACATAGTCAGTGCAAACCAAAATGTATGACTTCCCATTAGATGGAGGGTCAATAGGCCCAACAAAATCCATACCCCATTTATCAAAGGGAGTAACCACCACTTGAGGATGCAGAGGCATTTCATTAGACTTCGTTGGTCTCCCCATTCTTTGACATCTGTCACATTTCCTTGTGTAGGCTACAACATCTTTGTGTAGAGTGGGCCAATAATATCCTATGTTAAGTACTTTCATGGATGTTCTTTTAGATACAAAGTGCCCACCACATGGCTCATCATGACAAGCATGCAGAATGTCATATGTCTCATCTTCCCTCACACACCTATGCATAACTTGATCTGGTCCTGTGTAGAACAAACAGTCTGTTATCCAGGAAAAATTAAAACTCTTCTCAATCAACAACTTTCTGTCCTTTGGGGAGAAGTGAGCTGGTATTTTGTTGGCTGCTAAGTAGTTTGCAATATCTGCATACCATGGAGTTCTAGCAACAATATAAAATAGATGCTCATCAGGAAAGGTATCATCAATTACCTCAGATGTGGCAGGTGTAGCTGTTTGAAGTCTTGACAGGAAATCAACCACCACATTTGCCCTGCTTGGCTTGTCAATAACTGTGACATCGAATTCCTGCAACAACAGTAGCCACCTTGCTAATCTTCTAGATATGGTAGGCTTATTCATAAGGTACCTTATTGCTGCATGGTCAGTGTGAACAAATATTTCATAGCCAGTGACATAATGCCGAAGCTTATTCAGAGCATACACAACTGCTAGCAATTCCTTTTCTGTGACAGTATACTTTAACTCTGGGCCTTGAAGATTTTTGCTAATGAAATAGATAGCATGCTCAATGGAATTCTCCTTCTGCCCTAACACGGCCCCTATGGCATAATCAGATGCATCTGTGTGTATGTGAAAGGGAAAACTCCACTTTGGTCCTTGAAGAACAAGTGCTTTAGTAAGTAAGTCCTTAAGCTGCAGGAAAGACTTGTCACAGGCCTCAGTCCAATGAAATTCTGAATCCTTAATTAATAAGGCATACAATGGACTGACTATTTTGCTAAAATCTTTGATGAACCTTCTATAATATCCAGCATGTCCTAAGAAGCTTCTAACAACCTTTTGTTTCATAGGTGGTGGCAAGGTTAGAATAACTTCTATTTTTGCAGGATCAACCTAAATTCCAGCTGGTGAGATATGATGGCCTAAAACAATTCTCTCTTACATCATCATAAAACACTTCTCACTATTCAAAGATAAATTATGCTCCTTACATCTTTTCAAAATTTTCTCCAAATTTGATAATGCTTCTTCATAAGTTACTCCATAAGTGGTGAAGTCATCCATGTAGATCTCCATAGAATTATGATAAATGTTAGCAAAAGTACTAATCACCATCCTTTGAAATGTTGCAAGGGCGTTACATAGGCCAAATAGTAGGATAGTGTAAGCAAAAGTCCCCTATGGACAAGTAAAGATTGTTTTATCCTGATCCCCAGAGGCAATTTTAATTTGATTATACCCACTATAGCCATCTAAAAATGAGAAATACTTTTTACTAGACAATGAGTCTAATACTTGATCAACAAATGGCAGTGGAAAGTGATCCTTTTTAGTTGCAGTATTCAGCTCCCTGTAATCTACAAAAACATGCCACTTCCCACCTTTTTTAGGAACAATCACTAATGGAGATACCCATTGATTGTCTGAGATAGGGTAGATGAAACCAGCATCAAACAATTTTTGAAGCTCATTTTTTACTATTTCCCTGAGTGCTGGGTTTATCCTTATTTGAGGCTGCCTAACAGGTGAACAATCTTCCTTAATGTAGATCCTATGAGTACAAAGTTGAGGATCTATTCCCTTCATATCCCCATAGTCCCATGCAAAAACATTGTGTTGATCTTGCAACATTGTGACCAGGGAAGTTTGTTGAGCTTTAGGTAGTTGATTGTTGATATTCACATAATGGCCTGGAGACAACTCAATTTGTTTGGTGAGATCATTCGTGGAATTAATTGGAAAAGGTGGTGTCTGTATTTCTTGTGGAAGCAAATGTTGATAAACTACAGGGATTTTAAATGGTAGGCTCTATGGACTTAGTTGCTGCAGGAAAGATTGCTGAGGACAATTATTGGGTTCTGATGGGTTACTCATATCAGAATTTGACTGCAAAATTTGGAAAAGCAAGTCATCTTCACTCTGAAGTTGGGAAAACAGATTAGTTTGCAGCATCATTAACTGGGCCAATGAGTTGACATCTTCTGTTTCTTCTCCTAGGTCTGGCCAAATTGGTTTAGATAAGTCTGGCTGAGGCTGGGCAGGCGGGTATAAAGCCAATTTTTTCGTTGACTGACCATCAGAGATTGTCATGTCTCTAGAACGGCATCCTATAAAGGCATCAGCTGTGGCTAACCATGTTCTGCCTAGGATGATAGGATATCCCCCCAAAGTTGCCTTAGTGGACAATATGGTAAAATCAGTGGGGTATTTCCATGATTCAAGATTGACTATTATATCTTCCACTAGGCCGTCAGGTGTTACAGTGGAACTGTCAGCAAGCTGTAGGATGGTGGGTGTAGACCTAATGGTTAAGATATTCAAATACTTCATAGTATGCTTGGTCATTACATTAATGGCTACACCTAGGTCAATCAAAACATTCTTTACCATTTGACCATTAATATTGAATTGTACCACAGGACATCCAAGGTCAGCATATTTTGGCATGACTACCTTCCCTAACATAATATCTACCAATTTTCCAAGAACATGGATAGTTTGGGGATCTTTTTTCTTTCTTCAAGGTTTCTTCAAACAAGCCTCCTTAATGACTTTTCCATAGATTGGGACATCTTTTATGGCTTGACAGAGGGGAATTTGGATATGTACATTCTTTAGCTGATCCAAAATATCAAAGGTAGGCTCTTCCATGGACTTGGGTGTAGCGTCTTGCAATCTCTGAGGAAAAGGTGGTTTTACTGGACACTGTAGGATAGGCTCCTTAGAGGAATTTTCTTATATAGGTATCTGTTCTGTAGGACCAGTCAGTTTTTCAACAGAGGGAGGATCTTGTATTTTAGTAATTACTGGTGGCTGTGGAGCAGGTAGGGTGGTTCTAGACCTGAGATGGATATCATTAATATTCAGAGCATAGACTGGATACTGATTAGCTTCTACAAAATACATAGGCTGTTGTTGCTGCTGCTTATTATTAGGATTTGGTAATGGCTGAGCAGGCATAGGCATTGGTTTTGGAGGGCCAGTATTTGCAGGAGATGCTACAGGAGGTGGCATAAGAGTCGGAGGTGCGGCTGTTGTTGCTACAAGAATCCAGGGGATTGTTTCTGCCATTGTTGAGAACTTCTCCACTGAGGATTTTGCTGCCAGTTACCTTGGGGTGGAGCCCATTGTCCTTGTGGGTGCTGCCAACCTCCTTGAGGAGATTGCCATTATGAATTTGGATAGCTAGGCCATGGTGGCTAAGAGGTATTCCATGATGGTGATGGGCCATATGTAGGTTTCCATTGGTTACTATAATTAGAGTAAGGATTACCAAAAGTTAGAGGGTCTTGAGGCATACCTTGTCTTTGAGCCCATGGACGCCTTTGTGCAATGTAGAATACTTGGTCATCATCACCTTCTACTGCCTTAAAGTCAGTAGGTAACTGCTTAGCCTCCATATTAGCCACCATCTTACATCTGCAATCACGCTTTTTTTATCGACAATGTGGACATAACTCGACCAAGATTGCTTTAGCTTCCTCGTGTTTCTTTCGAGCTTGCATAGTATCCAATTGTGTAGCCATATTATTTATGATATCATGCTTGAAATCAGACAGCAAATTTGAAATCTCCATTCGTAAAACTCCATTATTAGAAGATTTTTCCATTGTGGCCTGATGACCTCTTCCTTTCTTGACACTTGCTCGAGAGTAATTGCAGCATATGCCCTTAATATCATCCCAAGGCACTTGGGTTATATCTCCTCCTCCCATTAGATCCAGAGCATCAATACATGAATCATTGATTCCCCTCATTGAGAGTATGGTCTGAATTCTTTTTCAAGGAAAACAAAAACCTTGAGACACAGTCTTCCAAGTTTTCATCCTCCTTCTGCTGAATTCAAAATATATCATCACCCTTATTACCACTCTTGCAGTATTCCTTATATTTCTCAAGAAACTTAGTTTGCATGAGTGCCCAACTATCAACAGTATTCCTCCCCAAACTCATGAACCATCTTAACGCACCCTCCTTCAAAGTAGCAGGAAACAACTTCAGCTTATGAGCATCTGTGGTATAATCATAACTTCGACATAGGATGTCAAACTCAAACAAGAAAGTGTCTGGGTCCTCAGTAACTAGTCCATAGAACTTGGGAAGTAATGAAGAAGGAATATTTTTGAGGTTATCATTATTTTGTCGAGCAATAATAGGGAATTGAAAAGTAGGAGGTGGATTAGGTGGATTTTGTGCCATATCTGCTTGATGAAGTATCAGAGCAAATGGATTTTCCTGGGGTTCTTCATCAGCAAGGTCAAAGGGAAATTCAGTGAGTGGGTCTTCAACAAATGGATTGATATCTTGGTTTCCTTCTTCCTCAAATAGATTGTAAGCTGGTTCAAAATCGTTATTAGTGTAGGAAGGGTTTGGCAAGAATCTCCCTAGAGCGTCTCTTCTTCTATGCATGTAACAGACTCAACTAAAGATTGAAGGTTTTGAAAATTTCTGAGCAAATACACTAAGCTACTGCTAACAATGACTATGACAGGTTCTTAGCTTGACACCATCCCCGACAACGGCGCCAAAAATGGTTGCGCCCACAAAAGGATATAGAAGTCACGACAAATCCTAACCTAGGAATTGGACATTCTAGCAGGTGACTAACATCTTCTCATGGTCGTTCATTTACTTGTCAAACCAAGGAACGTATACTTGAAATGGAGCGGCACTGTATGTGCACTAAGAACCGATTTTAGCCACAACCTATTCAAAATAAATGCTTGAAAAAGATTCTAACTCTGATGCAGGAACATGGAACAAAGTCTTACTAACTTAAGCATCACTTAATTAAAGCAGGAATCACAATAACCATTACTGGGAAAACAAAACATGAACTGGCCTTATGCTGCAAGAACAGACACAGGGATGGATTCCTTATGTTGCAGGAATAGTTTAAGACTGAGTTTGCATCAAAGCTTACTGGAATGAAATTCTAATAGATAAACAATAGAAAGCAAATAGCTAACTATAGATACTTACTAAGTGGGCCCCCTTAGCAAGCATCAATGAACTTAAACAAGAGCTGAACTCAAAACATCATTGGCTTTTTATTCATGAACTCAAAATCACATACATGACTATTCTGCTTGTAAGAAAACTTAATACAAAGCTCTGTTTTTCATTATAATAGTAAACTCATTACACTCTGTTCCATCTCTACTCTCCAGTCTAATCTCTTCTCTATCATCTTCTTGTTCACTCATGCAGGAGGAACCTTTATTTAAAGAAAAATAGCTAACTAACTAACTAACAGAGAAATACACAAACGTAGATGCTTCCTAATTCTGAGGAACAGATTTCCATAAATGAAAGTGTATCCATCCAACTGATTCAGAAGGAATCCATCGCTCCACTCTTCCTAGATTGATGACCATTTAGATCTCCTCCTGATGACCCGGGCAGAGCGTCTTCGCAGGAACAACATGCTCGGTGCCATGATGGAAATGATCTTTGCTTCAGAACCGAGGTTCACTGCGCATTTGACTTGTTCATACTATCTTTAGCAACCTGCAGGACATATGGCAACAAAGGCGAAAGAAAGCATAACAGCACAATACTTATCATTAATCACACACATTAAATTCATCTCATTTATCCAAAAGCTACAAGTATCATATCAATCAACTGAGAGGTTAAACAGGGCCATGAATATAGTCATATGGAGATATTAAGCTGCAGGATTATAGGAATGCATTGTCACAGAATACTACCCATTAACATAAAAAGTTTATAACCACAGAGTTTAAAAAAACCATTAGAAAGAGTAAAGGTATTCAAAAATACATCATGACACTTAAATAATGAGCATATTTTAGGCTCATCAGATGGAAGTTGCCCCCAATTATGGAAGTAAACCAGATGGGGGATTTATGTATGATGCTTGTTTACCAGGTTTTCAACATGGTACTTATCCAAGGCGCTTGTTTGCCAAGTTTTCATTGTTGGATGAATTATTTCTCTTTACTATTTTTTTGTATTTTTGGAATTTTTTGGCTAGTAAGCGAGTGGAGATGGATGAAGAGAGGGATATGGATAAATTGATTCAGAAGACATTTGATAAGGGGATGGATGAAGGAATCAAGCATCAAGTTCCATATGAGGTAATATTATCCCATGTGTAAAGCGACTAATGGATGTTGGTACAACCTTATTAGAATGGATTGATTGTGCAAGAGGATGGATTAAAGGTTTTTGATGGGGTAGATATGTGGGATAATGGATGGGATGTTGGAAAGTGTATGGATGGATTGATGGAGTGGATGTGTGATGGGGGAATGTATTCAGGACCAATATTGGCACATGTGGTGGTGGATGCAAAAGGATAGGAGGATGAATGGATGGAGAGTGTGGGGATAGTGGAGGAGTTGGGACATAGGGACCCAAAATAGATTTAGGAGATGGAGGATGTGAATGATTTTTTGGTGGATGAGAAACTTTGGATGTCATTACAACTTTTTCATTTGAAGGCATTGCATCTTTTTTCTTTAGGATCAATATGGTTTTGATATTTTCTTTAGTGGGCCTTGATAGCCTACGAGTTTGATTTGGATTTTTATTTTCTTGAATATGTCATTTGAAGGGGACATGAGGAGCTTTAGATTCATGTGGATGTTTGGATTTATGCATTAGTGCATTGGTGTCCAAAGTTCTTTTAATAGAAATGGGAAGGGTATGAGGTGATGGATGATGTGAAGAAGACATGGATGGAGTGATAGAGGTAGGCTTTTGATGATGATGTGTGGATGGAGGATGTCAGATAACATATGTGGAGGGGTGACTTTGTTGATCTTGATAAGTGATTATGAATTTAGGATTCTTATGATGCATGCTAGGAATAGGTGATGGATGGATGAGAGGATGAAGAGGATAAGATGGAGGAGGTGATTTTGGGATATAAGGGCTCAACATGGATGTTGTATATGGAGGATGTATTATAGTGGATGGAGGTTTGCAAGGACCCAAAATAGATGCAGTAGATGGAGGATGAGCGATGGTGGATGGAGGGACATAAGGAACCAAAATGGACTTAGAGGATGAAGGAGGGATATGGACGGTTTTTTTGAGGTAATATGATGGAGGAGGGGGGATGGCGGCAAATGGTTTGGTAGAGCGATGGGAAGTGCCTCTCATTCCTTTGGAAGAGGCTCGCTTAGGATGTATGGAGGTTGTACCGACATTTTTGAATTATGATTCTTGGGAAATATATCGAAGACCTTGTGCACTTGGATGTTCTTTGACCTAGATGGGCTCTAAAATACCTTGCTCATGAAGGCCTAAACCTTTTCCTTGATAGTTCATGATATGGAGCATTCGATCTATGGTAGGATGCTTATTCTTTTGGAAGAATTATGCGAGTCCATTAGTAGGTGGATAAGGAAGGATGGTGCATATGCTTTGTTTTTCTTTTGCAAGAAAACCACCATGTTGGAGTGTAATGTTACCAAGGTGATATAACAATGGTGTTGGTATGGTAGAGCTAGGAAGCTCGATGAAGGATCATGCAACGAAGATGGTGGGATGACATCATCTTGATTGGGAGGAATAAGTAATAAGGGATCAGGAGAGGAATTAGGTGGTATGAAAGGATCTGGATTTGTGGCAGTGGGTGATAAGGACTCATGAGATGAAGTGATTGGGTCTTGGGTGCAAAGGGGGTCAAGGGATGAAGTAGATGAGCTGGTGTGATCTTGAGATGGGGTAGATAGGATGGCATGATCTTGATTTGGAGGAAGGGATATGTTTGTATGCTTTGGATCAAGCTCTTGGCATGACTCATCTTTTATGTGAGGCATGATGATGAAGGAGTGTTGGGAGGACTCCTCAAGTGGGAGAGATGGAAGGATGGAGGATTTATGAGGTTCATGGGAATGGATGTCGGTGATACTAGGACTAGGAGGAGTGGATTGGATTTGGATGTCTCAAATGGATTGGGTGGATCTAGGAGTAGAAGATGGGGATTCAATGGATTTGTTGGGTTTGATGGTTTCAACGATTTGGATGGTGTTAGGAGTAGTAGCAGGGGTGATAGGTATGAGATGGAGAGGGGCCTCATCCCTAGTGACCGTACATGATAGAGTGGGAGGGCATGGTTTCCAAACATTAAGACGTGGATCCTGTGGATATCTCCTTTGTCATGAGTCCTTGGATGACATCTGGAATGAGATATTTGGGAATTGTAGGTTCAGGCGGGGAGACAGGAACATATGGAGGATTATGGATGGATGGATGGAGGACTAGTATTAGGGATTTGTGGATTAGGATTAGAGGGATGATTAAGGTATAATGAATTGGAGGGAGGATTAAAATATAATGCAATGAAGGGGGAGTGACATGGGAGGATGTGGATGGTGAAGAAAGATAGGGATATGTGGATGCTGGATTAGGATGGGAAGAGTGCGATGATGGATTAAGGTAGGAAGATGTGGATGTTGGATTAGGATTAAAAGGTTAGGATGGCGGATTAATGTAGGAAAATTGGGAGGATGGATTAGGATAAGAGGTAGTGGGTGGCAGATTAGTATGAGGACATGGATGGAGGATTAGGATAGCAATATGTGGATGCTAAATTAGGTTGGGAAGATTGGTATGGTGGATTAAGATACATGTATTGGGATGGTGGATTAGAAGGATATGCAGATGAAGGATATGATGGACATGTGGATGACGAAGATACTGGATATCCCTTGTCAAAGGCAACATAAGGATTGTTATTAGGTGTGGATGAAAGTGTGATAGGATAGCTCAGAGTAATGACTAGATTTTGAGAGGCAAATGAGGAAAGATTGCTAGCAATGATAACATCAATGGGATCTACATTATACTCATCTTGATCAAAAAGAATTTTATTATCATCATCAACCTAGTTAGGATTCCCCTTGACTACTATCATTGGTTGCATGAGAGGAGGATAAGGATTCATGATGTTAGATGAAATGGATATGGACTGAAAAGATGGGGGTAGATGATTAGAAGGACAAAATAGATGATGAAAAGATAAATAGGATGGATTGGAAGAAGATGAAAGAAGATATCTTAAGATTTATTTTGATATTAAAAGATCTTGGATATAGATGGATGAAAGCTCAAATTGGGATTGGATTAAAGCTCATATTCAGATTGGATTAAAGCTCAGATTAGGATGATGGGATTAAACCTCAGATTATAATTGGATTGGAGCTCAGATTAGGATGATGGGATTAAAGCTTAGATTAGAATTGGATTGGAGCTTATATTAGGATGAGATTAAAGCTTAGATTATGGTCCAGAACAGTCCAGGGGTGATAGGATTGAGAAAAAATGAAAATGAAAATTTTCATTTTTTTCTAGTTTTTTCTATGTCATAGTACTCTTGGAGACCTTTCCGACGGTGTAAAAAGTTTTGAATTTTGAGCACCGAGTAGAAAGTTATGATCCCGACAAGTCAGGGTAAATAAATTCCTAGTTTTTTTAAAAAATGGGATGGTTTGGGGATGAACAAGAAGAGGAGGAATGATTGGATTATGATTTTGGACCAAGGAAGATGTGGGCTAATTATGGCATGAAGGATTAACTCTCTGGATTTTGTATGATAAGCAGATTCACCTCTGTATGTAACAAATTCACTTGTCTAGGGAGAGTAAATTTTCCCTAAAACAATAGTCAAGATTGCCCCTAGGATAAAATTCTCCCAACTAGGAGAGCAAGATCACCCAAAATAGTAGTCAAAATCTCCCAAAATAGCAGATTCACCCAAACAAAAAAGAAGGTTCGCTCAAAATAGCAGATTCGCCCCTTTGAGGAAGTAGGTTCACCCAAAAAAGAGAGCAAGTTCACCCAAAAGCTGAGGAGAATTGCCTAATTAGTGACTTGGATGGAGAATGGACCTCTAAACGGATCTAAACAGAGACTTAGAATGGGGAACGAACTCCAAAATAGACTCAAACAAGGATCTAGAATAGAGAACGAGTGGCGAACGAGACTGAATGAGGACTCGAAATAAAGAACAAGATGATGGATGAGAAATCAAAAACGTGAATGGACCAGAATGAGGACTTGGAATAGAGAATGGACACCTAAACGAGTCCCAACAGAGGCTCAGATGGAATTCAAGATGATGAACGAGACAGGGACAAGGAGTAAAAATGCCTGAAAGATGGAACAAGATCACCCTTTAGAAGTAGGTTCGCCCCTTAGGGGGAGAAGGTTCACCCCAAAAGGTAGGTTCACCCCTCTAGGGAAACATGTTTGCCCAAGAAGGTAGGTTCACCCCTCTATGGAAGCAATTTCGCCCAAACAGGTGAGCAAGGTTGCCCCTATGAGTAGATTCACCCAAACGGGAGAGCAAGTTTTCCCAACAAGGGAAGAAAATTTGCCTTTGTTAGGGACTGACTGTGACAAAGGACTGAAGACACAACAAACAACAAACAAAAGGCTAGACTGACTCAACTGAAAGCACTAGTATATCACAAAGAAGATAGTCCAAGCAACATGATCCTAAAATTAGTGATAAGGGTGTCTATCTTGGCTGAACAAGGCTATCTTGGGCGTCCTTGATATACACATGATACGTGTGGCACAATTGTGAACACCAACCCATCATAAGCATGAGTCAGGATCCCTAATGAGGTACTGGAAACTCAAACCAACTCTTCACGTCTTATCTAGGTATCACCCTAGCTTCGGTGCTCCGCCAAACACGATGCGACTGGATTGAGGTACAAATTTCGCTCTCCCCCCTTTATATACCCCACCGATAACATGTGGTTGGGATGGTCCCCCAGGTGATGAAATCCCAAGCAGGTCCTACTAAGGGAAGAAGACACTAGATGTATCAGATGGTCTCTAGGCTCGTACATAGTGTTAGGGGAGAGCTTAGATACACTAGCACCTGCTAGGTGGACTTAACTAGACTACAGTGAACTGTGATTTCTTGTTACCCAGGATCACCAAGTGGCACAAGGGGATTGGATACGTCAACATTCCACTCCCAAGCACAAAAAAAAGTTAATTGACCCTTTAATTAAAGCTACGTGTGCCTAGCTAGTGCGAAAAACAACATACAGATTACCTAAAGGTGTTGGATCAATTGTTCTGCAGAAGATGCGTTAGTAGTTTTAGACCACCGATCTTGGATGAATGAGAAATAACTATAGATATTGTTAGGTGGAAGCAAGGACACTCACAAATAGCCAAGTTAGTAGATTAGTATTTGAAAATGGAAGCGAAACGACACAAAAAATGAAAGAGTAGATTTTTAGATTCACCTTAAATTTGCCTCTATGTGAGGCAAGTTCGCCCCTCCAAAAATTCAACTTCTCCTGTCCGTTAAAGTAGGTTAGTCTGTCTATCAAGGTAGGTTTGCTTGTCTATCAAGGTAGGTTCGCCTATCTGTCAAGGAAAGTTCACCTTTCTGTCAAGGTAGGTTTGATTGTCTGGTGCCAGATGCAGATTCACCTATTTGATGTGCAGGTTTGTCTCTCCAAGAAGGTTCACCCCTATAGGGAGACAAGTTCGCCCCTCAGAGCAGGTTCACCCCTCAGGGCAGGTTCACCCCTGCAGAGAGACAGGTTCGCCCCTCAAGGTAGGTTCGCTCTTGTAGAGAGGCAGGTTCACCCCTATAGAGAGGCAAGTTTGCCCCTACAGAGAGGTAGGTTCACCCCTGAGAGCAGGTTCACCTCTGTAGAGAGGCAGGTTCGTCCGTCTGGGTAGTTTCACCTGTGTAACTACAATCTGGACTTGCAAAAGTGAAACAATAGGGAATGTGAAAGAAAAGACCCATGACGTGGGTCTCATCGGGCATGACAAAAATGTGTGCAAGTGTTTTTACCAAGTCTAAATTGCAAAACTATATGAAATGTAAACAAGGAAAACAAAAACAACACCTCAAGATTAGGCCTGAGTTGAACTTGAACAAGATACAAGAAAAAGAATGATATTACCTTGTCCAAGTTGATCGATTGATTGGCCTTGTTGTTCATTTGATTTGTGTGCTCCTAGATCAATTCCAGCATCATAACGGCTTGTAAATGCTTGATTTGGATGCAAAAGATGGTGGATTGAGTGCAAGATGATGGATAGAAATTGAAGACTTGAGATGGGTTGAATGTGATAGATTGGCTATGAGTGTATGAATCCCTTAGGGTTGCAAAATGACTAAGTGTTTTTAGTCATTTAGCCAAGGAGAGATGAATGAAGGGTCAAGATTCATTCTTGGCCAAGGACAAGAGATCAAGGGTGGAGATTAAAGGTTGACCAAAAAGAATTAAAAATTCCTTTTTAATATGCATGGGGAAGACAAAAGGAATAAAATATTCCTTGGGAAACCTTGGGTGAATACATGGAAATTAAAATTCCATGAAGTGTGTTGGAAGAATAAAATGGAATTAAAAATTTCATTGGGATGTGGGAGAGTTGACTAAAGGGGGTTGATTAGACTAGTTGATGAAGGATTAGAAGAGGGTTATGTGGCTAATGATGATTAGGAGCCAACTTGTAAAATTTGGAGGATGTGACACATCCTAATCATGGATTAGGAATGTGTCACATGCCTAATGATGAGATTAAGAGATGAATTAGGATTAAGTGTGGATGGGACATAAAGGGAATTAAATAAGTGTGTTATTTATTTAACTCTTTGGAAGAAAGGGATAAAGGGGTAAGGTATTTAATTATTTAACTAAATACTTTAGGGATTTAGAGGAATTTAAGGATGTTAATTAAATAATAGTAACATTATTTAACTAATGTGGATAAAAGGATATTTAGACGAAAAGGGATAAATTTGACTAGATATAAGCGGTCAAATTTAGATGTCTACAAAGGGTATCTGGTATAGGGTTGAAGGTTAAGGATTTAAGGGTTTAGGGTTTAAGGGTATAGGGTTAAGGGATTAGGGTTGAGGGTTTAATGTATAGGGTAGAGGGTTGAGGGTTGAGGGTCTAATCTATAGGGTAGAGGGTTTACAGTTGAGGGTTCAGGGTTAAGAGATTATGGGTTTAAGGGTTGAGGGTTGAGGGTTGAGAGATTAAGGGTTTAAGGATTGAGGGTTGAGGGATTGAGGTATAAGGTTGAGGTATTAGGGTTGAGGGTTTAATGTATATGATAGAGGCTATAGATTTGGGGGTTGAGGGTTGAGGATTTAAGGGTATAGGGTTGAGGGTATAGAGTTGAGGGATTAGGATTGAGGGTTTAATGTACAAGGTTGAGGGTTGAGGGTTTAAGGGTTTAAGGGTTGAGGGTATAGGGTTGATGGATTAGGGTTGAGGGTTTAATTATAGCTAGATGGTTGAGGGTCTAATCTATAGGGTAGAGGGTTGAGGCTATAATGTATAGGGTAGATGATTTATAGTTGAGGGTTGATGGTTAAGAGATTAGGGTTTAAGGTATAGGGTTGAGGGTTTAATGTAAGATTTTGACATGCATCAAAATATTCTTACCTAGTTAAGAGTGTTAATGTTTGGTTGTTTCAAGACTTTGACACACATCGAAAGGTTCTTCATTACCAAACCTTATCGTGGCATCCAATGTTCATTTGATTAAATATGGGGGTAGACCTTTGAAGAAGAACTTGTGGAAGGTGTGTGAGTTTGACCATGAGGCAATACTTTACTAAATAAAGAGTAGAGTAGACCCAGATGGTTCATTGGTTTAATTTGTAAGTATAAAACTATGTGTTTCTATGTTTTCAATATTTCTTTTGATATTAATGTTTTGCAGTTGATAGTTAGACCTTTCGCTATCACATTTCAACTTTACTTATGTTTTAGTTCCAAAATTGATATGGTATAGGAAGGACTTACTTCCCCTCTTTAACTTAAAGTTTCTCATTTTCTTGTTGTTACAAATTTATACACATATACAGTGAATATTGGGAAAATTATATGCATATTTATGGCAGGTCTATTTAAAATGTTACATAGTGGACTTTGTTGTGATTAAAATTACATTCATTGTCTTTTGTTGTGTTTCATTATCAAATCAAAATGAGACCAAAATGAACTATCAATACCCCTATTGAAACTCTTCATACAATTCAATTTTAAAACATAGTAGAAGGGTTACAATGATGGAGATAAATGTCATGACAAAGTGATAGTTCAAAAGTGACAAAGAAAAATACGACCTACACATGCTACTATACAACCAAAAGGTCAATATAACAGAGTAGGGCATCATAAGGAAGACATTAGTATTAGATTTATGAGGAGAAAAGTATTAAAGTTTGAATGATAGTTATGATAGGGAAGTTATATTATAGTTCAAAATGAAAATCTTGAAGATAAATAAATTTCCTAAAGATAAAAATGATTTTCATAATATACCTTTCCAATTATCTTGCAAGATTGATGTATCCATGTCAACATTCACATTTTTTGAAAAAGATGAATTATTTTCAATAATCGTATTAATTTTTGTCTTCATTTTATTCTTGATATTTTTAAGATTCTACTCTAAGATAGGGTTATCATGTGCTTCTATTTATTCAGTCTCAGTTGTAAAGTGTGCGTTGTCAATCACACTAACAAACTCTTCCTTCATAATTGAAAGGTTCATATCTAGGTTCTAGCCAAGTTGATCAGTAATAGTAGCACCTAACACTTGGGAATAAATCTTTTATTCTTCTTGTGTAATGATAGACCCCTTTTTGCTGCCCCTTAAGATGCTTTTGTGCATGCAGTGTAAAGTTGCAAGGTGGTGTATTTTTTGTTTTTTCATCATGCAAACAAACCAAAAATTTGAACACATTCGGATGGGTAGGTTTATGCTAGGTACTGTCCTGTTTCACACCCCAACATGCCAGAACATTGCAAGCTAGATTACATCGATGATTTATCTTAAGAGACCAAAGTGTGAAAAAGTAGCGAAAATTGACAAGATATTTCTTGAAAACCATGGCACTTGCAACCATTCTATCTAAAGGTATAGGGTCACATATGGCCCCTCTACAATAACCTCTCTCAAATTTTCATATCTCCAATCCATTTGCCAATGGTGATGAGTTTTCAGTTGATGGAAAAAACGTCAAATGCATGTAGTGTAAAGTTGCAAGGTGGTGTAATTGTTGTTCTGTTCATCATTTGACCAAACCAAATTTTATAATACACCTAGATGGTTAGGTTTATACTAGGCTAGATCTTGTTTTACACCCCAGCATGCCGAAACATTCCGAGATACATTGCACCAATGATTTCTCTTAAGAGACTAAAGTGTGAAAGGGCAACAAAATTTGATGAGTTGTTACTCAAAAACCATGACACTTAGAAAAATTTCATCTGAAGGTACAAGATCACATAGGTACCCTCTACAATAATCTCTCAGTTTTTCATATCTCCAATCCATTTTGCTATGGTGACGAGTTTTCAATTGATGGAAAAAGTGTTAGATGCATGTAGTGTAAAGTTGTAAGGTGGTGTAAGTTTTGTTTTATTCATCATGCAACCAAAAAAAAATTCCAATATGTCAAGATGGGTAGGTTTACACTAGGCTAGGTCCTATTTTGCACCCTAGCATGCCAGAACGTTCTAGGCTACATTGCACCAGTGATCTCTTAAGAGACCAAAGTGCGAATGGATAATTTTTATTTGAAAAGATGTTACTCAAAAACTGTGGTACTTAAAAACACTTTTTCTAAAGGTATAAGATCATGTAGGGCCCCTCTACAATAACCTCTCTCGATTTTTCATATCTCCAATCCATTTTCCCGTGGTGATGAGTTTTCAGTTGATGGAAAAAGCTTTGGGTGCATGTAGTGTAAAGTTGCAAGGTGGTGTAATTTTTATTCTATTTGTTGTATGACCATACTAATAGTTCCAACACATATGGATGGATATTTTTATGCTAGGCCAGGTCTTATTTTTTACCCTAGCATGCCGAAACGTTGCAAGCTACATTGCATCAGTGATTTCCTTTTAAGAGACCAAAGTGTGAAAGAGAATTTTTTTTTGATGAGTTGTTACTCAAAAATCATGGCAATTAGAAACATTTTTTCTTAAGGTACATGATCATATAAGGCCCTCTACAATAAAATCTCTTGGTTTTTCATATCTCCAAGACATTTTCTTGTGGTGATGAGTTTTCAGTTGATGGAAAAATTATCAAATGCATGCAGTTAAAGTTGCAAGGTGGTGTAATTTTTATTCTATTCATCGTGCAACCAAACCAAAAGTTCCAACACATCTAAATGGGTAGGTTTACACTAGGAAAGGTACTATTTTTCACCCTAGCATGCCAAAATGTTTTAGGCTACATTGCACTAACAATTTCTCTTAAGAGACCAAAGTGTGAAAGGGAAACAAACTTTGATGAGTTGTTACTTGAAAAATGTGGCACTTAGAAACATTCTATCTAAAGGTATAGGAGCATGTAAGGCCCCTCTACAATAATCTCTCCCATTTTCTCATAACTCCAATCCATTTTCCCATGATGACAAGTTTTCAGTTGATGGAAAAAATATCAAATGCATGCAGTGTAAAGTTGCAAGGTGGTGTAATTTTCATTTTGTTCATCATGAAACCAAATAGACAATTCCAACAAATATATATGGGTAGGCTTATGATAGACAAGGTATTTTTTTACACCCAAACATGTTGGAATGTTCTTGGATACATTGCACTGATGATTTCCCTTAAGAGACCAAAGTGTGAAAGAGAAACAAACTTTGATGAGCTATTACTCAGAAACCATGGCACTTAGAAACATTTTTTTTGAAGGTACAAGATCATGAAGGCCCCCTCTACAATAAACTCTCTTGGTTTTTCATATCTCCAATCCATTTTCCCAAGGTAATGAGTTTTCAATTGATGCAAAAAACATCAAATTCATGCAGTGTAAAGTTGCAAGGTGGTGTAATTTTGTTCGGTTCATCATGTGACCAAACTAATAGTTCTAACACATCCAGATGGGTAGGTTTGTGCTAGGAAAGGTCCTATTTCATACCCCAATATGCTGGAACGTTCTGGGCTACATTGCATTGACGATTTCCCTTAAGAGACCAAAGTGCAAAAGGGAAAAAAACATTGACAAGTTGTTACTCAAAAATATGGTAATTAGAAACATTTTGTCTAAAGGTACATGATCATGTAGGTCCCCTCTACAATAACCTCTCTCGGTTTTTCATATCTCCAATCCATTTTCCCATGGTGATGATTTTTTAGTTGATGGAAAAAGCGTCAGATGCATGTAGTGTAAAGTTGCAAGGTGGTGTTAGGAGAGTTTAACCTAGTGTTCACATGTGTAGGATCCTTATTATTCTTATCAAAAAGGTTATATCTGATGCCTTGGAATCCTTGGTTTGAATAAATACAAATGTGTTTGATGAATAATTATTTGTGAATGGTAAATACTCTAACTTGATATTTCATGATCTTCCACATAGGATCTTTATTATTTTATAGTGACAAAAAAACCAAAGGAAACAAGAAGGTGAAGTTTTGTGATTTCTATACAAGTGACAAGTTTGTGTTGATAGTCCTAGGGACAATTAGGAATAGGGAAGGAATCTTTGAAGATAGTAAGATCTAAGACTAGTTCGACATAGAAGAGAATAATGACAATGGAAAAAGGAGAAACAATGCACAAAGGTATGAATGATAAGAGTCATCTGAGGAACAAAAGGGAAAATCATGATAATTATCTTCATAAGACACATTCACATTAGACATGAATCATTTAAAGGACAAGCATTTCTAGAACAATAAAGAAAAGAGTTCATGAAGCAACTAGATGAATGGTTTAAAGAGAGACAAAAGAGGATACAACAATATGATGACAAGGCCCATATCAAAACCCTTAATGAACAACATGGTGAATAAAATGTTGATAGAAGAGAGAAATATTTCCTAGAGAACCAACAAGACAAAGCACAATGCACAAGAACCGTATTGGGCAGTTTCTAAGTTGGTAGGAAGAATTTGATAGAGGAAGAGGTTGTTATAAGGGCATCTTGCACAATAAGGGATCTCATGAATGACAAGGAAAGGTTGTAATAATAGAAGGAAAAATCACAGAGTAATGTGATAGTAAGGAGAAATGAGGAGAAAGGAAAAAGTATCTTATCCTCTTGAGTGTGGACATAGTATCCTCATATCAGTAAGAGTTTTCATGAGTATCAATTGAATGTCAAAGGTTTGCATGTTTCATGAGGAAAATTTAAAAGTAAAGAAAAATCATAAGATTACAATCCTAGGGACAATCACAACATGTAAGAAAGGGACAATATCATGATTACATAAAGAAGCCATGCAAACCTTTGTTGATGTAAAGTGTGAAGAATTTTTGAAGTGGGGATAATATTTATAAAAATAATGTAAAGAATGATAGAGAGATGCATGAAAAGAGGCAATAATGATCACTATCAACTAAGAATAAAATGTAGTGATAGTGAGCAATGAGGGGACTGCAGTCCTAAGATCTTGACAACAATTTAGACCTATAAAGACACTCCATGATTTTCATAAAACCTCAACATTTTGTTCATATTCATGGGTGAATAAAAAAGAAGACATAGCTAAGAAATGGAGTGAGATATCTTCATGATAGTGGACAGTGTAATATTCACATAGGTAGCGTAATGATCACAAGGAGAAATATGAATAAAGGACAAAAAATGAACAATAAAGGATATATCATAAATAAAGAACTATAAGAGGATAGTTACATAAGATTGAATATGATAACAACTTGAAATAAAATTAATTAAAAAGTACAAAGCATACTTACAAACTATCTAAAACATTCAAGTCATTAAAAATATTCAATTACGAAATACAATTTTTTATTTTAAAATTATACATAATTTGTATTACTTGAGTGAAACTTCAATGACCACCTCCACTAGTAGGTGATATCGTCGAAGCTCCAAGATTAATCTATTAAACATCCAAAATGAGATATAATAATACCATTCATATAATGTTTAGCTATTCACATGTAATAGTTATAATTCTTTAGTGGGTACATACCTCCATAGTACATGTGGTAGTGTAATAGGGAGGTGGAATACCGCTAAAAACAATGTGCACACTATGACCTTTAAATTTCATTATAATCATTTAACTAATTTAGTTAATCTTGCATTTCAAAAATGAAGTTTAATAAATTAAATTCAATGGACTTGCTAACATGTACCTGACTATCAAGGCCAGATGTGTCATTAAGGAGGGCATCAGTCATCACCATCTCATTAGCTATAGATGTACCTTAGGCACTTGCATCTTGACTATTTGTTGGATCATAAAAAAAAAATGAGGTGGAACTCTACTCACCAAAGACTCACCTGGCTCACCTTGTGCTAGAGGACTATTATGCTATTGTGATATAAGAGGGATTCGCTCTACATGAGTCTCTTTATTCTTAAGAGATCACCAGGGAATGAATTGCCCTTATACACCTCAGCTTGGATAAGTTGATAAAACTATAAAGGAATACAACAAAGTCACCTTAGACCTTGAGAGAGAAAAACTCCAAGATCTCTACCTCTGGTGAAAGAGCTCTCAGCCAAAGGACATTAACGCGGTTTCAGAATGCCAGCCAGACATGGTATCGTCTAAAAGATGCGTTGGCATCCTAAGCTGTGAGGAGCTTAGGAGCTCAAGCATACATAACTAAGTTTCACCTCCAAACTCAAGTTAAAGACGTGTTAGATCAAATAAATAGACATAAAGCTAGATTATAGGCAAAAAAATAAAGGAACTTGAAGAAAGATTACCTCTTATTGGGTGTTTAGATCTTTTCTCCAAGCTTCACTCCATAACTTACACATAGAAGTTCAAGGGATAAAGGTTGGGGCTGTATAGGGGTCTGCCTCAGTCAAACCCCTATTTTGGTGTTCCAACCTGGGTGAAACCACAAAAGTGGTTTACAATTTGAGTGAGGAAGGAAAAGTTGCAAAAATGACCCCATGCAAAAATATTTGGTTTTTGGGGTTCGAACAAACTTATTGGTTTGAGCGAACCAAAAGGGGGTTCGCTAGAACCCTGGTTCGACAGAACCCATTTAATGATGAGGCCCACCATTCCTGGAAAAAAGCCAAAAGGTAAGGCTTGTGGAAAGGGGGTTCACTCGAACCCCCCTTTTCATCCCTTCTCCCGCTCAGGCACCAAAAAAGTCCAAAATTTTGTGCTTCGAAGCTCGGCTTGAGGATAAAAATGGAGGAGACTTCACAGACCCAACTAGATGATGATAGTCCTCAAAACAAGCTATCCAACAAATATAATTTTAATATGTTTTGGTTTTATATGTATTTAGTTTTTAGTTTTATTAAACATAGGTTTTTCACTGAAAATCAAGCTATCTTTTCTGCACATGTGGAAAAAATTAGATTATCAAAAAAATAAAATTGAAAAACATGAGTGCAGAAAATATTGAAGTCCTTGATCCAACAAAAAAAAATGAATTTTGATAAATACAAAAAGTTACGTTTTATATAGTCTGCCTATGTCTGAATTGTAATTGGTTTGACTTCGAAACTTGATTATGAAAAATTTATTCAATAAAACACTATGAGACCAATTGGAATAACTAGATATTGTAGTTGCAAATCTAAATTCAAAAAAAATAGAATTTTATCCTTTATGGAAAAAAATTTATGTTGTATACGGTGAGTCACTCCTTAAAAATGTTGTTTACTAAAGAAAGCTAGTTTTTGAAGGAGATGGAAAAAGAACTGCAATCTAATTCCAAAAATCTTTAAAAAAGTATATTTAGAATCTACAGACAAAATGTCACAAATCACTAGTTTGCATTATCTTCAAATTCCTCACAGTTTAGTTGCTTTTCGTGCCCGAAAGTGAAGATTTAGTTAGAAAAATATTTCAGTGTCCAGTTTGGACAAAAAATGTAAACCAGTATTGTGGGATCACCCACCTCCATGGACAACTAGGTTTGGAAAGGATTGTAAAAAGGTAAACAAATCACGTGGTGAAAGAAAAACCTGCTTCGGAGTAGAGCTCACACGGAAAAGTAGTAAATGAACAAGTAGGAAAGAGTGTGTGAGAGAGAGCATTACCCATGGGTCAAGACCCTCTTCGAAGCACACGGGAACACCACTGAGTGCTTTCTTGAGAGTTGTAGCTGTTGGAGGGACCTCAGTTTGGCATGGATTTTCCTCTAAGAATGTTGCTATCAAGGAAGAAAATAATCCAAGACTAGAGAAAATGGTAGTAGTGCTTGAACCAATGACTTCCAACCCCAAAATGAGAGAAAGTAAGGGGTTTTTCATGCATGCAAATGTGACAAAAGGTCGTTACATATGAGACCTAACTACTTGGATACATGTTGGAAGGATTAGGATTCTAGATTCCTTGTTTTAAACTTGAAAAACCGCGAGGACATAAGCGTGCCATGCGGATGTCCGCACGTCGCACAAGTGTCCAAGGCCTAGATTTTTGGGAAACATGTTGTCAGGCTTCTGTTACTTTGCCACAAGTCTGCATGGAGTCAGAATTGTGAAATGCTGACTTATGGGATTTTGATATTAATGTTCTAAGGTGTCATAAATGCTAAGCAAGATGCAAAAATATGGAATTGCCCCTATGTGCAATTCTACGACATTACATTTTTCCCCCACTTTAGGCTCAATTTATGAAAAGATTAGCCTCACTAAAGTAGAGAAGATAATATTCACCCTAATTTCAAATTTTACAAAATTGTGTGCCAAGAAAAGGGATTGTAGAGGCCACCGAGGTCGAGCTAACTAGTATTGAAGATGCCCCTAGCATCCGAGCTCAACAAACAACAACAAAACGGTTGTGAAAGATCGTTCAAAACTTCCATCTGCAAAACCTTAATTTTAGGTCAGCTTCAAAAAATTGGAAGAAGCTACCACAAAGAGAAGAATGATCAAGAGGACGTTTATTGATTCATAGGAAAAATATGATGAAGAGGTGACTATATGCCTCCTCCTGAGTTTTCCCCCAGCATGGTATCATCAAGAGGTGACTATATTAGACACTTTTGCTTGACCATTTGATTGTGGATAATATGGTGTAGAAAACCTATGTTGAATATGAAATTTCTCCAAGAAATGCTTCACTTCCTTATTTTTGAATGGTGTACCATTATCAGAAACAAGTGTAGCAGGCATTTGAAAATGAGAAATAATATTGTTGATAAGAAAACTACAGATAGTTTCAACATTCGTGGATCAGAGTGGGATAGCTTCGACCCATTTTGTGAAATAATCCGTAGCGGTAATAATAAAGGCATGTCCCTTGGAAGAATAAGGTGATATTTTTCCAATGATATCCAACCCCCATTTTGCAAACGGCCAAGGAGAAGTTTGATTCTATAACTCCTGAGAAGGAGCATGAATAAGATGACTATGTTGTTGATATTCAAGACACTTTCTGACAAAATTGAAAGAATCTTGTTTCATAGTTTACCAATAGTACCCCATGTGTATCAGTCTTCTTACCAGGGACTTACCACCAAAATGTCCACCCCCAAAGGTCGAATGGGCTTCCTTAAGGGAAAGGGGCATTTCTGCCTTAGTGAGACACTTGAGAAGCAAGCCATTATGGGCCTTTTGATAAAGAATGTTGGATAAAATGACATACTGTGCTAAAAGATTTTGTATACGAGTGTGGTCATTTTTTGTTGCATTATCAGGGAAGTTTCTAGTCTTTAAGTAACTGTAGATACTAGCAAACCATTCTCCTAAGTCTACATGAAAACATATAAGAGGCTCAAGTTCAGGTTGATTGGAAACCACTGGGGTTCACACGACCTAGACCATGAAGTGGTATTCTTTCATATCCTCTTTCGAAGGTACCAAGGAGGTAGCTCTTGCCATGGCATCGACATGTCTGTTTTCTCTCCTAGGGACATTGTCTATTGTGAAAGAGGAAAATTGATTGAGAGAAGACAAAGAAAGGTCTTGGTATTGAGACAACCTACATTTTTTAGCTTGATAATTTCTTGTAATCTGATTCACAACAAGCTCAGAATCGCCTAGTATACAAAGATGTTTGATTTTTAACGCAATAGTGACACACAGGCCTGCAATAAGAGATTTGTACTCAATGATATTATTGGTACAAGGAAAATATAATCAAAAGGATAGAGGGATTGTCTTGCCTTCAGGGGATATCAGAACCACACTCGCTCCAGAACTATTCGGACACCTTGATCCATCAAAATACATCTTCCATTCAAGGTCATAGTTGATCGTGAAAATATGCTCATCAGGAAACATATCCAACCTAGGGAAGGAGCAAGATGAGGGAGCATTTTCCAATTGATCAGCAACCACTTGACCCCTTATTGATTTATGAGTAAACAATTTTATATCGAACTCAGAAAGTAACATAGCCCATTTTGCTAATCTCCCAACAAGGTCAGCGCTAGAGAAAAAATTCCTTAAAAGATCTGTTTTTACTATGACATGTGTTTCAACATGGAGAAGGTAGTGCCTAAACTTTTGTGTAGTGAATACAAGAGCAAGGCAGTAGTAATGAGTTTCATAATAAAAAAGGACATGACTGATGTAGTAGACCACTCTCTCCCTTCCTGCATCATCATACTGAGCTAGTAGGGCTACTAAAGCGTATGGCGACACAATAAGGTAAAGCAGGCAGGGCCTATCCTGCAAGCCGACATCAATATGGAAGGATTGGACAAATAAGCCTTGATTGATTCAAAGGCTTTCTAACACTCCTCATTCCATATGAAGTGAACATCCTTTTTCAATAAACAAGTGAAAGGGAGGGTACAATCAACCGATTGAGATATAAATCTGTGAATCGCCTAAATCTTCCCTTGTAAACTTTGTAACTTAGTAATATTTCTCAGTGGAGGCATGCTAACAATAGTGTCGATTTTAGTTGTGTCAACCTTGATTCCACAGTGAGAGATTATGAACCCTAAAAGATTACTGACATCTATGCCGAAGACGCACTTATGGGGATTGAGTCTCATCTTGTAGAGCCGAAGCCTTTCAAAGATAAGGTGAAGGTTCTTCACATGATCTTGATGATTTATTGACTTTTCCAAGATGTCATCAACATAATCCTCTAAGATCTTATGAATGAAATCATGAAATATCAGGGTCATCGCTCATTGATAAGTCACTCCTATGTTCTTTAAACCAAAGGGCATGACAACATAATAGAAATTACCCCAAGGGGTAGTGAAGGCTGTCTTGTACTGATCATCTAGGTTAATACAGATCTGATTATAACTTGAGAAGCCATCCATGAAAGATAACAATGCATGGCCTGCAGTCGAATCTACAATCATATCTATATTAGGTAACATAAAATCATCTTTAAGAGAAGCCTTATTAAGGTCTCAAAAGTCAATGCATATGCAAATACGACCATTAGGCTTACTGAAAACAACTATATTCAAAATCTAGGGGGAGTAGTGAATCAAACAGATAAAACCTGCTTTCAAAAGATTTTCTATCTCAGTCTTGACCATCAAAGCTACCCTAGGATTGATCTTTCGAATTTTCTAATTAATCGGCTTGGCATCAGTACATAAGATGATATTGTTGACAACTACAGATTCATCAATTTTAGGCATATCCTCATACGTCCAAGTGAAGATATCAGGATGAGTACGCAAGAGATCAAAGTGTTCATCTACTTCTTTGGAAGAGAGACACTTCCCAATCTTGATTACTTTTTTTGAAGATTTAGAATCCATAGGAACTTTGATAGTATCTCCTTTAAGGAGAGGACTAGAATCCTCCATATGGGATATCAGAATTTCATCACTGATGTTAGATAGAGGGTCTTCCTCATTGATACTCAAAATGGATTCTCTAAAGTATGCTTGTTTATGCAAGCAATAGAAGAATCGTTTCTTGCGGTGATAAGGAGGTCGTGAAGAATATGTACCTATAAATTACCCTAGTGCTTCATCTGAAGAGAAGAAATTCAAAGGGACTTTCTTGGCCTATCTCCTTTCTTCTATCAACTCAAGATGGACCAAGCTCAATGGCTCGACTAAAATCATATTAACAATCCACCAAGGTTTTTGTTTAGACTGGTCGATAGAACATCCCAAACACAAATAGCATTGTCGGGACTTAAAATAGATAGGGACCTAGATTCCTTGCTCGATATGCCCTAGGCCTTTCTACCCATAGCCATATCAAGAGGTGAGTTCATATCCAAACCCATAGCAAGTTTTTAGAATTTCAAGAGGTGGCAGCTCCACATAGAGTGTCTCATTCCACCAATGGATGTCGAAAGTTTCTATGGGAGCATTCCCACTTTCTTTACTCAGTTCAAAAACATGTACCTCCTTTGTAGGAGCGGGGTAACTCTCCCAGGTAGGGAGAGGAGTGGTCTCCTAGATAGGATCACACTTCTCTTCCCTAACAAGATCGTCACCTACCTTTTCGTCGACATAAATTGAAAATTCAATACTAGAGGGGTCTGACTTATACTCTGCAATGAAGAATTCGGAAAAATTCAAGGAAACCCAATCATCACCTAAGAAATAATTTAATTGAGAAGATGAAGGGGAAGATGGGGGAGACTTAGGATCTTCTGCTTTTGGCTGTTCATCTTTGTCGATACACATTCGAGGAACAACTTCCATAAAGGGAATCGATGAGGAACATGCCATAGCATTAGCGGTTAAGTATGGAATGCAATTCTTGAGAGTGGATGTAATTGAAGTGCGACCAACAATGACCAAAAAACAAAGGTCCACAGCTTCTAGATCCGCTTTAACTGTAACCACCCGATTGTTAGCCACAAACATCAAAGAACAATGTAAAGTAGAGGTCACTGCACCCATCACATGAATCCAAGGTCTCCCAAAGAGAAGATTGTATGGTAGGGGGCTAGAAATTACATAAACCAACGTATGTAAGGTAACGAGGCCTAGCTACATAGGTAGTATTATCGTACCTAGAGCTTGGCAGCCAGTGTTATCAAACTCACAAATATACAAGGAAGAAGCTGCTAAAGAAGATGAATCAACTTTGATTTTAGGAAATAGGTCCATACTGCAAACGTTGAGAGTTGAACCAGTGTCAATGAGAGTATGCCTAATACCGATGTTATGAACATTAATTATAATAATCAAGAGATCTACTTGCTTCTGTACATCCAAAAGCGAGAGTTCTTGTAGGTGAAACGTAATATTCAAAGAATCCACTCGAATATGTGCCAACAACACATTAACATCCATAGGCCTAGTAGAGGCAGGCAAGAGAATATTTTGTAAGGCTTCCTAAAACATCTCTTGATAAAGTAGAGCGGTTTGAAGCGAGTCCCAAAGTGAGATCTTGGTCGGAGTAACACGAAGTTGCTCGACAAGATTGTAATCACATGGTGCTTTGATCACAAGATTAGGAGTTGGAGGAAGGATAGGTTGAGATGATGGTAAAGAAGTAGGAATTTGAGTTGGTTGTGATGTAAGAATGGAAGTTTGTTGATCTATGTTTTGTTTATTTCTCCTTGTATTGTATGTATGCCCAACAACATTATAAGAAGTAGAGTTAGTAGCTTTCATGAACCTTGAATATAAGTCTGATAGATCGCTACAACATGAAATCCTATAGACAAAATAGTCCTCTCTAGGAGATGGCTTAGCTGGGGTAACATAAATGACAGATTTCTTAGGGCTTGGAGGAGCCACAAAAACCACAACCACATTTATCGACTCCTCAGCTTGCGAAGGGAGAATTTGTTTAGAATATTTACAAATAGGGGAGAGGCTTCTAAGAAATCATCTAGAGCATTCTCTAGCATATCAAAATATTCTTCAGAGAAATGATTATCATAAACATGCAACACTATGAAAATGGATCTAATGCGTTCATGTTAGGTTCACCAAAATGTGATATACAAGGGATTCACTGCACACAGGTCTCTTTATTTTCAAGAGATCACCAGGGAACAAACTACCCTTATACACCTCCGCTTGGATAAGTTGATAAAACTATAAAGGAATACAACAAAGTCACATCAAAGCTCAAGAGAGAAAAACTCCAAGATCTCTGCCTCTAGTGAAAGAGCTCTCAGCCAAAGGACATCAACGCGATTTCAAGATGCCAACGTGACACATTGTTGTCTTAAAGATGCTCTAGCGTCCTAAGCTATGAGGAGCTCGGGAGCTCAAGTGGGAAGAACTAAGTTTCACCTCCAAACTTGGGTTAAAGATGTGTTAGATCAAATAAGAAGACATAAATCTAGATTATAGGGAAAAGCACAAAGGAACTTGAAGGAAGATTACCTCTTATCGAGTGTTTGGATCTTTTCTCCAAGCTTCACTCTACAACCTGCACATAAAAGATCAAGGGAGAAAGGTTGGGGGTTGTATAGGGGTCTGCCATAATCAGACCCCCATTTTGGTGTTCCCACCTCCATGAACAACCAAGATTGGAAAGGATTGTAAACAAAGTAAACAAAGTGCGTGGTGAAAGAAAAACTTGCTTCGGAGTAGAGCCCGCACCACAAAGTAGTAAATGAAAAAGTAGGAAAGAGTGAGTGAGAGAGAGAGAGCGTTACCCATAGGTCAAGACCCTCTCTAGAGCACATGGGTGCACCCATGAGTGCTTGCTTGAGAGCTGTAGCTGCTAGAGGGACCCCAGTCCGGCATGGCTTTGCCTGTAAGAATTTTGCTATCAAGGATGAAGATAATCCAAGACTAGAGAAAATGGTAGTAGTGCTTGAACCAATGACTTCCAACCCCAAAATGAGAGCAAGTAAGGGGTTTTTCATTCATGCAAAGGCGACAAAAGGCCGTTACATCTAAGACCTAACCGCTTGGACACATTTTAGAAGGGTCAGGATTCTAGATTCCTTGTTTCAAACTCGAAAAACCATTAGGACTCTAGCACGCCACATAGACATTCACACACTGCGCAGGCATCCAAGGCCTAGATTTTTGAGAAACATGTTGTCAGGCTTCTATTGCTCTACCACAAGTCCACATGGAGTCAAAATCATGAAATTCCAACTCATGGGATTTTTCTATTAATGTTCTAAGGTGTCATAAATTCTAGGCAAGATGCAAAAATGTGGAATTTCCCCTAGGCATAATTTTGTGACATTAAGCAATATGAGGCTCTAGGTGAGGGAATTAACCAAATGCAATGTATCCACCTCAACACTCTCCTTTAGAATGTAAGGGATAGTCATATTCTCATACACTGGCCTATCAAGTGCTTGTATCATTAGCTAATGTGCATCAATATGTGCCCCTACTCTATCTTGTGTAGATCCCCCACCTCTACTGTAAAAGTCCTGCATGTCAAAATAGTTTGAGATTTTATTAAGGAAAAACTCATAGTAGAATTTCCTCAAAAAATATTGTGGCACCTCATTGTTTTTGCATGGAGGATGGTTAAAAACCAACACCACCTTCTCCAAAAATTGTTCTTTATCCCTTGGTGGTTGCACCAATGGATAGGGAACCTCTTTCTTGAAGGATGTAAAGGTTGATTTGTTCTAGGATTCATGAATAGTGCACACAAGTTAAAATTTGTAATTTTTTAATCTTTAACTTGTTTATATAATAATCTATCTACATAAAATTGTCTAAACTCTCATCTCTTCTCCGACCAACTACTTATTTTCTTTCTAATTGAATCTACATGTGATGTTATCGATTCAAGTGATTGAGAAAGCATGGTTCTATGTGAGGTTGTTCTTGCAGGATTTCTCAACCTTGCAATTAACTTCTCAATTTGTTTTTTGTTATTTTTAGTTTGCCCCATTAGATTTTTCTGAGTTCTTGGAGCATGATGAGGAATTGTTGGAGATGTTTGTTGGGGTTGTTCTTCAAGTGGGATTTCAACAAGAGGTGAATTAGGATTTTGAGGAGGAGGAGATGCATTATCATTTCTTGAAAATTAAATAAATTTACATCAAAAACCATATTAAATCTACCTATTTAATACCAAATTCACACAAAAAACCAACAACTTACTCCTTTTACCTCCCTGATGTCATTGTGACATTTTGATGAAGAAATAGAGTAGTTTTTTCCTTCCTACAATGCAAGTGCATTTTGGAGGGTTCGTAGGTTGTAGACCAAACTAGAAACAATGGGAAATAAATTGAAATAAAATTAGATTTTTTATTATATCAGTTAAAACTCACCCGTGTTATAATGCAAGCATATTTTGGCCTTTTAGTGATTGAGCTTGAGGCTTGGTCACTCCAAGCCATAACACAAGTGTGTTATGATGCACTTGAATTTTGGATCTTTCAAAAAAAAAAGAGGGTTGGCCACTTTTTGGCCTCCATCTTTCTACACATGTCTCCCTCTTCTTCTCTCTCCATCTCTCTCTCCCTCTACTCTTTATCTCACTTCTCTCTCTCTCCCCTTCCCCCTCTTTCTATCTGTCTGTCTCTCCCTCTCTCCCCTCATTCTGTCCCACTCTCTCCTTCCCTCTCTATTTTCTCTCTCATTCTCTCCTTCCATCTCTACTTATCTCTCTCTTCTCTCTCTCTCTCTCTCTCTCTCTCTCTCTCTCCTCCCACCTACCTTTCCTCTATACTTATCTCTATCTAACCTATCCCTCTACACCTCTTTCTCTCTCTCTCTCCCTCCCTCCCTCACTCCTTCCCTCTCTACTTCTCTCTCTATCACCTCTTTCTCACTTCTCCCTCCCTCTCTCTCTCACTTCGCCCTTCCTCCCTCCCTTTTTCCTTCAATCTCTACTCTCTCCATCTCACCTCTCTCTCATTACCTCTCTCCCTCTCTCTCTCCCACCCACCTTCCCTCTCTATTTATATCTATCTAACCTATCCTCTAAACTTCTTTCTCTCACCCTCCCTCCCTCCTTCCCTCTCTACTCTCTCTATCACATATCTCTATCACCTCTCTCTCAATTATCCCTCCCTCTCTCTCCTTCCCTCTCTACTCTCTCCATCTCAATTCTCTCCCTCTCTCTCTCTCTCTCTCCCTACCTCTCCCTCTCTCCCTCCTCTCTCTCTCTCTCTCTCTCACTTAATTTTAGGGGGGAGCACGGTCAAATTCTAGTTTTCAAGAAGTGTCTGTAGACACAAAAAATATACAGATTGATCCTACACATCCGATCCTGATCTTACTAACATCGTTTCTTCCTAAATCATCCCCTTTACTAATTAATTTAATCGAATAATCTTTATTTGATTAAATTCATCCTATTTCATCTCTTAATTAAATAAATCAAATTTATCTGATTAAGTCATCATCTTCTGTTGATTAAATAAATCATTTTATTTAATTTATCCTATAGTCTCTCTTTTAATTAAATAATTCACTTTATTTAATTAAATATCTAAATCCATCTCTTTAAATTAAATAAATTAATCCTTATTTGATTTAATCTAACATCACCTTCTTTAATTAAATAACACAATCTTTATTTAATTAAATCTAAATCATATTCTTCTCAACTTTGATTTAAATTAATCCAAAAATCTAAGTCAAATTGTCAAATCATCTAATTTCTACTTAAATTGATCAAATCATGATTAATCCTAATCCTAATCACTCTAATCCTCTAGATTTCACAACTTGCACAATAAATCAATTTAATTGATTTATAAATTCATCTATTTTCCCTCAACTTGGCATGAAAAGGGAATATTCTTCAAATTTGAAAATCCCTCCAAAAGGGATGAGTACATCCAAAAAGGCATTAAAGGCCTCTTACATGTCCTTTGTCTTGAGCCAAGTGGCATTAACTCCATTTCTTCTTCCCTCTAAACTTGTCATCTCAACATTTTCAAATTCCACCTAACCATATTTATGTGCACATTCATCCAAATGTGCTCACTCCTCCTCCAATGACATGTGGACAAGTGGCCTTCTCTCATTGGTTGGTCTTTTGTCCCACATTCATCCAAATCCTTCAATCTTCCATTCTTAAAATCTATAAATAGAGGGATTCTCCTATTGAATTGATCATCCACAATCCATGCAAGCTTACTATACTCAGTTTCATCTTTAACTTCGTCCACTTTTTATTCAAGTTTCATATTTTTATCAAGGTTATTGACAAATTTCATGAAGGAATCAAGAATCATCATCATAGATCATCAAATCACATCAAGGAGTTGGGAAAGGGCTATTTTCCACATCAAAATGGCACCAATTCCCCCATGGGATTGAAAGTTTTCTCATTAGATAGGATTTAATTAGCTTCTATTGTGTTGTTCTTCATTTGATTTCCTATTTTGATGTTTCAATCTAATTTCATGGGGAATGTTGATTCTAACTTGCATTTCAATCTAATTTTATGTTCAAGTTCTTTGTGTTTGTGCAGGTATAGGTTTACCATTCATATTTTGGTGCTAGAAGGAGGGCGAATCTGGAGAAATTCATCACGTGTTTCTAAAAATTCCTTGCTTTTTTGTTGAATTTTTGTGTCTATAGGAAAACTGTGCTGCTATCAATCTAGTGACGCCAAACTGTACTGTTATCAGTCTAGTGGTGCTATATTGCACCGCTTTTAAACTCCAAACTGCGCTGCTAGAGTATTCCTGCCCAAAATTTTTAAATTTTAAACTAAACCGCGGGTTTTCCAAATTCCATAACAGTGCCACTTGCCAAACACTGCTACAATCGCAGTCACTGTCTCTGTGCAAAGCGTCGCTCTTAGTCATTAGCGGTGCTATATTGCACCGCTGACCTTCCCAAACTATACCATACCCACAGATTGCATCACTAGAGTTTGGTAAAAGGTAGATTTTTGGTTATTTTTGACATGTGTTTTTTTCATTTTGGTTATTTTGACTTCTAACTAGTTTTTTAGTCTCTATTTTGCAGTATTAACTAGTTTTTTGTAGGTTGGCTTGATCAAAATGAAGGAAGGAAATGAAGACCAAAAGTTCTCCATGTTATCATTAGCTCATTGTATCAAGTTTTTTTAATACTATGGGGAGAAATTATAATCCCTCTTCTAAGGATTTTCTATATTCTTGCTCTTAGGATTTACTAAATTTTGTTTGGGCTTAAAAAGAACAAAACAAAGGGTTAAAAAGAATCATAGGCAAACTCACTAGATTTTTTTTTGGGCTTAAAAAATGAACAAACAAATCTCACACTTCAAAATTGGTGCTTAAAATGAATTCATATTATTGCTTTGTGGTTAAAATGAACGTGTGTATTCTTTGTTTTGTAATCCCTTATCCAAGTTAATATCATCTAAAAAGACGTATGCACTTCTCTCGCGCTTCATTGCGATCTTGAGAACCAAATTTTTTTTTGTGATATTAGGTTGTATAAGTGATTACCTTCACATTTCAATTTGGGTTCTTAAAATTGAAAAAACTTTGTGAGTGTGAAGAAAAGGTATTGTGTGTGCTCCCACTTAAAAGCGTTAGGTGGCTGAAATACAAATACACTCCTTTGCTATTGTTCACCCTTAGAGAGCTTGCCTTGGTGGGAAAAAGTACTCACCCCAAGGGAATGCCTCAAACCAGTAATGAGCTAAACGCCAAGCTTCTCCCAACCGGTATACAAATTCGAATGTTGAGGAAATCTCATCATTACAAGAACTCCTACAAACAAGCAGGTGATACTCTTTGTATGAGTTGATCTTTCCCCTCGTGTGGCTTTTTGAATGGGTGCCTTGATTAAGAGCCAAAATTGTGTAAAAGCCAAAATCCTTATCTATTTGTTGATGCAAGAATGTTCATTCTAAAGACATCCCACATTTTTACAGATCTTTGTAGAGATGAGAAGTATGCCATGGGATTTAAATGGGTACTGATGCTTGGCTGACCTGATAAGTGAGTGCACTATAAGGGGGAGCCTGTGTGGTCAAGCATCTAATCATCTGCTAAGAGTAAGCGAAGCTGGATTCATCCAAGCGGGAACTCAACAAATATTGCCTCTTTTATCCTAGGATTATGTATAATTTGGAATAAAAAACACTTTTCTTGGATCCTAAACATTGGAAAAACAAACATTCACCATTTTCTCAAAATTTCAAACCCTTTTGGGGGAACAAATACCTTTGACGAATCCAAGTGCTCTTGCTTTCCCTAGGGATTCCATCCTTAGAGGCATCTAAGTATTTGGATTTAATCATAATTTTTTCTCACTAAAGTCAACATTAGGGAAATTTTGCCTTAATTTCCTTGATTCTCCACATAATGGACTTTGTGAGATGAGAAGAAGTTAGGACATTAGACATCAAGTTTGAAAACCTAATCAAGAATTGTTTGTGGTAAAAAGAAGTCATTAATCAAAGCTAAAAAAGAATTGATCCTCACACATGTGCTCCTTCAAATTATTTCTCGAAAGATCAAAATCCAAAAAACCAAAGTTCAAAAGTCTTAGTCCAAAAGCTCATGAAGAACATCTTTCAAGACTTCACGAAGTTAGAGAAAGGTTGGTTTAAAATTTTACAAGAAAGCTTCAAGAAACAATCCTAACTTGTATGAATTTTATTGCCAAAAAAATCCAAGTATCTTTCAAAGGTTTTCATTTCTTACATAGGAGGTACCAAGCATGTTCTTCAAAACCGAGGTCCTATAGAAAGGATTTCTATCTAGGTCTAATCTAGGATCAAAGTCATCATTCTCATCCATCCCTCAACATCAAAATCAAAAATCATCTCACCAACAACTCTTGGAAATATTTAAAACATCACTCACGCTAGACTTTTGGAAAATCCAAATCATCTTGTTTGATTAGATGTGTGTAGATGAATCCTTCTCCACATATTTAGTCAAAATATCAAAGCTTTTGAACAAGTCTACCTCTTGATAACATCCAACGTCTCGAGGTTTATAAGTTCATTATCCAGAGGAAAAATCAAATCAAAATCATCTTGTTTGACTAAGGGTGTTTAGATGAATCCTTCTTTACACACTTAGTCAAATTATCATCTTGTGTACAAGTCTACTCTAGGAAAAAATCCAACCTCTTAGAATTTATGAGTTCACTATCCAAATCAAAATCCAATCAAGCCAAGGTTCTGATCAAATCAAACCAAATAAAATCAAATCCAGTCCTAAAGTATAGTATCTCCTTCAAGATTTTTTAAAGAGTTCAACCATCCACATCACTCATCATCCGTTTGTCTCATCATCACAATTTGATACTTAAATCATCGTAGTTCTTCTCATTTTGTACCTAAAGTTAGATCAATCTAAATAATTAGAGGTTCATCTCACATATTCTTAAAAATTGATCCCTATTTTATGGTGCAAATTAGATCGCAACACAAGAATAATATGGAAATCAACAAAGAAACATCAAGTTCGAGTGACCTAAGCCAAACTGCTCTTGAAATTAATCCTGTTGGATCAAACAATCCCCTAACCAATATTCCTCCACCATCACAAAATCCTCAAGAGGAGGGACAAGTGGAGGACATCACCAACAATGTCTCAGGGATGACACAAGATGAAATCATTGAAATGGTTCAAAATCTAGAGACTCATATTATAGTCAATGCCATGTTGAGGTTCAATCCCTCCCTATACATGCTTGAGTTGGAAAAAGAAGGGTCCAAGCTCCCTTACGATTATGACATAAGCACTATTGTGGAAAGATCTCTTAGGATCATTCCTCCAATCCTAGCCATACCCCCATTTCAAAGCATCATCCAAAGCATCCCATAAATCACATCATCCATTGCTCCAAATCCACCAATTGTTAACAAGGGAAGCTCATTACTTCATGCAATTCAAACACATCCCCTTGTAAGAAACCAAGGTTTGGATGCAAACACCATACCGGATCAATCTGTCCTAGTGAATCCTTTACACCCATATGTTCCACTTGCATTTAATGATCACACCAATCCAAACTATTTTCATGCAACATCGGTGTATCCCCTCAACATGAAAACCTATCTCCCCATGATCACATAGAGAGGGTGAATTATTTGGAACAGGGGGAATCTTCAACCCCTCCTCATCATCACTTTTCCAAGGGAATACACCACAACTTCCACCATTTCTGTTAACAACCACACCACTCCTTGGGTTGGGCCTTCCACCTTTACTAACCAACAATAAAAAATATCTGAGCAACCCTTTAACCATAAATCAAAAAATCATACTGAATCCTCCCATCTTGCTAATGATATCACAACAACAAATGGCAACCATTCAAGCAACACCCACAATCAACACATCATCTACCATCCCCCAGGTATCTCAAAACATGGTCTCCCAAGGACCAAGCATGCCAATTGCACAATCCACCATCCAAACCCCAATCATCAATGCAACAATCCCTCCCATCACAACAACCAACACTGTTCCTAATCCGCCACCACCACCACCGAAACCCATCATGACAAAATCATTTAGCACCATGTTGCAAATAGCTCGACAAGCCGCCTATCAAAAGGAAATTCAACAAATTCAAAATCAACAAGTTGCACAACTAGCTGCCCAACAAGCATAAGCATAATTAGCAGCACAACAAGAGCAACAGGCACACCAAGCTGCCCAAGCTCAAGCTTTACTACTACAACACAAAGTTTCCCAAGCTGCACAAGTAGCTCAAGCCGCACAGGCTGCTCAGGCCACATAGGCAACCCAACAATCTCAAGCCCAAGCTCAAGCTCAACAAGCGCAAGAACATGCTCAATAATAGGCACAACTACAAGCATATCGATAGCAAGCATATCAACAAGCCCTACAATAGTATCAAGTGCAACAAGAAGCAACACAATTACTAGCCCAATAACAAGCTTTGTTGGCACATCAAAAACAAGATCAACAACAAGTGTTATTTGCACAACAACAACAAGATCAACAACAAGTGTTGTTGGCATAGCAACAGCAAGACCAACAATAAGCATTGTTGGTGCAACAACAAATGCAGGAATATCAACAAGCCTTAATCACATAGCAGAGCTTGCAACGAACTCCCACCAACATTCCATCCACCACTCCAACACCTCAACAACTTCAGAACACATTCACTCCACCCCTTGATCCACAAGATGATGTGACAACACAAATCAAGTTGTTCTCACAAAAAATGCTTGATCTCCAATCAGGGAAAACAACAAGCATACCAAGCAATTTGTGCCCCTATCCTTTCAGCATGAGCTTAGGAATGATACCATTCCCAAAGGGTTTTGAAATCCCTAAATTTGACAAATGTCGCAGGTTGGGAAACCCTGAGGACCACATCAAGGAATTCCAGGTACATTGTATGGAAGTCGCATATGATGATACACATTTGACTCAACTATTTCCTTGAAGCTTGGATGGTACTACCATGGAGTGCTTCTCTTGCTTGCCTACCAACATTAAAAAATTCCAAGAGATCATCTACGCATTCATAAAGAATTACACATTCAACATTGACATGGATTTTAGTCTAGAGGAACTATCTACACTCAAACAAGGAAAGGGGGAATGGTTCACTTCCTTCTTGCAACATTGGTGATCCAAGGCTAATAGGAGCAAGTGGGACATGCCAGAGGAGCAACAAATTTGAACCATCATTTCCAATCTTGAAAAAAATTTGGCATTCCATCTAAACATGCAGTGCATCACTACTTACGACCAATTGATCCCAAAGGTGCTTAACATAAAATGAGCCCTTATTTCACAAAGAGGGACACCCACATATCTGGAACATCAAGGCAACCGTCCTTCTACCAGCTATAACGAAAAACCTTGCATGTGGGAAAAAAATAGAAATGTCACCAATGATGGGGTGGTTGATGCCAAGGTCATAATTAGTGCTCCAAAGTAGAACACCCTAACATATTAGCAATCACAAAAAAAAAATCACAACAACACGCAGACCAATGCGGCATCACAACCACCACCCAATAATCAAATGAACAATCTGAATAATCAAGGGGACCACCTCCACGAAACAAATATCCCCCTAAGAGAAATTTTACCACTCTTGGGGAATCAGTCGAATCCATCATGAAGAAATTGGTAGATGAGAATCTCATTAAAATCCCCACTTTTGAGAATTATCAAGAGCCCATGGTGAAACCACCTTGGTACAATGAAAATTACTTTTGTGATTATCATAAAATCAAGGGGCACATGATAGCCAATTGCATGAAGCTAAAAAATATAATCCAAGACCTCATCGATGAAAAGATCATAAACGTAGAACAACCAGCTCGAAATTAAGACCTAAAGATCCACACAAATCCGATGTTGAATCATAACCAAGGAAATAATAAAGGGAAGAAAAAGTATGGCAATGTAAGCCATGTGTACAAAGGAGTTGTTGCATCCCTAGATGAATTGGTCACTGTTGTTAGTATCAAGGGAGCCAAAGCTGATTGTGGAGTCACCATTGCTGGGTCGACACAACCACTTAAGGCATCCATCTCAAATCCAAAATCCACTCCTAATGGTTACAATGTCTTGGACCAGTTGAAAAGAACTCCCGCTTAGATCTCCATCATGGAGTTACTAAAAATTTCATCCTCCCATAGATAAATCCTTGAGGAAGCATTGGCTTCATCCACCATCTCCACTAATCTTGATATGGAAAGATTCCAAGCTATGGTCAGAAACATTACCACCTGAAATCTCCTCACATTTTTTGATTAGGACTTCCCCGCCCAACCATCTCACAACCATTGACTTCACCTTGAAGTCCTATTTCTTAAAACCAAAGTTAAAATGGTCTTGGTGGATGGGGGTGCAGGTTTAAACATTTGTTCTCTCAAGCTCATAAAGAATATGGGATTCTCCGAGGATTAAACATTTGTTCTTTCTTGTCTTAGGGCACTATCCAACTTCCTATCCAAGTGGGGACAACCACTATGGAAACCACCTGCTAGGTTCTTGACCTTGATTTTACTTATAACATCCTCCTGGGGCATCTGTGGATCCATGGGATGCAAGTTGTGGCATCAAATTTCCATCACTTCATCAAGTTCACATATCAAAATCAAGAGGTCACGATCTACAGTGATCCTAAGCCCTTTGCCCACTGCAAAAACCTGGAAGAAAAGTACTATAAAATCCCCCAAGTCCCAAAGAATATGAAGGCCCTTGAATTCCATATATAAACCCGACCAACATTGCCTCCACTTCTAGGAAAAAGACACCTTCCATTCCTGATATATCTGAAATCAAGGTCATAATTCAAGACAATGGGTGTGGGGATTACAAAATGAAGAAAGAAGCCTTTGTGGTAGGGGAGTTGCCTCAATCCCCTAGATCCCATGGACAACCACAACCCGCCAATACAACAAATCAAACCTTCAAAGCAAATCCCTCTCGATTTAGGAGTTGGGGGGATCTAGGACGAGAAGTGGTGGATGAAAGAGATGTATCCAGTATCTTCTATCAAGATGAAAGACCTGTACCAACCCTTCCTATGGATGATTCCAATAGAGGAATTCAATTAATATTGGGTATGGGCTATAATAGGAATGAAAGTCTGGGAATGAACACCAATGGATGATTGGAACCTATCATTGTCAAAAAATGCATGAAAACTCTTGGCCTTGGGTGTACCCCACCAAGTGTAACCATACGTGGCAGGAGTCCCCCAGTTAAAGTAGTCAGGACTCCCCCTCAACTATCAGCAACCACCCTTCAGTTACCAATATCTACAGGCCTGCCCTTAGATAACTTTACCTTCGACATAACCGATGTGTGTAGTAGTGATGAGGATCCCATAACTGACTTACCTATTCTTTTATAATATTCCTCCCTATTAATATTCAACACCCTATCTTTTGAGTTGGACCATCAAAACCATGAAATAAACCTAGTCTATCCCCAACTCATCGATTACAACCAAAGAGGACCACTGATTTTGGACACGTTAAAAAATGATGAGGCACTTTCAAAATTCATGGGATTGTAGGATAAAGTACCATATGGAGATCATAAAGCTAGGTTTGACATCATACTGGATACACAAGCCTATTACGGGGAAACGATTGAATCCTTCAATCGCAAAAGCGGAAAATTGAGAATAATCTCAAATTCTTTGAGTGAAAACCACACTGTGGCACTCTCTAACTTGAAAATAGTAAAAATAAAGGAAACATCCAATGGTGAAAACCTCTCCGAGGCATCGGAGGATGAAGGATTCAATCTTCCTCTCAATACCATTCATCAAGAAAAGTCAGCGGTTCTAGCAGAACAACGCAATCCAGTCAATTTGGGAACAGGGGAGCTACCACACATAACATTCTATGCCGAGTCACTTATCATAGAAGAACATGAAATCCTAGCTATGTTCCTAAAGGAAATAAAGGTAAAATCTGCATGGACTTACGTCAACATGCTTGGGCTAGATACGAAGGTTGTGGTTCATCACCTAGTTGTATATCCTGAAGGGAAGCCTGTGAGACAAAAGCTGAGAAAAATGCATCCCTAGATAGCATTATTGGTCAAAATGGAATTACAAAATCTCCTAGATGCAGGGTTCATATGGTCAATCAACTATCCAGATTGGGTCTCAAACCTCGTACCTATTTCAAAATTGAATGGGGGCATCCACATCTGCACAAATTTTAGAGATTTGAACAAAGCGTGTCCCAAGGATGACTTTCCACTTCCAAACATTGACATGATCATGGATATGACAGTCAAACATGACATTCTATCACTAATGCATAGATTCTTAGGATATAATTAGATCATGATAGCTAAGGAAGACCAGCACAAGACAACGTTCCCTTGTCCGTGGGGAACATACGGCTGGAATATGATGTCATTCGGGTTGAAGAATGCAGGAGCAACCTACAAGAGGGCCATGACACTGATATTCCATGACATGATCCATAAAACTATGGAAGATTATGTGGAAGACATACTGGCTAAATCAAAGAAACGATGGGACCACATATTAGCTTTGAGCTCCATTTTTGACAGACTAGAAAAGTACAAGGTTTGACTTAATCCAAAAAAGTGCATCTTTTGAGTATAATCAAACAAGCTGCTGGGGTACATTGTGTCAATGATATGAATTGGGGTAGAGCCTGCTAAAGTCAAAGAAATCCTTGAAATGGAGGCACCTAGGACATTGAAGTAACTAAGAGGCCTATAAGGAAGACTCCAGTCCATCCATCGATTCATAGCGCAACTGGTAGACAAGGCAATCCCATATTCTCATCTACTTCACAAGGGGGTAGCATACAAATGGGACAAGAAATGTGACCAAGCATTTAACAAGATTAAGGAGTATTTTCTCACACCACCTGTCCTTATGCCACTAATTCCAAAAAAACCCTTGATCTTATACATATCAGTAACAGTGGCAACCCTTGGCACTCTCTTAGCCCAACATGATGAAAACGGGAAGGAAAGGGCTATCTACTACATTAGTAGGACCATGGTAGGACATGAGTTGAACTACACACCTATTGAGAAAGCCTGCTTAATAGTCGTATTTACAACACATAAATTCAAACATTACATGCTAGCACATCAGATCAAGCTCATTGCAAAAATAGACCCGTTCAAGTACCTACTTTCCAAAGAAACTCTCATAGGATGAACGACTAAGTGGGTTATGATCTTGATTGAGCATGTAGAATGCAAGGCTATCAAAGGACAAAAAATCACAAATCAACTAGCAGAAGCACCAATTGATGCAGAGAATCCATTGGTTTTAGAGTTCCTTGATGAATCAATCTTCAACCTTAGTGTAGCAGATCATTGGAAGATGTATTTTGATGGATCCTACACACAACATGGGTTAGGAGCGAGAATATTCTTCATCACTCCACAAGGGGCTGCATACCTAAATCATACAAATTATCATTCCCATGCATAAACAACATCACAAAATATGAGGCTCTTGTTATAGGGCTGAGGATTGCAGTGTAGTGGAAAATCATGCCTCTTAAGGTCTACAAAGACTCACAACTCATAATCAACAAGGTAAACAATGAATATCAAAAAAAGGATGATAAGTTGACTCCATACAAGAATTTGGTGGAAATCCTTAAGGATTCCTTCATTGATATCACATTTGGACAACTAACTAGACCAAATAACAAACCAGTGGATGCAATGTCTATGATCAGATCACTCCTAGAGATCCCACATCCCAAAACAAGAATTCTTCATAGAGAAACTTCTCGTAGCAACATTCGAGGTACCAAAGTCTGAATTCATGTGCGAAATCATTGGTCCTGGTGATCCTTGGTACCATGATATGTACACTTACTTAAGAATAGGAGTCCTTCCCACCGACATAACCCCGAACCTCAAAAGAGATTTCATCAAAAAATCATCCCTTTTCGCCATCCTAGGAGATACCCTATACCGTAGGAGCATTGAAGGGACCCTTTTATGTTGCCTAAACATTGAGGAAGCCTTGACTACTTTAACCAAGGTACATAATGACATTTGTGGTTCACACTCGAGCGGTATGAATTTGGCCAAGAAACTGCTGAGGACATGATACTATTGGCCTACTATGGAAAGAGAAGCACACAACTATGTCAGAAGGTGTTTGTAGTGTCAACAACATGGGGACCTCATCCATGCACCAGCTCAGGAGCTCAACCCTATAATCACACCATGGCCCTTTTAACAATGGGGGCTCGATTGGAAAAATTACTGCCACCTCATCCAATGACCATAATTTTATCATTACTGCCGTAGAGTATTTCACAAAGTGGGTGGAAGCCATTCCCATGACCTACATTACATGAAAGTAGATATCCAAGTTCAACCTAAACTACATTTTTTTCCGATACGGTGTCCCTCAACCCATTATCCTAGATAATGAGACACCTTTCAAAAATCAGGAAGTTTACGACCTATGCCATAAATTCAAAATCCAACATTGCTTCTCCACTCCATATTATCCTCAAGGAAATGTCCAAACATAAGCTACCAATAAAACCATCCTAAAAATCCTCAAGAAAATAGTCAATGTCACTGGCCGTGACTAGCATCTGTAGCTAAATCTTGCCTTATGGGCATACTACACAAGAATCCACACACCAACAGGTGCCACCCCCTTCTCCCTAGTCTACGGATCAGAAGCCATACTCCCCATTGAGATCGAGTTCCCATCCCTGAGGATATTACTTTAGAATCTCATAACAGATGAAGAATACCGAGTCCCACGATTAAATGAGCTAGAACTACTAGATGAGTAGTGTATGGATGCCTTCAACCACTTACAAGTATATCATAATCATCTCAGGGGAGGTTAAAATGAGAAAATCAGGAGCCAGACCTTCCAAGTCGGCGAGCTGGTACTAAAGGAAAATCAGAAGAATGTGCCAAATTCAAATAGCAAGGGAAAATTTGAGCCCAACTGGTTGGGACCATTCATCATTATAGCAAGCTACAAATCAGGGGCATATCAACTATCAACACTCAAAGGTGAACTCTTACAAGAACCCATGAACAACTCTCATCTTAAAATTTTTTATGCCTGATCTTTTAAGGGTAAAACCAAAAATTAAAATAAAAAACTCAGAAAAAGGATTCAAAAATAGTAAAGATAAAAAAATCGTCCTCTAGTGAAAACCACTTCGGTGGCGCTTTGGGCAAGTACCTTGGTGAAAACCCGACAAACAGGCGCCTTGCATAAATAAAGCACTCTCTATCCATCAAGATCTTTGCGGCTTGTTCTGCATCATTCATCCATCACGCTTCCATCACATCTCATATCTCCTTCCATCCATCCATCCGCATCCACATCATAGCTTTATCTTGTGTTCGTATCATGTTCCACCCTAGTACTACTTGGCATATTCCTAAGGTCAGTTTATCTTACCTATATCAGAGTAGTCTATCACACCATGCTGGGGGCATGTTATCATACCTGCACTGGATCAGATTCATGTACATTCTTGAAGTCTTCCTTAAAGTCATATCAAAAAATCCAAAACATTCATAAAATCTTTCAAAATATCAAAAACATCCAAATCATATCAAAATCCAAAATAGGTCAGAATCCAAAAAATTAAAAGGGGAGTCATCTTATCAAACTACGTTATCTCTGAGCTTGAACATAGGCAAGGTTGATCTTTGGTCATCCCTTGAGACACCCTAGGTCAATCCTTTAATAGTCTGTCAAAATAAACTGGCAATCCATTTGTCCATCTATCTCATCATTAAATCAAGTCTATGTTAGTCAAAATACGTGGTCTCTATGTGTATAACATAGGAAAGGCTAATCTATTGATCATCTCCTAAGACCCATAGGATAGGTCTTTAAGTTAGTCTCTTCGTCATAAATCCAAAAAAACCCAAAAAAATTGGAAAATCTCAAAACCCCAAAAATAGCCTCAAAACATTTCAAAAATACCAAGAACATCAAAATATTTGAAAAAACGCAAAATAATCCATCTATCTCATCTCGATTTCACCCACAATAATCTCATTCATAATAAATCAGTCATAATTTTCATCCTTTGGTAAAGCAGTCAGAAGCAAGACTAGCAGGTTTAAAAGTAAAAGCTAAACCGTCAAAGTCTCAAGTGTAGGTCAGTAAATCAACAAGTTAATCATCTCAGAGTATCAATAGCTTATCATGCAAATCAAATCTCATCATCACTTGATCACAACATGTCCTAGGATACTTCCTTCTTACAATGGACATTAGCATTAGGAATCACTATAGTTTATTCTTGGCTAGCGGTATGAAGAACATTAGCTTGTTTGTTTACTTTATCTTGTCTTTTTGACTTATCTTATTTTGCGCTCATTCCAATGACCTCTCAATGATGTCTAAAAAAAAATATTTAGAGAGAAAGGAATAGGGCAACAATCATTATCTTTTTATCCATTGTGCTTGTTGGATATTCTTGTAAAATATTTTTTTCATGCCTGCTTTGTTTGGTTTGTAGGGAGAGTGTTTTAGGTGTCTTGTTACACAAGAAGGATTTATTTTTTATGTTTTGGTCTGAGATGTCTAGAATATCTAAAATACATTCTGAATAAGGTTCCATGTGTTAGGTGTGAACAAGAGTACTCCTATCTGATTGTCAGGTCAAAGTCCATCATAACAGGTACAACGCCATCCTAGTTCTTTATACCTTGATGCATCACACCTATGTGTATTATCAAACATATGGTAAATGACCCTTTTAAAATCCCAATTCTTGATATCATCACCATCATTAATAAAGTAGGCTTGTTGGATCTTCTTTCTTCTATCTTCTTTCCATACTAACATGGTACCATGACAGTTATTCAAAAACATCACAAAAATGCATCCACCCTGCATCCACCAATCATCAACATAATGCATATCATGTCATATAAGGAACATAGATGCATTGCATTTCATTTTTAATATAAATTCATTACTATTATTTGTATTTCATCATAGATATTATCACATATGATTTATTAACCCATCCATTGCATAATCACATATCATATCACATCATAAATCGATACATACCCATATTCATATCACATCATTTTATCATTGCATTTATGCATAATACCATTACATATATCATAAATACCACACGTCATCTCACATCATTACATTCATACTCCATTACATAAAAGCATCACATGAGCATCATCATAACATGTTGCATCCATATATCATCCATCATAAATACATAAGGAAAAGAAACAAAAACACCATATGATTGCATACATTTCATAAACAAGTGCATCATGTAAACATCTCACATCATCATCATCATCCATAATCATGTACATCACATATCACATCATATTAAATGATTACATTTGTACCATCACATTCATATTATTGCATTATGTTTATAAATCACAAAGCATATTAACATTTTCATATCATAGGTCATCTCGTATCATACATTATTATTATCATTTCACATTAACACATTGCATTTACACATCACATAGGGCCATTAAGCATCTCATAAACATACATCATCATCATAAAGTTCATAGAAAATATACAAAAATAAATGCATTCATAACCACGTGCATCCATGAAACATCTGCATAATCACTGCATCACATCATTGCATCACATAAGAAAACATTACATTTGCATATCATGAATCATAACGCATAGGAAATAAAATATATCCATCCATCATGCATAAGTAAAGTAGGACATCTCATGAACAAATCAGACCATCTCATATATATCATCAAAAATACAATTGTCATGGTACAAGATCGGATCAAATGTGTATGAATCAAGTATATAATACAATTGGGGCTATCAAAAAAGGAGCCTGTGGATCTCAAAATTTGGTGGCTAGCCCTGCTGGCTGAACCCCTCACCCTCCTATCTCTTGGTAGGATCCTCGGGCTGTCTCATGCCCATCTACTAGGAAAAATCTGGCACTCTGGCCCTTGCTATTATTGTCTACCTATAATGCAGCCTATAATACTTTGCCTCTCTCACCGCCTCACGGTACACCCGTGTAAACACTGTCCTGCCCTGGGATGCAAAGGCCATGCTCTCAAGTTTTCATCTCTGACTTATCTCCTGGTCCCTCTCTGATCGCGCCTCATCTCTCTTTGTAGTAAGCACCTGGGCTTATTGTCTAGCCTGGTCCCTCTTAGTCATGAGAACCTGCACCTGTGCCTGTAGCTACTGAATTAGTGCATCTCTATGATCTGGCTTCACTGGTGGTGGTGATGGGGGCTGCTATTGTGGGTCCCTCGAGATCTCTCTCTCTCCATCTCTAGGATGCTCTCGAGGTGGTGTCTACTGTGGCTAGTGTGGAGGTGGCCCACCTCCTCCCCTATCCCCATCTCCATCTCTTTCTCCATCCCCTCTGCCTCCCTACCCTATCCCTCGACCTGTTGATCTACCTATGGGCCGCCGCCATAGGGGTGCCGCACCTCGATCTGTAAGTCATAGGGGTAGTCTAAACTAATCTATATAGGCTTGTGTGACCCTTTCATCCCCCTATCCTTGATCATATGGCCATGACCTAGCCACTAGTTGCTTGAAAGAAGTCATGGCCTGATCAACTAAGATGGGCCTGCCCCATGCAGTCACCCTCATAGTACGAGCGAAGATGGCCACGTACTAGTCATCGGGATGGTCTTGTATGTCCCCAAACTATTTGGCCACTATGATGGGTAGGCATCTCTCAATAATCGTATGCTCTCAGCCCTGCATAATTTTGGCCTGCCGAACAAAAAATAATTGTTGTACATCGTCGAACCACAAACCCATGCCGAGCCAGGGCCTCCAGGTGAACATTGTTAACTCATCAATGACCCTCCTCCAATGGTTGATACCACCTACCCTTGTGTGTGTGAATGTAATCTAGGCCCCTCCGTACCTCCAAACAATGGAATCATCCAACTCTAGAGCAATTGATGTCACCTCTGGGCGAAGCACTGCAATGCGCTCCTAGGCCCAGACATGCAAAATTGTGACTCTGACCCTGCTGTCTAAATATGCAAACTCGTGCAGGTCTCGGTAGAGTAAGGCCAACATCACTGGTCCCCATGCAAAGCACTCCATCTGATGGAGCATCCACTCCCATGCTAGACCCCATCCTGGGCTGAAATATTGGCCCCGTAGATCTGGTGCCACAAGTCCAAAAATGATGGCAGCAACAATCAATCTAAAGGTGGGCATTGTGCCTCTGTATCACTCAAGATCAATCTACCCCTTGAAAAAGATGATCACGTTAAGCTCCATCACATCATAAAAAGCATCTCTCCCAACATCCATATCATAAATAACTCTCGCTCCGTGGATGGTGATGAGCCCATAATATGGCTATAATTTGGATGTCATGATTTCAAATTTAGAAACTCTTGTTCTCCTTTTATGAATGTTTAAACTCTATGGTTACAAACTTTTAATGTTTATGGGTAGTATTTGATGATAAGAAATCCTATACTTTTGATGCATAAATACCTTAGCCTATCTATAATCATAGCCCTGTTTTGACTTCCCAATTGACTGGTGTGATGAATGTAGTGTTTGAATAAGTAAGATGAATTGAATGCATGTGATTAATGAAGAATGTCGTGCTATTATGAGTGCATGCATTCTTGTGCCTCTGTTGCCATGTGTTCTATAGGTTCTTGGAGCTGATATGAACAAGTCAATACACAGCAGAACTCGCGGGAAAAGGCCGTCTTCAACGCACCAGCGAAGGAGTCGTTCAAAGCACAAATTCTTTTGTCCGAGTCTTTGGGAAAGAACCAAATGAATCATCGATCTAGGAAGGAGTGGAGCTCTAGATTTCCTCTGAGATAGTTGAGCGGATAGACTCGCATTTATGAAGTATGTTCCTCTATCTCAGGTGGCATTTATACCCGCGGCTTCCTCTGTTAGTTGATTAGTTAGTTAGTCATTTTTCTTTAAATAAAGGTTCCTCCTGCGCAAGTGAACAGGGTTGATCAAAAGAGAGTTTAGACTAGAGCATAGAGATACAATCGATTGTAATTGTTTACTGTTATAATGAAGAACAAAGCTTTGCATTAAGTTTCTTACAAGCAACAACCATGTATGAGATTCAGAAGTATGAATAAAAATTGATGAAGTTTTGAGTTCTATTCCTGTGTAATTGGTTGATGCTTGCTAAGGGGGACCACTTAGTGAGTATCTATAGTTAACTATTCACTTTCTATTATTTATCTGTTAGAATTCCATTTCCGTAAGCTTTGATGCAAACTCAATCTTAAACTGTTCCTTCAACATAAGGAATCCATCCCTGTGTCTGTTCCTATAGCATAAGGCCAGTTCATGGTTTTTGTTTCCAGTAATTGTTATTATGATTCCTTCTTTAGTTAAGTGATGTTTAAGTTAGTAAGACTTTACTTCATGTCCCTGCATCAGAATTATAATTCCTTTCGAGGATTTACTTCTAGAAAGTTATGGCTAAAACCGGTTCTTAGTGCACATACAGTGCCACTCCATTTCAAGTATACGTTCCCTGGTTTGACAAATAAATGAACAACCATAAAAAGATGTTAGTCACCTGCTGGAATGTCCAATTCCTAGGTTAGGATTTACCGCGACTTATATATCCTTTTATGGGCACGACCATTTTTGGCGCCATTGCCAGGGATGGTGTGAAGCTGAGAACCTTTCCTAACCATTTTTAGCAATAGTTTTAGTCTTCAAAATTTTAGAAATTCTTCATTCAGTTAAGTCTGTTACATGCATAGAAGAAGAGACCAATTTGGAAGATTCCTTCCTAGAAATTTATATATCCAAGAAAATCACCTAGAGATTGACCCAGAAATTGTCCCAGAAGAACCATATTTGGATGCCGGATAGGACCTTGTCACTTCATCTTCTTCTTCCTCGGAGGCCAGTTTGAACCTGTTTGATATACCTGATAATATTGACTTACTTGCATCATGGCTGAATAACCTGCATACCCATAACAATCCACTAGCCGTTGTTGTCTACCAGCCAGGAGCTAACCCAAGACCACCACCACCAAGGATGGCAGTGCCTACTTTTCCCTTTCCACTCCCTGAGTTCCATGACAATAATAATCTCAAAAATATCCCTGCTTCATTGCTCCCAAAGTTCTATGGCCTGATTACAGAAGAGCCTCATACCTTCTTATTCAAATTTGACATCCTATGTAGGAGTTATGATTATACTAGTGATGCCCATAAGATGAAATTGTTTCCTTCTACCTTACAGAAGTCAGCCTTAAGATGGTTCATGGGATTAAGAGGCAATGCAGCAGCCACTTGGGATGAATTAAAGGAATTGTTCTTAGGAAAGTATAGGGAATATTGTAGGGGAAATGATATGAGAGAAGATGACCTCTTCAAGATGGCAAAAAAGGAGGATGAAACCTTGGAGGACTATGTCTCCAGGTTTTTGTTCAGTGTGCAAAAAAATACTCAGCATGAGCTAAATGAAGAGTCTAAAAAACTTCTCTTTCTAAGGGGAGTTAATGATATCTGCATGGAAGCACTAGACCTCATGGCCGGAGGAGATATTACCCAAAGTAATTGGGATGACATCAAGACAATATGTCTCAATTACTCAATATGTCTCAATTACTCTAAGGCAAGTGTCAAGAAAGGTAGGGGATTCAGACCCTCTGTTGTCAAAGGAAGTGGCTCAGGCGTATCAAAAGGAGAACTCTCTAATCTATTGTTTGACCTCAAGCAAGACATCATCAATGATGTAGCTACTTAGCTAGACACAATGCAAGCTAGAAGGAAGAAGGAAGAAGCTGATGTGATGCTAGCTGAATATTGCCCTCACTGCAGACAGAGGAAAAAGGACTATAGATGCAAATCGGTGGCCAATTTGGAGGTGCACCATCTTCCTATTGAGTTCAAAACTATTGAAGGAGAGGAAGAGGTGTTCTTTGTTGCTTAGTGCAGGCCATGGGCCCCAAGACAAGGTATGCCTCAGGACCCCTTGCAAAATTTTGGTTTATATAATAATCAATGGTAGAACCAATACCCCCCAAGTTATGGTCCATATTCTCAACAACAATGGAATAATCCTTGGAAAAATGCCCAGCAAAACCGTTGGCAATCCCCACAAGGGAATTGACAACCACCACAACAAAATCAGTGGCAGCCTCCGCAAGGAAATTGGCAGTAGTCTAATCAATGGAGAGGAGGCCAGCAATGGTCAAATCCATCCACTGGTTTCCTGTAGCAACCCCAGCAACAATCCATTATGCCACCTCTTGCACCTAATCAAGGTCCCAATCCAAAGCCAACCCAATTACCAGCTCAAGTCGCACCCAATCCAAATAACCAACAGCCACAGCAACAGCAGCAACAAGTCTATTTTGCTGATCCTAATCATCAGCCTGCCTATGCTCTCAACCTGAATAATATCAATTTACGTTCAGGAACTGTGTTACCCGCACCATCTCCTCCCATCATCTCAGAATTGCCATCTAAGGAAGCTGACCAAGAAGAGGATACAAATGACCTTTCCCAACCAAATGAGCCAGTTCAGATTTCATCATTACCTAAGGCATCTAATGAAGTGTCCCCTCCTTTCCCACAAAGGTTGGAAGGTGAAAATGTTAAAAAACAAGAAGAACCTATCTTTGACATCCTTGACCAACTAAAACATATATGTGTGAAAATTACCTTGTTCCAAGAAATCAAAGAGGTACTTATCTATAGCAAAGCCATTAAGGAGGCATGTCTGAAGAAATCGGGGAGGAAAAAGAAAGACCCTCAAACTGTCCATTTCATAGGCCAACTCTCTGACTTAATGCTAGGGAAGCTTACCATCCCAAAATATTCTGATCCAAGAAGCCCTGTTGTGGAGATCAATATTAATGGGGTGTAAATTAAGAATGCTTTAGTAGATCTTGGGGTAGCTATCAATGTCATGACAAAGGACCTGGTTGTACAACTTAGTATTTCAGACCTAAGGGCTACACCTACAATATTGTAGCTTGCTGATAGCTCAACTGTCAAACCTGATGGGGTAGTTGAAGACCTTGTAGTCACCTTGGATTCCTGGGAGTACCCTACTGACTTTATGGTCTTATCTCCTAAGGCATCATTAGGGGGATATCCTGTCAAACTAGGAAGGCCTTGGTTGGCCACTGCTGACACTTACATTGATTGTAGATCAGGTAACATGACAATATCTGATGTGTATAACAAAAAGAAGCTTACCCTCTATTCTCCAGCCCAACCCCAGCCTGAGTCCGGAGAAGCTGTTTGGCCAGATTTGGGAGAAGAAGAGGAGGTGAACTCCGTGGCCAAATTAATGATGATTACTAGAGAGCCTTTCATTGCACAACAACAAGAAGAGGGTATACTATCCAGTATCCTACTGAATAACTATGGTACCGAATACTTTGATTGTGAAAAGAACCCATGTTCCTTACAGACCATTCTTCCTTCGCCTACATCAGCTCATTATCCTACAGCAATTGACTGCTTACACACCTTGCTACCCCACGAGGTAGAAATGCCATTTCTGCCTGCAGTATCTATGGTTGATTTAACCTCCCAAATTGAGGTAGCAGTAGGAAAAACTATGAGCATCAATAAAAACCTCACCAGTGAGTAACAAGAATCCATGGTTAAAATGCTTACCAGTCATAAGTCAGCTTTTGCTTGGGAATATGGTGACATGAAGGGTTTAGACCCCAAACTCTATACACATCGCATATACATTAACAGTGAATTCAGACCTATCAGGCAGCCTCAAAGAAGAATAAATCCAGCCTTGAGAGAGATTGTTAAAGAGGAGTTGCAGAAAATGTTGAATGTTGGTTTTATCTACCCAATCTCAGATAGCCAGTGGGTTTCCCCATTGGTTATTGTTCCGAAGAAAGGAGGAAAGTGGAGGGTATGTGTAGACTACAGAGAACTCAACTTGGCAACAAAAAAAGATTATTTTCCTCTTCCATTCATTGATCAAGTTCTAGATAATTTAGCTGGAAAAAAGTATTTTTCATTCTTAGATGGCTTCAGTGGCTACAATCAAATCAAAATTGCTCCTGAGGATCAAGAAAAGACTAATTTCACATGCCCTTGGAGGACTTTTGCCTACTCAGTCTTTCCTTTTGGTCTCTGCAATGCTCTTGCAACTTTCCAGAGGGCAGTCATAAGCATCTTCTCAGACATATCACACGATTGCATGGAAATACATATGGATGACTTTACTGCTTATGGTACAATGTTTGAGGAAGCTCAAGCAAACTTGAAGAAAGTACTCTAAAGATGTGAAGATCACAACCTATCACTGAACAGTCAAAAGTGCTTCATGATGATGCAAGAGGGAATAGTGCTTGGTCACTATATTTCTGTTGCAGGAATACAGGTTGATCTTGCTAAGATTGAGGTCATCTCTAATCTACTCTGTCCTACCAAACAGAAAGAGGTAAGGAGCTTTCTAGGCCATGCTGGATATTATAGGAGATTTATAAAAGATTTTAGCAAAATAGCCAGTCCATTGTATGCCTTATTAACTAAGGACTCTGAATTTCACTGGGTTGAGGCCTGTGACAAGTCTTTCCTGCACCTGAAGGACCTACTTACTAAAGCACCTATTCTTCAAGGACCAAAGTGGAGTCTGCCATTTCACATACATACAGATGCATCTGATCATGCCATAGGGGTTGTGTTAGGACAGAAGGAGAATTCCATTGAGCATGCTATCTATTTGATCAACAAGAATCTACAAGGACCAGAATTGAATTACACTGTCACAAAGAAGGAGTTGCTTGCAGTAGTGTATGCCCTGAATAAGTTTAGGCATTATGTAACTGGCTATCAAGTATTTGTTCACACTGATCATGCAGCAATACGGTACCTTATGAATAAACCTACAATCTCTGGAAGGTTAGCAAGGTGGCTACTGTTGTTGTAGGAGTTTGATATCATAGTCATTGACAAGCCAGGCAAAGCAAATGTGGTCGTTGATTTCCTATCAAGACTTCAAACTACACCTACCACATCTGAGGTAATTGATGATACTTTTCCTGATGAACATCTATTCTATATTGCTACTCGCACCCCATGGTATGCAGATATTGCAAACTACTTGGCAGCTAACAGAATTCCAGCTCACTTCTCCCCAAAAGAGAGAAAATTGTTGATTGAGAAGAGTTTCAACTTTTCCTAGATAGCCGACTGTTTGTTCTATACTGGACCAGATGAAGTCATGCATAGGTGTGTGAGGAAAGATGAGACATATGACATACTGCATGCTTGTCATGATGAGCCATGTGGTGGCCATTTTGCCTCCAAAAGAACAACAATGAAGGTACTAAATACAGGGTATTATTGGCCCACTTTACACAAAGATGTTGTAGCATATACAAAGAAATGTGACAAATGCCAGAGAATGGGGTGACCAACAAAGACTGATGAAATGCCTCTGCAACGTCAAGTGGTAGTAACCCCCTTTGACAAGTGGGGTATGGATTTTGTTGGTCCTATAGACCCACCATCCAATGGAAAGTCCTATATTTTGGTGCGCACTGACTATGTGACCAAATGGGTGGAGGTAAAGGCAATGGCACATGCCAGGGACAAAAAAGTTGCTGAATTTCTGTATGAACAAATCTTCACATGGTTTGGAGTTCCCAGGGAACTTGTCACTGATCAGGGAGCTCAATTCACATCAACACTGATCACAGCGTTGATGAATGATTATAAAATCAGACACATGAAATCAAGCCCATATCATCCTCAAGCAAATGGCCAGGTGGAGGTTACTAATAGGGAATTGGAAGCAATCCTCACCAAAACAGTGAAGCTACATAAGAAGGATTGGAGCAGCCGTCTACCAGAAACAGTTTGGGCCTATAGGACAACTTGGAAAACTACTACAGGATTCACACCTTTTGAGCTACTTTATGGTAAGATTGCTATGTTGCTAATTGAATTTGAACATAAAACTTTAAGGACTACTCTGCAGCTACAGATTGATCTCTTTGAAGTGCAAAAAGAACGCCTCCTCTAGTTGAATGCATTGGATGATATGCGGAAAGCTGCCCTGCAGCACACTGAAGCAGTGCAACAACAAAGGGCGAAGTGGCACGATCACCATATCAAGACAAAGCGATTTTCAGCTGGTGATTGGGCCTTACTCTATGACTCTAGATATAAGGAAAATCAGGGTAAGCTTACAACAAGGTGGCTCGGTCCATATGAAATTGAGAATGTATTTGATAACGGTTTGGTGCAGCTGGTGACAATCGATCCTGTCCGCTTCAAACTGTTGGTTAATGGGCACCGTCTTCGGTTGTACCATAAACCGGCTTCAAAAGAGGAATTCATGCAGCAGTTTGTTTCTCCTATGGCCAGTGATCTTCATGCAACAAAGGGCTTCGGTCCTCTTCCTGTAGCGTCTCTTTGACTTATGATAAAACATCCATAATAAAGGTTTTCTGTACGGAAGCCAACTTATTCATCATTATCCATCGCCATCAATCACTCATTCCATCCTTCTTTTCTATGTCGCCCATCCACGTCATCCATCTCCCATACCATGATCATTTATGATTTTTTTCCAAAACGTCATTTCTGATTATGCTGTGAAATCTACTAACATCCGCGGGCATTTATTGAAAGGTACGCGATATTCTTTCTATTTGTCATATCATTCATTAATTTTATTTGTTCGTTTATTACATTACGTCTATCCGTCAATTCTATCATTACTCCCCATGCCTCGCCTATACTTCCCACATGTGTGGACACATGTCACATTTTGAGTAGGGGGCGGGGATAATTCGAAACAATTCTTTCCTTTTTGCTATGGCTACGTTCAATGAAAACAATTTTTATCATACATGCCACCAAATGAATGCATGCCTTATCTAGATTAATAAGTTAATTGCTAGTTAAGTAGTTCCTCAAAACATTGCATGCAATTGTTTTTACATTATTTATGGTAAAGCAAGTAGAGAAAGAAGCAGAACAGGGAGAAGCAGAGCAAAGAAAAGAGTTTTTGAATATTCAGAAGACTTGAGATTCAGGGTTTATAACTGAAGCAGTTGAGAAAATGGGTGGTCAGCTTGTACGTCGTGAACCTGTGGCTCATGAATCCTTGACACAAGACCCTCAGATTGTGCAATCATTTAGCATATGCGGATGGTTAAATTACTTCTTGAGCATTGATTCCTTTGATGATGAGGTTGCTTGCGAGTTCTTAAGAACTCTTTCCGAGGGAGAAGCCACAGTTTGGGGCTTGGCAGTAGTAGTTACTGAGGAAAGGATTAGAGAAATAACAGGTCTTCCTACAACTGGTGAAGACTTTCCTATAGGAAGGGATGCTGTCTTTGCCAGGGTAGAATTCACAATGCCAGGTGACGGACCTTTGGAAATTTCAAAGCAAGGGTGCAAAAGAGTGTCTCTACCTTACCCCTATTTTGAGTATGCCTCCTATATAATCAGGTACTTAACTTGCGAAGGACGCTTTTTCTTTTTGCACTCCTATCATTTTAAGTTGTTAAGCCACATAAAGCATGGATTAGCTATAAATGTCCCGAATTATTTGTTAAAAATTTTAGAACGCAGTGCTAGTGAAACCCAGAAAGGGAAAGACAATTCAGTCTCTCACCATGCCCTCATTAAAAAACTGACTGAGAGTTCCCTGCGGGATGTTTCCCCCCTTTCCTGGCAAGAATTTGTTGCCCAGAAAGGGTTGCAGCCTCCTGAGCCTCCAAGAACATTTCCTGTAAGACCCAAGAAAAAGAGAAAATGAGTAGAGTCTTCAAGTAGAGAAGCTGAACAAGATTCCCCTGCTTCTCCTACAACACCTAGTCCTGCAGCCGTTAGAATTGAGCCCTCTACCCGTGTTAAAACTAGGTCTACAACAAGAAGTGAAAAAGGGAAAACCAAGGTAGCCGAACCATCTAGCCTTGGGCATACCCCAGGAGAAAACCCTCAAGCCAAGAAGCAAAAAAAAGCTACTCGGCTTTCTCCTGCAGCAACGCCCGATGCCACCACGGTTTCATCATCCTCCCCTTCCAATTCTCAAATCCCCAAGCAAGCTGGAAAACGAAAAATGACCCATGAATCTCCTGCCTCAACTGCATTACTAAGAAGAACTTCTGCAAGAAAACAAAGTCAGGCTACCCCACCCTCTTCTACCCAGCTAGAAAGAATTGTCATTTCTGAGGAGTCCGAGGAATTCATTCCTGAAAATTATTAGAGTACATCTGAGAATTTCCCACCCAACACCTCAGAAATTCCTGTTGAAATGCAACAAGATACAGGGGAAGTTGAGAAAGAACAACAAGGCCGTACTGATGGGGGGAAAATGCCAAGCCTTAATGACTTGGTTGAGGCAGCTGACAGAATTTCTAGGGAATCAAAATCCCCTGTTGACCAGCAACAAGAGTCTATCCTACATCAAGAGCAGGAGCAACCAGAGCAACCTGGGACATCCAATGCAACCCTATTATCTTCTGAAACATGCCAGACATTAGTTAGATATAAGAAACCACTGCTAACCCAATGCTTAGAGCACCTTCAGGAAACCTGGAATCCTGTGACACTTCAGACTTTGAGTTTCCGCCTTCTGGCTGAAACTCAAATGCAGCAGAGTCTGTGGAAGGAAGAGAAGAAGAAGCTGAAGAAAGAAATTGAAAGACAGAAACAGGAAATCCAGGAGGTAAAGGAAAAGATGAATAAAATGATGAAGGTAGCAGGTCAGATTATGGAATGTAGGCCAGCGCCTAGAGTTTATGCAATGTGTCTCAAAGAGCAGTTTCTGTAGTTTCAGTCGATGAGGATTTCTAAAGACCTTGACCCTATTCCTACCACTGCTAGAGAATTTTATGATGCATATCAAATGGCGCCTAATTGGCTGAGGAATTCCATGTGTGAGTTCTATTTGCATGGTTTATTAATTCCTGATGAAATTGAGTGGAATCCACTCTTGTTTATTGGTGACATCCATTTAAGATCACTAATGTCCTGGGCAATGAATGAAGCTAATTATGGAAGGCAATCTGAAGACTATGAGGAGACTGAACGAAGAGAACCTCTTCCCTTGAGATCAGAAAGCACAGATCCCAAAGAATTTCTGAGGGCCTAGTTTTCTGTGGCGTATGGTTTTTATGATCCTACAGCCAGGATGAGGATATTTGATTTGAGGAAACAAGTCTATGATGAATTCAAGCGCCAACCATATTCGTTCTGGAAGCTTGCAGCTTCCAGGAGCAAAACCAGATGGGAAAAGTTGATGGTTGGTTTGAAAAAGTTCGAGCCTCATAGTCCCTTGCATTTGATAGCAGCTCTCAGAGGGTCCGAAAGATACATGCAGATTGGCCTCCAGAAAAGATTTGAATTATGGATGCCACTAACATTTAGACCTCCTACTTTACTTTGGCCATTATATCCTTATCATGCCACAGAGCTCAATGAAGACACAGAGGCCAAAAGATATGAAATATGGCAGAACTGCAGGGGTTTTTACTTCAGATTTGGGACTGCATTACAAGGCCATGTAACTCCTACGGATTTCCGAGATACAACCAGGAAGACTAATGCTGGAGGACCAACATTGGATAAAGTAGGGGGCAGATGATGAGCCCATAATATGGCTATAATTTGGATGTCATGATTTCAAATTTAGAAACTCTTGTTCTCTTTTTATGAATGTTTAAACTCTATGGTTACAAACTTTTAATGTTTATGGGTAGTATTTGATGAGAAGAAATCCTATACTTTTGATGCATAAATACCTTAGCCTATCTATAATCATAACCCTATTTTGACTTCCCAATTGACTGGTGTGATGAATGTAGTGTTTGAATAAGTAAGATGAATTGAATGCATGTGATTAATGAAGAATGTCGTGCTATTATGAGTGCATGCATTCTTGTGCCTTTGTTGCCATGTGTTCTATAGGTTGTTGGAGCTGATATGAACAAGTCAATACACAATAGAACTCGCGGAAAAAGGCTGTCTTCAGCGCACCAGCGAAGGAGTCGTTCAAAGCACGGATTCTTTTGTCTGAGTTTTTTGGAAAGAACCAAATGAATCATCGATCTAGGAAGGAGTGGAGCTCTAGATTTCCTCTGAGATAGTTGAGTGGATAGACTCGCATTTATGAAGTCTGTTCCTCCATCTCAGGTGGCATTTATACCCGCGGCTTCCTCTGTTAGTTGATTAGTTAGTTAGTCATTTTTCTTTAAATAAAGGTTCCTCCTGCGCGAGTGAATAGGGTTGATCAAAAGAGAGTTTAGACTAGAGCATAGAGATACAATAGATTGTAATTGTTTACTGTTATAATGAAGAACAAAGCTTTGCATTAAGTTTCTTACAAGCAACAGGCATGTATGAGATTCAGAAGTATGAATAAAAACTGATGAAGTTTTGAGTTCTATTCCTACGTAATTGGTTGATGCTTGATAAGGGGGCCCACTTAGTGAGTATCTGTAGTTAACTATTTTCTTTTTGTTATTTATCTGTTAGAATTCCATTTCCGTAAGCTTTGATGCAAACTTAGTCTTAAACTGTTCCTGCAGCATAAGGAATCCATCCCTGTGTCTGTTCCTGCAGCATAAGGCCAGTTCATGGTTTTTGTTTCCAGTAATTGTTATTATGATTCCTACTTTATTTAAGTGATGTTTAAGTTAGTAAGACTTTACTTCATGTCCCTGCATCAGAATTAGAATTCCTTTCGAGGATTTACTTCTAGAAAGTTATGGTTAAAACCAGTTCTTAGTGCACATACAGTGCCACTCCATTTCAAGTATACGCTCCCTGGTTTGACAAATAAATGAATGACCATAAGAAGATGTTAGTCACCTATTGGAATGTCCAATTCCCAGGTTAGGATTTACCATGACTTATATATCCTTTTATGGGCGTGACTAGATGGGTAGTCGAAGGATGCGCCATACATCCTCTAATGTGACAATAGCCTCCCCTATGGGCAAGCGGAACAAGGACATCTCACTATGCCATCTCTCTGCTAAGGATGTCATCATTCCTAAGTGTGTCCGAATGGGACAAGCATAGGTGATATACCACAGGTCAATCACCCCAAGATACTCCTGGAGTAGCTCATGTAATCCAACGAATCTGCTGAGAACTAGGGACTTATGCTCCCACGAATGCAGTATCCCAAGGTCCTCCAACGCAAGAAAAGTCACAACATCAAGTTTCATAAAAAATCAGGCTCACGCCCTAAGTTTTCACAATTGAAACAACATATGTGGATCTATTTACAATTGCGACCTAGTTTGTAAATTCCAAACTGCACCGCTGCAGCATTGTTTGACCATGCCGCTAAATCCTAAATCTCAAATTGTCCCATTGTGACACACTTCTCGTATGCGATGAACTTTACCCTAAACCCTAATTTTCTAAACTAAGTCACGGCGGTGCCCTTTGCATATGCAACACACTTTGAGGCTACGTGGTGCCGATTTTGCACCCTCAACGGTGCTATATAGAACCACTTGACTTTTGGACCCTATTAATTGCAAGTAAAAATTGAAATCAATAGGTGGGTAAGGGTCACTTAGCACAGGTCCTACACCAGCTGGCCACTAGTGCACTCGTACTTGATCTGAAACATGTTGTGGAAGCAATCTTTGTGCCATCTTGATCGGTGCTCAGAGCTCAAAGTGCAAAAAAATTCTAAAGGCTAAGTGTGAAAATGAATTGAAAGTGACCCCTTGGGGCCTATTTAAGCTTGGAAATTAGGGTTTTTTGACCCTATTTAGCCGTCTAGCTAGAATTTTGGACCCCCGATCCCATTTTGGCTCGACCAGAGACCGTTTTGCATCATTTTTGGCATCCTGGACCCTTTTTGGACTCGTTAGGCAACTTGTCCTCTTTTTTCATGAGATCACCCAAAAATCCAAATTTTCATCCGATCTTTCAAGGGGGTAGTATACCAGTGCAATCCTCTCATTGGGGCAACAATGGGGCATCCGAAACTAGTGCAATCCTCTTGCTAGGGCAGCAGTGGGGCATCTAAATTTTTTTTTTTTTTGAATTTTGATCATGGCAATTTATTCTTTGAGCCACCACAACAGGTGCATTGCTTGAAAGAGGGGCAAAATGTAGACACGAAAAATATATAGATTGATCCTACACATCCGATCCCAATCTTACTAACATTGTTTCTTCCTAAATCATCCCCTTTACTAATTAATTTAATTGAATAATCTTATTTGATTAAATTCATCATATTTCATCTCTTAATTAAATAAATCAAATTTGTTTGATTAAGTCATCATCTTCTGTTAATTAAATAAATCTTTTAATTTAATTAATCCTATAGTCTCTCTTTTAATTAAATAATTCACTTTATTTAATTAAATATCTAAAGTCATCTCTTTAAATTAAATAAATTAATCCTTATTTGATTTAATCTAAGATCACCTTCCTTAATTAAATAATGCAATATTTATTTAATTAAATCTAAATCATATTCCTTTCAACTTTGATTTAAATTAATCCAAAAATCTAAGTCAAATTGTCAAATCATCTAATTTCTACTTAAATTGATCAAATCATGATTAACCCTAATCCTAATCACTCCAATCCTCTAGATTTCACAACTTGCACAATAAATCAATTTAATTGATTTATAAATTCATCTATTTTCCCTCAACTTGGCATCAAAAGGGAATGTTCTTCAAATTTAAAAATCCCTCCAAAAGGGATGAGTACATCCAACAAGGCATTAAAGGCCTCTTACATGTCCTTTGCCTTGAGCCAAGCGGCATTAACTCCATTTCTTCTTCCCTCTAAACTTGTCATCTCAACATTTTCAAATTCCACCTAACCATATTTATGTGCACATTCATCCAAATGTGCTCACTCCTCCTCCAATGACATGTGGACAAGTGGCCTTCTCTCATTGGTTGGTCTTTTGTCCCACATTCATCCAAATCCTTCAATCTTCCATTCTTAAAATCTATAAATAGAGGGCTTCTCCTATTGAATTGATCATCCACAATCCATGCAAACTTACTATACTCAATTTCATCTTCAACTTCATCCACTTTTCATTCAATTTTCATAGTTTTATCAAGGTTATTGACAAATTGCATCAAGGAATCAAGAATCATCATCAAAGATCATCAAATCACATCAAGGAGTTGGGAAAAGGCTATTTTCCACATCAAAATGGCACCAATTCCCCCATGGGATTGAAATTTTTCTCATTAGATAGGATTTAATTAGCTTCTATTGTGTTGTTCTTCATTTTATTTCCTATTTTAATGTTTCAATCTAATTTCATGGGGAATGTTGATTCTAACTTGCATTTCGATCTAAGTTTATCTTTGTTCTTTGTGTTTGTGCAGGTATAGGTTCACCATTCATAGTGTCCACTTCAAAAATTAGTAGGATATTATATATTCATTAAAAAATTACCCAAAAAACCCAGCATAAACTACATGGTGTTAGCTAATTTATCACTGAAGAAATATTTGAAATTCTAAAAAAAAGTTAACATTTTAGGGGGAGCACAACATAAGCTATGCTATTTTTTTGATAAAAACAAGACCACTTTGTGTTCTACCCCTTTTTCAAACCCTTAATTTTCACTATAAAAAAAAAATAGTAGTTTAAAAATTAGATTCAGAGCACTAAAACTCTTGTTCTTGTTGCATCTTCAAATCTTGAGCGTAACTATCTTCATTTTTCATCAAACATCAAAGTTTTTTTATTTTAGAAAAAAAGTGGCATCTTAAGATTCATTTTTGTGTCACAACTTTGTGCACTTACCCTAAAGAACATTAGATAATTTAGAAAAATATTATATTATTTTTTTGATTTATTTATAGCTTTAGAAGTATGATGGTAGTGTAAGGCCTTGGAAAAAATACTTGGAAAATGTGCCACCAATCTTGAGCTATTGAAGCTTGGATTTAACTTCTGATCTTATCGAAATATGGTTGTTGATATTTTTATTTTATTTTAAAATCTTACCAACTCTCAACTTCAAGGAAAGAAGAAAGGGTTGAGCCTCCAAAGTGGTCATGGCATGGTGAAGGTCCATAGTGGTGGATAGCATTTCCATAAAACATAGCTAACTAGTAGCCATATACATGGAGGAAGTAGGATGTGCATTGGAGGGCACCATTCCACAAATTGATCTAGCCTTTATGATGTGAAGGGTGTGGATCAAAATTTAGTAAATTTTAGATATGGGCCAACATAGGTTGATAAGTCAATAGAGACATGCTAAGGAAGAATTATGAATGATGAAAGGGAGAGGGAGAGGGAGAGGGAGAGAGAGAGAGATAGAGAGAGAGTTCTCGAGCTCAAGGGAGAGAGATTCAAATAAAGGGATGGAGATAGTGAGAGAGAGAGAGGTCTAGAGCATAAGAGATGAACAATGAGTAAGATAGAGAGAGAAAAAGATGATACAATTTGTTGATTACTAAAATTTTACCTCTTGATTACTAAAATTTGACATGTTGATTACTGAAATTTGACTAAGTCTAAAAATTATATGATCTAAAAACTAAATTTTGCATTATAACTCCAAAAGATCTGAAACCAGTATCAAACATTTTGAAACTATATATATGAAATATAACTTAAATTATAAGAAAGTAAATGTCTATTTCTTGTTGTAGACACTTAAAAATGTCTTGATGGATCACATTGGCTAACTAACATCATCTCATCCTAAAATCCATCCTCTTTTTGCTTAATTAATTAAATTAGCCTAGCTATTTAATTAATTGCCTCATTTTCATCTATTAATCTAATTGACCTAATTAGGTTAATTCATCCCCTTTCATGCTAATATTTCATCTTATTAAATTAAATACATCAAGTTATTTAATTTAAATCCCTAAGTCTTCTTATTTAATTAAATATCATTCCACTTTCCCCCTTTTCATTAAATCACTTTATTTAATAAATATCATGAAATTCCCCTAATTGCATAATTAAACCTTTGTTTAATTGTCAATCACCTATTTAAATCTAATCCCCCCACTTGCAAGGGAATATTCTAAAGGCATATTCCTCCTTTGCATATTCCTCCAAAAAGGAATATTCCCTCCCTTTTTTGCACATTAAAACTTTGTTTTAATTTGCTAAATATCTATTTTTCTCACCCATGAGAATATTCCAAAGAATATTCTCTCTCCTCACTCATTTGAAAAATGGAATATTCTTCCTTGTAACAAACTTATAGGACTTCTTGTGCAAGTTAACTTACAAGACTTCTTGTGCAAGTTAAATATGTGTTTGTTTGGAAGAATATGAGCCCTTGATTCTTTCCTTGATCCATGTGATCATTGATTCTCATTTATTGATGAGAATCCATGATCCATGTTTCATCCTTTCCTCCATCCTTGACCATTAACTAACCTTTTTGATCTCAACCCTCTATTTCTGATTTGTCCTCCTATAAATAGGTCACTATTTGGGGACAAATGGATCCATATTTTTTTAGAGAAAACTCATGCTATTGAAATCACTCACACTCACACTCATATTTAGCACTTATCTAGTATCATCTCAACTTAAAATTTACTTGAATATTAGCTTAGCTTCCATTAATGGTTTCCATGATAACATAGATGCATACATTTAAATTGTTTGTTAATTAGGGCTTGAATATTTTAGCTTAAAATCCATTTAGATTAGCCTTGCATATATCCATATTGATAATTTTAGCATAAATCATGTTAAAATAGCTTGCATCATGTTCATTTAGCATTTAAATCATGTTTCATCATACATCTATCAACGATTTCGTCGATTCTCTTCAATAGACTCAATCAGAATAGACTCATTTATCCATGGGATTGGGAAAGGGTCACCATTCCATATTAATGTGACACCACTCCCCCAATAGGATAAGTTTCAATGGATTAGAATAGGTATTTTTAAAGCTTTCGTAGTTTAATATGTTAGTTTTAATGGATTCCTAGTTTAGTCTTTATTGATTGATCTTATTGGGATTGATGTTTAGTGGCTTGAATATACTCTGTATCCTCATGGATCAAGTGTAGTCAGCCCATACTAATCCATTAGTCACAATATGTATATAGTTTCAATGGAAGAGAAAGAGAAAGCCAAAGACAAAGAAAAAAAGAAAGAGTTCAAGAAAATGCATTCTAAAATGTCATCATTCACATTTGGCGAGTGCCAAATTTAGCACTTGCTATATGGGTTGCATTGGGAAATACCAACCCTTTGGGTTGGATTTTCCTTGGGCAAGGTTTGAATGACCATCTCATGCCAAAGATGTGATTTTTTGAAAGGGTGACCCAATTTCACACATTTTTGGCCATGCTCTCATCAGGTTTGCATGTGTTTCAATGCAAATTTATAAAAATACCATGATGACATTTATTTCTCTCTTAGCTATTTAGCCAATTTTTATTTTTTTTATGTTTTAATTATGTTAATGTTTTCATCTTTAACTTCTTTTGTTAGTTTCTCTATTTTTTGTCAAAATCCAACATGTGCTAGGTTGGGTATAGTTTTTTTACTCGTTCATAGAATTTTGAATTTTTTTTTTTTTTAGAAACTAGACTCCATTCTACACATATTGAAATAAATGATTTTTGATTAGTTTTCCTAAAATTTAGGGGGAGGCATGCTCAAATTTTTACTTTTCAAGATGTGTCCACTTCAAAAATTAGTAAAATCTTATATATTCATTAAAATTGGCTTAAACTACATGGTGTTAGCTAATTTCTTATTGAAGTGATTTTTTAAATTCTAATTTTTTTTTAACATTTTGGGGGAGCACAATAGACACTATGCTATTTTTTAATTAAAAACATGACCACTTTGTGATCTCCCTCTTTTTCAAACCCTTAATATTCACTATTTAAAAAAATAGTAGTTTAGAAAGTAGATTCAGAGCACTACAACTCTTGTTCTTGTTGTATTTTAAAATTTGAGCATAACTATCTTCATTTTCTCATCAAACATCAGACTTTGCTGATTTCAGAAAAAAAAAAAAGTGGCATCTTAAGAGTCATTTTTGTGTCACAACTTTGTGCACTTACCCTAAAGGACATGAGATAATTTAGAAAAATATTATAATATTTTTTTGATTTGTTTATAGCTTTAGAAGTATGATGGTAGTGCAAGGCCTTGGAAAAAAAACCTTGGAAAACGTGCCACCAATCTTGAGCTATTGAAGCTTGGGTTTAACTTGTGATCTTATAGAAATATGGTTGTTGATATTTTTCTTTTATTTTCAAATCTTATCAACTCTCAACTTCAAGGAAAGAAGAAAGGGTTGAGCCTCTAAAGTGGTCATGACATGGTGAAGCTCCATAGTGGTGGCTAACATTTCCACAAAATATAGCTAGCTAGTAGCCATATACATGGAGGATTTAGGATGCGCATTGGAGGGCACCATTCCACCAATTGATCTAGCCTTTGTGATGTGAAAGGGTGTGGATCAAAATTTAGTACATGTTAAATATAGGCCAACATAGGTTGATAAGTCGATAGAGTCATGTTAAGGAAGAATTGTGAATGTTTAGCCTTAGGAGTAGCAAATTTTAATTCAATATATTGTATGGTAAATTTATCTAAAACAACAATGTCTATTAAAGGCTTCACTAGCATATGGGAACAATTAGAAAATGAAAAGAAAGATTGCATCAACCATGTCTCTATCAAGTTGTTTATACATGATCTATTAGAGTTTTCCCTCAAGTTTCTCCATGTAAACCATGCCATATGATCACGATGGTGACCAATATTGAGATTAAAATGACCTAATTTATTGTTTACGTAGAACCACGCCTCTCTTTTGTTAGCTATCTATAGCATCGTAAATTAGCACCCTTGACAATTCTACACTAGGTTTAGCTCCCCCTATGTATTTGGACCTAATAATGCTCATAATTTTCCCAATTTATGGTCATTTCCATAAAATCAGAATATAAACGAGAATCAATATTAAATATTTATTTAATGAAATTCAAATTGTCAAAATGGGTCTGGTCTAGGGAACCCATGCCCTTGACCATCCTATTTTGCCTGAATTTTTAATATATCATTATCATCATTTTTACATCTGTAAACCTAAATTCATTTGTTATCTTTTCACCACTAATTTTGTGGGAAAGAAATACATATAAATACAAGTCTTTTTCACCATTTGAAAATCAAAGTAATCTAGAAGGCAATTTGAATTCCAATTGTGCATCCTAAGAAGCAATCAAGAGTAGAATAAGCAATATTTTATAGAACTTTTTATTACTCAAGATCTTCATTAACAATGCATGGAGTTTATAAGTAAGATTATTCATATTTTGTGATCATTCATTTTATGAGTACTAAAACTTGTATAACCTTTAATCAAAAATCCAATTATTCTTGTATGAGATGAGTGACATGACTTAAGTCCATCAAGGAAATCAAATCTAAGTGGTAAGTTGCAACACTTGTGATTTGTCATTTATTTTATTCATTTGCCTCTACTTGAACAAGGGTAAGCATTCTTTACATCATCATAGCCATTGTGGAGGTGGAAACACCAAAGTGAGATTTGACTTAGGCAACACCCTATATGACACACCACTTTCCCCTCTCTCTTGCGTCTAAGTAGTAGATCTGAAGCAACTTTTGGAGAAGATTCAAGGCCTAATTACAAGATCAAGCATTCACGTATCATCTTTCAACAAATGAAGTTCTGAAGTTGAAATCGGGAAGGAAGAACCTATAAATATAACCTTCATGTTCAAAGATCCCAAAGTGTAGCATTCCTCAGTCTAGGGTGCCCACACCCTTGACAAACTATTCTTAGTCCAAATTTGAATGTCGAGTTCTTTTATCTTTGCAGTTTGCTTCTTTGTCATTTATATTTGTGTTCCAATTCTATAATTTTCTAAAATAATATCATTTTTCTATAGATCTATAGTTAACCTAGTTTCACATTTGCATAATAAATTCAATTCAACTCCTAATAAATCACACAAAAACACAAAGAGGACCAAAACCTTGATCTACCATTCTAGATCTTCCATTGAGGATAGTAGCCAAGTGGTCTTGTTTGATCAATTTTGGTTCATCTTTAATGTAATGCCATGAAAGGTTTAATTTAAATTTTAGATCCTATATCCATTTTTCCACATCACATTTTGGTGAACCCAACACTTTTAAGAGTTGCAAAGCTTCTAAAACTATACAATTTTCATTTTAAAATTTGAGTGCAATCTTAGGTTGTCATTAGTTAAAGTGCATGCACATTTTAGGAAAAAGCATTGAAAAAGTAAAATTTGTATACTCTTTGTCATTCCAAAAAGTTCAAAAAGTGTTTTTTTTTTTTGTATTTTCAAGATAAATTCAAATAGTTACAACATTCTAAATTCTATAAATTATCATTGAGATATATTGCATCAATTTAAAAATATAAAATTTTATGCATGTGTGCGCTTCACATAAATAAATTAGGTTCTTGGGTGATTCCAAATTTTATTTGGGTGAACCTATGCAACTTTGGATTAGGTAAGACATTGTAGTTAATTTCTAGACTTTTAAATTCTTAAAAATTAGCACCTCTGGTCTAGGGCACCCACACCCTTGTCCAACTAGTTTATGTCCAAATTTCATTCACAGTTTTGTCTATGACCCCTGTCCAAATCTGTGTTCTATTTCAATTTTTTTTAGTTTATGATATTGTTATCTATTTTTCTCTTCAATATATGAGCACTAAAGCATATTGAAACTTATAATAGTTTTATGAGTTTCATGAACTGGTATCCCATATCTAATACCCCATGAGACATAGTTATGGACTTATGGATTCTCGTGTTGCAACCACATCCAGGTGTTGATCTTGAGTCTTATAAATCTTTCACTCAAGGAGTTACATCTACACAATCTATCTTTGATTCTCTTGCTACTCCTACATTGTTTATGTCATCATTGTCACCTAAAATTTATGTGGACTTGGAGGCTATTGTTGCCCATGTACCTAAAGATAAAATTAAACAATTGGACAAAGACCTAGAAGATCTTCAACAATATTTAAGCACTAAATATTTGGATAAAGAGACAATTCCTCTTGTGGATAACGCTAGGAAGATAATCAATTATTCACAAGGGATAGAGGTGTTGTGTAGCCTAGCTCATATAGTAGATGTGAATATCCTTACGACAACTATTTGCATTCAAGCTCTCAAAAATGCTCAAAACCAAATAGGAAGACACATTTCCTCTCCAACAATAATACCTTCCATTCCTACTTTCACCCCTCCAGTCATCACAACAACCACACAATATAGTAATGGTATAAACTCTAGTTTAGGGTTTTCTATTGGGAATCCTTATATCTTTGTCTCTTCACCTACAATACCTCCATGTTCTTCACCTCTCATAAACGTGAAAAATAATAATCCTCCAATAGTTAACAATATTCCACCATACTCAACATATTCTCAAAACATGTCACTAAATGATCCTATGATAAACCAACTGTTACAAAACACATGTCATCATTATAACAACAAATCACAAATATGAACCAAAATCAAACCAATGCAAACCCACCTACATAATTCACATGTAGTCCATTACCATTTTCCATACTAAAGACACCTATTTCATGGAACATTGAGATACCTCAGGGAGATCCCAACAACCATGTGTCAAGGTTTATTGCCTTGTGTAGTGACTTCATTTTTGAAGATGCTCTCCTAGCTGAATTATTTCCTAGATCATTGAAAGATATGGCCTTGGAATGGTTTTTCTCGTTGCAAAAAGCCTCAATTACCCCCTTTACACTACTTATTAATGATTTCCTTCAACACTTTCAAGTGAACATTGGACCCCAAGTTACACTAATTGATCTAGTTCATTGCAAATAAGGACCTAAGGAGAAAGTAATGGATTTTATAGGATGATACCAAGCTCTCTATTTGTAAATATGCTATAATCTCCTAGATGCTGACATTCAAAGGGTGTTCATTGGAAACTTGCAACCTAACATTAGAGATAAGATATTATTGATGAAATATCCCTCGTTTACATATTTATGTATGACTCTTCATGATTATCAGATATTGGTTAGCCAATATGAAGGTACACTTGAACACCAGCTCCTAATGGTCACTTTGAAGTTATGCCTCAAAATAACTACCAATCATATAAGAAACATTTAAACAAAAACTTTATAAAGATAAACACTCCTTAATCATCCAACAGTTCATTCAAATCGAATTCAAGTTCCAACATCTACAACACCACATCAATTTAGTCCAAGGGACAAACAATTCTCACAATTTCCTAATTCCCTCCATGCTATTATGCTGTAGCTATTAAATAAGAGAATGATTCAAATTCCTCCAATTAGGCATATTGATACTGTAGACATCCAAATTTGATCACTTCCATATGATCAAAATCGTCTACTCTATTCATCTATTTCATTAATAGTGATTAAATAATTTATCTAATCATTATTTCATTTTTTGCCTAAGGTTTCGAAAGTATGTAATTAAATAAATTAAATACTTTACCTTATCCCTTTTCTTCTCTAAATTAAATAAATATGACAAATTATTTAATTTAGTCTTTTAACCCATTTGGATTAAAACCAATTTTTAATACCTATTTTTCTCTCTCCTTGTCACATTCTCCATAACCCTCTTTTAATCTAGATTCAATTAATTAATCTGTGATTAGGATGTGCACCACTTAAACTTGATTAAGTGTCACATCCTCCATAATCTCCCACTTGCCTCTAATCTCTCATTAATTATCTTAATCTTGTGTTCACACAACTTTAATCAAAGTCATTAACCACATTTGGGTTACCTTTTCTGGTCAACCTTTCCACTTGCCTTTCTTGGCCTTGATTCTCTTTCCCATGTGAAATTTTAATTCACATTTATTTATCCAAGGCTCCTCTCTTCCCCATGTGAATTTTTAATTCACTTTTGTCTTTCCAAGGTCTTCCCCATCCCCATGCAAAGTTCTAGAAGGCTTGACTTGTCACTTTACATGTGCCAAGGACTTTAGAACCTTGGATTTGTCACATCACCCACATGTGACAAATCTCCAGCTTTTTGGAGACCTTCTTTTATCTAATAAACTCTCCTAAGTATGTGAATTTTTAATTCACATTTATTTTTCCAACCACTTCCCCTTTTCCCATGGAGATTTTTGAGGAATTCTAAAACTCCTCAAATGTCTCTTTCCTTCTCATTTGGAGACAAGAAGTTTCTTTTTGAGGAAATATTCTCATCCCCCAAGGTACCTACAAGGTACTTGTCCTTCATCCACCTCATGTACTTCTCTTCCACCTCATTTCCACATCATTCCACCCTGAGACATCTCACATTCCAATTGTCAATATGTGAGGGTTTGTGAGTCCTCAACTCACCATAGCCCTTCATCTTGATCTTGTTGGATCAATCTCAACCGTTGAATTCTCTAGAGAATTTCAATTATCCTATAAATACCCCCTCATTTCTCTCATTTTGGGGATCAAGTCTTTTGCTACCAAAATCTTGCTAAATTGTCATTTGCAACATTTTAGCTTTTCCATAGTATTTCTCATCAATCCATCTTGCATCTTGCATCCATTTAACTCCATTGCCATCCAAGAAGCACACAAGACATCCAAAGATCAAGGGTCAACCAAGGAAGGAGCAGCATGAAGGTATAATCAACAATCAATTTATCTTATCTTGCTTTCATGTTTACTATTTCTTAGGCTAATCATTGAGGTGCCTTTTTCTTATGTTATTTCCTCTTATTGCATTATTTTAGTATCTTACATTAGGACTTGACATTTTAATAGGATCACATTTTTGGCACACTCGGTGGGACCCACAAATGGGTCTCTTTTTTTCACGTTTTTTGTTGTTGAAGATTTTTGTAGGTTTAGGTCACAGAGGGGCGGATTTTCCCCGCAGAGGGGCAGACTTGCAATCCCAGGCACTGCAGAGGGGCGGATACGCCCTCCTGTTCTAACGTTTTTTGACAGTTTTCACTACAGAAGTGCGGATACACCCTCCTATTCCGACGTTTTCTAAAAATTTTTTTATAGAAGTGCGGATACGCCCTCACGGTTCAACATTTTCTAATATTTTTCTGCAAAAGTGCAGATATGCCCTCCTGTTTCAACGTTTTCTAACATTTTTTTGCAGAAGTGCAGATATGCCCTCCCGGTTCAGCGTTCTCTAATATTTTTCTGTAGAAATGCGGATTTGCCCTCCAGGTTCAGCATTTTCTAAATGTTTTCTTTAGAGGGGCGGATTTGCCTTCCCGGTTCAGCGTTTTCTAACATTTTTCTATAGAGGGGCAGATTTTCCCTAAACAACATGTCCGAGAAGGTAAAAAAGTTGCATTTTAGCTTCGTTATTGCCTCTGTTTTTTGCTGTTTGAGCTCTAACCCTCTAACCCTATTTGTCAGTGGGTGAAGTCAAATTTCTTGCTGATATCTTGCAGTATTTTGCTGAAATTCACAAAGGACAAAAGATAAAAAAGCTAACACTTGCTTGCAGGGCCTTTATTTTATTCAAATTTTAAAGTTTTCCTTCTTGTTTTATCTATTCACTTAGCTTAATTAGGGGGAAGTAATACTTGCTATTTTTTTTGTTTGTTTTTTTTTTTATGTTACCCTAAGGGGGCATTAGTTTGTTTTCATCTTCCCCTTTACACTTTGTGCAGATCCAAGGGGGTAGTTGGAGACGATTAGTGTCTTCTTCTTAGCGGGACCTTCTTGAGGATTTCATCACCCCAAGGGACGATCCCAACCATGTGTACCAGTGAGGTATAAATGAAGGGAAAAAAAGGCAGATCTAATGATCCAACAGTGCGGAATACATTCCCTTAACACCTTTACTACAGGGGAGAGAAGCAAAAACAAAAAACTAACAGTTTCTAAAACATATAGAGATGCATACAATCATGGCAATGAGAAACCAGAAATATAAGCAAACAAAGATGACACAATATTTACGTGGAAAAACCCTTTTAGGCAAAAAACCCACCACACAAAGTCAAATCAATTGTATTACAGTAATAAATCGATTACATACAATATCCAGACTTCTTTGCTCAACTCACAATCACCTAGAGAGTTTCAAATCCACTGTTACAATGTTTTCACAACATACAGTTCAAAACCCTCTTCAAGAACTCACGTCCTTCTTGTTCTTCAGCATGCGACTTTAACTTGCTCTGCAACTTTTCAACTCAACTCAACTTGTCTAACTTATGAGAAAATAACACATCTCATCCAAATGTAACCGACCCAGAAGAGCAATGAACTCCATCCTCAAATCACACATCTGGTCGGATCTGACAGATCTCCTGCAACAAGCCGTCATTGCATTCAAAGCCATTACCAAAATGGTTGAGCTCGCCACCCTTCGTTGACAAATGCAACTGCCACAATAACTATATTGGTATCCATCCAATCACTATTCAACCAGGTGCCACGCGTCCAAGACCCATCAGCAATCGCAGTTGACAGAGCAACCAAAACGGTCAAATAGACATCGGGCGCGACCAAGACTTCAAGTCATTTCTAACACTGTCGGAGCCGGAGTCGGAGTCGGAGTCGGAACTGGAGTCAAAACATGACCCTACTAAAATTTTAGGTTCAGGAACCATTTCGGTTCCGCGTCCGCCCCATGGCAAAGGGGGACTCAACGAAAATAGTTCTGATCGGGTAAAGTCAACCCGAGGTCAAACCAAGACGGGAACACAAAATACCGGAGTCGGAGTCGGGGACGGAACAGGAACAAAAACAGGACTTTACCAAAAGTCCAAGATCAAGAACCAATCCGGTTCCGGTTTTGCCTCTGCCAACTGCAAGAAACAACAATCCAGAACCAGGACAAGGCGGAGGAAAACACCCCGAGGAGAATCCAAACATCCAGAAGAACCAGATCTCAAAAGCAGGAATCAGACCCGGAGTCGGAATAGGAACCTGGCAAATGGACATTGCCAACTTCCAAAATTGGTTCCGCCTCCGCCAGAACTTGCAAAGCGAAGCGAGAAGGAACAGACGGTAGGAAGCAGAGTCGGAGCAGGAACAACAACCGAAACCCGAAACTTACGCAAATAGAACAATGCCAAATTCCATCTCGGTTCAGCCTCCGCCAGAGACACGAACTTAGGCAAACAAAACAATGCCAAGTTCCATACTGGCTCCGCCTCCGCCAGAACTTTGTAAACAACACAAAATCACTAAGGCATGAAAACGAGGACTTCAAGCTGGAAGTTGAGACATAATTTCTCAACAATCTCCCACTTTGTGAACACTTCCAGCTTCCTCAAAACATCATACCTTATTGTCTATCATGGGCCCCAAGGCCCATCGATTCTGTGCACCATCTGAACTTGTCTGTGCTAACTGACTTTGTCAAGGCATCTGCAACATTCTTCAAGGTGTCAAACTTATCCATACTGACCTTGCCATCTTCAACCATATCCCTCATGAAGTGATATTGCACATCTATGTGCTTGGTCCTGGCATGAAAGGTTGGATTCCTTGCCAAACAAATGGCACTTTGACTATCACAGCAAATTGAAATCTGTTCTGCATTAAATCCAATGTCTGAACACAAACGCCTCAGCCACACTACCTCCTTGCAAGCATGAGTTCCTGCCATGTACTCTACCTCTGTCGTGGATAAAACAACTACAGCTTGTTGCTTGCTCATCCAATTGATTGCTCCACCATTAAGCATGAAAGTGTATCCACTGGTGGATCTTCTGCTGTCAATGTCCCCTGCCCAATCAGAATCAACATATCCCTGAATGCTAAGAGTCCTCTGTGATGCAACCATACTGCCATGGTAACACAAAGCATAATCTGAAGTACCCTTCAAATACCTGAACACTCTCTTTACAGCATCCCAATGTGATCTCCTTGGATTTTCCATGAAATGGTTTAGAAATCCCACTGCTTGGGCAATGTCTGGTCTTGTGCAGACCATAGCATACATCAAACTGCCTATTGCACTTGCATAAGACACACTGGTCATGTCCTCCATCTCAGTAGCAGACTTTGGATAGTCTTTAGCAGATAGTTTCAATCCTTGCATGATTGGAATAACTAGCTGCTTGCAATCAGTCATGCTAAACCTTTCTAGAACAGTTTTCACATACTTACTCTGACTGAGCCAAAACTTTCTGCTTGTTCTATCCCTGGTTATCTCCATTCCAAGAATGTACCTTGCTGCTCCAAGATCTTTCATTTCAAACTTAGCAGACAACTGAGTTTTGAGGTCAGAAATCATAGCCTTGCTATTACCAATGAATAACATGTCATCCACATACAGAGTAATAACAAGCACACGATCATTCTCACATTTATAATAAATGAAATGATCAGATTTTGATCTAACAACCCCAATTGACAACAAAAATGTCTCAAATTTCTGGTACCACATTCTAGGAGATTGCTTTAGACCATAGAGAGATTTATTTAACTTGCAAACCAGATTTTGTTTACCTCTTTCAACAAAATGCTCAGGCTGGGACATGTAGATTTCTTCTTCCAGCTCACCATGGAGAAATGTTGTCCTTACATCCATCTGCTCAATTTCATAGTCATACATAGCTAGCAATGACAACAAAAATCTTATGGATGTCAGCTTTGCAACAGGGGAAAAGATCTCTCCATAATCAATTCCCTCAACTTGGGAAAAACCCTTTGCAACCAGTCGTGCCTTATACTTCTCCACACTGCCATCAACGCCTGTCTTCCTTTTGAATATCCACTTGTAGCCAATAGGCTTTCGCCCTTTAGGAAGTGATACCAACTTCCAGGTATCATTCTTTTTCAAGGAATCCATCTCCTCATTCATGGCTTCCAGCCAAGACTTTGAATCAGCCATGTTGATTGCTTCTTTCATAGTCCTAGGCTCATCAGTGCTGGTAATTAAGGCATAAGCACAATTTGAATCTAACATAAAGAAACCATACCTTTCTGGTTGCCTTCTTTCTCGTGTAGATCTCCTTAGAGGCTGAGGTTGTTCTTCATCATTAGAACTTCCAGAACTGCTTGAGCTCTCCTCAATCTCAGGTACACCATGCAGCTCTTCGCTTTCTGGAGTTTGGGGAATCTCAACTGCATCCTTCTCCTTATCACTCTGATTTGTCTCAGGTTGTTGATCACTTACTAGAGGTTTCAGCTCACGAAATATCACGCTTCTGCTATACAAAACCTTCTTAGTAACAGGGTTTCAAAGCTTGTATCCTTTTACACCAACTCCATAGCCGATGAGAATACATTTCACAGCCTTGTTATCCAACTTTGATCTCTTTTCATTTGGCACATGAACATATGCCTCACAGCTAAAGACCCGAACATGCCTTAATGAGGGTTTCTTACCTGACCATGCTTCCAAAGGTGTCATGTCAACAAGAGCTGAACAAAGAGATCTATTTATCAAATAACATGCTGTAGCAACAGCCTCAGCCCAGAACCTCTGCTCCAGACCAGCACCACTCAGCATACTCCTTGCCTTTTCCATCAGTGTCATGTTTAACCTTTCAGCAACTCCATTTTGCTGTGGAGTGTAGGGGGTTGTCTTATGCCTTTTAATTCCATGATCAGTGTAGTACCTTTCAAAATCTGCAAAACAAAACTCACCTCCATTGTTTGTCCTTAAACACTTTATTTTCCTTTCAGTCTGATTTTCAACCAAATATTTAAACTCTTTAAATGGACTGAACACTTCTGATTTCCTCTTAAGAAAGTATACAAATGCCCTTTTCGAACAGTCATCAATAAAAGAAACATAATATTTAGACTTCGATAACGAAGGAACATCAACTGAACCAAACACATCAGAATGAATATAATCCAATATACCAGAAGATTTGTGAGGACTAGAGGAGAAAGAAACACGGTGTTGCTTTCCATAGATACAATGTTCACAGAAATCGAACTCAAGGTTACAATCATCAAGCCCTTCTACAAGTTTTTTGTTCTTCAAGGTTTTTAAACCTTTCTCACCAATGTGACCAAGTCTATGATGCCATAACATATTCTTCTCTGCTGGGAGTTTTATCTCCAAAGCATTTGCAGATAGTGAAGAGTCTTCATCTTTCTCTATAGGTGTAGAATTACATGACTTTACAGAGGCACTATTACAAAGAACAGGTCGTGCATCTAGCTTGTACAGAGTGCCAGTACGAACACCCTTAGCTAACACCATTGCACCTCTAGCCATTTTACATCCCTTACTAGAAAAAGAAATTTCTATACCAGCATCATTTAACTTACTAACAGAAAGAAGATTTCGAGCCAAACCTGGGATGTGAAGAACACCACCAATTCCTTTGACTCTCTCGTCAGGAAACTAAATTCTGACCCTTCCTTTGCCAACAATCTCCAGTGTTGAATCACTTGCCAAGTATACCTTTCCACCATCATACTTCTCATACTTTGAGAACCAATCTCTATTAGATGTCATGTGAAAAGAGGCACCTTAATCAACTAACCAAACAACATCTGATGCCTGAGTTGTTAGGGCTGCTGCAATGAAGACATCTGCATCACTTTGAGAAGATTCATTGTCAGAAGCATTCTTCTTCTTCTTCTTCTTGCAGTCCTTCCTGATATGACTAGGTTGCCCATAGTTCTAGCACTTTACCTTGGAATTTTTACTAGGAGACTTTGATCTCCCTTTAGACTTGGATTTTGACTTGTTGTCTTTCTTCTTGCCTTTCTCCTTTGTTCTACCTCGAACAAAAAGAGCATCTTTGGCCATCTTAGAAGATTTCCTTCACATTTCTTCAGACAGAAGCGAAGCAACCACATCATTAGTCTTGAAAGCAGTGGTTGTGCTTCCAATAGCCATCACAAGATGATCCCAGCTATCAGGTAATGAACACAACAGGAGCATGCAACGATCCTCCTCCTCAATCTTTACACCTACAGATGCCAGCTGAGTGACACTCATATTAATGAGTTCAGGTGGTCTGCAACAGATGCACCTTCGTCCATCTTCAAGGAGTACAACTTCTTCCTCAAGAATAAATTGTTTACCAGAGATTTTCCTTGGTAAATATCACCAAGCTTCTTCCACAAAGCAGCTGTAGACGTCTCCTCATGAACATTCAAGAGCACAGAATCGGCTAGACTCAGTCTTATCAATCCTCTTGCTTTTCTATCAGCAAGATCCCAAGCTTCTTGGGTCGTAGTTTGTGGCTTAGTTCTAGACACTGCAATCCAGAGGTCTCTATCCACAAGCAAGTCTTCTATCTTGAGTTTCCATAACTCAAAGTTGCTGCCATTAAACTTCTCAATATCTATTCAACCAGATGTACTCACCATCTCACAACAGAAACAAGTTTAACAATGCAAGTCTCCCACTGAAACAATATTAGTGCAAAAAACTAATTTTCCCTAACAAGGATAACACGAACTAGCCAAGCTCTAATCCACTTTGAAGGGAAAAGAATGAATATCTAATGACCCAACAGTGCGGAATACATTCCCTTAACACCTTTACTACAGGGGAGAGAAGCAAAAAAAAAAAACTAACAGTTTCTAAAACATATAGAGATGCATACAACCATGGCAATGAGAAACCAAAAAGATAAGCAAACAAAGATGACACAGTATTTACGTGGAAAAACCCTTTCAGGCAAAAAACCCACCACACAAAGTCAAATCAATTGTATTATAGTAATGAATCGATTACATACAATATCCAGACTTCTTTGCTCAGCTCACAATCACCAAGAGAGTTTCAGATCCACTGTTACAATGTTTTCACAACATACAGTTCAAAACCCTCTTCAAGAACTCACATCCTTTTTGTTCTTCAGCACACGACTTTAACTTGCTCTGCAACTTTTTGACTCAACTCAACTTGTCTAACTTATGAGAAAATAACACATCTCATCCAAATGTAACCGACCCAGAAGAGCAATGAACTTCATCCTCAAATCACACATCTGGTCAGATCTGACAGATCTCCTGCAACAAGCCATCATTGCATTCAAAGCCATTACCAAAATGGTTGAGCTCGCCACCCTTCATTGACAAATGCAACTACCACAATAACTATCTTGGTATCCATCCAATCACTATTCAACTAGGTGCCACGCATCCAAGACCCATCAGCAATCGCAACTGATAGAACAACCAAAACGGTCAAATAGACATCGGGCATGACCAAGACTTCAAGTCATTTCTAACACTGCCAGAGCCGAAGTCGGAATAGGAGTCAAAACAGGACTCCACCGAAAATACACACTACCGGAGTCGGAGTCGGAGTCAGAGTCAGAACTGGAGTCAAAACATGACCCTACCAAAATTTCAAGTTCAGGAACCATTTCGGTTCTGCGCCCACCCCATGGCAAAGGGGAACTCAGCGGAAACAGTTCTGACTGGGTAAAGTCAACTCGGGGTCAAACCAAGACGAGAACACAAAAGACCAGAGTCGGGGAGGGAACAAGAACAGAAACAGGACTTTACCAAAAGTCTAAGATCAGGAACCAATCCAGATCCGGTTCCACCTCCGCCAACTACAAGAAACAACAATCCAGAACTAGGACAAGGCAGAGGAAAACACATCGACGAGAATCCAAACATCCAGAAGAAGCAGATCTCAAAAGAAGGAATCAGACCCAGAGTCAGAACAGGAACTGAAACAGGAACCTGGCAAATGGACATTGCCAACTTCCAGAACTGGTTCCGCCTCCGCCAGAACCTGCGAAGCGAAGCGAGAAGGAATAGACGGTAGGAAGCAGAGTCGGAGCAGGAATGAGAACTGAAACCCAGAACTTAGGCAAACAGAACAATGCCAAATTCCATTCCGGTTTCGCCTCCGCCAGAGACATGAACTTAGGCAAACAGAACAATGCCAAGTTCCATCCTGGCTCCGCCTCTGCCAGAACTTTGTAAACAACACAAAATCACCAAGGCATGAAAATGAGGACTTCAAGCTAGAAGTTGAGACATAGTTTCTCAACAATAAAAAGGGGGGAGAGCCAAAGCTTTACCCCAATCTAGTTGCGTCATAATTGGAAGAATGTCGAAGCTAGGGTGATGCCTAGATAGACGTGAAGAGTTGGTCCGATCCTTTCAGTATCTCGCTGGGGTTCCCGACTCATGCTTGTGACGAATTGGTGTTCACGGTTGTGCCTCACGTACTGAGCTTATATTGAGGACTCCCTAGAAACCTTGTTCATCCTAGAGTAAGACCTTTGTTGGGCATACCCCTTAATACTAGTCATAGGATTGTGCTTGTTCAAAGTGTCTTTCTATGAAAAACCAGTAAATTTTGATAAGTCAAACCTTCATCGAGTCATTTCAAGTCCTTGCTATAATCCATCATTCCAAACGAAGTCACTGTTTTTCTGCAGAGGGGCGGATTTGCCCCCCTGTTTCAGCACTTTTCATTGCAGAAGTGTGGATACGCTCCCCTATTCCGACATTTCTGACAGTTTTTATTGTAGAAGTGCGGATACGCCCCCCTGTTCTGACATTTTTGACAGTTTTTACTGTAGAAGTGCGGATACGCCCCCCTGTTCTGACGTTTTTGACAGCTTTTACTGCAGAAGTGCGGATACGCCCCTTGAACGGACAATTTCATCCATTTGACCATTCTAAACCCTCGTTTGAACTCCCAAAGTCTCCATTTGACCATTTGATAATCCTAAACACTCATCTAACCAATCCAAACATCCATTTAACCATTCCAAACCTCCATTTAACCTTTCTAAAACATCCATTTATCACATTCTCATTGATCATTCCACCATTTGGGGATACCCATCTTACCGTGTGACCTGAACATTTACACTTTCCAAAAAGATCAATTCAACAATGCATCTTCCATTTGCATTCATAATCATCCCTCAACACATAATCCCTTAAATCTTGTTTTAGGAGTTATCTCCTGAATTGACCAAGGCATTAAGTTTGATCATTATCCTACATATCAATCCCTTTCTTCAACCTAATCAATCCACTTCTGTCTTGAGGCGGATTTGTGTTGTAAGTCAACATTATTGGCCCAAATCAATCCCCTTCTATCTCAAGGCGGATTCAGTGCTGTGATCATTGACTTAGCTAGCTCAATCTGATCAACCAATGTCATAAGTCACTTAGGGTGATTTCTAAATTAGATTTTAAGATCCCCTCCATCAACCAATCCTTATCAAAATCATCAAATTGATACATCATCAATTGATCCAACAATCCTTATCCAAATTATCGAATTGATATATCATCAAATTTGATCCTATCAAATCAATCTTCATCCAAATTGATACATCATCAATTGATCCATCATCCCATCCAATCCAATCTATCCAAATCCAATCAAAATCCCATCATCCAATAAAATCAATCTTCATCCAAATCATCCAATTGATACATCATCAATTGATCCAAACAATCCAATCCCAATCCAAATCATCAAATTGATACATCATCATTTGATCCAATCAAATCAATCCTCATCCAAATCATCAAATTGATACATCATCAATTGATCAAACCAATCCTCATCCAAATCATCAAATTGATACATCATCATTTGATCCAATCAAATCAATCCTTATCCAAATCATCCAATTGATACATCATCATTTGATCCAAACAATCCAATCCCAATCCAAATCATCGAATTGATACATCATCAATTGATCCATCGAATCCAATCTTATCCAATTGATCCAATCCAACCCAATTCTCATCCAAATCATCCAATTGATACATCATCAATTGATCCATCATCCAATCTAAATCAATCAATCCAAATCATCACCTAGATCATCTTTTAGAGATTGCATCTTGAAATCACTTAGTTGTTTTGCACGTTCATGCCCATTCAAACCCGTGCACAAGCAAAAAAGAAAATGGCAAACCAACAAACTCAAGGTTCCCAACCAAATGTCCCTCAAGATCCTAAAAACATTCCAAATGATCCCCATAATAGCGTCTCATCTCAATTGAACACCGACATCCAGAATATCACACCACCTAGTGACAGAAACATGGTCAATCAAACCGAAGTCACCATTGACAAATAGCTCAGTAATCCTGCCAATCTCCAAAAGATAGATTGTCTCCTAAATGAATGTGGGTATAAGATCCTTGCCACCTTACTCATGAAGGGAGTCAAACCACCGTTTGGTTTCAATATCTCACAATATGCCCTTCCCGCATTTGTTGACCCATAAACCTCACAAAATGTTCCTGAAGGTGCACCCACTAAAAATTGGTACCACCCCGAACTTGGAAATGCTATCATCCATCAAGTCCAAGAATATCCTCGTCTTTGAACCACAACATCTACTATTCCACCACCCGATCCTAATAATCCTCATACCTATGGCATGTCACCATACATCCCATCTGCTCCACCGCTTCCTCCCCCATATTCTAATATTGGGGGAACACCTACACTTACCAACGTGCTACCTCCTGCATTTCAACAACCTCCAAATAATCCACACAAATCCACCACACTACCAACACCACCACAACATGTTGCTACTGTTCTAGCTTCATTTTAACCCTTGCATCCACAACATCTACAACACACTACCATTCTCACACAACCATCACATCAAGTAGTGCAGCCTACCTCACACCAACAACACATCTCATCTCACCCATCTCATCAACAACAACATATCTTATCTCACCCACGTCATCAACAACAACAATGACCCCCACAACAACATGTGCATATCCCTACACAAACACACCATAACCCGCTTACTAAGTACCTCTATCATCCCTCTAGCACATACACTATTCCATCCCATATGAATTCTCATCAGAATGCACAAAACCAAACACATACCCAACCGCCACCTTACACCAATCTTTCACAACCTCAACATCATCCCCACCAACAAACATCGAATCCATACCCATATGCCATGCAACAACCCACCATTGCGCAACAATACCAATCCTATCCGCCCTACTTTCAACAACAACAAACTCACCAACAGGGGGCACCTTACACTTCCTATTACCAACAACCATCATCACATCAACAAAGAGGCCCTACCTCTATGCATTACCAAAATGCTACGAACCAACATGACCCCTCTCTTGTTTCCTACTATCAACAACAAGTGGCTCCCACTCAACACAATCAATCATCCAACTATCAATCCACTTACAATCAACAAATGCACTCATACCGACTCAACCTGTTTATGATCCAAGAATGGTAGGGCCATCCTCATCATATCCACAATACTATCCATATAATCAATTCACTTTGACTCCCACGACTCCTGTCAATAAGGACTTGGAAGAAGTAAAAGCAGCATTAAAGGACCTACAAGCTGGAGCGGGTAAATAATCATTCAAGTTTGAGGACATATGTCCTTATCCTTTTGATCCCTCCATCTCCTTGATTCCTTTTCCCAAACATTTTGAGATACCAAAATTCGATAAATACAAAGGAACCAGGGATCCTAAAGCTCACCTTCAAGAATTTTATGCCCATTTCCAAGAGGTCATGCATAATGACAATTATCTTATCCGACTTTTCCCAAAAAGTCTACAAGGGGTTGCCCTTAACTGGTTTATGGGTCTTGAAAAAGGATCTATCAAAACCTTTGCACAATTATCCGAACAGTTTGTCTCCCACTTCTCTTTTAATCTAGAGAAGGATATTGACACACTTGATCTCCTAAAAGAAAAAAAAAGTGATGGAGAGACCTTTGCAAGCTACTTGCAAAGATGGCATGCCTTGGCTAGTAGGATGAAATCCCCACCAACATAAAAAGACATGGTCACGCTATTTATCAAAAATTCCCACCCAAATATGGCTCATAACTTCCAACTCCATTGTATCACCACCTTTGCGGCACTTGTGGAGAAGGGCCCCATCTTGGAATGAGCCCTTGTTGCAAAAGGGCAAGTCAAACATTTTAATTCTGATACAGAGAAATCCTTTGGGGATAAACCTCGTTATTGGAATAGAAATAAAAATATTGTCAATGATGGTGTCACTGACACTAAACATGTTCAAGTGGCCACCACCACGCAAAGATACCCTCCTCAGCAACAACCGCCAGTCCATAACGCCATATCCGTCCCTCAAGGGGCACCATGACAACAATCCAACCAAAATAACCAAGGGGGAAACAAACGACAAATCACTCAGTTGGGAGAACCCCTTAGCATGGTGTTTAACAAGCTTCTTCAAGCTAATTATCCCATCACATATCCTGTCACCAAACCTCTTGATACGTCTAAACCCAAGCTTGCTTGGTTTAAAGAAAACAAATATTGTGAATTTCACAAGATTAAGAGACATACCTTAGATAAATTTGAAGGCCTAAAAACCTACATTCAAGGCCTCATCGATCGAGGTGAAATCCATGTAGATGTTAACACAACATTTTTGTCCAATGCTCAACTCCAGATATATCAAAATGCTTTTCCTAACCACAATCAGGGTCCTAGTACTTCCAACTCTAATCTTTTTCCTAGCAACAATAACAAGCAAGGTAACAGCACCAATAACATCATCTATAAAAATGTGCCATACAATTATCAAGGTGTGGTATCATATGTAGAACAATCGGAGCCCTGTGTATCCATGATACATGTCAAAGGAAAAGATCCACAATATGTTGTTACCACTTGGCGAACCCGCATCACAGTCGCAACAGCTCCTCCATCTACCCAATGACCATCCGTCAATTCACAATATAACATCCTAGACCATCTAGGCAAGACTGTAGCCCAAATATCCATCTTAGATCTGCTTAAGTCATCCCCCATGCATCAAGACATCTTGACTAAGGCTTTGCAAAGCACACAAGTACCTGATAATATTGATCCTACCCAATTCCAAGCATTGGTAGGCAATCTCTCATCAACCTATCAGTTGGCCTTTAGCCAAAAAGACATGTCGCATCTTGATTCAATCCACAACCGCCCCCTCCATCTCGAGGTCGGCGTAAATTGTCAAAAAGTAAAAAGGGTATTGGTAGATAATGGTTCAGCCCTAAATCTTTGCACATTAAAATTCATACAACAGGTTGGATACACCCAGGCTGATCTAAGAAGTCAAGTTATCACCATTAAGGCATATGACAACGCAGAATGGGATTCTGAAGGAATTATTTGCCTCCCTATTCAAGTGGGCCCAATTGTATAGTACACTATGTGTCATGTTCTGGACCTTGAACTTCCATACAACATCCTTCTTGGTCGTCCATGGATTCATTCTATGCAAGCCGTCCCATCCACCTATCATCAATGCTTAAAGTTCCCATTTCAAGGAATGGAAGTCAACATACAAGTTGACCCCCAACCTTTTGAATATTCTTGTGCATTGGAAGCTTCTTTTTCGCATTCACATTACTACCCAAGAGTTGAAATGGGGGCATCCCCAACATCTGATCCTGACCCATCCACCAATACACTAAACACTTCATCCCCACCATCATCCACACCTACTTCCACCGTCACCAAGGTCCAGATCATAGACAAGGGATGTGGCGAATACGAAATGCATACCACACTAAGTGTGGCAACCATGCCACCTTCGCCCCGCACATATGGACAACCAATTCTGCCAGCACCACAAGTGGAAGAAAAGACACTTACACTCACCTCCAAGAACATGGGGTCAACAAAATTCAATGATTTGGGATCCCTCCAGGATTAAATGGACGAAGATATCAGTCAATGGGTTCATTGGGAGGAACCTGAGCCTCCATATCCCCTTATAGAATAATTTCAAGAATTTTATCCATGTGCCTCCAAGTTCATTGAAAAGTGTCATTACCAAGGTGGAGGCCTTGGTGTGGAAGAACAAGGAAAATGCCATCCCATTGAAGCAACTACGATCCGACCAAGAAATGTGGGCTTGGGTTATGATACTAAATAGAAGGGTCTTGCGACATCCTCTAGCACTTCTAATAATGTTAGTGTTGACAACGGTTCCTTCGAAGACATACCGAAGGAAGAGTCCATCATACACGCATACGATGATTTGAATCACATTGACCTCCCCGCCATGTTTGAATGCTTATCTATTTGCACCATAACCTTATCCCTCAAACATCCTGAACTTATTGATCATGACCTACAAGGTAGCACACTTGTCAGCATATTTCCCTCAAAGGATACCTACGTACATCTAATGGGATTGGGGGAAGATCAACGCCCTAATTGCAAAAACAAAAAGAAAATTAAAAAATGAGTCATCAAGTGAAAACCTCACCGAGGCACTTTTTCACTACGAAAAAATTAAAGAAAGGGTGTATCTGACAGTGAAAACCTAAATACGGCACTAGAAGATGGGGACGTTCATCTTCCCCTTGTGGGAACACAACTATCTGAGCAGTCTTCGATTCTCATTAAAGAAACACAAGAGGTAAATTTGGGGACAGAAGAAACTCCAAGGCTCACCTGTGTGGCCAAATCTTTATCAGAAGAAGAATATCTCACCATTGTCCAAATTATGTGAGAAGGGGTTATCAATTTTGCATGGGCTTATTCTGATATGCCTGGCCTAGATCCTTATCTTATTGTACACCATTTGGATGTCCATCCAGATGCCAAACCTGTCAAGCAAAAGCTTCGAAAGAGGCACCTGTAGGTGGCACTATTAGTTAGGAAAGAATTGGAAAAATTACTGGATGCTGGCTTTATCAGGCCCATTGATTATTCTGATTGGATTTCCAATATTGTACCTATTGCTAAACCTAACGGAGACATCAGAATTTGCACAGATTTCTAGGATCTTAAAAAAGCTTGTCCAAAAGATGACTTTCCATTGCCTAACATCGACATGTTGGTTAACATTACTGTAGGACACGAGATGTTATCCCTTATGGATGACTTCTCCGACTACAATCAGATTTGAATTGCTCTTGAAGAACAACACAAAACCGCCTTTACAACACCTTGGGGTACCTTTTGTTACAATGTCATGCCCTTTGGCCTCAAGAATGTGGGGGCAACATATCAATGAGCAATGACTGTAATATTCCATGACCTCATCCACATTATCTTAGAGGATTAGATTGATGACTTACTGGGAAAATCTAGAACCAGAGAAGAACACCCTGCGATCCTGAAAAAGATCTTTGAGCGCTTGGAGTAGTACAAGCTGAGACTGAAATCGAAAAAGTGTGTGTTTGGTGTCACATCAGGGAAATTGTTGGGCTTCATAGTCTCCCGGAGAGGCATCGAGGTTGACCCTGCCAAAGTAAAAGCTATCATGGATATACCTCCACCTCGAAACCTGAAACATTTAAGGAGCCTCCAAGGAAAGCTACAATCCATCTGTCGGTTTATAGCCCAGCTTGCGGATAAATTTCAGTCATTCACCCACCTTCTCAAGAAAGACACCACCTTCAAGTGGAATCAACAGTGTCAGTTGGGTTTTGATATGATCAAAGGATACTTGGCACACCCACCAATCTTGATGCCACCAATTCCTGGAAAACCCCTCTTGCTATACATCTCTGCCACTTCAGTTGCATTGGGGGCATTTTTGGCACAACATGACGAATCCTCCAGAGAACGAGCAATCTATTACATTAGTCGAACATTGGTCGGTTATGAACTTAATTACTCACCAATGGAGAAGGCATGTCTCGCTGTGGTCTTTAGTACACAAAAATTACGCCACTATATGCTTAGCCATCCTATAAAGTTGATATCAAAAGTGGATCCCCTCAAGTACCTGTTATCTAAGACAACCCTAACTGGCCGAATGGCTAAATGGATCATGCTTCTCAGTGAGTTTGATATAGAATGTGTGGACAGAAAATCCATCAAAGGCATGTAATAGCAGATCATTTGGCAGATGCTCCGTTAGTAGATGCCTACCCCATAGAAGTCAAATTCCCAGATGAAGGAGTCTTTGCAGTATCAGAAGCTACCACATGGACACTGTACTTTGATGGATCACACACTCATAATGGATCGGGGGCAGGAGTCTTGATTATCACCCCCCAAGGCGATTACATACCAAAATCATTCAAACTGGATTTTCCCTGCACCAACAACATCTTTGAATATGAAACCCTTCTCACAGGCCTTAGAATCACAATCCAATGGCACATCACTCATCTGCAAGTTTTTGGTGACTCCCAGTTGGTCATAAAATAGGTCAACGATGAGTTTCTAACAAAAGATGAAAATTTGTTGCCTTACAAACGAATGGTGGATGACTTCAAAAAATATTTCACCTCCATCCAATTTGAGTAGATCTCGAGACTCCAGAATAAGGTAGCAGATGCTATGGCTACCATTGGTTCTCTCCTCGACATGCCAAAAGATTGCACAAATTATCAGTTCCTAGTCGAGCAACTCCTAATCCCTGCATACGATATCCCTAAGAGTGACATCGTGTGTGCTATTGTAGGTCCTGAATCCCCTTGGTACCACAAAATTTACACCTATATTCATGAAAACACCCTCCCGTCTGATCTCACGAGAAATCAACGTAAATCATTTATCCAATGCACTGCCCACTACACCATTATCAGTGATACACTTTATCGACGTGGGTATGATGGAACTCTCCTCCATTGTTTAGATGAAACTGAAGCCCGCACGACATTAACGGAAGTGCATAGCGGTATTTGTGGGGCCCATTCTAATGGTATGGCCTTAGCCAAACAAATTCTTAGAGCAAGATATTACTGGCCTACAATGGAACAGGATGCTTGTGAATATGTCAAAAAGTGTCTTCCATGTCAACAACATGTAGATCTAATTCACTCTCCAGCACAAGAGCTACAACCTATCACGACACCTTGGCCATTTTCACAATGGGGTTTCAACTTGATTGGCAAGATCTACCCTCCATCCTCTAATGGTCACACCTTTATCATCATAACCAATGAATACTTCACCAAGTGGGTGGAAGCCATACCACTCACTCAAATCACTGGTGTTAAGATCTCTAAGTTCATCCTCTACCATATCCTCTGCAGGTATGGTATCCCTTTTGCCATCATCACCGACAATGGAAAGCCATTCAAAAATAAGTGTATGAAGCTCCTTTGTGACACATATCATATCCAACATCGTTGGTCCACTCCCTATTACCCCCAAGGTAATGGACAGACAAAAGCAACAAACAAAACATTGATCAAAATCATTAAGAAGATGGTCAATAGCACTGGCCGTGATTGTCACCTCCATATCCATCCCGCTCTTTGGGCCTACCGTACATCCATCCACACCCCTACTAGTGCTACTCCATACTCTCTTTTCTATGGCACTGAAGCCATCTTGCCAATTTAAGTTGAAATCCCCTCACTCTGAATCTCCCTCAAGAATCTCATCACTGACGAATACACCTGAGTGGCATGCCTGGCACAATTGGAATTGCTGGATGAAAAATGGGTCAAGGCTTATAACCATTTGCAAGCCTACCAACACTGACTCAAAAAGAGCTATAAAAAGAAAGTCCACCCTCGCCAATTCAATGCTGGTGATTTGGTCCTTAAAGAGAATCAGCGGAATCAGCAAGATCGAGAGAAAAAGGGTAAGTTTGAAGCACACTAGTTGGGCCCTTATGTCATCACCACAAAGTATGGTTCTGGTGCCTATAGGCTCTCCACCCCTGAAGGCGAGCCCTTGGAGGAACCCATCAACATAATGCACTTGAAGAATTTCTACACTTAGGTCAGCTGAGGTATCCTTCCTAGTAAAAGTTAAAAATACAAAAAAATCAAAAAAATCAAAAAATCCAAAAATAGTAAAGAGAAATAATTCATCCTATGGTGAAAACCAACCCTGTGTGGCACCTTGGATATATACGATTGGTGAAAACCTGGCAATAGGTGCCTCTCGTATAGGGCTTAGTGTGATCCCACAATAGTGGTTTACAATTTTTGGGCAAATTGGACACTGCAATTATTATCTTTAACTAAATCTTCACTTTCGGGCTCTTGTAGCAGCTAAACTGTGAGGAATTTGAAAATGATGCAAACTAGAGTCTCATCACATTTTGTCTGTAGATTCTAAAAATATTTTTTTGAAATTTTTTGGAATCAGATTGCACTTTTTTTTCCATCTCCCACGAAAACTAGTTTTTTTCAGAAATCAGCATTTTTAAAAAGTGACGCTCACCGTATACAACATAACTTTTTTTGTATGAAGGATAAAATTCTAATTTTTTTCGAATTTAGATTTGTAACTATGATATCTAGTGCTTGCATTTGGTCTCATAATTTTTATTGAATATTTTTTCCTTAATCAAGTTTCAAAGTCAAACCAATTGCAATTCAAACATATGTGGACTGTATACAACATAACTTTTTCTGTATGAATCGAAATTCAAGTTTTTTTTTTTTAATGGATCAAGGACATCAATACCCAGCCTTAGCCTATTTTTAAATTTTTTATTTTGATAATCTGTTATTTTTCCACATGTGCACACCAAAGATTTTGATTTTCAGTGAAAAACCTATGTTTAATAAAACTAAAAAATAAAATACATAATAAAAGAAAATCATATTAAAACTATATTCGACGAATAGCTCATTCCAAGGACTATCATTATCTAGCTGGGTTTCTGAATTTTTCTGCATTTTCAAATTCAAATTGAGCTTCGAACAATAATTTTTTACCAAAAAAAACTATTTTTTGAGAAACTAGGGTAAAAGGGGGGTTCGACCGAACCTAGACAATTAAAAATAATGAAAAAAATTCACGGGGTCTAAGAAAATGACGGGTTTTTAAAAAACAAAATCCCTATTAAGGGGGTTCGACCAAACCCTAGTTCACTCGAACTCCTTTATTTTAATATTTCTGCTCAAATGAAAAAGGGGTTCGAGTGAACAATTTGGTTCGACCGAACCCCTTCACTTTGTGTAGAGGGAAAAAATGACTTTTCCCTTCCTCCAAAAAAGTGTTCACCACTTATGTGGGTTCACCCATTAATCATTATCTACCTTGCGTCCTAGTTACTTTATGGCTTATCCGCCGATTCCTCAATCCCCATATCCTCCCATCCACTTGAACCACCTAAGCTTGGTATATTCTAGTTGAGCATTGGACAACCGTCATCAGCTATCCGACACCCTAAGCTTGTTATCCTACTCCGAGCTTGTGTCATCTAATTGTTGTGGTTGTCTCCATCTAGGCTCACTCTTCGTGTCTGTCTCCATCTAGGTCTCATCGTGTCTCCTTGTGAACTATGCTTCCCCTACGCTTGCACATAGGCAAGGCTAATAATTTGATCCACCCCTGGGGCTTCTCTTTGTCTTCTTTTGTGGTCAATCCGTTTGATCGTTTTGCTCCATAATCTGTCATCATCGCCCTCTTTCCGCTTTTATCATCGTCTCCTCTTGAACTACGATGCCTCTGTGCTTGCACATAGGAAAGGCTAATCTTTGGATCAACCACCGAGGCATTTCGTCATTCATCATCTGTCCTCATGGTCCACTTTTCGATCTTGTCCATCCTTGATCTTTTGTCATGTCCGAACTACGTTGCCCCTGCGCTTGCATGTAGGCAAGGTTGATCTTTTGATCTACCCTCGGTGCTTGTGTTTGTCTTGGTCATCCATTAGTTTCCATCAGTCCACTTTCCGCTCTTTTATCATGGTCTCTTCCTGAACTACGAAGGCTCTGCGCTTTCACGTAGGCAAGGTTGATCTTTGATCAACCCTTGAGCCCCTAGGTCTTTGGGTTGTGTCTTGACCTCTTGTTGTTTTGTTGTCAGGTATGTCCCTATCATCGCTGATTCTTCACAAACAATATCTTCTCATATCAAGAAATCTAACCAATGACAATTATCTTGCGTCATCTAGGTCACTTTAGCTTAGTATCCATCATTGGTCTTAACATGATGCATCCTTCCTAATAGACCACATCAACCTCATCCATCCTTGGGATCTTATGGAAAAGGACGCTTGTAATTGATTATGATCTTTTGGTACTTTTGGATTTTGTTTATCATTTGAGCTCCCTATAATCACTAGTCAAGATCACCATGATCCTTCATATTATGGTGTGTTCTGCCTAGTTAACATAGGGACATCTCTTGACTGTTTTATTGTTGATGTTTGCTAGGATGCTCCACGTAGTACCCACTAGGATTCCTCTCAGATCCTGCTTTATGTGGGGGCATCCCTTTGTGCTTGTGGTTATCCCAATACCTAGCCCGACCAAAGTCATCACAATTTTGGGGTATTGGGATAGCCTTCTTGTTTGTTGTGTTAGTTTTATGCATTAAACATTAATCCGTCTTGGCTTACATGCCCTGACGCTCGATGTCTCATGTTATAGCAAAAATCACTGCTCTAAAGGATGGAAAATTGCATTCATGTTGCATTTCATCTCATTGCATATTCCCCCTTCATCCAATCTTGCTCCTACATCTATGACTCGTGATTTTGGTTGTGCAAAATCTCATTCCCTCTTACTAACTTTTCTTCTCAGGATCCTTATGGTTCTTGACAGGTACTATGCTCCACACACCCTATGCCTACCCATTGATACCTATGTCTACATTCAGGTTCATTTATCCATTTGCATCAATTCATTAAGTTCATCTATCCATATTGCATTGATTCATTTAGGTTCATTTATCCATATTGCATCAATTCATTAAGTCCATTTATCCATTTACATCCATTCATTTATCCATTTGCATCAATTCATTAAGTTCATTTATCCATTTGCATCAATTCATTAAGTTCATCTATCCATATTGTATTAATTCATTTAGGTTCATTTATCCATATTGCATCAATTCATTAAGTCCATTTATCCATTTACATCCATTCATTTATCCATTTGCATCAATTCATTAAGTCCATTTGTCCATTTACATCCATTCATTTATCCATATTGCATTAATTCATTTAGGTTCATTCAATTCATTAAATTCATTCATCCATACATATCCACCTATGCATCATTATTAAACCCGTATTAATTACCTCATATATACAATTGCATTACCATTCATAAATCATTAACATCATCCATACTCACATCATCCACACATGCATAAATAAATGATTAACATCATAACATAACATCCATATCAACATAAAAACATCATATACATATGCATAACATACATCATCTATCATAAGAACATCAATATAACACCATATGCATAACATAAATCATCCATCACAAAAATGTTCGACATAGTATCAAGGGGGACCATCACATATCATCATCAAAATAATATAATGTCCATATAAAAAATATCGTCACAACATAACCACCTACGTATCATCCTCAAATAAAAAGCATAATCTCAAAATATGTGTTGCATCTCCATTCGGTACCTGTCACAACACCTGTATCCTATCACCTATCCTCTGTCTGCCCTGAGCTGCCCAAACCTGACCTCTGAGGAGACTCAGGTTCCGGTCCCCTGTGTGTCAGAGTCCCCTGCAACTCTTGAGCTGGAGTCCCAAATTGAGAAGGAGTCTGCTAAAAATCACTGTACCCCTAGTTCGTGTCCCTAAAGACTGGGACGGTACCGACATCTATGGTATCTGCCTAACATACTATGATGTACACTGCATCGGATCTGGCACTGCCTGCTCATATGCACCTCTCCAGTACGTCGCATCATGCATGTACTCATCTCTCTACCCAGCCTGGAACCGAGCGGCATTCCGCTCATACCTTTATCTATCCCGCTCTTTTCTAATGGCTTGTCACTCCTGCTCCCATGCCTCCTGTGTCGTTGTCAATAGTCATACCTACTCTGCAGACCTCTCCCTCTCTACCCGCATAGTCTCTATCTCTGTCCCATCACCCTACACTCCCTGTGACTGCCTCTGAGTAATGTCCCTCTCGACACTCTCAGCCCATGCCATTGCTGCATCTCTCTAGAACTGCAGGATCAGGACCTATCTTAGTACACTGTCCCTCTCCCCCTATAGTGCCTACACTTGTCCCTGTGTACTCTCTCTCTCCCGCTGCACTGTCTCTAACCTGACCTTTGTGACCTCAGCCCTCGCTCTCATCTCCTCTAAAGATACCTCTGACATAGATACCCTCTCCTGCAGCGCTGTCCTCTCCTCCATAAGTCCTGCCACCTGAACTCTCAGTGTCTCCATCTCCCTCTCGGCCCACTGAGAACACTCCTCTGGGACATGATCTCCTCCCCCTACTGGCTCTGGCTGACCTCGCATCTAAGCTATTGTCATCGCTACCTCTATCCTATCTTGGTCCCATGTCACCCGAGCCAGCTCCCCCCATACTCTCTCCATCCCTACTCATGTCTCATCCCTCTCTCTCTCAGCCACCTATATATTTGTCATCAGATGACCCACAACATGATCAAACACTATCATCTCTGACTCCTTCACCCTCTGCACCTCTGCCTCCGCCCTCCTCAACTCCTCCTCTAACACCCATACCCTTGCTTGGGCCCCTCTCAATAACATCACTGGATCATCAACTGCAGCCGCTGGTACTACTACTAGAGGTTCCACCACCTGCACATCTAGGTCCATAGCCTCCCCCTCCATCTCCTTCTACACCTACTCAACCTATCTCATCAACCGAATCCTCCTCGCCTATCCCCTCCTCCCCACCCTCATCCGTCTCATAGACTCCCCTCCAAGCCGCCTCTCCCCCTCTGGCTCCTGCTCCGCCTGGATCTCTGGCTGGATCCTCCTCTGATTACTGCTCTCGATCATCCGCCTGGGACGTCCTCTAACATTTTCCATACCCTCTGCTCCCTCCTACGGATATATAGCCCTTACCTCCTCCTACTCCTGCTCAGCTCTCACCTACACTTGTCTCTATCGTACTCTACCACCAATCCCTATCCGAGCAACCCTCCCCTCCACCACCTTGAGCATCTCCACCTCTGACTCACTCCCTAGTCTCACCACCTCTATCTCCGGCCCTCCCTCATCACCTAATCCTCCTGCCTCCATCTCCTCTCCCTCATCACCTACTCCTCCTGCCTCCATCTCCTCTCCCACCTCTCTCCTGGCCCTCCTCCTCCTCTCTGGCTGATCTCTCGCCTCACCCTCATCCGTCCCATCACTCTGATGACCGACATCCTCCTCTCCCCCCTCCTCCCGTCCCTCCTACTCCTACTCATCCTCTGGCCCCCACTCCACGGCTCCCACAGCAGGTACCTCTGGTTTAACCTTCTCCCATCGATGGTTGCAAAACCATTGACCATACCGATCTGTCACTCTGGCATCCTTTGGACCCTCCCCCCTCCCTGGATAGGGCACCCCACCTGCCATCACCCACGCCTCCCTCACTGCCCTCGCTGACAACCTCGCTCCCCATCGTACCTCTCTAGTAAGCCAACGAAACATAGTCGGTGCTCCTAGAATATCCTGCATGAGTCCAAACTGCCACATCACTCTATCTAGATGATGCATCTGCACCATGTGTCCCTGACTCCCAATCAGGAAATATTTGCATCTAAAGAATCCCCGATGTCTCTCCTCCTTGGTCCTCCATCCTCTAAACTACCGATACATGTATGGCCGCCATACAATGTCCTCCTCTTGTAAATCATCAAATTCTCTCCTCCACTGATCCATCTCTCCCAGTGTTTCATAGCATAAGATGCAGCCCCTGGCTGCCCTGAACTCCCAAGCCACCGACTCTCTATCATCCAACTCTCCTCTCCTGACCACTATGGGTCTCGTCACCGTGATGTGCTCCCACCCCCACACCCCTAATAGCGTCCTATGCGTCATGCTTCGCATCCCCCGATAACAAATCACGTGCATATTTCGGTATAACTGGGCCAATACAAATGACCCCAGGAAAACTGTCCCTCCCGCCACTCGACAATATGTCGAATCACCTCCATATACCGTAAGTTACAGAATCAACTACTCCGATCCAGAAGTAGTATCCCATTGATCAGATAGCACAAAAATAGTGGTAATGTTAGCACCCCCAAGGTCAGACATCTATCTACGTCTATCTGCCCCCTCTGTATCGGCAAGTCATCTCGCCCGAATAGCACTAGGACGGTCTCATCTAACTGTGCTCCTCTTGACACCACCTCACTCACTAACTAACCTGCTATCAATAACCTCAAAATCCACCAAACATCCTCTAAAGTCATTGTCATCTCCCCTGTCGGCAGATGAAAATTTGACGTCGTTGAACTCCATCTCTCTATCAGGGCTGTCAGCATCTCCTGATGCACTCTCATCTCTGGAAACTGCACTAAGTGCAATAACCCTGACTGCTCCAGCGCTGCGTGGTCTGCCCCACTCATCGCCTCTATCATCACCACTAGTGCCTCTGGCCTCTGCTCGTGGGTGCGTAATCGACCAAAATCCTGCAAACATACCATCCACCTTGTCAAATTCTTCATCAATTTCTCTTCCTGATCCCGTGACTTTCTTTTTCCTTTTTTCTCTTTTTTCTTTCTTTTTCTCTCTCTTTCCCATCCCCCCTCCCTCTTGACCACGGGGCGGATCCGCCCTTGGCCAGGGCGGACCTGCTCCTGCAGCGAGGCGGACCCGCCCCTACAATGGGGCGGACCCGCCCTTGCAGCGGGGCAAACCCGCCGGCTATGGGCGGCGCCACCGCTAGTCGTGGCGACGACTGTCTGCCCCTACAACGGGGTGGACCCACCCCTTGCTGCAGGTTGGACCTGCCCCCACAGCGAGGCGGCTCCGTTGGCCGGGTAGGGCACCATCGCTAGTCATAGCGGTGTCTGGTCACCCCTGAAGTGGGGCGGACCTGCCCATGGCCGGGGCGAGCTCGCCCCCGTAGAGGGGCAGACCTGCCCTTGGCCAGGGTGAGCTCGCCCCCGCAGCAGGGCGGACCTGACCCTGTAGCGGGGTAGACCTGCCCTGAGTCATGATGGGCCTGTCCGCCAGAGGGCGTATTCGCCCTCTTGTAGACAAAATCTTTTTTTGAAAACCCTCTTAAACTACCCCACATTTTTCTATTCTAATGACAACCCATTTTTCTTCGCTAACCCGCCCACAAAACCCATATTCTATATTTTTCATAAAACATTTCAAATGCATCAAAACTGTGAAAATAATGCATAGTGTTTTGTCGCCTACCTGGTGGGGCCCACCCTGCCGACTTTAGGACCGTCGAACCTCATCTGCCCAGTGGATGATTTCGGTGTCATTATCCTGCAGCATCTTCGCTCCTCATCTGCTTGCTCTCTTCTCCTCTTCTCTCAACTACTACAATGCAAATGAGGTGAAGTAATTTTTAAAATTACCTTATATTCACTTTCCCCCTCTTTTAAGAGGTCTTTTTTACCTCTTATTTACTTTTCTCTCCTCTGATTAATCCCTTCCCTTCCCGGGGCCTCCATTTGCACCCCGTTTGTTCGATTGACTTCGTTCATAAGAAAAACTTGCCTAATTTTTCGCCCTCTTTCCAACCATACCATCCATGTCTTCCTATCGAGAAGTCGCCTGGGACCCCTATTTTTCCCCCGTCATCCTCTCAAGGGGGCATACCCTTCACATTTATCTATTTTACCTGTCATGGTCATTCCCCTCCAACATTGGGGCATCTTCATCCATTACCCAGCTAATTGGACAGCTCAGGTCCTCCTCCCCATGCTGGGGCATAATCTTCTGGTTACTTCCTCTATAGAGTTATTTGCACTTTCTTTTCTTCGAAGCACGATTATTCTTATGGTACTTCGAAGAGGGGAAAAATGTAGACATCCAAATTTGATCACTTCCATATGATCAAAATTGTCTACTCTATTCATTAATAGTGATTAAATAATTTATTTAATCATTATTTCATTTTCTACCTAAGGTTCCTAAAGTATGTAATTAAATACTTTACCTTATCCCTTTTCTTCTCTAAATTAAATAAATATGACAAATTATTTAATTTAGTCTTTTAACCCATTTGGATTAAAACCAATTTTTAATTCCTCTTTTTCTCTCTCCTTGTCACATTCTCTATAACCCTCTTTTAATCCAGATTAAATGAATTAATTTGTGATTAGGATGTGCACCACTTAAACTTGATTAAGTGTCACATCCTCCATAATCTCCCACTTGCCTCTAATCTCTCATTAATTATCCTAATCCTGTGTTTGCACAACCTTAATCAAAGTCATTAACCACATTTGGGTTACCTTTTCTGGTCAACCTTTCCACTTGCCTTTCTTGGCCTTGACTCTCTTTCCCATGTGAAATTTTAATTCACATTTATTTATCCAAGGCTCCTCTCTTCCCCATGTGAATTTTTAATTCACTTTTGTCTTTCCAAGGTCTTCCCCATCCCCATGCAAAGTTCTAAAAGGCTTGACTTGTCACTTTACATTTGCCAAGGACTTCTAGAACCTTGGACTTGTCACATCACCCACATGTGACAAATCTCCAGCTTTTGGGGGACCTTCTTTTATCCAATAAACTCTCCTAAGTATGTGAATTTTTAATTCACATTTATTTTTCCAACCACTTCCCCTTTTCCCATGGAGATTTTTGAGGAATTCTAAAATTCCTCAAATGTCTCTTTCTTTCTCATTTGGGGACAAGAAGTTCCTTTTTGAGGAAATCTTCTCATCTCCCAAGGTACCTACAAGGTACTTGTCCTTCATCCACCTCATGTACTTCTCTTCCACCTCATGTACTTCTCTTCCACCCCATTTCCACATCATTCCACCCTGAGACATCTCACATTCCACATGTCAAGATGTGAGGGCTTGTGAGTCCTCAACTCACCATAGCCCTTCATCTTGATCTTGTTGGATCAATCTCAACCGTTGAATTCTCTAGAGAATTCCAATTATCCTATAAATACCCCCTCATTTCTCTCATTTTGGGGATCAAGTCTTTTGCTACCAAAATCTTGCGAAATTGTCATTTGCAGCATTTTAGCTTTTCCATAGTATTTCTCATCAATCCATCTTGCATCTTGCATCCATTTAACTCCATTGCCATCCAAGAAGCACACAAGACATCCAAAGATCAAGGGCCAACCAAGGAAGGAGCAACATGAAGGTATAATCAACAATCAATTTATCTTACCTTGCTTTCATGTTTACTATTTCTTAGGCTAATCATTGAGGTGCCCTTTTCTTATGTTATTTCCTCTTATTGCATCATTTTAGTATCTTACATTAGAACTTGACATTTTAATAGGATCACAGATACCACTAAACCATTAGCTCCGAGTTTTAATGCCAATCCTTTTTGTCAATATCACTGAACTTCGAGGCATGATACAAAAAGATGTATGTGTCTTAAGCACCAAGTGCAAGACCTCATCTATTCTAACATGTCATCCAGTTGGTCGGTGTCAATGACAAAGGAAATAAATCAGTATCATCACCTAACCAAAAATTACATATATTTACAAATTTATTACGAAGTCATACAACCACTTTTTTCAGCAAATTGATAATGAAGAAGAGGATAATGAAGTCTTTGGTGAAATAAACATGATTGAGGCTCATCCTTGAAAAAAATATCTTACCCAATATCAATTTCATGCATATTGATGCCTCCATACATGTACCTAGCAGTCCTCTCTCTGTATCATTGACATAATTAATGATAAACCCACAAGGGACTCATTGATCCAGTATGTATGGCGAATGTGATCGCTAAAGAATTTTTGTATGTGCATGAACTTTATAAAGATAATTATGAACAATCAAAAGTGTTATTAAAGGCTCATGATGGTTCTATTTGTCCCACAATTGGTTCTATTACTTTCGTAATCAAAGTAGGACCTAAAAAATTAGATATTTTATTCACTATTCTTGACATAAGACCAGTTTTGTGTGAAGTAAGGTCATCCGTGGCTTAGCTCCATGAATGCGATCCCATCGGTCATTCACAAATATTTAAATTAAACCATTATTCCTCCTTCATAAATAAACTCTTAGCATGCTTATTTAGTTTTGAATGATGAATTTCAACCCATTCAAATATTTTACTACCTTTTTTTATGCATTTCATGGTATCCTAATTTTATTACCACCTTATAGAACTCTTCTATACAGTCCTTCATGCTCATTTAATTTTATCTTAAGTTTTAAATCTTCTTTAATAGCTCCAACTCATAATCTTCAAGAAGAATTTCCCCCTTTAATCTTGCAACCATCCAACCCCATCACATGATTATCACTACCTTGTTCATCGCTCTTTCTTTATGCAATTATATCCACTAAAGGGCTACATGCCCCTTGAGTTTGGTTTGCATCACCTTCACCCTATGAGGATCATATATATTTGTTGTATTTGAAATAATCTTCTAACTCACCAATCCAATCAATTTGTTCAAGTTTGGATTTAACATTGAAAAAGTTAGGGACTTCCATTCTTGCTCCTCTACTAATCCATATAAGAGATCTAATTAAATGATCTTCTCCTTCACCCAAAGGTTGTTCTTCTTCATTTCCTCTCTTCCATTTTAGCAGCTTCATTATTTCCTTCTTCTCAATCATTTTCAGGGTTCCTTTTGCAATCAATAACCGAAGTAACTATCTCATTTAATATTCATTCAAACATTTCCTCCACTCTATTCATTATATAGGAACTCTTATTCTCAAAAAGGTATTACTGTAAACAAAAGCCACAATTATTTAAATCCCCAAATGTAGAAATCGAAACAAGAAACTTTGCACAACAAATTTCTTAGCGATCAAACCTTCTCTAGTACCATTTGTTGCATCCCTCTCACAAATATTTATGGTTAAAAGAATTCATCTCACTTGCAACAAATCAATTAGAACCTCACAAGGCACATATAGCTAGGAAAACCCTTCTCTACTTGATGCAATATAGACAAAGGGGTCAATTGAGTAATTTCCTAAACCTAACAACTACTCATACCAACAATAATTTAACATGTGCCATGTGGGATCCAAAACAATGAAATATTCATTAACTCAAATTAAATTTTCTTTGACAAGCTTAAATACACGTTGAAAAAATTCCTAAACTATTACATATAGAAAAATGACATATCATTATTCTACACCCAAGAATGGGTTTTTAAAAATGTCTTATCTAGTTATATATGCCCCCCTTATTCTCCCATGTTCTTCTACTCTAGATGGTTAACCTCCTCTCTTCTTTGAATTTCTCTATTGTATTTTCTTTTTCTTTCTTGAATATCCTATTTTGCTTCATTTTAGGGCACATTTTAGATCAAGAATGACCTATTTATGCCTCTATGTCCACAACCTCAAGTTTATAAGCACTTTAGGTGTTGATTTTACCCTAAATGCTACATTACAATTGGAGAGGATGAAATAGTATTAGCATGTCATTTGGCCACCAATCATAGTGGCTCTAGGTCTTGTTGGGTCATATTTATCTAAGAAATGCAACTATTTACAACTACCCATCTACTTGACCACAGATGAAAATCATGAAGTATCATTAGTGACTACCAAGTGTGATGAAATGTTATGGGAGAATAAAAACCAACTAAGAAGGATGTGTGATTTTTTTGATAGTTAAAGCTAGAAAGTAATTGACTTGGACTAAAAGTAAAGTACCTTTTGGAGTCTATGTCATCAATAAATATCTTTGTCAATACTCATTCACCCTCAACATGATCAAAGTCATCCTAGTTGCTATCAAATTTATAGTATTGTTGAGTAGATTTGTGTTGCTACCAAAGTCACCTAGTTGCTATCAAAGTTATAGTGTTCTTGAGTAGATTTGTGCTGCTACCAAAGTCAATTTGAACATTGCTTTGATCTCATAGATTCATTCAAACATGATATTTCTTAAAAAATGAACACTAAAATCAAAATTATTCTAAGCCTACCTTTGGATGATATGGGATTTCTTGTGAACATAGATGCTCTTACATTATGTTGTAACCCAAACCTAACATTGTAGAGTGTCATGTGTTGATATATAATTGTATTAAGTCATTCCATCAGAATAGACTCAAAATTAAATGAGAATTATCATAGATATTCTAATTGCACCAGTAGAGTATTCAATCAACAAAATATTAAAAATAAAATTCTATTAAAATAATGATAAATTATAACAGTTTTAAAATAAATTTTAAAAATTGTCATTAAAAATGAATAAAATAAACTTAAATTTTTTATTTGCCGTTATAAACACTAAAATTGTTTATGTTGTGGTTTGGAATGATAAGACATTAAAAACCACCTCTATTACATTTTGGTGGAACTTCCACCTTTCCTTCCAATTATTGATTCAAATAATCATTATTAATTATTGAACTATTTAAATGTGAAACTTATTCTAATTTTTAAATTATTAATTATTTTTCATTTTATTACAATTATATAATAATCAAAGTTAAGATTATAAAGAAACACTCATTACTCTCTCCTAAGGATAGCACACCATAAATACACAAATGAAGGCATCTTACCACTTTTGGGTGTTAAACTCTAACAATTATGACCAAACGGATCTATTAAATGACTATCAGATAATGGATAATGGCAGTTAGGCTGTATGTTATTACAGGGATGCAATCCTTTCTTCATGCGCTACCAGTAAACCATGCTCTACTAACCCAAACTCTAGCTTAAGGTCTGCCCTGCTCTAAGAAAAGTAGTTTCTTAAAGAGTTTCCATCCTCTCCATGATCCAATGTGCTTTCTTCACTCAAATGTATTACTCCAAAAAAAAAATCAGCAAACAATCAGGGAAACAGAGAATAACTGTTCTCTCCGACTCTCCATGATCTTTTAAGCCAGCAGTCAAGGAAACAGAGAGTAACTGGCTATGACAGCGACACAAAGGTTTAGCAAATATAATAGAAACAGAGAACAATCAAATTGAAACAGTAAAACGATCATAACCAGAAACTGGCAGCTAAGGAAGGAGCAGGTACAGAGAGCTGGATTATTTGTTGGGTTAATTGGAACAGAGGGCTGAATAATTTGTTTACGTAATTTTTAAATTATTTAATCTTCTAAATGCTCTTCAAACACGCTATTATCGTTCAGACAGATTCAGAAATCATAGAAGCTTGCATATTAACTCCCCTCCGAAATAACACTTTGCCTTTCTATTTGAAAATTATTGATGAGGGTTAACTCGCACTTGATACAGAGATTTACATCTTCAAATATATGAATTTATTGATTCAGAATAATCTTTCAATATAAACACAAAATTTGAAACAAAATAGATGAGAAAATCCTCAACAAGCTGCACCACATTACAGCTTACTAACTCCTCCTTTTTTTTTGAGTCCTCTAGTACTGCCTTTTCACCACCTCCTTTGCTCACGGGCTATCACTCTTCTTAGCTTCAAATTTAATATATCTGAGTTGGTTTAATAGTGGAGAATTTGTATTCTTAAAAAAGAGTTCACAAGTTCAAATCTTGTAGGGGTAGTGTATGTACACCTTGTTTGTAACACAGTTAGGTGCCTCTGCCTAGAGTATGGGGCAGTCCCATATACTATAAGTCATCTATAAACCAAAAAACAGATTGCTCGTGAACTATAAAATGATTCATTTCCATTTCCATTTTTTTTTTCCCTACCTTGGAAATGCCATAAATGTCCTTAAGTGCCTCCTTGTATGTTTTGGAAATGTAACTCCCATCACCAAAAGGAGCTCAACTTGTGAGTCATAAGTTTTGATCTAGACATCTGATTGAACCCTTTTTGTTTCATCTGTAGCATTTGGAGTGCTCTACGCCTTTGAAATTCAATTTATCCAATTTCCCAAATTTTCCAGCCTTCATTTGATTGTTTGAAACTCAATTTTAAAGGTTTTTTTCGAAAGTTTTAAAAACTTAGATCTTTAATAACTTCAAATCAAGACTTGACTTTGGCTTGAAATTCATCTACAATATTCATTATTCAATTATGGAGCTTTGGATAAAATTTCAGATCCATACATGCACAAACACAAACTTTCTAAAAATAGAGGTGCTATTATTTTTAGTTTTTCTGGAAACTTTTGATATTCTAGACCATTCTTTAGGTCTTTTAGACAAAAATAAATTTCATGAGTATTTGCCAAACCAAATAAAAATAAAATAAATCAATTTTGTGTGATGCAAGATTACTTTTACACCTCTAGATGTTTTTGCATCAACTATAATTTACAATAAATTGTCCTAGGTTTCGATTCCCACTTTCAGTAGGGGTCAGTCTCCATCTTATGAGCATCATTGAAGGTGCAACCTATCCGTTTGTGGCAACCAAAATGTTTATTCTTAGGTTTTCTGCCTCATGCTAGAAGAAATCGTACTTAGCAAGGATAGCCATATCCACTAGCCGTTGTTTTGTTTCTTCCCTGGCTTTTTGGTGGTGGGACTGTTGGATGGCCAGACTTTCCCAGGTTCTCTTGATTGATTGCTATTATGTAGTGATGGTTGAGACCCTCCAATGGATACTTTAGATTATGTTGATGTATGAGGTAAACTGGATGATCATGACCCACTTTCTATTTTTTCTTTCTTGCTTTCATCACATAATGATTTATTGTAATTGTGTTTTTATATTTTAATTTGAACTTTTGTCTCTTTTAAACTTTTAGAATGTGACTATTACCACCCAATTTTTGGTAAATATGTATAACACTATTTCATAAATGATAATATAAAAACTTATTATTATTATTATTTTTGAATATTTATCGAACCTGAATTTTGTAGGGGTAGGTATGTATATGTAGCACAGTTAGATGCCTCCCGTATGAAATAATTGTACAGAAAAATATACAAGTGTAGAAAATTGTAGAGAAGAACAAAGTCGCATAACACTTAGATTTACGTGGAAAAACTTGGTAAAAGTATACCAATAAAAAACCACGGGCAAAATATCTTTCGTATTGATTCTCAGGAATTACAGAATTACAACAACCTCAAATGAGATCTAGCCTCTTCTTCACAAAGAGGGAAATAATACCTCTCAAAACTATTCTAGCCTTTAGCCTTCTTTCTAATACTTACAAATGAGGGAATGCTCCTCTATTTATATATAAATTTGAGAAACTTAATGCTATAATTAAGTTCTCAAATTTGCCACCTCTAATCCTTACAATGCCACCACTACAGTCATATTATTGACTAAGCCTATATGTGACTCTCAACCATCTACAAGATTGACACATATAGAGTCCAACTTGATTCTACTATGAATCACTTAACAATTTACTAAGTCAACACAATATGACTCACTCAACTCCATGTATGACACATATAGGAGTAGATTCCTAATTGAATATTGCTTGTATGACACATATAGAATTAGAGTCGTATTTGACTTCATATTCTAACAATAAGAAGTAGTCTCATATTACTATAAACAATTTGTATACCAAAACACAGATCGCTCAATATTATAAAGTATAAAAAGATCCATTTCCATAAAAGATCTAATCCAGGGCTGCAACCTGTTCTACAAATACAAGTATCGAAGGTCAACATCTGGAGACAGTTCAAAGATTGTAAAAATGCCAAAAACGGTAATAAGTATAGAACGCGAACGTCTACAGGAAGTTTGAACCATTCTGAAATATTTTCAGAAAGAGGGAATAGCCTTCACAATTGTTTTGTTAACATCGATCTTGTAAACAAACTTCTACATTTTCTTATCGGATGCTGCTTCAAAGCTGTTTTTTTTTTTTTGGATTCTTAACCGGCAAGCACCTCTTAGCATCAAAACTATCTACTAAAAAGATGCAGGCTGATTCATAGAATGTTTGGGGGATTCTTGGCCGGCAAGCAGCTCTCGAATCAAAACTGTTAAAAAAAAAGAAAAAAGAAAAAAAAGATGCAGGCTGATTTATAGAGCGTTTGGGGATTCTTTGCCGGCAAGCAGCTCTTAGAATCAGAATTATATAAGAAAACGATATCTGGCTGATTCATATAATGCTTTTGGTTTATTAGCTGGCAAGCCGCTCACATTGAATCAGAACATTGATTCATACGATGCCTGGGAAATCTCGACCGGCAATCAGCTGTTACAATCGAAGTTGACTGACAATCAGTTTACTACGAGACGATAAGCAGAGTTGGTAAGCCCAGGCCAGTGTTAGAATATATAGGAGCTCAACATTTGAATAGAATGATTGTTCGCTTGGGCGTTTTAGTATCCGTGGAAAATTTCCATAATATATCGTAGTCCACGTCAAATGAAATTTATTAGTTATTGATATAGATGAATTCAAGCAAGTTTATTCGAAGCGGGACGTTCAATTTAATCTGAATTGAATTGGATTGGATTGTGAATATTGTGAAATTTTTCAAATGGAGGAAGATTCACAATTGAATGGAATAAAGTGTAATAGTTATGATGAAATGAGTAGAAGTGGGTATGAGTATGATGCAATTGTTGTTGGTTCTGGATATGGGGGATCCGTTGCTGCTTGCAGACTGTCTCAGGCTGGCCTGAAAGTTTGTCTTCTTGAAAAAGGAAGAAAATGGGAGGCAGAAGATTTTCCCACAAGTACTCTTCAAGCAATGCTCGCTACTAGGGTTGAAACTCCAAATTTAGGATGCTATGGAAGCAAAAGTGCACTGTTCCAGGTGGGTTTTGATGACAGAGAGAAAATACTTCGGATTTTTCAGAGCCAAGAACTGTCAGTGTAACTAATTATTAATAAGATTGTTCTCATGGACATAATCGATATTCTCTAAGCTTGTTTGATAGTTTCGGCTTAGGATTATCATTTGCTTTGACTGGAGTATCAGTAGTTGTAGTTGTGCCTAATTTTTAAAAGAAGGGTGATTAATCCTTTACTGCATTAGAGTTAGGCTTTCCAGGAATCTCTTGCCAAAGCTTGTTTTTCATGGTTTGTATGATTTCATTTTAAATTTTGCAATCACAAGAATTGTAGATAGCTTTTTAAAGCTTTGACAAGAATTCGGGCCTTTTTTTCTCTCCCTAATCATATTTATGAATTCTGGAACAGGTAATTAAGCAAGAAGACTCTCTGGCGATGGTCTGCTCAGGATTGGGAGGTGGATCTCTGATAAATGCAGGTGTCATGGCCCCAACACCAATGCGTGCAAGGCGAGATCCGAGATGGCCAAAAGAATGGGAAGGGAGTTGGAGTTCTTCCCAGGACAGAGCAACAAGGGTGTTACAGCCAGAACCAATTCCCCACCAATTTCCGAGCTCGAAAGTTATGAGAGATATTTCAGGGGAGATCGAGGAAAGCACTTTAGATCCAATTCTAACAAGTATCAAGTTCAACCAGGGTGAAAGCTCAGCAGGATTGCATCAGAATGCTTGCATGGCCTGTGGAAATTGTCTATCTGGATGTCCTTACAATTCCAAGGGTTCTACAGACAAAAACTATCTTGCCTTGGCAATTAAGGCAAGTTATTGTTATGGGTCTAATATTTCTTACAACTTCATACTTTCGCTCTGATCAAATTGACCTTTAGAGTGGATAGTTATCTTTGGTTTTTGTATATACAATCTATTTTTATGTTCTTAGTAGCTTAACTATTTCATGGAGACCTTAAATTATCTTCTATTTTGTTTTGAATCTTAAGATAAGGATATGTAGCATTTGTACTTTGTATTTTGATTCCTGTTTGGGTTTCTAGAATTTAAATATGTCTGTATTCCTGTAATCTGATTGGTTGCTTAAACTATAACTTGCTTGTGTAATTTATTTCACATTCCATTAGAATATTCTTCAAGATTCCATTTTTACAACGGATTTCTAATAATTGTGTAGGCTTATTGGAGGCAAAAATTTCATTTTTGATTGAATTTTTCTTTGTTTCAATTTTAGATTTTCTTTGAATTTTGGTTGCAATGCATGATTTTGCACTGTATTTGGTCTTACAGGCTGGCTGTGAGATAAAAACTGAATGCCAAGGTCGATTCATTGTGGAAAATCTAGACGAAAGTCTTCAAACCAGCTGCTGCAGAGGCATGGACAAAAGACCAAAGAGAAGATGGCGAGTACATTTGGACGAATTGCAATATTTGTCATCAGATTTTGTGATTCTCTCTGGTATCTTGTCTTTCCATCTATTCTTCCGAACTCCACCTTTATACTATTATGACTTAACATTCTGAGATGCAGCAAAGATCTGGCTTTCTAAAGGATAATAATGATACAACGCTGTAAGAGAAAAATACTTGGCTATCATTTATCATTGATATAAATTTCCGTGTGTATATTATAAATTAATAATGGACATTGAAGCTTTTGCTAATTGGCTTTGTAAAAATCTTACATAATGGGTGTCTTAATGCAGCTGGAGTGTTGGGCACCGCAGAGATCCTGCTCCAGTCCAGAAAGAGAGGCCTTGGGCTTTCTGAAAGGCTAGGATTGGGAGTAAGTTGCAATGGAAACAATATGGCCTATGTAGCAGGAAGTACTGCACCATTAAATGGCTATGGATTAAATATGAAGGAACTTGCTTACTCTGCTAAGGCAGATCGTCCAGGCCCAGCCATTACAACTTCTTACACCTCTTCTCTTGGATTCACAATACAGGTTGGTGATAATTCTTAGACGAGAAACTTTAAAGTGTTGATACAATAAATTTCTCTAATTCTTAATCATCAATGTATTCTACATTTTAGTAGAATGTTAGTGATGATTCTATGTTATTATGTTGACGCAGAGTGGAATCATTCCTACAGCTTATCCTTATTTGCTAGTCAGAAGAATAGGAGGCTATGGATGGCCTCATGGCCACTCGCTTTTGCAAAGTATTATAGAAACATTTAAACACCTAACTAGAACAATGGATTCCCAAGCATTAATTCTGAATATGATGGGCTTTGATAACGCGGATGGAAAAATTTCACTAGATAATATAACAGATCGTATCCAACTCTGTCCTCCTCAGGACACACTACTTCCTCGGAAAATCAAAGCATTTCAGAAGCTTGCCAAGCGCTTGGGAGGAATTTTATTTATGTCCAGGTTTCGTAGCACATCAGTTCATCTTCTTGGGGGATGCAATGCAGCTCATGATCCTTCCCTGGGTGTTGCAAACCCATCTGGACAAGTCTTTAATCCTTACACTAATTCTTCACAATCTCAAGCAACTCCCCCAAAACCTGGATTTGCAGTGCATTCAGGTCTATATGTATGTGATGGCTCATTGATTCCTTGTTCCGTAGGCCTTAATCCATCCCTGACAATCTCAACAGTTGCAGAGTATGTGGCCGTCGGCCTTGTAGTCGATGCTCTCAAATTCAAAACATCAATGAAATCACAATTTTCTGCTAAAATCCATTTCCATGATGTTGAAAGGATAATCAATACCCCAATTGGTAGAAACCCAATTTCAGTTTCTTCAAAAGTTACTGAGCAGAAGAGACAAGAGGATGAGAAATTTATTGTCAAAACTGTATATCCAAAGGATAGGCAAGGATTACATAGTCCTGTATTCAATGGAGTCATCAAGAAGCCTGAAGTTTATGACAGCAGGCAAATGCAGAAGGAAGTTAGTGGTCCAACTTTCAAGGAATCCATGAATGGGGAACTAGGAGGTATACCCTGCTCACTGTATCTTGTGTTTAAGATGAATCCTTGGGGTTCAAGGGATTTAGAATGCAAAAGCAGAGGGTTTGGAGATGATCATCCTCTTTTGAGAGGCGAAGTTGGAGGATACATGCAAATGAAATCCCTCCATAAAGATAATCTTTACATAGTGGATGGGACCGTCAACATGTGTCGGCTAAACCCTCGAACACCTTATACTCAGTATATGCACTACCATCTTCTTCTTTCATCAGCTTCAGGGGCAAGGTATGACATTTTCAACTTATATCCAGCTGGGTATGTATGGTTAGACTTATATTTTTACAAATTTCTCCAACATTCAATGACAATCACATTATTGCAAGATTCTATACACAATAAACTTTTGTGTCTCCAGTTAGAACTCATTTTAATCCCTATGTGTAAATTTAAAACCCCATTTTGACGCATGTTTACCAAGCAGATACATTTTCGAAGGCAAGAAGACGATGCACCCATTCTTATTCTGCTGCTTTGGATGGAAAGAATCAACAACACTGCATGTAAAACTTCGTCAGATTACTTGGAACCACCAGAACTATAAGGCAGCCAATTTTAATGCAGACCTGGTTGAGTTGGAGGGTGATCTTAAAGTATCCGCAATTGGGCTGTTACAAAGTTTGATCACCTTGAGAGGAAATTTCAAAGGCATGTTTGTATCATTATTGGTGGAAAGCCTTATCAGAACGTACATTCTACAGAGACCTCGAGAAGTTTTGCCAAATGTTTATGATACCATTAAGCAACATATCTATCCATGCCATGTATTGCATGAGATAGCAGCAGGTAAGGAGGGGTGTTTTATGATTTTAAAAGGCACTTTTGCTGGGGTACCCCCTGTTTTAGATTCTCAATTGTTCACTTTATGACAATTCCTTAGATCGGATGAGAAGATTTGTTTGAAAAAATTCTCTTTAGTTCTCCTCACTTTACAATCATTTCTTCAATTCTCGAATTCAACATTTTTATTTCTAGAATTCTTTGCTTTGATATGTTTGCATTATCATAGTTTGGCACTTTCATTCTTTAAGAGTTCCATTTGTTTCTAATATGGAATATTAATGTATGTGAAGGTGATGGGTTTCTATTCAGCTGTAAACAATGGAAATGTACTTCAAAGAGCAACGGATCTGATTGTCCTACAAAGAATTATCCTGTCCTATTGTTAAATGGGCATTCAACAGAGAGTTTCTGTCTACCTACTGAGCCCATGGATTTAGTCCGAACTTTACTTGATGAAGGATACGAAGCATGGTTGTTACAAAATCGTTTACACCCTCTACATTCCTCCAACGAATTCACAATTGAAGATATTGCTAGATTTGATATCCCAGCAGGTGATCATTTGCCCAAAATCTGCTTTTGCATTTATATTCTTGTTTTTGGGTAAGATGCAGTGGGCTCTTATTCTAATCCATGCTGGTGATTCTCATTTCATCCTCCTATGAATGCAGCTATGGCAAGGATTACAGAGATACACGGGCCTGATATCAAGGTCCATGTGATTGCACACTGTGTTGGGGGCCTTGCAATTCATATGGCACTACTAGGAGGCCATCTATCAGCTCATAATGTTGCTTCTTTAGTTTGCACGAACTCATCAATGTTTTTCAAGGTCACAACTTCTGCATTCATCAAGGTCATGCTTCCGCTGATGCCTGTAAGTTCTCTAATACCATCGATTTCCCATCACCATATAAATCCTGGACCATGGAAATCTCGAAAGAAAGAAAACTTTTTGATGTATAGCATTTGTGTCCAATCTTTCAATTGAGTTTACAAAAATCAATGAGATTCATACAGGAGGAATATTAAGTCAGTCAATATGAGCATGCATTGTTTACAAACAATAAGCACACATCCACAAAGACTTCATGATAAAGAATTTCAGTTACAGTTTTTTATCTGGAGAAGTTTTGGACAGAATTTTTCTCATTCTGGAGTTGAGTAGTTTGGTTTAAAGAGCATATTATAAGTTTTGATTTGTTTAGGTGGTTCATATGAAATTGTATTAGCCACCAAAACAAGTCAAAAATTAAAGTGTGCTGTTTACACCTAACTGAATAAAAATTATTTTGTTGTTGGCTGGTATAGTGCATCGTCTTGTTGGTTATACTGATAATCCAATAAGAGATAAATATGGAAGTCATAGAAATTTTAAAGTTTAGCTAATTGATGAGCAATACTCTATCAAATTTGTCTTAGACCCAAAAAATAAATTCTCATTTTACAACTTCTGCTGCAGATTTCAATGGCAATCTTGGGGAAGAAAACAGTGCTTGAAATGTCTGAGAATTCGAAAGGAGAATGGAGACACGAGCTCCTCAAGTCCATAGCCAAAGTCATCCCTCGGACAGAGAGATGCACATTAGATGAATGCGAAGTCTTCTCTGGGATCTTTGGGAGCACATTGTGGCATGACAACGTATCTAGCACCATGCACCATTGGCTCTACAAAAAGGCATTGCCTCGTCTCCCAATGGTGGACTTCCCCCATCTTCGTTCAATTTGCATTGCAGGTCACATCGTCGATTCAAAAGGAAACAACAGTTTTCTCATTCATCCAGAGAGGATGCCATTGCCCACTATGTATGTATCTGGTGGGAGGTCCATTCTTGTGACTCCAGAGACCTCTCTCCTTGCAAACCAGTTCATGAAGCTCCATCAACCAGATTTCCACCATGAAAGAGTAGTAGTCGAGGGATTTGGCCATTCTGATCTTCTTATTGGAGAGAATTCTCACAAACATGTATTCCCTCACATACTTTCCCATCTCAAAACAGCACAATATTGTTCTAAAGGATGTGAACACGTTAAGGATCCAAGCTATGCTCAGTCCTCCATCTCTTGGGAAAGGTCGCCTTCATTCTTTCCCTCATATCACCACATTCTCTACGTTTGCCTGGCTTTCTTCCTCGTTCGTGCCTTCGATTTTATTTTTAGATCCATATTTGCTTTTCATTGATCACTTGTGGTTGTTGGGAAAAATATGTAGGGAATGCTAATGTTGTATTGTTTCAAACATATTATAATCCCACTAGTATGAGACAGACGAGAAGCAGGGAAATGCTCTATGTGATTTCAAAGATATATAGAAATATACTGAGATACATGTAATGATGATCATTATTCTTATCCAAGGAATGCCACCTTTCATTCAGCAATTTTGTACAATGTAAAAGCGTTCATTTTATGGATAACATCACAATAAAATTATTTAGATACTTTTATTAAAGTTTTTATTAGATACTTTTATTAAAGCTTTGATGGCCTCTCAAGCTTTCCATACATTTTTAATAGGAAAAGTGCATTGAATATGAATGGGTTCCCAACATCTTTTAATCTTGATGTTAGTTAGGTACTCCACTAGAAATGTAGCTTTAAATAAAAGTCTTTTATCTTCATTTCATTCAAGGGATTTGATTATTCATTTGGTACATAATGCTAATTCTTAGTATTGGATTGAAATCAAATCTAATCCTCAAGATTCATGAGGGAGATAGTTGAAATCTCAAGCCATATGATGAAGCCTTTAGTAGTATGAATGAAGGACCATGGAAACTCCATTTGAAGTTTTGTAACATTTAGGTAGGAAGCTTTAGAAGGAAATCAATAGGAAGAATAAAAGACGTGTAGAGCACAACAAAAATTTCTCTACCAAGGAAAGGGGCTTAGTAATACAAAAAGCTAGTTTTTTACAATTTTGGCAATAACCACTTGCCACTAGTTAGAAGGAAAAATGAATCCCAAGGAACCTAAAAATCCCATGATCAATCTGTTTCCAGCTATAAGAGCCTAGTTAGGTAGGCTTGTTTTTAAATTAAAGCCATTAAATTTTCATAGATCGTAATATTGTATATGGATGTTTCTAGATTTAGATTTATTTTTGATGAAAAAATCTACACAACCAAATCCAAAAATATCCATATACAAGTTTTATTTAAAATAAACTGTTTATAACATTTAGTTTTGTGCCATTGAATATTAGACCTAGAAGCCATAAAAAAGACATCAAGGCATTATAGGGCTTGTCGATATTATTTTCTTCCTCCAAGAGAGATAGGAAATAATCATTTGTAAAGTGACCATTTATAAGCTATGTTGTGGAGTTAGGCATGGAAATGCCTTTAACTTAGAGGTTCTATGAAATGACATTAGACAAGAGATTGCTAAAGCCTTCTTTAGCAAGTACATAGAGAGCTAGAGCCAAACAATAACCTTAATAGGTGGATCAAAAATTTCAAATGAAGGAGATTGTTGACCATTGATGGTAATGCACATAGAAGCATCGACAAAGAATTTTTTACTAAACATGCAATTAGGGATCATATTCTAAAGCTTGAATTGTATCAAGGATAAATGGCCACTCAATGCGATCATAAACTTTGATGAAGTCAATCTTAATAAACACAAATTGCTGCTAAGAGTGTTTGGTCCATTCTATTCCCTCCTAGATCACAATGATATTATCAAGAATAGACCTAGTTTTTATGAACCTAGTTTTCTCACACATTAAAATTTGAGGAAAAACAGAGAATCTTTAGAGTGAGCACCTTAGCAATAATTTTATAAGAGAAACTGAGAAAAGTGATCAATATCTAATCGTAGATGTGCTTGGGGTCACCAAATTTAGTTATTAAATTTATATTGAACCATTTGTTTATAAGATTTCCTAAGGAAATGCAATGAAGAGTTTCAAGATAAAATTTATTAAGATCTTCACTAGTCAATTCCTAAAGAGAATTTATATAAGATCCATAGGGAAAACTATCATAATCGAGGGAATTATTATTAGCCATAGAAAAACAACTTCCTTAAGGTCATATTTGGTGAGAAGTTAATCATAGAAGACCTACTAGAACTGAGAGACTTGGTAGTGAACAAAACTCAATCACTATCACAAAGTAGTGTCTCATTTAGGAGTGGCCTCATGAGCTTTGAAGAGCTTTTCATAGTGAAAATGAAGGCCTAAAGAAAACTATATAGTTTAGTCAAAGATGATAATATATTTTTGTTTTATTATAGCTTTAGAAGTATTATAGGAGTGCAAAAACTTGTAAAAAATCCTTGGAAACTCTAGATCACCAATCTTGAGCTAGTGAAGCTTAGTTTTAACTTGTGATCCTATAGCAATATGGTTGTTGATGTTTTTTGTTTTGTTGTCAAATATTAACAACTCTCAATTGCAAAGAAAGAGTTTAGGGCTAAGCCTCCAAAGTGGTCATGGTTTGGAAAAACACCATGATGGTGGCATCATATTTGTAATGGAAAAATCTAGCTAGCTAGTAGCCATAAATGTGGAGGAAGTAAGATGCACATTGGAGGGAACTATTACAACAATTGATCTAGCCTTTGTGATGTGAAGGATGTGCCTCAAAATTTAAGACATGTAAGATATGGGCTAACATAGGTTGATAAGTCAGTGAAGACATATTAAGGAATAATTATGAATGTTAAAAAAATGTATGAAAATTTTCTCTATGTAGCATCATAAATTATCACCCTTGACAATTTCATACTAGGTTTACCTCCCCAATATGTGCTTGGACCCAATTGTGCACTTAGTTTTCGTGTTTTATGATTATATTTGGAAAATCAGTATTAAATTGGGGATTATTATTTAATATTCATTTATTGACACTAAAAGGCCCAAAATAGGTCTAGAATAGGGCACTAGCGCCCCTATCCAGCCTATTTTGGCCCCAATTTAAATATGCTGGTGCTGACATTTTAACATTTAGAAATTTGAATTCATTTTTCAGTTGTCAAAAGTTAATTTAGTAGGAATTAAAGAAATGCATATAAATACAAGTCTTTTTCACCATTTGAAATTCTAGAAAACCTATTGAGCAATTGAGTATCCTAAAATTAGTCAAGATAGGTTCAAGGGAAGAATTAGCAACATTATTACAACACTTTCATCAATCAAGATCATTCTTGCAAGACATTAGGAAGAATGAAGCAATGATGTGCAAGGAGCTATTATGATCAATCACGTCATTTTTATGGTGATGTATGAGTTATCCTCTATACGTTAGCTACAACAATCTATTGCGTTTTGTGAATGCTAACTTCCTATAGGTCTTCAATCAATTCAAACATCCATCAATCAACTTTTGTGGCGACTTATGGTGTGAAAATCACTTTGACAAGTGTTTCATGCCAAAGGTAACATTATCCATTTATCATGTCATTTTAGTCAATTATTGTTTTGGCCTCTGCTTGACCTAGGAAATTCCCTGGGTATGTGTAGGATCATCATGGAAAAACCAGGCCCTTAAGTGGCAATAAATTCAGAAAAATTAGAGTTAGGCAACTTGATGTAAAAATTTGAATAAGTTATCTATATTATTTAAAAAATATGTAAGAATAGACCCTGTAGAAAATTGAATGTAGTTTCTAAACTACTAGGTTTATTTAAGAAAAATAAAAATCTATTTAGTGAAAATTTGAAATTTCAATGCAATCGTACTTGATTTCAGGGAAAAAATAAGAAGTAGGTGTCTGTTTGACCACCCTAACCACAATAAAATGATAATTATTTTTAATAATATTTTAGACATAAGTAGAGGACTCATGTCTAGATGTGATGGATATTTTTTGGTAATTTTTTTCCAAGTAAATAATTAATTATGAATTTTTTATTACAACTTATAAAAAATATAAAAAAGTCTAATGTCTAACCACGTTAACTTGGTCAAAACTTCATGAAATTCATTTTTTATTTTTTTAATCCTAGAGGTATGTGAAGCATAGAATGTGACACATGTTTCAGATTTAAAAAATGTGATACCGTTTAAAAGCTACAAATTTTTTTCAATCAGCCTATCAATTAGGACTTTAGCTGTAATTCCAATAGAAAATGAATAATAATTATTTATTAAATTCAAAGTAAAGCATAATTTATATTGGTGGAAAGATGAGAATCTCCTTTAAAAATCCTTTTTGTTTCATCAATTTTGGGTAAAAAAAAGTCGTCAGCCACATGGGTCATCATATCACTTACATATCACCACTTTTTGGCTCATCCTGATCCTGTACATACCCCCCTCTTGATCATCATCATTTCTATACATGAAGGTGTAATAACTAGGGCGTGTGCAAGAAGTTGAGTCCACCTTTTGGCCAAAAAGTGGAGGTGTTTTCCTAGATTTTCAGAATTTGTCACATTTGACTTAAAATTTGAAGCACTTAGAGATGGAATCTTAAAAAAAGTCACTAATCATAAAATGTAGTAACCAGAGTCTAATTTCCAAATATGTAATTTATTTTAATACCTAGATGATACAAAAAAAAATTAAATAGGCCCATGTCTAAAAGCTACTATTTAAAATCACTTTTTTTTACCATACCATGCATGTGTATGCCATCCATATCTTGACCTAAATAATAATTATTTTTTGAATCCTTTTGGGAAAAGATTTGTAACACACTAAAGAATGTTCACAATATTTTTTTGGATTTTTTTTGTTAACTTTTTACTAGCCATATTTGATGTTTTGAAAAAATCGTCATGTACGTCATGCATAAGATGATCTAAACTTATCATTTATAAAAATATTTTCAAATTGAAAAGATTTTTTTGAAGATTGCCTATGTATAATTCGTTTTTCAAAAAAATATAATAAAAAGTTATTAAATACTAAAAATCCTTAATATTTCAAGTTTATGGACCAATTTCATCAAAAATTATTTGAAAAATAGAAAAAATAATCTAATTGTAAATTTTTCTATATATTTTGAATCTACACAGTCTCATCTATAATGGGTTTTAATTTTGTCAAAAAATTCTGCCAAAAAGGTCTTCAGACATATGTCCAAAGTCATTATTTTCTTGTGACATTGACATGACCTTCAAGTTGTAAGTCAAACCAGGTCCAAAGCTTAGGTTCGGGTCCCCAAGCCTTTTCTTGAATAGAAAAACAAAGCACAAACCTGACCAAAAATTCAAATTTTAAAAAATGGGATCTTATTTCATAAAAGTTGATCCTGTTTCAACAAAATGGGATCTTGTTTTTGGCTCGGTGTTCTGAACCAAAATAGGATCTCATTTGTTAAATAATGGGATCCCATTTCATTTTTTCTAATTTCAAGTTTTTTTCTAAGTCTAAAAATTCCACTAGAAGTGGACTCATCTTTTTGCATTTACCCACCAAAATGGAATTTGAATCAGGAAAACCCCTATATAACACAACCTTTCCCAATATTTTCATGTGTGTAGGTTAGATCCAAAAGTTTTGTCATTAGAAATTCACATGAAACACAAAGAAAAATATAATCTACATTTCAAAGTTTTTAGATCTTGAAAAGGCAACAACTCAAGTACAAGGTGCCCATGCCTCTATCCCCGCAATTCAGCCTTATCTTTCAATCATAGGTTCCTCTTTGTCACCATTTTCAAGATTTGTAACTATTACATTAGCTTTTATTTCAGCTATGTGATAAATTATATTTTCAAATCTAAAATTTATGTCAAGTAGGCTTGTTAAAAAACGCGCATCAAATTTATCTTCTTTACAACTCAAAAATATACAAACCCTAATAATTGGCTCTCCTTGTGGAAAGAATCTAATCATCAACCCTTTTTGGTTTTTTGTCAAAATGTGGAGCCAAGTGAAAAGAATCTAATCCTATTTAGATCTAGGATCTCTTTTCCTCAACCATATTTTGGTGAACTTGACATATCCTACACTTCCAATTTTCTATTTTTCACAACATAATTTCTGAAAATTGATCTATAATCTAGGTGGTTTGAAGGCATTGTTGTAGATTTACATTGCATTATTCTCAAAATTAAGCATTTATATTTTTTTGTTCATTAAGCATTAAATATCTTGGTGATTGAAATTTAGAGAAAAATTGAAAAATAATTTGAATCTAATTTTAGATCTGAGTTATTTCATTGAGAAATCTAAATAGAATCCTAGGTTCTTTCATTTTTCAAAGTACATTTTAGTGAAAAAGTATTGAAAAATAATATTTACATGTTATTTTTCATTTCAAAAGATCAAAAGGTGTTGTTTTTCAACATTCTCAAGATAAATACAGATAATTACAATATTTTATATTCTAAAAAATCATCATTTGAACATATTACATTTCTTTAAAAATACAAAATTTAATGCATGTGTGTGTTTCACATAGGATAAATTAGGTTTTCATGTATTTCCAACAATTTGTTTGTATCCAGACCTAAACCTATGGAACATAAAAACCTCAAACATTGTAGATGGTTTCTAGATTCTTACACTGATAAAATCTTGGCTCTTTGGTCTAAGGAACCCACGCCCTTGTCCAGTTAGTTTGACATCAATTTTTTTTTTGTGAAACCCTGTTTGTGGTCTCTATTAAGATTCTGTTTAAGTTTTTTGAAGTCAATTGTGATTTTTTTTATTATGCTACACAAATTACTAGTTTTTTTTGGGGAACATAGAAAAATATTTTCTTTACAAAAAAATTGTTTTTTCATGTAATCAATGTCTTATTGTAAATTTTTTCAATCCAACTTCAATAAATTTTCTTACAAGCATGTGGAAATGAGTTTCTCTCTCCTCTTTTGTTATTTTTCTTTGAGCCCTCTCCCAATATATGTCCTACTTGTGAGGGTATCTTGGTGCAAGATGATGCAATCATTGATACTTTAACTAATCATGAAACTCACTTTTGTCCCTCTCCTAATATCTCTCCTACTTGAGAGGATATCATAGTGCAAGAGGATGTAATCATGGATATAGTTCCTCCTTCAAATGATAGTAAGATGGCTTGCATAGATGAAGATTCAAAATCAACATTAGATCCCCCATCGATAGAAGGTCATCAACAACTAGTTAACTCAGTTAAAATTGTAAACCCACAATTGATTATTAGACCTCCTCTCATTGTTGGACCTCCTACATATCAACCTAAACCTATTCTCATCATAGGAACTCCTAAAAACCAACCTAAGCCTCCTAGTCATATCCTAGACTTTGCAAAGCAACTCAATCAAAATAGCTATTCACACCAAAATATGTTGCAAAATCCAAATTTATCATGTAGTTTCTCACACATATAACACTTGAAGTAAAAAACAAAGAAAATGCCAACCTTCATTCCATTTCCTCAACCCATTCTTCCCCTAGCACCTCGTCTTCCTCTACATAGTGGAAAAGAATATGATCTTGTTGAGCAACTTCATAATACCTTGGAATCAATATCTCTTTGGGATTTAATTCAAAATTCAGCTACATACCATGGGATGCTTCAAGAGGGTTTACAATAGATTGTTATCTCACCTTTTTTCAAACTAAATGATGTAACAACCTTGTTTTATTGTATACAGACAAAAAATATGGATATTACACATTCTCTCAACATGAATTACATTTTCTTGAGATCTAAAACTAACATGAGGCTCTAATGATATTGGCTTTCATTAATAAAATTGGAGTTAGATGTACTCTTATTGACAATGGATCGGATCTTAATGTTTGTAGCATTGATATTTTAGATAAGGTTGGTGTGGATAAGAATCTTATAAAACTTGATAATATTTGTATTCATGGCTTCGATAATATTGGTAGGAAATCGTTGGGGAAAATCACACTACCCATTAAGGTAGGAACCATGAATTTTCCTACCCTTATCCATGTCATATCTAATACCCTCTCATACAATATTCTTCTTGGTAGACTGTGGATTCATACCATGAAGTGAGTCTTGTCTACCCTTCACCACGAGATGGTGTATGCATATAATAACAAGGTATATATATGGTTAAAGTGGATGCAAAAAGTTATAATTTACAAGTCAAAGTGGAACATAACATTTCTAACTCTCTTATTACTTTGATTTCGTCTTCAAAAGTGGAACCATCACCTTAAAATGATAATGATACTATGAATGCACTCTTGGATGATGATTGGTGTTCATTAAATTTTACACCTAATTTTAGTGGGGAGTCTAAAATATCACCACCTAAGGGCCCAAAGAGTCAAAGGAATGTTTTAGTTGCATCAACATAATTTAGTACAAATGATGATCAAAATAATGCTTCATTTTCAAGTGAATGCTTTGGTGAAGATTAGGGTTCCTAATATTTTACACCCTCCTTTGTGGGATAGTAAAAAATATCACAAATCCAAAATATCATCACATGATGGTGATGGGGGCTCTTTATCTTTCATCCTTCGTGTGCTGGAAATGTCTAACATTAATAGTTCAACACTTAAAAAGGATTTTCATTCTTCAAAAAAATCAATTCTTCTCATTAAAAATTTAAACAAGACTTCTCCTTCTCCATCTGAGTTGGAAAAGTGTTATGGGATTGGATTTAAAATTATTTCCAAAAGTGGATATAATGAAAACCTAAAACAAGGAGTTATGAATCATGTGAAGTCTACATCATACATTTCTAAAAGGGGTTTAGGTTTCCAATCTTCTCCTTCATCTACATCTCATCCTCCATCATCTACTATATTTATAACCTTCGACAGTAAGTGAGCAAGATTTTCTCCACAAGAGAAAAAATTATCACCTATTACTTATCGTCTATTTGAGTAAGAGCATATTTTGTTGAGGATTCTCAAAGACCACTTGAGTACTCTTCCTCCTCCAAAACATAAGAATTTTCATAAAATCACTCTTTTTGCACATATTATCAAGTGGATGGTCATTCCACTAATGAATGCCAAGCCTTGAGTAATAAATTTATACAATAAATTATTGATTTTTGTGCTCTCCCATGTGTGTTGATGCACCTAATAAATTTAAATGATAATTTCTCTTCTATGGTGTTGCTCCTCACTATGTGGAATTTGTAGCTCCATGTGTTTTCTCATTGTCATTCATGGTGGTACATTATTATGTGCAACCATATTTCATCTATGGTAGCAATATGGTAGTATATATCATTGTTTTCCTTGCCTTTACACTTGGGGGGAAAGGATAACTACTTTTGGAGGTGTGTATGCTTCTTGAGGAAACCCTCTCCATCATTTTTTCCCCTTAAAATATCAACATATCAAGTATATTGACATTTTAAGGAGGGCTACCATCCTATCCAATTCATTAACATCTTGTGAGATTGGACTTGTTGAAATACCACTTTTGTGGTGGTGGTGTTTATAACACCCCCTAAGGCGTGGTTATCAAATTTTCCCCTATGAAATTAAGCATTTATCCATTCCCCATGATGTTAAAATTTAATGCATTCCCTAAGGTGCGATTGGAAAAATGGTCAATGGATTTAGCATAATGCAAATTGCTAATTCATGAACTTGAGAATATTTACATGGCCACATAGCATAACACAAATTTCTTGCTAGTCGAGCCATGTATTTAATGAGTCAACTAGCATAATATAACTTTATATCCTTGTGAAACCCATCATATTTCATGGACACAGATGAAGCCACAATAGTGGTTTACAATTCAAACGAGGAAGGAAAACTCACAAAAAATGACCCTAAGGCAAAAAAAAAGTGATTTTAGGGGTTCGTACGAACCTTCTTGTTCGATTGAACCAAAAAGGGGTTCGCTCGAACCAAGGTTCAAGCAAAACCCTTTGAATTTTGGACACCAAAAAAAATATTACAATGCATGGGAAAGGGGTTCGAGCGAACCCCTAGATGTTTGCTACAACCTCGATGGGTTCAAACGAACCCCCTTATCCCTAATCCCCCATCTGAGACACAAAAAAACCCTAAATTTTGGCACTTCAGAGCTCAGGTTGAGGATGAAAATGGAGGAATCTTCACAAACCCAACTAGAATCAGGTAGTCCTCAGAACGATCTATCCAACGAATATAATTTTAATATGTTTTGGTTTTATTATGTATGTGTTTTTTTAGTTTTATTAAACATAGGTTTTTCACCGAAAATCAAGCTCTCTATTTTGCACATGTGGAAAAATAGCAGATTATCAAAATAAAAAATTTAAAAATACGCTGAGGCTGGGTATTGATTTCCTTGTTCCATTAAAAATTTTTAATTTAATTTCAATTCATACAAAAAAAGTTATGTTGTATATAGTCCGCCTATGTCTGAATTGCAATTGGTTTGACTTTGAAACTTGATTAAGGAAAAAATATTCAATAAAAAACTATGAGACCAAATGAAAGTGCTATATATAGTAGTTACAAATCTAAATTTGAAAAAAATAGAATTTTATCCTTCATACAAAAAATGTTATGTTGTATACAGAGAGTGTCACATTTTAAAAATGTTGTTTTATGAAAAAAACCAGTTTTCGTGGGAGATGGGAAAAAAAGTGCAATCTGATTCCAAAAATTTTGAAAAAAAATATTTTTAGAATCTACAAACAAAATTTTATGAGACTCTAATTTGCATCATCTTCAAATTCCTCACTATTTAGCTGCTATAGGTTCCCAAATATGAAGATTTAGTTAAAAATAATAATTGTAGTGTCCAGTTCGGCCAAAAATTGTAAACCACTATTGTGGGATCACCCACACCTAGCATAACACAATTTGGTAACCAGTGGATCTATGTAGCTTATGAGTGATCTAGCATAACTCAACATGTTGATCTTTATGAGAAAACCATTTTGTCTAACATTATATTTGATGGATGAAATTTGTTATTTGATACAAATTTAAGAATGAGGTCTCTCTACCTTACATAATCAAATCTTTTTTAGTACTAACCTTTGTGTTTGTGTTTTATTATGTCATTGTTTTCCTTGTGTTTTCTATGTGTTTACTTTGTGTACTTTACATGTTTGCTTCATGTATTGTATTTTCATTATGTATTTTATGTGTTTGATTTGTGACTTCATCATGTATGATTTATGTTTGTCATGTTGCATTGTACCTCATGTGTGTGTTCTTTTTTCTTAACATTTTTTTTTCCATTGGATCTTGAGCTTGGGGGCTAGCACATCCCATAGATTTGATGTATCCCACCTCTCCAATGTTTCGATAAGTGGAACCTTCTTAGTTTATTCTTACTTTAATGTGAGAATGAACATAAGTTCATACTCTCACTAAAGTGGGGGCTACATGTAGCATCATAAATTGTCACCCTTGAAAATTTCACACTAGGTTTAGTTCTGTGGACATTAAAATCTGCAAATGTAGACTTAAACAATTTCATGTTGTTAGCACAAAAGTTAGTTTAAATCAGCAAATTCAAACATCTCTATGAAATATAGAATCATGTTAAACAATGCAACTAATGAAAACAATGTAAAAACATGAATCATTTCTATCCCATAGTGGATTGGTGCTCTTTGAGTATGTGAAAGAGCCGTTTCCCAATCCTTGATAAGCTTAGTGATATGATAGACAATGAGATGCTTGAACTCAAGTTTCCTATAGTGTAGATGCTTTCAAAATGTGTGTAGATTGTAGATGATGAAGAGCAAGATTGATTCTCAAATGAAGAGAGTAACCTTGCAATGAGTAAGTGTTGTTGTTGTTTGAAGGAGAGAAGCCTTCAACTTATAGTTGAACTTGAAAAGAGGATAGGCCAAATTGATGAATGTGGGATCATTCATGGGCGAATGACAAGATGCCACTTGTCAAGGTGTGAGAGGGTGAGGAATGTGCAAGTCTTGGCCAATGTGCCAATTTGAAATTCAAATTTTTATGAAATGACATGTTTAGGGGGGATGAAAGGTGCAATAAATGCCATGTTTGACTTGTGCAAATAGCATTTAAAACCTTGTTGGAAGGGACAAGTCCCTTTTGGGGGGAAGATTCAAATTGGAAGAATATTCCATTTTGATGCCATTTTGAATGTAATTAGAGGAAATAATAAATCAAATAAATGATTTATTGGTGCAAGTGGGTGGGTTAGTTAAGAGTTTGGATTTGACTCTAGTTGAGTCAAAAGCTAGAGAATGATAATCATGATTAGAAGTTAATTAATTTAGATTAATTAACTTAGGGGATTTTAGGGATTTGATATTTGATTTATTAAATCAAATAAGAAGAACTTAAGGATTAAATAATTTGATTTATTTAATGAACTTTAGGAAATTATTCAATAAATATTTTAATTGATTAATAGAAGAAATGAATGTTAATTTGTATGATGCATGATTGTTATTTTTGCATGTCTACAAGTTCCACCTTATGTGTCTAGACCCAATTGTTCTCTTAATTTTACCATTTTGGAAAATTAGGATTAAATTGGGGATTTTTATTTACTATTAATTTACCGACACTGAAAAACCCAAAATAGGTTTGGACTAGGGTGCTAGCACCACTGTCTAGCCTATTTAAGCCCTAATTTAAATATGTTAGTGTCCAAATTTTAACATTTATAAATTTGAATTCATTTGTAGGTTTTCAATAATTAATTTAACGATAATTAAAGAAATGCATATAAATAGAAGTCTTTTTCACCATTTTAAATCCTATAAAATCTATTGAGCAATTGAGCATCCTAAAATTAGTCAAGGTAGATTCAAGGGTAGAATTAGCATGATACTATTATAATTTTTTTTTCAATCAAGATCATGCTTGCTAGAAATTAGGAAGAAGGAAGGAATTACGCATAAGAATCTATTATGATCGATTATGCCACTTTTATGAATATGTATGAGTTATCATCTACATTATAGCTACAAAAATCTAGATTATGTTTTATGAGTAATAACCTCCTATAGACCTTCAAGCAATTCAAGTGTCCATCAATCAACTTTTGTGGTGACTTGTGTTGTGAACATGGCTTTGACAAGGGTTTCATGCTTAAGGTAACATTATCCATTTATCATTTATCATTTTAGTCAATTATTGTTTTGACCTTTACCCGACCTAGGGAATTCCCTCTTGATCATCATCATTTGTTGTACATGGAGGTGGAAACACCAAAATAGGGTTTAACATGGGAAAACCCCTATATAGCATAAAATTTCCCCCTCTTTTCATGTGTATAGGTTAGACCTAGAAGTTTCGTTAGTAGATAGTCACAAGAAACACAATATAATATAACCTACATTTAAAAAAATTTAAATCCCGAAAAGGCAACAACTCAATTCCAGGGAACCTACGCCCTTGTCCCTACAGTGTAGCCTCAACTTTTAATCATAGTTTCCTCTTTGTTAGTTTTTATTTTTGTCTATGCGATAAATTACATTTTCAAATCTAGTGTTTATGTCAAGAAGGCTTGTTAAAACATACATCAAATTTATCTTCTTTACAACACAAAAATACACAAACCCTAGGAGATTGGATCTCCCTTGTGGTAGAAAGCTAATCATCAACCATAGTTGGTTTTGTGTCCAAATGTGGACTGAAGTGAAAAGAAGCTAATCCTAGTTAGATCTACGATCATTTTTCCTACACAAAACTCTAAAAGGATAATATCTATTAAAGGCTCCACAAGTATATAGGAACAAAGTGGAAAATTAAAAAAAATTCTTTCATTGATCACATGGCTTTATCAAGTTGTTTGTCCATGAGCCATTAGATTCATCCCCGAGATTACTCCATGTAAACCATGACATATGATCATGATTAAGATTTAAAAGACCTAATTTATTATGCATGTATATTTCCATGCTTCTCTTTCATTAGCTATTAAGAGAATAGATAGAGCCCCATATTTATAACCACTCATTTTAGTAATATTAAAAAAACTACACAAAACCCAAGTGGTTAAAATAACTAAATCAGTAATCCGTCACCAAAGGAAAGATCTTCCAAAAAAATCATTAGAATCATAAATATTAATAAATCATTCATTTTTAGTCCTCATTCCTTAGAAGGTTGAGCTAAATCCTTCATTTATTTTAGGCCTATTAGCCTTTGTAACTCCGTCTACAAAACATTTTCCAAGAACATTGCACTAAGATTGCAATAATTATTCCTAAGATTATTTTAGTGCAATAAAGTGGTTTTGTTCAAGGGAGACAAAATTATCAAATCTATTATTTACATTCACGAGATGCTTCACTCTTTGGTTGTTAATAAGAAGGATACATTTATTTTGAAGTTGGACTTGATCAAGGTGTATGGTCGTATTTCTTTAGATTTCTTGATTGAATTGCTAAAACATTGGCTTTGGGGGAAATTTCCTAAAAATAATTAAGGATTTGATCTCAATCATAAAATTATCAAACACCATTAGTGGTTTACATTCTAGATTTTGTAAAAACTCAAGAGGTCTTTTCTAGGGTGATCCAATTTCTCCATTCTTATTTATCTTAATGGAAGACATGTTATGAAGAGGGCTGCAATTTTTTTTCTTGAGAGAATATTTAAGGGTGTTAGAACCAACTCTACCAATGGTCCAATCTCTCACCAATAATTTGTGGATAATATATGGTGATCATAGGTGAAGATTCAACTTTTAAAACTAAAGAGATAAAATTAATTTTGTTCAATTATGAGAAAGTTTCATGTTAGAAGTTTAAAATTTTGAAATGTACTATCATATTTTATGAATGGTCTTGTGCAAAGATGGAAGAATATTTCTAACATCTTAGATTGTCAAATTGGTATCCTTCCTTCTTTATCTGTTGGTTTACCTCTTTTTCAAGGGGTTGTCCCAAATTCCTTTTGGAATGAATCATTAGATAAGTTTCATTTAAATATCATAGTATGGAAATACTATCTTCTAATTCAAGCAAGTAAAATATAATTGATAAAAGGTTCCCTTCAGATTTTTCTAATTTACAGTGTATGAGTTTGCTTAAAATTCCTACAAAATTTGCTAATAAGATTGAAGAAATTTAGGAAAAACATATTTTGTCCAACATATACGAAGAAAAAAATATCCCTTTAGAAGCATGGGACTCAATTTTTAATCCATGAACTAAAGGTGGATGGGGTCTAAGAAATATTAAAGTGTTCAACCTCACTCTAAATGCTAAAGTTACTTAGAGATTGTTGAAAGAAGAAAAAGAGTGGACATCTACAACTTCAGAGAAGTATCTAAATGGCCCAAATGGAAATGTGTTGAATCACAATAATCTTCTCCAAGGATCCTATACTTGGAAAAGTATGAGTTCTATCATATATATATTTTTTTTGATAGATTAATAGCTGGGTAGGGTCATCACCCATTGCATTATATCAGGTATCAAGTTCTATCATATTTATTATTAATAATGGTACAATATGGAAACTTTGGGATGGAACAAAAAAAAATTTGGGAGGATAAATGGATTTTAAACTCCCTCAAGCATTTTGAATTGTCCAATCATATTATTGATTTTTACAAAATATACTTTGGTACCAAAGTGATAAATTGCATTGAAGAGGTTAATGAAGTTAAATTTTGAAATTATGTGGTCATCTAATTGCCTAACATGTAGTGAGATTTTATCCAATGCTATGTGTAGAAACCCCAATTATGATTTTTCAAAGAAAACAATAACACGAGCATGTTATAATACATTCATGTTATGTGTAATCACATAATGTGAGCACGCTATAACATGCTCTTATTGTTATGGGTATGTGCAGGATCATCATGGAAAAAACAAGCCCTTAAGTGACAATAAAAAGACAAAACATTAGAGTTAGACAACTTGACATAAAAATTTGAATAAGTTATCTATATTATTTCAAAAAAATGTGAAAATAAAATCTGTAGCAAATTGAATGTAGTTTCCAAACTACTATAACTTTATTTATTTATTTTAAATCTATTTGTGAAAATTTTAAATTTCAATGGAGTAGTATTTAAATTTCAGGGTAAAAATAAGAAGTAGGTCTTTGTCTGACCACCCTAACCACAATAAAATGAAAATATTTTTTTATGAGCTTTTAGATATAAGTAGAGGACTCATGTCCCAATGTCATGCATATTTTTTTATAATTTTATTCCAAGTAAATAATTAATTATGATTTTTTTATTACAACTTTTAAAAAATATAAAATCTCGTCTGTCTAACCACCTTAACTTGGTAAAAAATTCATGAAATTCAATTTTTTTTTCTTAATCATATATTATGCAAATTATAGAATGTGATGCATGTTTCGGATTCAAAAAATGTGATACCATTTGAAAGTTATGGATGTTTTTCAATTAGCCTATCAATCAGGACTTTATTCGTAATTCTAATAGAAAATGAATAATAATTATTTATTAAATTCAAAGTAAAACATAATTTATATTGGTGGAAAGCTGAGAATCTCCTCTAAAAACCCTTTTCGTTTCATCAATTTTGGGTAAAAAAAAGTCGTCAGCCACATGGGCCATCATATGGCTTACATATCGCACATACCCTTATTTTGGAAATTTCCAAGTCTTTGGCTTGGATTTTTGTTGGGATTCAAACCAAAGGTTTGGAGTTTTTTGAACATCCAAAGACATGTTTTTGCAAATAATAAAAAAATGACATAATCTCAAGTGTGTTCATTATCAGGTTTGCACATGTTTTGATGTCAAGTCAAAAATACCACGATAATGTTAAGCTCTCTCTTAGCTTTCTAACTATTTTTTTTTTCACATTTTGAGTATGTTAAGGTTTTCATATTTAATTTATTTTGTTAGTGTATCCATTTTTATCAAAAACTAATGTGTGGTATTTTTGAATTTATTTTTAACTGTTCATTGAAATTTAAAAAAATTATATTTTTAGAATCTCGACTCCATTCTACACATATTAAAATAAATAAATTGATTTTTGATCTATTTTCAAAAAATTTAGGGGAGAAAATGCTCAATTTTCTATTTTTTAGGATGTGTCTACTTTAAAAATTAATAAAAAATTATATATTCATTAAAAATTAGCAAAAAAATTGGGCAAAAACTAAATGGTGTTAGATAAATTTTCACCGAAGTAATTTTTGAAATACTAATTTTTTTTTAACATTTTAGAAGGGCCACACTAGATGCAATGTTATGTTTTTTTTGAAAAAAATAGGATCACTTTGTGTGGCCCCACTTTTGAACCTCGTAATTTCTACCATTTAAAAAAAATAATAGTTTAGAAAGTAGATTTGGAGCACTACGAATCTTGTTTTTTTTGCATATTCAAATTTTGAGTGTAACTATCTTCAATTTATCATCCAAGGTCAATATTTCCTAATTTAAAAAAAGTGGCCACTTAAGAGTCCCCCTTTTTATTACCCCATCTTTGTGTACTTGCCCCCTAATCACCTTTGATTACATGTTCTTATTTGACTATGACTCACTCTCTTATCTATGTTGCAAGAGTTTCAACCTTTGTCTCCTTGTGTTGTGCAACACGACACTTGGGTTCGTGAGATGGCTTAAAACCACCTCTTGTGGATCTTGGATCTTGTATAAATCCAATGGTTGTATCGTGCATTAATAGGTTGATCTTTTGGTACAATGACAACCACCTATACAACAATTGGTACCAGAGCCAAGGTCACAGGTTCAAACCCCTCACTTGCATTGTGGGATTGTTGGAAGAGTTTTTCCCTTTGTCTCCTTGTGTTGTACAATACGACACTTGGGTTTGTGACATGGCTTAACCACCTCATGTGGATCTTGGATCTTGTATAAATCTGGCGGTTGTATCAGGCATTAACAAGTCAATATTTTGGTGCAATGACAACCACATGTGCAACAATCTCATTCTTGTCAAATAATGATATCTATGATATTGTTTCATGAAATTATGAAGATTTATTTTAAATTACACATTACTTGTTCTCCTTTCCACCTTTTTTTATTACAAACATACAACCAACTAGAAGGGGAAAATAATATTAGTGATAATATTTCATAATTTGCACCGAAGGCGTATCCAATTTGAACAAGACAACGCTAAAATATTCAATCAACAGTTTAAATAAGCTCGAAGATGATTGAAACGTTTGCAGCCATTCGTTTTCCACCGATGCTATTTTTGTTTAATTTTTCCCACCTCCCATGATGATGCTTTAGTCATGTCCATCACCGTCATCCCTCCTTCCATAGTTTTGGTGTGGCTAGGCATCTATGGCTACAAACATTTAATGTTGTTGTTTTCGTCGACTATTTTGGCAGAGCAGTCATTTATGCTTATAATGGCAACAAAATGGTTCATATTCTTTACTGGGGGTAGCTCAAGGAAAAGGAACGTATGCTGATGATTTTTTGCAGCGTAAATGGAAGCATAGATACATCTTAGAACAACTTAAGAGTGGAAAACAACACTCTACAATGTTATACATCTACCTCTGCGAATAACCAACAGAAACAGAGCCCAGCAGAGAAGTTGGCAACAATGGGATTTGAATTTGTGATGCTCCACCTCTAGTCCTGAGCATGAAGGTCGGATCATTCCGCTTACTTTCAACTGCATTCTTGCGGTGTCGATTGCCTCAAAATTTGATGGGTAGAGAATCACCTTTGGCCTCTTTGTTCGGGTACAAACGATTGTTATCGTCACACCACATTACACCCTTCTTGTCTTTGTGTACTATAGTAGGTTCCCTAAACACATCAAGATCTAACTCTCCCCATTGCTCTGAAGACACTGATTCCCTATGAGTGGGGTATGTGGTATCACTGAAAGTAGACTTAATATCAAGCTGGGTGAACCTAACCTCAAGCTCATCCTCCTCTTCATACAGGCACTTGTCCTTCAAGGAACTTTATTCTTCGTATGAGTACAAATACTCGGAATCGACCTCATGGTATTGATGGTTGTTATACACCTATCTCTTCTAATAACCAGAAACATAGCCCAACAAAGACATCTCCTTTTTCATTTGATAAGCACTCCACCCAGAAGTGTGCGGCAGTGGGATTTCAACCCTCGATGCTTCACCTCTAATATGCATGGAATTGGTATGTTGTCGAGGCTATACAACCATTTGAGAGTATTTCTAAAGAGATGTGGTGTTATGAAGTTCAATGATTTTAGGGTATGCACAGAATGGACTTCTTGATAAAGCTCTCGAAATCTTTTGGAAAATGCTTGAAAGGTATATTGACTTGTGGAATGAAATGATTGGGTTCTTTGTCCATAATGGATATTTTGAAGAGCCGATGAAACTTGTAAGTGGATATTTTGATTGGGTTTTAATAATATAAGGGTGCAAATCTAAATGCCCAAGTGAAAGACTAAAAAAATAGGTGTCCAATTGTTGCGCTCGCAAGTTCAAAACTAATGCAGCTTGAATAGCTTTATGTTTCATTTTAGTAACTACAACATTACAAAGGCACAACATTCATAAAGTTTAGTTGAAGGACAATTCAAAATCCTTAATCCTTTAGTTTCCCTAGTCTGAGGGGTTTTATAACAATCAATAGTTAAATCCATTAGCCTCTCCTCTACTAGATGTGTCAGTAATGCACCATTCTGAGCTACAAATACAAATTGTCTTCAATCTTACTATATCTACAAGTTTATACAAAGATACAATAATTTTTAATAAAGTTACAGTAGATTCAAAGAAACAGTAAAAAATGTTCAGAACAAATGGACCCCCCTTGGCTTGAAGTCTTACGGTAGTACATATCTCACAAAATTAAAGTTGTAGATGGCTATTTTATTGCATTGAGAAATCATACGATGCTTCCATTTCTTGCATTTCAAAACATATTCAAGAAAAGAGTTAATATTGGTAGGAATTTTTATGTCCCCTGCCTGATCAACACCATAGTGTACATGCCCCTTTGTGCAACCTAAACTACCTTTTCTAATTTCTTAATAATATAATATCCACCCATAGATGATAGCATCCTTCTAAATTAGAATTTTCAAGTTGTTCCTATATGGTTAATGGATTTTCAATGTCATTGAGGGTGTGGTAGATAATACACGATGTTAAAATAGTCTGAATTTTCGACAGTACTAGTTTTGTGTTTGGTGATTAAGAATGTTGGTTAAGTCAGTACTGGTTGTATTGAGAATTGCACATGATATTTTAAGCACCGGGTTTTTCAAGAAGTAGAGATATTCTATATTGTCAACAACATTAGGGTTGTAATGTGCAATTCCTAAGTTGAAATATAGGTAATGCAAGAAGCTGCAATATTCTGCCTTGTAAACAGAATGAGGATAGGACTGAAGTAGGTTCAGGCTATGTTGGGAAATCTAGATTTAAGTACTACCTTGTCCATGGGTCTCTTTATCATTGGATCTATTTTGGGTAAAGTATAATTTAAAAAAAAAATTGCATTATTTGAATTGCAGGTGAGCTTTTTTGGAGTAATAGTGGTGAAAGCTCATTTATTTATTTTAAATTTTTGTACCTTTTGGTGCCTGCCTACCTTTTCGAGCCACCCAAATAGGGGAGATCCACTTGAGCATGACCATTTTTGGCTTGGTTTGTGGTCCCATGGAAGGATCCCTGCACTCGATTATGTCCAATTTTGGCTATGGTAGTGGTCTCATGGAAGGAGTGCTTCTAACTTTTCTTAGCTACTACTGCCCAAAATTTTTAAGGTTAGTTTGTATGAATATGGTCTTGTGCCACTTCACAAAGCACTATTTGGCTTCCACATGCTGAAATGCAATGAGAATAAAAATTTTGTTTTAAACTTTTTGATAAATTGGAAAAAGAATTACATAAAAAAATGATTGCTACTTAGTAGATGAATAATCTGAACACTTCTCTGTTGTTCTGTGAAATCTCAAATGGCTACTACTTGGCAGATGAATAACCTAAACACTTCACTGTTGTTCTGCAAAATCTCAAGTTCCTCCTCTGACATCTGAAAAAAATTTCTTACTTAAATTCAAAAAACCTTACGAAAGTATGGTCATTCTGACATTATCTTTGGATATGGTCCCATGGTAGTGCCCTAGGCATCTTTTTTTTACTCTAAAGATAGTCCCATGGAAAAAATAAAAATAAAAAAGCAGCTACAGGATTGAAATGAGTCTTTCTTTATAAAAGAGGAGATCCACATATGTAGCTGCGAAGTTGGCTCTTGGGAAAGAGGTTGTGAAAGATTGCTCAGCCTGCTTACAGCAGGGTCCCATATAGCCACTGCTCAAAATTTTTAGGAGATTTCTTGTGGATAGTGAGCTCATGATTGTTTTACTTGGTTGTTTTAAGTAACTACCATTCTATTGCATGTTTATTTTAAGTAATTACCACTCTTTTGAGTTTTTGGAATTACTAAATTTTGGAGGTAAAAATTTAAAGGGAAAATAAAAAGGGAGGGAAGACTAAAATATGCAGGAATGTGACAAATTTGTGGTTAACCAGTATAGAATATTCCAAAATATTTCTTTCCCTCTCTCTCCTTTTCTATATATTTATCTCTTTCCATCTCCATATCTATCTCCTTTAATCTTCCATCTCCATCTATCTCCCTTTCCTCTCTCTTTCTCTTTCTCTCCATCTCCATCTCTCTTCCCCCCTCTATCTCTCCTTCTCTCTCCCTCTCTCCCTATTGTAAACATAATGTGACCCTTTTGGTAATGGAGCATGATTATCTTTCCTTATTAAAATGTTTTATTTTTTGGATCCTTGTAAGTGGATACATAATTGATTTGAAGCTACCACTTCTCCTTTAAATGACCTACTAATTGATTTGATGTACTAGCACAAATTTATGAAAAAAAATTGACTAGATTTTTTCCTAATTGACCTTCCACACCTCTTCGGCGTACCCATTGCACACCAAGGTGCAATAGCTAGTTATGATTATAGGATCTCTCCAAGGATCCTACACCTTGTTCTCATGGTTAATGTGAACCACTCATGATTATATATTGAGTGTGTTAATTTATATATTGTCTCCTTCATAATTAGATATTAATTTTTATTTATTAGTTTTTCTCCTTTGTATCTATATTTTTATTTATTCAATTATTTTTTATTAAAGGCTAAAATAGGTTTTGAAATGGCCTTGAATTTTTTTAAAACAATGAGAGATAATAATAAACACAAAAATGTAGAAAAGCATTCACACTTATGTAAAAAACAAATTCGTAAACCTAAAAAATTACCACTAATTTTTTTTCTTCTTATTTGTCCTTAAATTATTAAGTGTTCATTCATTTGTATACTTAGGTACTTTTGTCCATACGAGATAGAAATATGTCCATTTGAGACAGGAATCCATCCATGCAAGACAAGGTTTCATGTATCATTTTGGGATAGGCATCTAACCAAATAGGGTAGGAATTTATCCGTAAAGGATATGAATATGCTTTGGCTAGAGACTTAGACTCATTAGGACCATCTAGGTCTAGAATCACTCTCTAAAGAATACACTCCCCTATTGAGAGTGTACCAAGGTCATTTTCTTTAGGAGTATATATATATAAATAATTAGCTTGATTAATGCCTCGAAATTTAGACTAAAGCCTCAAGGAGTCAAGAGAATCCATCTGGGATTCTTTTTGAGCAAATAAATAATATATTTTTTCTTAAAATTTATGTTAGAGATTTCTTCCCTTAGTCAAAATATTTTCTTGAATTATTAAATTATCTTGTATTAGTAATCAAGTTAAGATAATATTTATTAGATAAACTGTAAGCCCCATACTCAAACACTTGAGTACTGGGAACATCCTTTGTTTCCTAGAATGTGTACATACCCTGCTTCTCAATGGGATCATGACATAAATATGTATTTTTATTTTCTACTCTAAATTTGATGTGAATTAATGTGTGGGTACACATCCCTTTCTAGGGTACCTTTCCCCCAGATATTTCCTCTACGATTGCTAACTATGAAGGGACAAAATAGTTATAAGTAAATAGTCACCGTGATTATTACTTGTTTCCTAAAATAAACTAATGCCTAGTCATAAAATAACATCACCTTTGAAACAATTAAAACTAATGTTTCATTCTCATGATTAAATATACAATAAAGTAAAAATTATAGCAAAAAAATTAAATAAAAGTTTATTGAATCCTACAAGGAGGTTTACTATGTTGAACTAGCATATTTTTGGCGCATTTGATTAATCTTTTTAGATTATCAATCCAAGAGGGATTACCCATCTCTTGGATTTTTAATATCATCCAGATGTCCCTTATTTCTCCTTAGCTATTTAAGGGATGGTGCTACATATGCCATTATTGTAGCTTTGTTAGGTTATAGATTTAGTAGTTGAAAATGTGATTAAATTATCCATAAATGTGAGCTAGAGACACCATTGATACTAAACACTACTAGTTTTGATTTTAATTACTTGTTTAGTTTTTTCTTACTAAAAATGATACTAATTATTTACAAAGTAAATTCTACTAATTGATTGAAAATAAAAAATATTATTTACATAAAATAAAATAAAACTAATACTAATTGTTAACTTCAAATTATTTTGGAAGAAAAAAAACTAACAAACAAATAAACTAAACTAATACTAATAAACTTATCTACTTAATTACATACTTTTAAATAAAATAAAAGCTAAATAATTGCAACTAAAATTTATCTATTTCTTTTCTTAAAAATAATCACTAATAAATTAATTTATTTCTTATTTAATTTTGAAAATAAATGCTCAATTCTTTTGAAAATTATCAACTAATTCCTTTACCTTGAAGTAAAATGCTAAATTTATTGATTTTCCTTTGAAAAAATAAATTTATCTAAATAAAGTAGAAACTAATAATACTAAGCTAATAATCTAGTAATTTATGTACCAATTAGCAAATAAAATGTAAGAATTATTTAGTTTAAGACAAACATTTACATGAAGATGTGCATTTTTTAATAAAAGATATTTTAGAAAATATTTATTGATGATTTGATTGGCTGAAGAGGTTTGATTAATTTTTGAAACCTTCACTCATTCAAGAAAGCTTTGAAATAATAATAAATAATAAAAATTTATTAGTTTTAAAAATTTACTATATACTAGTGAGCATTTTTCAAGTAATAAAATATTAAAGGTTTAAATGCTTTTTGTATTGGAGTGGTACGTTTAGTAATAAATTTAATGACATGGGAGGCATTAATGAAAATTACTTAAAATCCCATTTGATGCATGTACCTTCCAACCAATTACAAGTTAGAAATTTTCAAGGATAAACAAAATATAATTAGTTTCAAATGTGAACATCCTATGGTTTTTCATCTTGTTTAATTATTTTTTCATTCTTATTATCTTTTTTTTTATGGATATATATCCTAAATAATAATGATAATAATTATATAATAAAAATTCATTATTAATGATTACTAATAGTGAATATTGTATGAATTGTTATATAAATATATAATAAAATAATCATTAATATATTATACTAAATATAATATATTATAATGAATATTAATGATAATATATTAATAATATAGAATAATTATTAAATATAATTGTTTGTTTTCCCAGTGTAATATGGTTAAATAATAAGTATTACCCAAAAACATGCATCCTGTCATTTGGAAAACCCACTTCTTTGTCCAAGGGAATTGCAAGATTGACCATGGATAGAAATAATATACTATAATGAATATTAATGATAATATATTAATAATATAAAATAATTATTAAATATAATTGCTATTTTTTAAAGTGTCACAATATGGCATCATGCCATTCACATGGTTTGGAAAACCCATTTCTTTGTCCCACGAAATTGTGACATTGACCATGGATAGAAATTTTGAATAATAAGTATTACAGTCCTAAATAATAAGTACTAAATAAGTAGCATTAAATCATTAATTAAATATAAATTTATATTTCTATTATATTATAGAATAAATTTATTTAAAATATAATAATATATATTATAATAAATATTATAATATATATAAATTACTACACATTTATATATTAATATAAATAATATAATATTATTTATTCCTATAATATATATAATATTAATATATATTAATTATTAAAAAATATTATAGTGGGTGGATGGGTGGGCATCCTTCTGCATAAATGTTTTGGAAAGACCGAGGCAAACACAAGATGTAGTAGTTTATAGTGAGTTGGGTGGTTGATGTCGCGAGGGTGGCAGCCAAGTCAGCTACAACTTGGTATTCTCATAATCAACTAAACTTGCAGTCTTGTCACCTTAATTATGAGAATGCAGGGCATCATACGATGCCCACACCTGACTTTTTTGAATGAATTCACAATCTTTCCTTGGGATTACCTCATGTCTCCATGAGGCTGCTTAATTCTATTTTCTGCTTAAATTTAAGCAAAAGGGGTGTTCCCATGCATAAATTTTATTTTTGGGAAAGGATAATTTGGAATCTTTTCCTATTTTAGTGGAGCCACTACTTTAGGAATTGAAAATAAGCTATGGAAAAAGAGGGGGGGTTGGAAATAAGCAGCAACTGCATATTTTTAAAAATCTCCATGGCTCCACAAATTTCTTTCCCTCTTTTTCAATATTTGATTTGATTTTTCTTTTTCTAAATTTTTATTGTACAAATTATTATTAATACTATTAATATAAATTTAAGTTGTCTGCTTAAAAATAAGAAAAAAACTAAGCATTCATGGGGCCATCAGCTCCACAAATAACTCCTAAATAAGTTGAGCAGTGGCTGCTAGCCAAAATAACCTAAGCAACCGCATGGAGACATGAGGTTATACATGCAATTTGGCATGCATGAGTTGGTCATAATTCATGATCCAATAGACATGCAGGGGTGACGTGGAATCATTGGCATTTACTTCCATTGGATTGTATGTTTGAAAGATGAATGGTGTTTGGAATGAAATCATTGCATATCAACTTGGTGGTTGCATCTGAACTTAATAAGAAATAGGGATGTTATGGAGCCTAAATTTAGAGGTTCGACATGTCCATTTAATAAGGTCCTTGGGTTTTAGTTGCAGGTTGGAGCCTTCCATAATTGACATAATTGATCAAGAATAACTTGTGCCTGACGTACTCAAACATCACACTTGCATCTAACACATTCTTAGAGGGGAGAAGTTGGGAAAACTTGGTTTATTTTTGGAATTTTAGGTGTGTGGTTTGTTGATGGGTGTTTTTGTGCTTCTCAACATAGGGTGATCCCACAATACTGGTTTACAATTTTTGGGCAAACTGGACACTGAAGTGATTTTTTTAACTAAATCTTCACTTTCGGGCTCCCATAGCAGCTAAACTGTGAGGAATTTGAAGATGACATAAATTAGTGATTTGTGACATTTTTTCTATAGATTCTAAATATATTTTTTCAAAAAAATTAGAAGTAGATTGCACTTCTTTTTCCATCTCCTTCGAAAAGTAGCTTTTTTCACAAAACAACAATTTTAAGGAGTGGCGCTCACTGTATACAACATAACTTTTTTTGTATGAAGGATAAAATTCTATTTTTTATGAATTTAGATTTGTAACTACGATATCTCGCACTTTCATTTGCTTTCATAGCCTTTTATTAATTTTTTTTCCTTAATCAAGTTTCAAAGTCAAACCAATTACAATTGAAACATAGATGAAATGTATACAACATAACTCTTTTTGTATGTATCAAAATTCAAATTTATTTATTTTAATTGATCAAGGACATCAATACCCAACCTAGACATATTTTTTTAAAAATTATTTTGATAATTTGCTATTTTTCCACATGTGCAGAACATAGAGCTTGTTTTTTGGTGAAAAACCAATGTTTAATAAAACTCTAAAAAAACACACATAATAAAACCAAAACATATTAAAATTATATTCATTGGATAGGTCATTCCAAGGACTACCATGATCATTTGAAATAAATTTTAAATGAATTCATTTGATCCCCCAAAAGGTAGATCAAAAGTTATTTTTTATCAACATTTTGATAGGTGTAAAAGAGACTCATTTGTAGGTATGGTTTAAAACTAGCAGAGTTCTATCAAAGGGGGTTTGATCTAAGGTGGTTTGATCAAACACTCTTCAATTCAAATAACAAAAAAGTAAATTTTAAAGGCTTAAATCATTATATTTTCTGAAAATATGTGATTTCAACAAAAATCAAAATCTCCCAAAAATTATAAACCAGCTTTGTGGGATCATCCCATAGGTAATACATAAGTGCATCACCTCTCTTGAAAGGTAGAAATATGCAAACTAGTTGTAAGCTACTACCTCAAGATCTCTCGGGTGTTAGGTCATGACTTGCTTGGGATATCTCAATTGGTTTTAGGTGATTTGCTAGTAATCACAAGGCAGCCTTATGGGTGTTAAGTTGCAGGGAAATTGGGTCTTTAAATGGAGTTCTCAAGAATTCGAATTGATGTGCAGTTGCTGCAAGTTCAAAACAACAATCTGGACACCATTTTTTATCACCAGATTTGGCTTTGCAATGATGCTTGAACCTTGCCTAAACTACTATTTCAAAGAAAGATCAAAAGGGAAGGGAGAGAAGAAAGTTCCTAGACTTGAAACTATCAATGAACAATGACAATGGAGAGCGCTATAGTGGATAGCCTTCCTAAAACTAAGTTCCACTTAACCAAATCAACTTACAGTATCATGAAACCAGTGCTATCTTCCAAGGTCTACATATTTTCAACCATTCATTCACAATGCAACATGAATAAAAGATGAAGTTTAAGTGCAACAATTGATTTATGTTCAAACTAGCTTTGCACTGATATTTATCATCAACAAAGAACAAAAATCATGAACAAGGAAGGGCATAAACATAGTAGAATTCTTCGAAATCAATGAACAACATTTACTAATCTACTAAAACATGAAAAACACATAGAACATCAAAGTGAATCTACTTCCAATCTAACAAATATGAGGAGAAGAATCATTAAACATGAATGGAACTCAAGAATCCACCAAAAACAATGAATTTCTATTAAAGTTTTAGCAACATGTCTTTGTTGCACTTCTCTTTTGGTATTTGTCCTTGATGTCAAAATTGTGTTTCAAATTGGCATCTTGGTGATTAATTATTAGTGGCATTATTGCTTACATTCTGATGGATTATCAGTGGCATTATTGTTTAGATTCAGATGGTTGGCACTCTTGCTCATATTCAGTTTTGGCATACTTGGTTTTCGCTTCAAAATTGTGATGATGGTTTTGATGGTACTGATCTTTTGATCCCTTGTGCAAATTACAAGGTATCTTGTTTACAGGGTTATGATTTTGAGTTTAGGTTGATAATGGAATTCATAGCATTTTTTTTTCAGGTGAGATGTTCAATTCAGTTGAGGTTTTGATCACATTTGTAGGACAAGTGGTTTGATAGGTTTGACACTTTGAGCTATATTGTGCTAAGGTGATCTCTAGTTTTTCATTTTGTATATTTGTCTGTGACCATTCCTTCATTTCATATATCTATATATATAGCTTTGGCTTACATGTGTTTACTATGGTAATCATTGTGACATTATTCATGTTTCATTCATATGTCATATTTTTATTACATGGAAAAGGTAACTCAACTTGGGCCTCTATTTTTTTGAAATTTGTTTTGACTTGTCTAAAGTCATTATGAATTATTTGTGATTTCAGCCAAAGGTTGATTATGGGTATAATGTAAAGTCACTTTAAAAAGTGACAAGGCATCATATTTTGGGCATATAAGGTGGTCGACATTTGTTTTAAAAGGTCATGCAAATTATTAAAGTGTTAATGGTGTCGACTTGGTAATCGAGCACCACTGGATGAGTTCTCATCGATAAACATTTATTTTTGTTCACATGTTTAGTTGGTAGTGACAATATTATTATTTTTTTGCTTGGTGATATTGGACAGTTGGTAAACACGTGGAATTCAACATAGCTTATTATGTTGTTGGTGCTTTTGGATTTCAAAATGATTACATTTGTGTTTGTGGATTCCAAATGATTTTTTTTTACTAAGGGCTCGGTGGTAAAGAGAAATAGGGAAAGGAAAACATTGTTATGTTTTGAACAACTGAACCCTAACTGCACTTCCATGAGGTAATTTAAGTGATTATTGACATCACGACTTTGCTCGAACTTGAGGTCTCAAAGATGGGAAATCAATTGGTGATTTCTTTGGTGGAATATTTTCAAGTTGAAAGGTGGAAGAGCTATGGTGAGACAACTATGATGTATTTACACAAACAAATGGTAATATTTTGGCTGCCATGACAGGTATTTGGTTTTCATTTCATAAGATATTGTGCTCATCTAAATCTTAACTATTTGGTGTTTAAGATTTGGTTGAAGATTCAGTTTCAATTTGGTAACCCAAGTTTATACTCAAGTTTTTCTAATATTCAATGCTTTTCATAAAAAAATTAGTGATTATTGCTCAAACCCATTATGGGTATCATGATTTAACTACTTGTTTTACAAATTTGTAAAAACCTTGGTTATTGTGGATTCGGGTTTTTGAAAAGGATAATTGTTCTTTTGTTCTTGGTATAAAATAAATGGCAGTAAGCCATTATGGTGTTGAGATTTAGAGAAAGAAAAAGAGTGAATATTGATTGTAAGATTGAAAGTAAAAAGAGGGCTTCATTGTATATTGTCTCTGGTTTCTAAAATAGAGAATCATATTTGGATTTGTGTGAGAGAGATTATTTTCTTGTACTGTTGCAATAAGTACATTGTGTTGGGCATTATTGAAACAAATCTTTTTGTATTCTGTTATGATTTTGTGACTACAGATACTTATTGCAGTTATAAGGTCCTAATAGGTTGCAATATCATTAGGGTATTGTTACAAAATAATTTGGTGCTTCTAATTTGAAGTGGGTGCTTCATTTTATTGTAGGAGTTGATGCTCCACATTATGATTGATTTGGTGCTCTGAAAAATATTGTAATTAGATTTTGAAATCAAGCCTGCAAGGCATTTTGGAGTGGTTTTTCTACCCCAAGAGGGTTTTCCAATCGAAAATTTATGTGTCACTCTTTTGTGTGATTTGTGTCTATCTTGCATAATTTTCCTTCTACCATTTATGCTAAGTTAGTTTCTTCAAATTCTCTTATACTTTTTCATTGTTCAATTTCATCTAAATTCTCTTGATTCAGTTGTTAATGTGCAAAGTTTAAATGTTATTCTCTGTCATCAGAAAGTATGGTTTCCTTGCAAAAGAAAGCATTAAAAAATTTGTTCACTCAACATTATATGAACAATATGTTAGAGTAAAGGTCTTAACTTAATTATGTTGATTAAGTTACCTTTATTCCCTTCTTAAGATTTCACGTTAGTTTGCATAAAGTGACATTTAATAATTATATTAATTATTAAATGTTTTCCTATTAGGGCTTCTATTAGGGTTTTTCCTATTAGGGTTTTATTAGGGTTTGCATGATCTCCTTTTTATAAGGATTGATCCCATTGTATTTTATATCAATTCATTCTCTCATTCTCTCTGATATATACATTTTCAGTTTTCAGAGAACCCTTGCTTGTTTGTCTCCATCTCTTCTTTTGTGACAGGTTATTTGCATGTAGGTGATCTTCGGGGTTTGTGAAGTTGTATTTTCTCAACTCCTACACAATATACATCTTTCTTTAACAGGATTTGTTAGGCATTCATTTTGTAGTTGATTGAGTAATTTGTCTTATCATTTAAAGTTCAACTTTTATATTGCATATATTAAGCTACATTCTGATCAAGTTTAAAAATGTTGAGATTTGCATTTCATGTCATAAGAGTTTTAAAAAAATATATTACTCTAATTCACCCCCCTCTCAGAGTAATTCCACTTCCAACAATTGGTATTAGAGTGCAGGTTCCTCTATTCAGGTCTAACCAACCTAGGATTGATTATGGTCTTGGAGTCTATTTAAAAATGTCTCAAGCTCATGAAGGCACATCTATGAATAGAGCTCCATTATTTGATGGAACAAATTATGTTTTCTGGAAGATTAGAATGGAAACATATCTGACTTCTATTGATCTTGATGTTTGGAGTATAGTTTTAACTGGGTACACTATACCAACTACATTGCCCACATCTACTGATGAAAAGAAAAAATATGAAACCAATGCTAGAGCGAAAAATTCTCTCTTGTGTGTATTGACTAAAGATATCTTTATCAAATTAATGCATTGCACTTCTGCTAGGGATATTTGGATTAAAATTGAAACCATTTATCAAGGAAACAAAAAATTTAAACAATAAAAAGTTCTTACTCTAAAACATCAATTTGAGGAAATAAAAAATGAAGGATGATGAAAAGGTAGCTGATTATATCTTGAAATTTGATGAAATTGTCAATGCTATGAAAGGGCTAAGAGAAGAACTAAAATAATTTGATGTTGTAACCAAGATTATCAAAACTTTACCAAATAAATTTGAAGCTAAGGTTGCTACTCTTGAAGAAAAGAAACACTTTGACTAGCTTACCTTAGACAGTTTACAAGGCACTCTGATTGCCTATGAAATGAGAATAAATATAAACAATTCCTCTAGAAAAGAAATTTCCTTTAAGGAAGAAAAGAAAGATTTATCTAATGATAGTGATTTTGATTTATCAGATTCTAAAGAAGCTCTTCTAGTCAAGAAACTAAAAAAGAAGTATAAGGGTAATATGACCTTTACATGTTTTACTTGTGGTAAGCTTGGACACTTTTCTGCTAAATTTCCTTATGTTGATCAGTCTTATGAGGATGAAAAACCAGAAAAACAACATAGGAAAAAGACTTATTATCCTAAAAAGAAGTTTAACTTCAAACTGAAAACTAGTCTCTTTTCAAAAGAAGACTCAGATATTGAGTCAGATGACTCACTCGATGATGAAGACTTAATTTTATTTATGGCTAAAGTATAAACTTAAAAAAATTCAAACAAAGAATCAAAAAAATAGTCTGAAGTAGAAAACTATGAAATTGAATTGCTTTGTGCTCTTCAAGAAATAAAAAGATTAAAAAAACATATTTCCTCTCAAGAGCATAGTCCAGAAAGTTTGGTCACTGGCTTACAAATTGAACTTGATGATTCTAAAAGAATGGTGGATACTCTCCAATTTGTTCTTGTTGATAAAGATAAAGAGATTCAAAATCTTGAACAACAAGTTGTCAATCTTAAAAAACAAGTTGAAGGTTATGAAAGTACTATTCACTTGAGTGATATACTTGGGAAACAAAAATAACATAAATATATGATCGGTATTGGATTCAATACTAGTGAGTGTTCAAAACCTTTAAATCAGAACTTTAAGGAAACTGATAAGAAGCAACCATTTGAGCATAAACAAACCAATTTCAAGTTTAATGCTTTCTTTCATGGTTATTGCTTCTTTTGTAATAAGTTCAGACACAAAGTAAGTAATTGTAGGATAGTGATGTCTAGAACACCAAGATTTGGTCAGAAAAAATTATTTGGCTTTCCTTTAATACTATTAGGTGTTTCACATGCAATACTATTGGTCACAAATTCAAATAGTGTAAACAAGGTAAACATATCACTGAAAAAGTTTGCAAACCCAAGTTTGTTCAAAACATAGAACAATCCATGCTTGTCCAAACTACTCTTCTTTCCAAAAAGAAGGCATTGTGGGTTATGGATAGTGGTTGTTCCAATCACATGAAAGGAGATAAGGAAAAATTTATTAAGCTTGAAGATTATTCAGGAGGTTTTGTAAAGTTTGGAGACAATACAAGAATTGAGATTAAAGGTAAAGGCTCTCTTCTTCTAAATGATGACACACCTATTTATGATGTGTATTATGTAGAAGGCCTTAAACACAATCTTTTAAGTGTTATTTAGATTATTGACAATGGTTATAATGTTATATTCAACTCACAAGGCTGTGCTATAAAGAAAAAATCTGGTAAAATAGTTGCAACTGGATTAAGAACAAAAGATATTGTTTACAATCTTCTTGATCCTTCCAATCATGAATGCAATGAAGGCATATGTCTTATGGGTCAAGTTGAAGAAAATTGGTTATGGAATAAATGATTAGGGCATGTGAAGTTTGATAATCTGATTAGAATCAACAAAAATCAGAATGTGAGAGGTTTGCATGTTCTAAGCAAACCAAAAAATATTGTTTGCAAAGAATGTCTAAGAGGTAAACAAACAAAGGTTAGTTTTAAATCAAAAGAGCATGTTTCAGCTAAATCTTTGCAGCTCGTACACACTGATCTGTGTGGTCCTACTAGGACAAGGTCTACAAATGGTGAGCAATATTTCATGTTATTTGTAGATGACTACACAAGAACGGTTTGGGTAACCTTTCTCAAACATAAGTTAGAAGCCTTTGAAAAATTTAAAATCTTTCGATAATTGGTTGAGAAAGAAGTTGATATGAAGCTTAAATGATTGAGGTCAAACAAGGAAGGTGAGTTTACCTCTCAATAACTCATTGATTATTGTGAGAAACATGGCATAAAAAGGAAATATTCTGCTGCAAGAACACCTCAATAGAATGGGGTTGTTGAGAGAAAAAAACAAAATAGTGAAAGAGATGGCAAGGACAATGCTAGATGAAGCAAAACTGCTAGACAAGTACTAGAAAGAAGTTGTTCATACAATTGTTTATATTTTGAACAAAGTACAAATTAGAATGAAATCCAATTTCACTCCATATGAACTTTGGCATGGTAAATCTGCCTCAATTAAATACTTCAAAATCTTTGGGTGTAAATGTTCTATCAAAAGAGATGATGAACATTTAGGCAATTTTCAATCTAAATCTGATGAAGGTATCTTTTTAGGATACTCCACTCATAGTAAAGCCTATAGGTATTTCAATAAGAGGCTGAATAAGATTGTTGAATCTGTTAATGCCAAATTTGATGATAAATTTCTTCTAGATGATGATCATGTGCAAGATGTTGACGAGGAATTTATGGTAGTTATTGACATTTCTCCCAAATCTAATGAAGTAGTTAATATACAATAGGAGAATGCTTCAAGCTCTAAGGTAGTAACTCCTCCAAAGACACCCTCCAAGATTATTATCAAGAATCATCCTCAAGATCTAATCATTGGGGATAGAGATGCTAGGATCTTAACAAGAAGAAGGGCAAAAGTTGATGAGCAAGCACAATTTGCTCAACATTTTTGTTTGGTAACTAATTTTGAGCCTAAAGTTGTTTTTGATGCTTTAAATTATGATTGTTGGTTGAAAGATATGTAGGAAGAGATCGCCTAGATTAAAAAGAATAAGACTTGGGAACTAGTCCCAAGACCTAATGATAAAAATGTTATTGGTGGCAAATGTGTTTTTTAGAAACAAATTGGATGAATGTGACAAAGTAGTGAGAAATAAAGCACGATTTGTGTGCAAAGGGTATGCACAACAGGAAGGTATAGACTTTGGTGAAACTTATGCACCTGTTGCTCATATTGAATCAATTAGAATTTTCTTAACATACTCTTGTTTCAAGAATTTTAAGGTTTACCAAATGGATGTCAAAACTGCATTCTTGAATGGTTATCTTGATGAAGAGGTATATATGGAAAAAACCTGAAGGTTTTGTTGCAAAATAAAAATCTGATCATGTGTATAGGTTGAAAAAGGCCTTGTATGGTCTTAAACAAGCTCCTAGAGCTTGATATTTGAGATTGGATGCACACTTAACAACAAATGGATTCAAAGAGGTGGTGTTGACAAAAATCTCTATGTTAGAGTTGAAGGTGATGATGTTATAGTTGTTGAGGTTATGTAGATGACATAATCTTTGGCTATGAGAATGATGCTTTGTCTAAATTGTTTTCAAATATTATGGAATCTGAATTTGAAATTTCAATGTTAGGTGAACTAACATTCTTTCTATTGCTCCAAGTTTTACAGCTTGAACAAGGAATATTTTTGTCACAAAAAAAATATGCCAAAGAGATGTTGAAAAAGTTTCAAATGGATGAATGTCATCTTGTGAGGACACCTATGGTAACTGGTTGTAAGTTGTCTAAGACTGATGATTCTCCTGATGTTGATCAAAATGAGTATAGGTCAATGATTGGCAGCTTGTTATACTTGACTGCCTCCATACCAGATTTAATGCAAGCATGTGCATGGTCTCTGGATTTCAATCTGCACCAAAACAGTCCCATCTTACGACTATAAGAATAATATTCAAGTATATCCAAGGTACTCTTGATTTTGGTTTATGGTATCCTAGAAACAATGATTTTACTTTGACAATTTTCATTCATGTTGATTGGGCTGGTTGTTTAGATGAAAAAGAAAAGCACCAGTGGTGTAGCATTTTATCTCGGCGATTGTCTTGTTGCTTGGCATAGCAAAAATCAAGATTCTATTTCATTATCAACAACTGAAGTTGGATACATTGCAGCTAAATCTTATTGTAATCAACTTATTTGGATGGCTCAGACATTATTAGACATGGGTATTGATGTTGCTAAACTTGTCTCTATTTTTTGTGATAACACAAGTGCAATTAATTTATCTAAAAATCCTGTTATGCACTTAAGGACTAAAGAAATTGCAATTAAGTTTCATTTTCTGAGGGAAAGTTTTTTGGCTAATGAGGTAACCATGCAGTATGTTTCCACACAAGCACAAGTAGCAGATAGTTTTTTAAAGCCTTTGGCTAAAGAAGTCTTTGAAGGGCTTCATTCTCAGTTGGGAATTGTCTCTCAATCGTTGCTTTCTTAAAATCCATCATTTGTTGAGGGGGAGCTTTTTAGCTCTCTAAGTAGCTTCTTGTTTCTTCATATGACTTTGCTGCTTCATGCTATATCTATAGTTGTTTTCATTCAGTTTTGTTGCACTTCTCTTTTGTTGTCCCTTTGTCCTTGTGAGAAAAAGGGGGAGAAGAGTTTGTTGAGTGTTTTGGTTTCAAATGACATATTTTTTGCCATCAAGGACAAAGGGGGAGTTTTTTGCACTTCTCTTTTGGTATTTGTCCTTGATGTCAAAATTGTGTTTCAAATTGGCATCTTGGTGATTGATTATCAGTGGCATTATTGTTTATGTTTTGATGGATTATTAGTGTCATTATTGTTTACATTCAGATGGTTGGCATTCTTGTTCATATTTATTTTTTGCATACTTGGTTTTCCCTTCAACATTGTGATGATGGTTTTTATGGTATCGATCTTTTGACCCCTTGTGCAGATTACAAGGTATCTTCTTTACAGGGTCATGATTCTATTTTCAGGTTGATAATGGAATTCACAGGGTTTTTGTTTTCAGGTGTGATGTTGAATTTAGTTGAGGTTCAAATCACATTTGTAGGACAAGTGGTTTGACATGTTTGACATTTTGAGATATATTGTGCTAAGGTGATCTATAGTTTTTAATTTTGGATATTTGTCTATGACCATGCCTTCATTTCATATAGCTATATATATAGCTTTATCTTACATGTGTTTACTATGGTCATCATTGTGACATTATTCGTGTTTCAGGGTATGTGCAAGATCATGATGGGCCAAAAAGTGGCGATATGTAAGCCATATGATGACCCATGTGGTTGACGACTTTTCTTTTACCCAAAATTGATGAAACAAAAAGGGTTTTTAGAGGCGATTATCAGCTTTCCACAAATATAAATTATGCTTTAATTTGAATTTAATAAATAATTATTATTCATTTTCTATTAGAATTACGAATAAATTCTTTATTGATAGGCTGATTGAAAAACATCTATAACTTTCAAACGGTATCACATTTTTTGAATCTGAAACATGTGTCACATTCTATGTTTTGCATACTATAGGATTAAAAAATAATAATAATAATTTCATGAAGTTTTGACCAATTTAAGGTGGTTAGACAGACGAGATTTTATATTTTTTAAAAGTTGTAATAAAAAAATCATAATTAATTATTTACTTGGAATTTTTTTCTAAAAAAATATGCATCACATCGGGACATGAGTCCTCTACTTATATATAAAATATTATAAAAAAATATTATCATTTTATTGTGGTTAGGGTGGTCAGACAGACACCTACTTCTTATTTTTACCCTGAAATTTAAATACTACTCCATTGAAATTTCAAATTTTCACCAAATAACTTTTTTTTTTTTAATAAAGGTCTAGTAGTTTAGAAAGTACATTCAATTTGCTACAGATTCTTTTTTTACATTTTTTTGAAATAATATTGATAACTTATTCATTTTTTACGTCAAGTTGTCTAACTCTATTTTTTTGTCTTTTTATTACCACTTAAGGGCCTATTTTGTCCATGATGATCCTGCACATACACTTCATTCATATGTCATATTTTTATTACATGGCAAAGGTAACTTAGCTCGAGCCTCTCTTTTTTTGAAATTTGTTTTGACTTGTCTAAAGTCATTATGATTTTTTTTTTATTTCAGCCAAAGGTTGATTGTGGACATAATGTAAAGTCACTTTAAAAAGTGACAAGGCATCATCTTTTGGGCACATAAGGTGGTCAAAACTTGTTTTAAAATTTCAAGAAAATTATTAAAGTGTTAATGGTGTTGACTTGGTAATTGGGCTCCACTAGATGAGTTCTCATCGATAGACATTTGTTTTTATTCACATGTTTAGTTGGTAGCGACATTATTATTATTTTGTTGCTTAGTGATATTGGATAGTTGGTAAACACATGGACTTCAAAATAGCTTATTATGTTGTCGGTGTTTGTGGATTTCAAAATGATTACATTTGTGTTTCTGGATTCCAAATGATTTTGTTTTTTGACCTAGGGCTCAGTGGTAAAGGGAAATAGGGAAAGGAAAACATTGTTATGTTTTGAATAGTTGAACCCTAATTGTGCCACCATGAGGTAGTTTCAGTGATTATTTGCATCATGAATGAGAATCTTTGCTTGAACTTGAGGTCTCAAAGATGGGAAATTAGTTGGCGATTTCTTTGGTGGACTCTTTTCAAGCTGAAAGGTGGAAGAGTTGTAGTGAGATAGTCATGAAGTCATTACACAAACATATGGTAATATTTTGGCTGCCATGATAGGTATTTGGTTTTTATTTCACAAGATATTGTGATGGTCTAAATCTTAACTGTTTTGTGTTTAAGATTTGGTTGAAGATTTAGTTTCAGTTTGGTAACCTGAGTTTATACTCAAGGGTTTTTCTGATCTTCAATGTTTTCATTGAAATGTTAGTTATTGCTCAAACCCATCATGGGTCTCATGATTTCACTACTTGTTTTACAAATTTGTAAAAAAACTAGTTATTATGGATTCAGGTTTTCGAAAAGGATAATTGTTCTTTTGTTCTTGTTATAAATTAAATGGCAGTAAGCCATTATGGTGTTGAGATTTTGAGAAAGAAAAAGAGTGAATACTCATTGTAAGATTGAAATTAAAAAGAGGGCTTCATTATATATTGTCTCTAGTTTCTAAAACAGAGAATCATATTCGGATTTGTGTGAGAGAGATAATTTTCTTGTATTGTTGTAGTCAATACATTGTGTTGGGTATTATTCAAAAAAATATTTTTGTATTTTGTTATGATTTTGTGACTGCAGATACTTATTGCAGTTATAAGGTCCTAATAGCTTGCAATATTATTAGGGTATTGTTACAAAATAATTTGGTGCTTCTAATTTGAAGTGGGTGATTCAGTTTATTGTAGGAGTTGATTCTCCATATTATGATTGAGTTGGTGCTCTAGAAAATATTGTAATCAAATTTTGAAATCAAGCCTGCAAGGCATTTTGGAGTGGTTTTTCTACCCCAAGAGGGTTTTCCACTCGGCAATTTATGTGTCACTCTTTTGTGTGATTTGTGTCTATCTTGCATAATTTTTCCTTCTGGCATTTATGTTGAGTTAGTTTCTTCAAATTCTTTGATACTTTGTAATTGTTCAATTTCATCTAAATGCTCTTGATTCAGTTGTTAATGTGCAAATTTTAAAAGTTATTCTCTGTCATTAGAAAGTATGGTTTCCTTGCAAAAGAAAGAATTAAAAAATTTGTTCACTTAGCATTATATGAACAATATACATCTTTCTTTAAAAGGATTTGTTAGGAATTCATTTTGTAGTTGATTGAGTAATTTTTCTTATCATTTAAAGTCCAAATTTTATATTGCATATATTAAGTTACATTCTGATCAAGTTTAAAAAGGTTGAGATCTAAATTTCATGTCATAAGAGTTTTTAAAAAATATATTACTCTGATTCACCCTCCCTCTCAAAGTAAATCCTCTTCCAACAATCTTTATAGCAATTCAACTATCTTTTGAAAATGAGAGGAGATCCCCTATTTATAGTGCACAAAAATAAAAATGAGTGGCCAAGATTTAATCTCATCGTGTGGCCAAGATTCACTACAAATTAGGGTTTCACCTACCCTCAATATATTATAATTTAAAATAAATTTTGTCTTTTAGTCTTTTTTGTCTTCTAGTGTCTAACTTTGTAGCACTTTTGTCTTCTAGTTGATTTCTCTTTGTTGTAGCTAAATAGTGAGGAACCCATTATCAATGATAGGCTTTCCAACCTCCTTTTGCAATGTGGCATATTCCACAAACTTTCCAAACTTTCCCTGCTCCATTTTCTTGTTGAAATACAACCTAATTTTTCTTGGATCGAGCTCGAGGGCCAACATCTCATAGTCATTCATAAGCTTGAGGTAGTCCTCAACATTTACCCTATGTTCTTTGGGCCATTCCAAATCAAGTTCTACTTCATGGAGTACTCATTCCAATACCTAATTTCTATAGTCTAAGCTTATCTTCCAGGTTTCACCAAGCCACTGATCAACCTTTTCCAGACCTAGCTCCTTTTCCCATAGTTTGTCCGGTATCTTGAGGATGACTTCAATTTTAGGATAGGTGATCTTGTATAATTCAGTGAAGTGAAGAAAATTATTTTTAACATCCTCCAATTTCTTTTGCACTTCCTAATTTTTTTTTATCATTCAGATGACATGACTGATGCCCATATAACCATTGTAAATTACACGTTGAAACCAATCCTTGGTGACCTTGGTCCAACTCTTTCTTTTCTCTAGCTTATCTAATTTCTCTTTTGGCTACAATAGTGGTGGGGCTGACGATGTTGTTGGCAGATCTTTGGTGGAAGAAAATTGTTGTATATAGGTAGTTAGATCTGCCACCTATGCCTTTAATTCCTCAGAATATTGGTATTTATACATTTGATGAACAATCGTGGCCAAAAAACCTTGAAGTTGATAGATTTTTTCCTCCCTTGTGGTTGTACCCAGATTGATGGTGGAGATATTGTAGGTTACCCCTTCTTTATCCACCACTGGGGTGGCAATTTGCACTGTCTGGGATCCTAATACATCCATTATGATGTGTGATCTAACCTTCGACTTCTTTTCTTTCTTAACTCCTATTTGAGCTCATGCTAAGATTCCCTCTAGTCTTGCCTTGGGATTCATGAGGGTGGGGGCCTTCTTTTGTATTTTCTTCTCCAACCACTCAAGCATTTGAGATCCCTCTTTTGGTGATTCTTGATTACCTTCTTCTCTTTGAATATGTTGGATCTCCTTTTCTCCATGGTTCGAGGCCTCTTTCTCTATTTTCTCTTCATCCTCCTCATCTGAGTCTTGGATGAATACAGCCTTTTCTTGTTCCTTGGGGCTATCTCCCCCTTCAGGTACCTTTTCTTTTTCTTCTTGCTTGGGCCCTACATGTCATTCTGCCTAAGGACTTTTCTTTGTTTCAGCCTCTTCTTTAGGCTTATCTTATTCTCTAGTTTCATCTTCTCTCTTTTCTTGCTCTTCTTCCCTTTCGAGAGATATTTCTTCTTGTTGGTTGAGACCTTTATATTGTTCTTTTGACAGAGGCTGCGTAGAAATTTACACATCTTTATAAGCTTCTTTCTCTTCTTCCAAGGACTGCCTCTCCATTTATTATCTAGCATCCTTGAGTTGGTTAGACAACTCCTCTTCAAACTCTTGGTCTGAGGATTCTATCACATATTTAGCACTGCTGTCCTCGACATCTTCTTCCTCTGAGGATTGTGTATTTTCTTCCTCTTCATACACCACCTCATTGATGACCAAGTATTGGTGCTCTTGGTGTGCATGGTAGTCATATTTGAAGGGATCCTTAGTTTCATCATCCTTTTCCTTTTTTGCCTCCTCCCTCATTTTAATTTCAATCTCCTCTGAGATCCACAATGTCATTTCCATTTTAGGTGATTTTGTTGGAGGAGGGATAGGGAGATCAACAACAGATTGAGCTAGAGCAGCTTGTACTACAAGGTTCATTAATACTTTGGAAAGCTCCATGGGGATATTTTGCATATTTTTGGAAAATGCTTCTAGAAGAGTGAGGGCAGGCATAGTTGTGGTTGAGGCCAATGGAATTACCGTGCATGGAGACATTGAAGAAGAGGAAAGGAAATAAGTTGTGGTAGAGGAATAATATCTTACCATAATTGGTGAAATGGGCAAGGTGGCGACAAGGTGAACCAAGATGTCCACCACGAATGGGGATGAGGCAACTAGAGCTTTTGATGCCATAAGAGGAGTAACAATGGTGGCAACAACGATAGTAGCAGGAAGGATAGAGGCAATAGGTGGGGATTTAGGTTTCTCATCCTCTTCTTCTTCCTCTTCCCCTTCATGCATTGGGTCTTCTTGGATTGTAGCCATTTCGAAGAACCTGCCTGATTTCTTTGCTTTCTTCGAAGCTTCAACTTCCGATGGCTTTCTCAAATGTACTTTGTGCTTTAGCTGACACTCTAGCACTTCTTTCCTTTTTTGAGACTTGGTTATTGGAGGAGACTTAAGAGCTTATTCAGTTGTAGTAGCAGCAATTCCACTATCTGTCTCACTCTCGAGGTCATCTTTAAGCTCGCGATAGATTAGATCAGCCCCTTGAAGCTTTAGTTGAGCAACTTGCACATTAACCCATTGTCTAGTTTTGTGCTTGATTGGATTTTTTATAATGTCGATGTCATTGACCTCTTCCTCATCCCAGTCTATGGTGGGAAACGATAGGTTGGCAACAACATCAAACCTCTAAGGATCAATAACAACTTTTTCTTCCACAATGACCTGATCTGACACTGGAAATAATTTGTCTGTCTTAACAAAGTATTCATCATATGCATGTAATGCGTCATACACACCTCCTTATCATCTTGATAGTTAGCCCAAAATATTCAATGCTATGCAGGTAGGCATACTCCTTCCCCACAAATTTCTTTAGTTTTTCGTGTGGGTCCATTCTTGGTGGATGAGTGTACTGGCTCAAATTGTACTCAACAAACTCCTTTTTTGAATATTCGACACATTGGGTCTTCGGGAGAGCATACATTCCTTGCTTGAACATGAGAGGGTAAGGCACCATTTCTTGGTGCTTTCCTACAAGGAGACCATGGGAATTCTACAACTGCCTTGATACTTGTAGTAACACTATCTGGTTGTTTGTATATCGGGGAGGCTTGTATGGTTTGTCACTGAAACCCTCAGTTTAGATATAGGTAAATTTGGGAAACTAGATAAACAAGAATCTAAACCTCTGGATGAAGGCATAGGCGCTAAGGGTAACTCTCCTCTCAAATTCCCCTTCAAGAAGTTTGATGATGTGCCTGATGAATGCATCGTTCACCCTACAATAATCCCTTTTAAAGTTCCTATATTGGAACTGTAGGAATCTATCATATACTTTCAATTCTCTCCCTAGGATTATGATTTTCTCCATGAATAGACATCTATATGGAGTGGCATCAACTAGAAGATAGACCAGATAAGAGGTCATATAAAATTGATGAGACTTCTTCACTACCAGGAATTGCTCATGCGAATTATTACTAATCATCCAAGCCCAATCGAACTTGGTGGTGCCTCTGATAATCTCTTCGATGAAATAGAACATCTAATCAAATAAGTATACCACAGTTAGGATTCCCATGAATCTGCTTAGGCAAGTCACCAAATCATGATAATCTTCATAGCAGCTTCCGAATAGTTCTTGGGGCACCTTGTTTGCACTCCCCCTTTATCTTTCAACTAGTGTTGGTTGATCAATTTTTTTCACTTTTATGGGTCCATCTTCCACATACTCTTTGCATATTCAATTGATGTTTGTTCTGCAAGGTCATGAGTGGGAATGTACAATACTTGCACTATAGATTTGGCAAAGAGATTAGCCAACACTGGACCATCCTGATCTACAATTCTTCTGCTTTTCTCTTGGTAAGCCTCCCTGCAGACCATTACAACCTCCAAGGCCACTAGAGCTAGCGGGAAGCCGACTGCCTTGGCCAAACCTCTCTTCCTTATTCTCATTGAATTTTCTGTAGTGGGGTTGACTATGACCCTTTGTTTGAATTTTTCAATCTTAACGTGGCCGAGGTTGCTATCTAAAATCTCTCTCCATTGAGTGGTGACCCTCGAGGTGACATCCACTTCGTGAAACTGAAATTTCATCTGATTGTTATCTTCTTTCCCCCTTGGGGCCTTAGCATATTTCTTTCCCTTTTCCTTCTTGATGGACACTCCTAAAGACCCTGCACCTGATTCAATAAATCTTGAAGGAAAAGACACATTAAGCATATTCATGTATAAAACAAGGAGAGCGTTAGAGAAAACCTACAAAATTACTATTAGATCAAGCAATATATCTTTCAAAGATCATAAAATTCATTAAATATCATTGTTCACCATTTGTTTAGGGAAGGTTGGGCAATACGGGCCTAGGGATACAGGTTTCCCTGGGCTAGAAGCCATTTGGAGATCTGTTGTTTGAAAATGGTGCTAGCAGAGTAGAATCCCATAGATGGCATCCCACAAGGCAAGACTCGCAACCCAGGAGGACGGTAATCAAATCACCCTCAAAAGTTCATAATCGTCAAAGATGTGGATGGAAGATCATGAAAGGTCACTAGGTGATGGTCATTGTGAAATGGGGAAGGCGAGACGACGTGCCATAGGTGGTAGTTCGCACCTCTGGGCCCGATAGAGTCATTAAGGAACATTTATTTCTTTGAAAATGACAGAGGAGTAAAGCCCCACATGGTGGATGGAAGGTTAGGCTTGGTGTTTTTGGAATGATGTTCAGGATGTAGTGGCTTACAGATGACCGCCCATAGAAGCTAGCCTGCATTGAAGTTTACTTAGCATTTTGTGCAAATGGGCCGAAGGGAGACATACAACGTGAAGCCTGCAAAGTGGATGGGCGAAGGAAGTCAACCATTTTGGAATGAAAATTAGCATGGGGTGGCTTGCAAATGGTTTCCCACAAGGGTTCAACACTTAGTCAATTTCATGAAACATGGCTCGAACGACGATAGAGAGCCTAGAACTTTCCTAGAAAAAGGAAGGGCATGGTTCGCCGTTTCAGGATAGGATGTGGTACTCAATGGAAAATGTGTATGGCGATCTGTAGGAGGCGGCCCAAAAGGGTCTGTCAGGGAAAACGTTTGTCCAACGGTGAAAGGCTCTGCGAGGTTTGTAGAGCAGGAGGATGGTACGTGATAGAAATTTGAAAATGACGAATGAAAAGAGCCAAAGGCAATGGGAAACCCGTAAGGGCAGACTCGTGATGGTTGATATTCAGGGTGAAGATTTAGCAAAGTATTTTCATTTCGTTTCGGTGACTATGGAAATAGATTTTGTGGGCCCCGCGAAGCAGGAGGCCAGAGTGAGACAACCGATTAGAAACGGTGAAGGTATGGGCCATCAATGGATATAATCTAACAAAGTGGAACCCACAAGGTCATTGGAGTTCTTGTGAATTAATTATTTTCTAATTTTGAATGACGAAGGTGGGAGGTAGTATTTATCTGTCTGAACGGGCCTAACAAGGGTGGTGGTTATTTGTTCAAAGTTTAACTTCTCTGTGCCGAAGCAATGGCAGTGGGAGGTTTGCGGGCTACAAGGGCCCGATTGCCCTAGTTCAAGAATAATGGTGGGAGTCTTAAGTTCCACCTATCCTAAACAGTCGAGAGTCGAAGGATTTTGCAATTTTCACGACATGGGTTTTGTGCGAGACTCATGGTTTTAGCCAATTTCAGAGTTGTTCTCCCAAGAAGTTTAATCACTTAAAAGATATGAAAGAAAAACACACAATTAAGTGGTGAAAAAACCCTACCTCAGCAATCGACATGAAGGTGATGAATTCAAAGGAAACAATCGAATCTTGAACGATGGTAAGACCATGTGGGCGTGGTGGCGGCGAAAGCAGGACAAATGCACTGACAGATGCAAAGAATGTAAGTGATAATGAAATTTCAACATGTCTATTTATAGACTTTGATGCATTAAATTCTAGCATTAAATGACAGTACGGTGGTAGGAGAAGTCAGTGGGCGTAATTTTCAAACAACTGACGACAAGAAACGCGGGGCTCATGGGGCAAGCGGCAATGAGACACTCGCTATTCAGAAACGACAGAGGAAATAGACACAAAGGGCATGAAGCCTGCAGGATGGGCCGACTGAATAAAATTGGCCACTGCGCAAATGACAAAGACATGAAAAAATTCTGCCAAGGGTGGCCCGCATGGGAGGACTCGTAGGAAGTGAAAGACGATAGTTTCAAAGCCCTAAGAAAAACTACCAAAGGGACTCCGCGAAGGCCAAAGACTTAGAAATTTTGAGGGTGGTGAAATTTTTTCAACCCTAGATGATGAATTTAGGACTCATTGACCACTTAGGATTCAAAAATAAGGAGCACACAAAAAGAGACAAAGGAAAAAGCAACTCAAAAAAATTGTAAAAAGAGAGGGTCCCCATTTGGAACGGTGCATGTGTTCTATAGGCACAAAAAATGGTGACTCCACTAGGGAACACTCCTAAGCGTTCTAAGGATAAATGTTCATTCTGAACCCAAAATCTTTGGTTTCACAGACCAGAAGCCGGTTTCAATAGGTGAACTAGGAACTTGAGGGAGGACGATATCCTTAGTTGAATCAATGTACAGGGACATCTCAAAAGTGTGTGTATAGTTGGTTCATTCCCTTTCCTTGAAGACCATACAAGAAGACGTTGATTAGGCAAAGGCAAGCTACATAGGTTGTCTAACCTGAAATTTAACCTGGACATTGTTTTGTTGCCAGTCGGGTGTCCATAGCCTGGACAGAGTTATCACTGTGATCCCATGAACATTGCTCTATTGCCAGTCGGGCGTCCATAGCTCCAATAGTTTTATTCGCACACCCATAAAGTTGTATATTTTGATTTTTTTGATTTTTCTTGATATCTTCTCTTCTTGATATTTTTTCTTCTTTTCTTTCTCAACTGCATAAGCATTGAAGCTCATGGTGGGTTTGGAATCATAGTGGTCACTAGAACTGACTTAAGATTTTTTACTGGCCTAGCCCTCCTAAAAACTCATGTATGTCTCCTTGAATACAATTAAAGTGTGTTTTCGTGTATGATCTGAGATAGGTGCAAAGGGATTCAAATATGGGTCCCTTCCTAGGTCAATTCAGAGGTCAAGTAAGGAAACCAATTTCACGGAGGAAATCAAAGACCAATAGTTGGAAGTGAATATTTATCTAAGGAACATGAAGAGAAGTTAGTGAAGCGAAGCATTTTTCAAACCAAGGAAAACCACCACAACAAGAACAAGGATTCCCAGTGAGGTGAAATAGCCGAGGAAACGAGTAAAAGTGAAGGAAAACAACCAAGTGGAAGGGACACCTAAACTAACCTATACACATATTTTTACAAAGGCGAGCTTTAGAGGCTCAGGAAAGGAAATAATTCTTGAGGTGTTTCCCATTGACGGGCAATGAGACGTCTTCACCAGTCAGTGTCTTGAAGCAAAAAGCATATCTCCTAGAATTTTTGAAATCTAAAAGGGACCAAGCCAGAGCTTGTCAAAATTTGTCATGCCCCCCTTTCTTTTCATGGGCCTTGTCCCAAAATATAACCAAATCAACAATTCTAAAGGCCTTTACTTTGGCTTGATGGTTGAACCACCTTTTGACTATGCCCTGATGCTTGGTAAAAATTTCAATAGCTTTGTCACAGACTTCTTCTAAATGTAGCAATTTAGGAAGATGGGATTCTTTGTGGTCTCCCTCCTCATAGTAAGCATTGATAAATTGAAGGGTAGGAATCTTTAGGTGGACAAGAAAGACAAGTTCCATTTTATAGACCAGATGGAATGGGGAATTACCTAGGGAAACCTTGTGGCGGGTGCAGTCTAACCAAAGGGAAAAATGTAACTAGGTGTGCCAGTCTTTAGGGTTCTTATCAAGAAGCTTCTTGATCATGGTGATGAGGTTCTTATTTTTGGATTCAGCTAGGCCATTGCCTTGAGGGTAGTAACTAGATGAAAGTTTGAGGGCAATGTTATAGTCAAAGGTCCAACTAGAAAATTTTAGTGAGAAGGCGTGGCCATTATTGCAAATGAGAGGATATGGACAACCAAAATGATTCAAAATAAAACCTTCAAGAAAGCTAGTAACTACCTTTGTGGTAAATTTCCTACATGCAATTGCTTCTTTCCATCTAGTACAATAATCAAAGGTGGTTAGAATGTACCTATGGCATGTAGAGGATGACAAACTTACTAGATCAATGAAGTCAAAAACCCATCACACAAACAACCTTACCTCTAGGATTGATTGGAGTGCGAGAGAAACATTTCTTTCTCTAACAAAGGTAATCTAGCAGATGTGGTAGGTTCAGACATGATGATGCACATCCTTGAAGATGGTTGGTCAATAATACTCAACCCACAAAATTTGATGAGCGGTTGCAAGACCAGATCCATGGCCAGTGCCAAATTTGTCATGAATTTATTTCATCATGCAGACTGTGTCCTCCTTATCGAGGCATCTGAGGTAACTCCCTTCATGATTCCTCTTATAAAAGATAGAGCCCTATAGCATATGGCTACTACTTTTCAGCCTAAGGGCACTCTTTTGGACTACCTACAAGCGAGGCGAGCACTTGCTATGCAACAAATTGTAGATGATGTCATTGTACCACTCTCCAGGGGAGACATCTTCAAGATGATACTATTGGATAGAAATCTCAGGCCTTACTTCAATTATTGCTTCATCCATCGTTCAGGTAAGGGCCCACCCTCTTACTAATTTCATTAGCTGAATCTCCATGTCATATTCTTGCAATAAGGTGACCCATTTTTCTCTTCTTTCTCCTAGTTCAATTTTCATCAACAATTTTTTTACTATCAAGTGAGGCACTATGACAAACACCTTGTTCTGCAAGATGTAGTGTCTAAATTTTTTAACTCTCCTGACCAAAGCATATGATTTCTTTTCAACATTGTGGTATCTAAGTTGTGCATCTTTCAATGGGGTACTCATGAAGGCGATTAGGTTCTCACTTCCTTCATCATCCTTTTGAGTCAATATTCTAGCACATGAATAGTCTCAATCAAATGAGTAGATATAGAATGACTTCAAATAGTCGTGATTGACCAGCACAGGTGCATCAACAATTGATTTCTTGATTTACTCAAAGGATTGCTTCGATTCTGATGTTCATTCAACTTTGGCATCTTGTTTCAATATGGCATTGAGTGGCTTAACTATCTCAGCAAAGCCCATGATGAATTTTCTGACAAAGTTTATCTTTCTGAAGAAAGATTTTAGCTCTTTCTTGTTGCTTGATAGCTAATTTTTTTATTATGGCCTGAATGCGCTTAGGGTCTATGGATATCCCTTTCTCTGAGAGGACATGTCCGAGCAGCTTTCCCTCAATGACCCCGAAGATGTACTTATTTGGATTCAAAGAGATGTCAAATTCTCTGCATCTCTGGAAGACCTTACATAAATCAGAGACGTGATCTCCCCTATTTTTTGAAAATACCGTAAGATCATCCATATAAATGATGATTCCCTTACCAATTATGTTATTGAAGGTGATGTCTATCGCACACCCATCAGCCTAAAAGGCATTCTCCTATATGCAAAGTTTCCCCACTTGGTGGTGAAAGTTGTCTTTTTCCTATCTTCATACTGCACCATCACCTGGTTATACCCAAAATACCCATCTAGGAAAGAAATAATTTGAGAGTCGTTGACAATTTGAAGTACCTCATCCAGTGAAGGCATTGGGTAATTGTATTTATCTAAAGCTCTATTCAAATTGGAAAAATCAAAACACAATCTGATTTCACCATTCTTTTTTCTAATTGTAACTAGATTTTCCACCTAGGTAGAGTGCCTAACTAGAAATATGATTCTTTTGAAGAAATTTTTTTGTACCTGTTTGTAGATGATAAGTTCCAACAACTCATTGATAGGGCGTTTTCATTGTCAAAATGGTCTCAGATATGGCTTAAGAGGAATGGTGTGCATGATGATCAACGTGTCATATGTCTTCAAATCCTCATAACTCCAATAAACCACATCATGATACTTTTGGAAAGCATCAACGATCCATTAATTTTCCTCTAGTGTGCACACCTTACCAATGAATATGTTTTGAACTTCCTTGGCTATTCTGAGGTTGTGTGTGTCACATTGATTACTAATAAATTCCTTCTTTACTTTATGATATTGATCCCTGATTTGATCCAAGTCAAATATACGCTCTAGATAGACCATACCTCTAGGGATAGTGTTGGTTTTGAGGTTTAATAACCCCTTATATGTCTAATTCAACCTCTTCGGGCTTAGTCTCATCAATTACTTGGGTTGTAAATGCTTTAGAGCTGGTCATGAAATCCAAGATGTGTTCATCATCATTGAACACTTGGAAATTGGCAACGTTGTCTGGCAAAGATGGAGTGGAGGTGAGATCAACGGTGAAACTTTTGAGGCTAGACAATGATAGGGGTTGAAGGGTGCTGGCTACTTGAGAGAAGGCATTAGCAATATAGTTTTGGGAGTGAGGGATCATCTGAATATTAAATGAATAGAGGCTCTCTAATAGATCCCACACCCTATGTCTATAATTATTTATCCTTGTATCATAGCAGGAATACAATTTTCTCACTTGTTTCACGACTAATTTTGAGTCACTAAAGACTTGTAACATTTTGACCCTTTTCTTCAATGCCATTAAGAGACCAAGAACCAAAGCCTCATACTCCACTACATTATTCATGTAATAAAATTGAAGTTTGTAGGCAGAAAAGTATGACTTACCCATTGGGCTGATCAATTTGAAGCTGAATCTGGTTCCTTGTTTGGACTTAGACCCATTGAAGCGCAACATCCAAAAATTGGAGGAATCCTCGATCTTCTAACGTGCAGGGTTTTCTTTTACAAGAGATGATTTCTTCACTTCAACAACTTCAAAAGGTGGCATGGGCTCAGCGTGGCCTTGATATGATTGTACCAGTTGAATTTCACCTTCTAGGGCAACCTTTACTTTGATGTGATAAATCACTATTTGAAACAAGCAACATTTGAATTCAAAGTGGCTAGCCTTGTGTACCCTACACCAAATGGGAAACTAAAGTTCCTAAGAATTCATTCTTGCACCCAAACTGAGCTGATTCTGGACACATTTCTTCATGAATTCTTGGAAGCCATCCAATAATCCATGATTACCATCTTCGTAGGAATCTTCATCATCAGATTCAATCATTAATTTTATGCTTTGAGGTGTGTGAGCCAAGCTGACAGGTGGACTGACTAACACGAGGAGGACCTCCTCGACTGCTTCTTCCTCATAGCATTCTTGTTCATCTAAATATGCCATGGGGCAGTAATTCCCCTATTCTGTCTTAGCAAATAACACTTCATTCATGTTGTTGTACTCTATAATCATGAATTTCATGCATGACTCCCTGTCTATACAGATCTAATATGGCAGGCCCTTCCATGGTAGACATAGGTGATAATAGTTAGTGGTAGCATATCCATTCAATTCCCATGTGAAATACCTTCCTAGGATGATGTCATAAGTGTTAGGGATGTCAGCAACCTAAATGTCAATTGTCTGTTGTATCCTTGGATCAACAGGCATTTGCATGGGTATTCTATTAATTTCATCAACTATGCTAATCTTCATTTTATCTAGTTGCATGACCTTGCATCAAGAGGGAGTTGAGACTATTCCCAAAGATTTTCATACTGCTAAAGGCATGACATTGGTGGAAGCTCCCAAATCAAGCAAGAAATTATGAATATTCTTCCCAAATACCCTAATAGTGGTCAGGGAGGGAGGAGTCTCTAGCTTTCCTTGAAACAACCCTCCGAAAATATCAATTTGGGCCACTTGGCGATATCTTTATCATTCCCTTTGTTTTGGGCTTGGGTCTGATCCTATTCCCTAGCAGGTTATTTGTTGGCTTCCTGATTTGAAGGTGGGTTTTCTTTCTTGTTGAAGATTTGTTGGATGATAGGCTCATTTTGTGAATCCTCAAAGGAGACCCTCTTGGTGGGTGCTTCTTGGACTGAATTAAATGAAGGAGTCCCATTGATCATCTCGAAAAAGGTATTCCTACATGTCAAGACTTTGAGAAACTTAAAGGTAGATAGACTCAACTTGACCTTAAATTCTTCTACTATATATCATCCTATTTGTTCAATTTCAGCTTCAAAAAAGGTATTTAGAGACAAGGCAATAGGCTGGTTTGGATTTTGACCTTTCTTCCTATTCCTATTGAAGTATCAAGTGGGTACATGAGGATAGACCGATTTTTTACATGCATTTGGGTCAGGAGGAGTACTTAAATTTTTAAGTGGAGTTGAGGTCGTGAAAGGGCCACCTACTGTCCCACCTGCTTGTCTATTCCTTAGGTCGTATGGGGTTGTCCTTTGATGAAACATTTGGAATTCATCTTCCCTCAGCTATTCATCAACTACCAGACCATTATCTACTGAATTAAAGAGCTGAGACAAAGGACTCTTGGTACTTACCTATTCTATTTTTATATCATTTGTAGTAGCAATATCCTTCTCAAGCACATTTCTCTCACCCTTGGAGAAGAGAGCCTAGTTGACCACCAGCACCAAGGAATCATATGGTTTGAAATATAACAATGTCTTTGCATCTCAAACTATCAACCGTATTCTGGACCTCTATTTGGAAGATCTCGATGACCGTCTGGAACTCTAGAAAGTACAACTCAGAATATCTATTCATCTTATGGATACGATGCCAACTAGATAAGGCTACATCAATCAAGTATACCCCGCTCATAGTCTTGTCATTATTGTTGGGATGTTCTAGCGGCATGGGAATTCCACCATTGTTTGGCCTCATATTCCATGTTCGATTTTGCCTCTATGAAGACCTTCTATTGAAATTATGTCCCGAATTTTGATTCCTTTCATAGTTTTGTCTGAAAGAAGTACCAAAATCCTAGTTGTCATGATTGTCATAATTGAGGTTGGATTGGATACTCCTTTGAGAATCCTATAACTGATTTTTCTGATTCCTTAAGTGTTAGTTATATTGACATCTTCTTAATCATTTCTATCAGCTCATATATCTGATCCTTCTCTATGTTATTTGGCTATGAAGCTAAATTTTGAAGGAAGACCAACTGTCCTATTGGTTGATTTTGATGAGCAGGTGGGAATTCAAAACTTTGGAGGTATGCAGGCAATTGGGGTGGTTGAGCATAAACCCATTGCTACTAGGGTTGCAATTATTAAGGAACAAATGATGCTTGATTCAATGGTTGTCCCAGGTGGGGCAACATTATGAGTTGTGAAATTTTATTCATCAAGGGTGTCTACTGTGCTAAGGCTTGGTTAATCCCTTGAACTTGATATGGATGAGAAATTGGTCCCAAAGAAGGCAACAGGCTGACAATGTGTTGTCCCAGATATGTACTTGCTTCAACTACTTTTGTGTAGGTATCCAACAACCAACCCGATAGTGGATTCATTTTTTTTACCAAGGTAGAAGTGAGGTTGTCCAAGGCTACATAGTATACTAATCATACAAAAGGATCATCAACTACGTATGGGGACTATAGACTCATGTATGCTCAGTGAAATCTGTCATTAAAGGAACTGATCAAATCATTGATCTCCCTTCAAATGGCCATGAACTACTAGTATAACTCTGAGGGATTGACTTGGATCTTAAATTTCTGTAAGAAATCATCCTTTAGGAGGTCCCAAGTGTTAATGGATCCTGTCTGCAAATGGATGTACCAGTAGAAGGAATCCTCCCCCAAGGAATAAGGGAAGAGTCTACATGCCATATTCTCGTGTTGAATCTACATATCTTTCAAAGTTGTTTGAAAGATCTTGATGTGTTCTTCTATTGTCCTTTGCAAATCTCGAGGGTTGAACTTGGTAAAAATTCCATTTAGGTTCTTTGGCATATCATGGTAAAGATTGAAGGGAAAAGGAGAAAATTTTTTGCCTAACCATGCCATGGGAGGCAGAGGTGGGGGAGGCTACACCAGATTGAATTGAGGTTGTAATGGAGGGGAAACAACTGTTTAGACAACACCCAAGAAAGAAGGTGCATTGGGCTGGAAGGCAACACCCTGGCTGCAGGAGGTGGCAGGTATTTTGGAGCGGTTGAGAAGAGAAGGGTTCTGCCAAGGGTGAAGGAGAGGGTGAGGATGAATGGGAGGGAGGGAAGGATGAGGATGAGGGTGAAGTGGGATAGTCATATTTTATAGAGGTGGATTATTCCCCTCTTTGAGCTCTTCTAGCTTTGGTAGGGGGTGGTAGCTCTTGGAATTCCCCTCTATTTGGTGTGGATCTTAAAACTCTGTGAAATATTTCAAGGGAGAATGAACTGATTTGATCTAGCTTTAGACGATTAATGTTGCCCTCCTTCTAGCACCTGTTCTATTGATGGGTCTTTTTCACTTCTTAACATAGGTAATACATAGATGCATCACCTCTCTTGAAAGGTAGAAATCTGTAAACTAGTTGCAAGCTACTACCCCAAGGTCTCTTAGGTGTCAGTTCATGAATTGCTTGGGATATCTCAATTGGTTTTAGATGATTTACTAGTAATCACAAGGCATTCTTATGTGTGTTAATTTGGAGGGAAATCGGTTCTTTCAGTGGAGTTCTCAAGAATTGGAATTGATGTGCAATTACTGCAAGTTCAAAATAATAATCTGGACTCCATTTTTAATCACTAGATTTGGCTTTTCAATGATGCTTGAAATTTTACTAAACTACTATTTCAAAGAAAGATCAAAATGGAAGGGAAAGAAGGAAGTTCCTAGACCTAAAATACAAATGAATAGTGACAATGGAGAGCGCTATAGTGGACAACCTTACTAAAACTAAGTTCCACTTAACCAAATCAACTTACAGTATCATGAAACTAGTGCGATATTCTAAGGTCTACACATTTTCAACCATTCTTTCACAATGCAACATGAATAAAATATGAAGTTTAAGTGCAACATTTGATTTTAATTCAGACTATCTTTACAGTATTGTTTATCATCAACAAACAAAAAAAAGTATGAATAAGGAAGGGCATCAACACAACAAAATTCTTCAACATCAATGAACACCATTTACTAATCTACTAGAGCATGCAAAACACATAGAAAATAAAAGTGAATCTACTTCAAATATAACAACTATGAGGAGAAGAATCATGAAACATGAATGAAACTCAAGAATCCACCAAAATCAATGAATTTCTATTAAATTTTTAGCAACATGTCTTTATAACAACTCAACTCTCTCTTGAAAATGAGAGGAGACCCCCTATTTATAGTGCCCAAAAAGAAAAATGAGTGGCCAAGATTTAATCTCATTGTGCGACCAAGATTCACTACAAATTAGGGTTTCACTTACCTCCAATATATTACAATTTAAAATACATTTTGTCTTTTAGCCTATTTTTTCTTCTAGTGTCCAACATTGTAGCACTTTTGTCTTCTAGCTGATTGCTCTTTGCTGTAGCTAAATAGTGAGGAACTCATCATCAATGACAAGCTTTCCAACCTCTTTTGCAATGTGGCATATTCCACAAACTTTCCAATCGACATCCATAGTTTTTCCCACTCCATTATATTTGATTGAAGTATCTGAAACGATAATTTCTTTGATTGACCCATGCATAATTACTAGTTATTCATGCAATTGGGTGTGGCCTTAACTATTTGTTCAGACTGGATGGAGGCATGGATAGTGAAGTCCATAAAATCCAGCATTAACAAATATGTTGTTCCCTACTCCATTTTCCTGTGGAAATATGACCTCATTTTTCCTGGATTGAGCCCGAGGGTCAACATCTCATAGTCATTAATAAGCTTAAGTTAGTCCTCAACATCCGTCCTGTGTTCTTTGGCCCATTCCAAATCAAGTTCTACTTCATGGAGCACTCGTTCCAATACCTCTTTTCTATAGTCTAACCTCATCTTCCAGGTTTCAATGAGCCATTGATATGTGTTTGCCAGACCTAGCTCCTTTTCCCACAATTTACCCAATATCTTGAGGATGGCTTCAAGTTTAGGATAAGTGATCCTATATAATTTAGTGAAGCGGTGACAAGTCTTTTCAACATCCTAAAATTTCTTTTTCACATCCCAAAATTTGTTTATCATTTGGACGACATGACCGATATCTTGAGGATGGCTTCAAGTTTAAGATAAGTGATCCTGTATAATTTGATGAAGTGGTGACAAGTCTTTTCAATATCCTAAAATTGCTTTTGCACGTCCCAAATTTTTATTATTATTTGGACGACATGAACGATGCCCATATAACCATTGTAAAATACATGTTGCAACCAATACTCGGTGACCTTGGTCCAACACTTTCTTTTCTCCAGCTTATCTAATTTTTGTTTTGGCAACAACAGTGGTGGGGTTGATGCTGTTATTGGTAGCTCTTCAACAAAAGACCACTTTTGTATGTAGGCACTTAGATCTGCCACCCACACCTTTAATTCCTCCTTATAAGATTGGTGTTTATTAATTTGCTGAAAAATCATGGCCACATAACCTTGAAGCTGATTGATATTTTCCTCCCTTGTGGTTGTGCCCAGATCGATGGTGGAGATATTGTAGGTTACCCCTTCTTCTTTATCCACCACCGTGGTGGGTGGAAATTTGCACCATCTGGGATCCTGATGCATTCATTATGATGTGTGATCTAACCATCAAATTATTCTCTTTTGTAGCTCCTATTTCACCTTGTTCCATAATTGCCTCCAGTCTTGCCTTGGGATCCATGAGGTCAGGGGCCTTCTTCTATATTTTCTTCTCAAACCACTCAGGCATCTGAGATCCCTCTTTTGGCGATTCTTGATCACCTTCTTCACTTTGAATATGTTGGATCTCCTTTTCTCCATGATCTGAGGCCTCTTTCTCTATTTTCTCTTCATCCTCCTCATCTGGGTCTTTGATGAATATAGCCTTTTCTTGTTCCTTGGGGCTATCATTCCCTTCAGGTACCTTTTCTTCTTGTCATTTCTTGGACCCTTCTTGTCATTCTTCATGAAGACTTTTCTTTGTTTCATCCTCTTCTTCATGCTTATCTTCTTCTCTAGTTTCATCTTCTCTCTTTTATTTCTCTTCTTCCCTTTTGGGAGATATTTCTTCTTTTTGGTCGAGGCCTTTATCTTTTTATTTTGACGGAGGCTCCATAGACATTTCCATGTCTTTATCAACTTATTTTTCTTCTTTTGAGGATTGCCTCTCCATTTCTTCTCCAACATCCTTGAGTTGGTTAGACAAATCCTCTTCAAGCTCTTGGTCTGAGGATTCTATCACATATTTAGCACCGCTGTCCTCAACATCTTCTTCCTCTGAGGATTGTGTCTTCTTCCTCTAAATACACCACCTCATCATTGACCAAGTGTTTGTAATCTAGGTTGGCATGGTAGTCATCTTTAAAGGGATCCTCAGGTTCATCATCCTTTTCCTTTTCGGCCTCCTCGCTCATTTTACTTTCAAGCTCCTCTAAGATCCGCATTGTTGTTTCCATTTTAGGTGATTCTATTGGAGGAGGGAAAAGGAAACCAAAAATAGCTTCAGCCAAAGTAGTTTGTACTGTAGGGCTCATTAATACTCCGAAATGCTCCATGTGGATATTTTGCATATGTTTAGAAAATGCTTCTAAAAGACTGAGGGTGGGCATAGTTCAGGTTTAGGCCAATGGAATTGTCGTGGATGGACAGATTGAAGAAGAGGAAAGTGAAGAAGTTTTGGAAGATGAGGAATCTCTTATCATAATTTGTGCAATGGGTGAGGTGGTGGCAAGGTGAGCCGAGATGTCCACCATGGGCGAGAATGAGGCAGCTAGAGCTTGTGATGCCATAGGAGGAGTAAAAATGATGGTAGTAGTGATAGTTACAACAAGGATAAAGTCAGAAGGTGGGGATTTAGGGTGCTCATCCTCTTCTTCTTCCTCTTACCCTTCATGCATTGGGTCTTCTTGGATTGTAGGCATTTCAGAGAATCCACCTGATTTATTTTTTTTCTTCAAAGCTTTGGCTTCTAATGGATTTCTCGAATATACTTTGTTCTTTGGTTGATGCTCTGGTACTTCTTTCCTTTCTCGGAACCTAGTGACTAGAGGAGACTTAGGAGCTTCTTCAATTGTAGCAGTTCTGGTACTTCTCGAGTTCTGTTATCTGTCTCACTCTCGAGCTCATCTTCAAGCTCACCATAGGTCAGATCCGCCCCTTGAAGCTTTACTTGAGAAAATTATGCATTAATCCATTGTTTGGTTTTGTGCTGTATTTGAGTTTTCAAAATTTCAAGGTCATTGACCTCTTCCTTGTCCCAGTCTATGGTGGGAAATGATAGGTTGGCAACAAAATCAAATGTGAGATCAATAACAATATTTTCTTCCTCAACGACTTGATCTGACACTGGGAACAATTTGATTGTCTTAACAAAGTATGTCGTCCCCACAAATATATGCATGTGGGCATACTCCTTCCCCACAAATTTCTTCAGTTTTCCATATGGGTCCATTTTCAGTGCAAAAGTTTACTGGCTTAAATTGTACTCAACAAGCTCCTTTTATGAATATTCGACACATTAGGCCACCGAGAGAGCATACATTCCTTTCTCGAATGTGAGAGGGTAAGGCACCATTTCCCGGTGCTTGACAACAAGGAGAGTGTAGGCATTCTACAGCTGCCTTGATAATTCTAGTAACATTATCAAGTCATTTGGATACTTGAGCAAATTGTACATGGTTTTTCACTAAAACCCATGGTTCAAATATAGGTAAACTTGGGAAATTGGATAAATAAGAATCCAAACCTTTGGATGAAGGCATGGGTGTTGTGGGTGACTCTTCTCTCAAAGTCCCCTTCGAGAAGCCTAATGATGTGCTCAATGAATGCATCGTTCACCCTACAATAATCCGTTTTAAAGTTCCTGTATTGGAGCCATGGGAATCTATCTTATAATTTCAATTCTCTCCTTGGGATTGTGCTTTGCGCCACTAATAGACTAGAAGATAGACTAGATAAGAGGTCATGTAAAATTGACGAGACTTATTCACTGCTAGGAATTTCTCATGTAAATTCTTACTAATCATCCAAGCTGATTTGAACTTGGTGGTGCCTCTGATAATCTCTTTGATGAAGTAGAACATACAATCAAAGAAGTATGCTACTGTTGGGATGCCCATGACTCTTCTTAGCAAAGTCACCAAATCATGACAATCTTCATAGAAGTCACTTTTGAATAGTTCTTGGGGCACCTTTTTTTCACTCCCCCTTTTATCTTTCAACTAGTGTTGGTTGATCAAATTTTTGCACTTTAATGGGTCCACCTTCCACATATTCTTTGCGTATTCAATTGATGTTTGTTCTATAGGGTCATGAGTGGGAATGCAGAATACTTGTGCTATAGACTTGGTGGAGAGATCAACCAACACCTGACCATCCCGATCTATAATTCTTTTTCTTTTCTCTTGGTAAGCCTCCCTATAGGCCATTACCAACTTTGGGGCCACTAGAGCTAGTGGGAAGCTGACTGCCTTGGCCAACTCACTCTTCCTTTATCTCCTTGTATTTTCTATAGTGGGGTTGACTATGACCCTTTGTGTGAATTTTTCAATATGTACATGGTCAAGGTTGGTATCTAAAATACCTCTCCATTTAGTGGTGACCCTGTATGTGACATCCACTTCATGAAATTAAAATTTCATCTAATCCTTATCTTCCTTCCCCCTCAAGGCCTTAGCATATTTAATTCCCTTTTCCTTCTCGACGAATTCTCTCAATGACCCTGCAACTGGTTCCATAATTCCTATAGGAAAACATGAAGTAAACATATTCATGTATAAAATAAGGGGAGCATTAGAGAAAACCTACAAAACGACTGTTAGATCAAGCAATCTATCTTTTAAAGATCATAAAATTCATTAAATATCATCATTCACCTTTCATTCGGGGAAGGTTGGGAAATGTGGTCCCAGGGATGCGAGTTTCCTTGGGCTAGCATCCATTTGGAGATCCCCCATTTAAAAATGACGTTGGTAGGGCGAAATCATGCAGATGACGTCCCACAAGGCGGGACATGTAGCTCAGAAGGACGGTCATCAAATCACCCTCAAAAGTTCTTGTTCATCAAAGATGCAGGTCAAAGACCATAGAAGGTAGCTAGGTCATGTCCATTGTGAAACAACAAAGATGAGATGACCAACTATAGGTGGTAGTCCTCACCTCTAGGCCCGATAGAGTCATTAAGGTACATCGCTTGCTTGGACATTGACAAAGGAGTCAGACAATGCATGGAAGATGACAGATCAGGCTTGGCTATTTTGGAACAAGTTTTAGGATGTGGCAGCCCATAGATGGCCACCCATAGAAGCTAGCCCACATTCAATTTTCCTTAGCATTCTATGCAAACAAGCTAAAGGGAGATAGAGAATGTGGAGCCCGCAAAGCGGACAAGCGGGGGTTTTCAACCATTTTGGAATGACGAGTAGCATGGCACTGCTCACAGATGGTGGCTCACAAGGGTCAACCTACAAGAGTTAAAAACTTAGTCAATTTCATGAAACATGGCTCAAATGATGATAGAGAGCCTGGGACCCACCTGGAGGAAGGAAGAGCATGGTTCACCACTTTAGGACAAGATGTGGTACTTGATGGTGAATGGTGGACAACAGTTCATAGGAGGTAGCTCACAAGGGTCCGATAGGGAAAATGTTTGTCCAATGATAAAAGGATCCATGGGGTATGTGGAGTGGGAGGACGATGCATGATAGCATTTTTAAAATGATGAATGAAAACAGCCAAAGGTGATGGGTAGCCCGCAAGGGAAAACTGGCAATGGTCGATAGCTGGGGTTAAGATTAAGCAAAAAAAAATTATTTCATTTCGGTGCCTACAGAAACAGATTCCACGGGGCCTGCGAAATGTGAGGCCAAAGTGAGATGGTCATTTGGAAATGGAGAAGGTATGGGCCATCAATAGATAGAATCTTGCAAAGAAAAACCCACAAGGTTTTTGGAGTTCCCGTGACTTAATATTTTTCTAAGTTCGAATGACGACGGTAGGAGATAACGTTTATTTGCTCGAATGGGCCCGACATGGGTGGTGGCTATTTGGTCAAAGTTCAACTTCTCTATGCTGAGGCAATGGTGATGGGAGGTTTGTGGGCCGCAAGGGCCTGGTTTCCCTGGTTCAAGAATGGCGGAGGGGGCTTAAGTTTTTCCTAGCCTAAACGGTCGAGACTTGAAGGATTTTGTAATTTTGATGATGTGGGTTTTGCACGAGACTCATGGTTTTAGCCAATTTTTGAGTTTTTCTCCTAAGAAGTTTAATCACTTTAAATATTTGAAAGAAAAACACACAAAAAAGTGGCAAAGGAAACCCTACCTTAGCAACCCACACAAAGGTGATGAATTTGAAGGCAATGATCAAAGCTCGAATGATGGTAAGACCACGCGGGCGCAGAGGCGGAAAAACTAAGATGAACACACTGATAGATGCAAAGAGTGCCAGTGAAAATGACATTTCAACTTTCCTATTTATATAATTTTAGGAATTAAATTCTAGAACGGTAGTAGGTGAAGTCGATGGGCACAATTTTCAAACAACTTGCAGGGGGAAACACAAGGCAGGCGACAACCAGGCACTCGCCATTCAGAAACGACGGAGGAAACAAACATGGAGGGCACGAAGCTCATAGGACAGATGACCAGACCAGATCGATTCTCATGAAAATGATGAAGACATGGAAAAATTATGCCAAGGACGGCCCACATGGGCAGACTTGCAGGAAGTGAAAGACGATAGTTTCAAAGCCCTAAGGCAAACTGCCAAAGGGACTCCGTGGAGGCCAAAGACTTAGAAATTCTGAGGGTGGTGAAATTTTGTCAACCCAAGATGATGAATTTAGGACTCATTGACCACTTAGGACTCAAAAATATTGGGCATTCAAAATGAGATAGAGGCAAAAGTGACCTGACAAAAGCGAAAAAAGAGAGGGTCCCCATTCGGAATGGGGTGTGTGTGTTATAGGCACAACAAGGTTTTTGTTTTTTTGGTGTGAAATGGAGGAGTGATCAAAATTAATTATAAGGATGTCATTCAAAACCCTCATTAGTATAGGGGTTTTCACGCTAATTCGCTTCTAGATTGTGGTTAGGAAAATGGCTTTCTGTGGGACGATCATAAACTAACATCTCAAGTGAATTATCAAGAAGTATGATCCCCTCATCCTTACTACAGTGAAGATGATATTGGGGTGGATTTTTTTGGAAGATGACAAATCCTACAAGGTGGAAACTAACATAACCTAATGATTCTTGGAAAAAATTCTTGACATAAAAATGGAAAAACAAGAAGTCAATGTGTTGATTGAAGAAGACTCTTTTATGTGGATTTACTAGTGGGCATGGAAAAAATACTTTACACTGCCTCTCCTGGTATCGGTATCCCACGACCTCGAGATATGAGGTTTCTCTACATGCCAAGAGAGGTGATAAAATATTTCTCCTTCTTGCTAGATTTGAAGGGCATGGCATTGGTTGCACATAGGGAGCTAGTGACGGTTGGGGTGGACTATCAGTTACAGGTGTTGAAGCTTCCTCCATCCCAAGGCGGGTGATGGGTTTCAAATTTTAGGACCTTTGCTCATGCGAATGATTTTTTGGGTGCAGACTGGTTTGGTGTGGTCTTTTGCTAATGGGTATTTCAATTGTCTGTGGTGAATTTGGGTAAGTCATATTGGCCCTCAGGTTGTCAATGGGTCTCTTCAACAAAGTTATATAATACATGTTACTATGTTTATGCAAGCCTCTCTATAGTAAAAGTCCAAATAGGTAAGGGTCATTGTCCCTATGTATGTGGACACTTTGGGCTCAAGGTGTGTGGGGATGGGTGTTTAAAACTGGGTTTGGGTGGGGATGTCTTGGCCTTGATTGATTGTTAGGTCATTTTGAGGTATCAGGGTTTGTGAATGGTAATGTCAAACTGCAAATCTATCACCTAGGGGGTTATCCATGTAATGTTTTTGGAAAATTAATATAAATTTCTCTTATGTATAAAAAAAATTAAAATAATATAAAATTCATAATTTAAAATAATATTTAAATAATTTATTAATATATAAAAAATAATATTTATGTTTATAAAATAAAATTTAATCTATTATATTTTTCTAAAATAGGGTGTTGTAGCCCTACATGACCATTCCAACCTATTAATTAGAAAATTTTATTTATTAATATATTTATTAATTTAATACCTACATACATACATATATGCATACATACATACACACATACATGTACATACGTACATATATTTTTAAATAAATTTATAAATAAACTTTTTATAAGATATTTATTAAATTTTCATATATTTTAAATTTTATATGTTTTTAATTAAATTATAAATAAAATTTATAAATAGTTATTAAATTTAAATCTAATCTAATTTAATATATTTTAAAATAGATATAATATTTTTTATATGTATTTTATTTAATATTAAAAATAATTAAAAAATAAATATAATTTTTTACAATAATTTTAATATATATTTTTTGATTAGAGAAGTTGATCTAAAATATTATTATTACATTTATTTATTTTCTTAAATATTTTAAAACATAAAAAACAAAATAAAATTTTGAAATCCTAATTTACTATTTCATTTGGAATTTACAATAAATTAAAACAATTATAGATTATTCTTTCTAGAAAGAGCACAATCCCTTTTATCTCTTTTTAGCTCTTCCTCAATTTTTTTTTTTTCAAAAATTGTCACTTCACTCCAACTTTTTGTCTCAAAATCATTACTTCACTTTTTACTCAAAATCTTTATGAAACTTTTTTTTCGAGGAAAATCTCAACGTACTAAATGCATTTCTTTCCTTAAGTTTTTTTAAGATAATAATTATTATATATAAAAAAATTAAAAAATAAATATTTAAGAGAATACCTATCAAAATAACTCCACTACTTCATATTATGGAATATGCCATAAATCAAATTATAACTCCTATTGTCATTAAGTTTTTCCAACTTATCTTTATTCTTTATTTTTGTCAAAAAATAGTTTTATTCTCTATCATAAAACATGCTTTGTAACTCCCACTTTTGTCATAAAATAAATCTAATGTGTTTTGGTCTTCCACCAAAATATGTATTCAAAACACTACAACAAAACAAGAAATTAACGCCTAAAATAGTGACGAATTTTAGTGTATTTGAGTTAATGAATTTGACACTTTTGTTGACGCAAAACTCTTCACTTTGGTGCCATATTTGGTGCCGACTATAACACCGGATTTAGTACCATAAAAGTGGCACAAATAATAGTTCCTCCTTTAGCATTGGGAAATAGTGTTAGAAATAGCACCTAAATTAGTGCCCAATTTGGCTTCTAGTTTTGCTTCCACGTTTGCTCCCATTTTTCCTTATAGTTTTTCTCCCGGTTCACTTCCAGTTTTGCTTCTAGGTTTGCTTCCAATTTTGCTTCCATTTTTGCTTCCATCTTTTTTTCCATGTTTGCTTCTAGTTTTGCTTCCAGTTTTTCTTCCAATTTTGCTTCCATTTTTGCTTCTAGTTTTGCTTCCAAGTTTGCTTCTAGTTTTTCTTTCAGTTTTGCTTCCAATTTTTCTTCCAAGTTTTCTTCCAGTTTTTCTTTCAGGTTTTCTTTCAATTTTGCTTTGAGGTTTGCTTCTAGTTTTGCTTCCAGTTTTGCTTCCTGATTTGCTTCTGATTTGGCTTCCAATTTTGCTTCCAGTTTTGTTTCTAGGTTTGCTTCCAGTTTTGATTCTAGGTTTGCTTCTAGTTTTGCTTCTAATTTTTCTTCCAATTTTGCTTCCAAGATTGCTTCTGGTTTGCTTCTAGTTTGGCTTCCATTGTTGCTTCCTTTTTTGCTTCTAAAAACAATTCTTGTTTTGTTTCCATTTATTAATTTAATATGTTTTATTTCAATTTAATTAGTTAAATATATTGTGCCTCTTAAATAACTCATGATTATAGAGTAAGTAATTTAGTTATTTCACTCATATGATTAAATAACAAGATAATTTTTTTTTTGATCAGTAATAATTTTTATTTAATCGATAAAGTAATTTAAAAATACATCATCTTCTTGATTTTCCTCATAGATCACCTACCACCCAAAATTTCATCTACTAAAAAGCCATTTTCTTCGAGATTCACATTTCTTCCTACAATAACTTACTTTAAAAACCTTGTACATCTATTTCAAGTTCAAAAAATACTTTCTTTTCAACTACTACCCACCCTTCAATCATCCACCAACTTTCCCTACATTGTATGCTAGGCTTAACCCCAAAATTTTAGCAAAAAGGAAACAAAAAGACTTGAAAGTTCCATGAAAAAATAAAATTTACTGAGAAGCTCTGGCCAAGCTACCTAGGTACACTTCTCTCTTTATCCCATTCATCATCTTCTTCTTTCATAGACGTAAATCCTTCCTCTCCAAACACTCTGCTTCTGCTTGGGCTTGTGCAATTACCACTTCTACCTCCATTAGTTCCACAAATAGCTTAAGTGCTTCCCAACTGCATTCTGCCTCCTCTCTCTATCTGGCTCTAAGTCTCCCTTCTGGCCATCTCACAAATGTTTTGTAATTTTCAAGCTCTTCACTCTTTGCATTCTTAATTCCTTCGCTTATGTCCAAACCTTCTCCTGGGATGGCCCATTCTGAGATTGAGTCCATACTACCCTCGAAAAAATCTTCATGCACAAGTGCTTTCAACACCCCCTTCACCACTTCAATCAGCACCCCAAGTCTAAAACCCAAGCCATTATCAATGATTACACATCCATATTCGTGTGATACCTGTGTTTAAGCTCTCCAAACCCCTTGCCTAGTATCAATTGCACCAATTGAACCAATCTCTCATCACTGTAAAGGAACATTCATTTCAACCTCTTTTCTGATGCTCCACCAAAGAAAGGGAAAAATTGCCTCTTTGTCTTAAGTGATAAATTTTCCTCCATCTTAGTTCTGCAACTTCAACACCAATTCCAATTACCAACTATCTTAGAGCTTGTTTTCTGCCACATAAACTGATAGAAGTATCGAGAAAGAAAAATTTAGAGAGTTTAATAAGCATTAAGTTTCCATACTCTGCCATTTATGTTGGAGTACGTTCAGCTCCGCCACCCAACTCCACAAATATTGGTTCCATTATTTTTAAATTTGGAGAACACTCATTTATTCCTTTGCATTAACTACTATGTACATACCATCCCATTTAAATCTACCTCCTCTAAGTCCAATCGTCTTAGGTCTTCAATCCTCATTTCACCAATTTCTTCAAAAGTAAAAGCCCACTTCGACAGGGTGTCTGCTTCTGCATTTCTAGTTCTCCTTACATGGATTACTTTAAAATCATCAAAGGATGCCAACTCTTCTTTAATTTTACCAATTATATTTTATAGATTCCAGGCATCAATACTCCCCTTCATCACTGACTGGATACTTATAAGAGAATCACCCTCCAAATGAATCTTCAAAGCCCCTAGTTTTTTTCCAAGTTTGATTGCCATTAGTGTTGATGAGGCTTCAACTACATTATTAGTCCCTTCCTCCAACTTCTTTTCTCCCAAATCAAATACATTCCCTCTCCAATCATGAGAAATGAAGCCTGCCCCTGATGGTCCTAAGTTTCCTTTAGAAGCCCTGTCAAAATTCAATTTCCACCATCCCTCCATTGGTTTTTCCCAGGTGACCTCTATTGATCCCTTAGAAGCTGGATTAACCCAGCTAGGCCCCTAAATTGGAAAAAACAAGATAATTATTATAACATGATCATCATTTATAATTAAAATAAGTGACTCAAATATCTATAATTGAATTGAATTTGACAACATCCATTTTGAGTAGTAAATTAAAATCATCATACGTAATAAATATCCATCTAAAAATCATTCACCACTTTTAATATATATAAATTGACAAGTCAAAACTGATAAGATCATCATCATATATAACTAAAACAAGTGAAAGTCAAATATGCCAGTAGATCAATAACATGTCAAAATGATATATGTACAAATGATATAAGTAAAAATGATAAATTATGTAACTCAAATTGATACAAGTCAAGACGATACATGTCCAAATGATATAACTAAAAATGATACATGCCAATATGATACAACTCAATAATATGGTATTGTAGGCCATGAAAATGATATATATGATAGTAACCATGAAAAGAGGCATCATAACGATATATCATTAATGATACATGATGCAATCTATATGATCATGAATGTCACTGGCTACTACCAACTACAACTGTCTCATCATCATCACCATTGTGATCATCATTATCATCATCATCATCATCGTCATCATCATTATCACCGACCTCAGTGTCTTCTATATCTGCATCATCATCATCATCATCTACCATGTGATCTGTACTGACATAACCAATATTTTTTGGATCTATATCATGATTAGGATCATCTTGATCTTTTGGAAGACCCGTGTTCTACATAAAAAATAATTTAAAATGAAAATTTATTATTTAAATTTCATGCAATAATTTCTTTTTTTGTTATATATCTAATATTACAACATATGAGATGAAACACCCATAATCATATTACATCATATAAAAGTGCACATACCATAATAAAATTTCAAAAAAAATACAACTAATATGTCATTCCAATGATGTAAAACATGAAACAATTCTAATAAACGTTAGTAAAGATCATAATTTTTTTAATACAATTTAACTATCAACTGTAAATTCTATTACATAACCTTAAATGCCAACCCTCTGCATTTTGCGCTATTTATGATTATGTTTTCCTTGAAGATCCTTTGAGAGTTAACTAGTCTATATATTCTTCTTGTAAGGAAACTCAGGTGCGGAAACAACTTCCTACACTAATCTCTTAAGGAAAGTATGGTGCAAATTCGTTTTAAACCCTTACAATTTCAGATTCGTTAATCTACTTAACAAAGATATTGCAGCAATATACCATACATACAGAAAATAAAGAATGACACAATGATTTACCCTGGGGAAAACCTTTCGGTAAAAAACCCCAGCACTCCAAAACCTGCACAATGTATTATCTTCAACACAACGGTTACAACACACTTGCAATGCAAGTTCTTTCAGGAGATTTCCAACACTTGAAGACAAAATGCGGCAGCATCAAAACGTTCCAACAATACACTCACATCACACATCTTCACAACCCTAAAAAACGCTTATATCATGCGCTTCCCTTTTTAGGGCAACTTCCGAAGATAACTGTATTAGGGTTTTACCATTCTCCGAGAAAATAGGAACCCGAAAATTTTTTTCAGGGCGATGCCCCGAACCCCACTATCGTGGAAGAGTGTACAGTACTCAACTTTATCAGTTGCCACATGTCTTCACCTGTCATTGAATCTTCTAGACATAGCTCTTACGTGTCATAGGAATCCGTCATAACCGTTTCAGCCATGATCTCCTTACACACAATTCAAGATGCCGACACATCAAGTGGAGTGACATATCAACATGCCAACTAGACATGTACACTCACACTTAATTACATTATTTGCAAGAAATACATTTTACAAAACAAATAATAAGAATAGGAATTATCCAAGGTTGAGACACCTTATTCCTAACACTTCTCCTATATTTCAGAAATGGATATTTCTAGGAAATTTTGGCACTGTAATATGCTTGAAAGTTCTTTGATAATTAACTAGTCTATATGTCCCCATATTTGAGAGGTAACATTTATGGTTTAGTTTTTTTTTTTACAGAAAGCTATGGCATGCAAAAATACTTGAGCATACAAAGAATAGTTCTTCAAGACATTTTTTACTTTGATTATACTATTTTTAAGTGACCTTTTCATGTATATAACAATATCATGTTCATGTATTTTAATATGAGGCAGCTATGGAGGTAGTTCAAAGAGACGGTCTTGAAATTTTTCCTCATCTTACAAAGTCTGCAGGAACATGAATAGGGATCGAATTTCAAGAGTCTGGTTTAAGTTTGAATTCAAGAAATGACATAATTGTGAAGGTTGGAATGGATTTTAATGTATCACTTGGGTTTCAGAATTTGCGGTTGCAGATTGGTAACCCCAAAACATATAATTATTCATTGATCCTTGTTGGAACTGTGGTTCTTAAGGATTAAGTTCTGAAACCATGTATCAAAAAATTAAGCATGCATTCTTCTAGCTAGCAAACAAGGAGATGATTAATTTGCTTCATTTTCATTTGTATAACCATATCATGGTGGGAACTAAGAAAGGATGTCCAGTTTTATGTGGAGGTAATGGATGTGGTCCAAACTGTAGGAGGGGCAAGGAGGTCAATGTATGATCCTGATGAAATTAAGGAAGAACAACAAGAGAGGGAGATAAAAAATAAAATCAATGCATAGTTCAATGATTTGTCAAGCAAGTAAGAGAGCTATGGGAGCAACCTCATCTAAAATATTTTGAACTAGAGTTTGATATACCATTTAGAGAGCTTGGTTTTCATGGAGTTCCTTTCAAAGCCTCTTCTTTTATTGTTCCTATACAATAAACTACATGGTAGAGTTGGTGGAATTACCTTTCTTAGTAATCTCTATTAGTGAGATTGAGATTGCTAACCTTGAGAGAGTAGGACTTGGGAAAAAGGCATTTGATATTGCTATTGTTTTCAAAGAATTCAAGTGACATGTACTCCGCATTGACACCATTCCTCAATATTCACTTGATGGCATCCAGGAATGGCTGAACTCCATGGATATAAAGTATTATTCAAGAAGAATGAACTTGAATTGGTGTCCAATTTTGAAGACTATTACTAATGATCCAAAAAAATTATTGAAGATGGTGGTTGGGATTTTTTGAATATGGAAGCTAGTGATTCTAATTCTGATAATTCAGAAGAGTCAGATCAAGGATCATATGAACCCTCTGATGTAGAAGAGGAATCATAATTGGATGAGGAAGGTTCAAAAGATGAATCTCTTGTGGAATCAAATGAGGATGAAGAAGAATAAGAAGATTCTAAAGAGGAGGAAGGTAAAACATGGGATGAATTAGAAGCCAGAGCCAAAAATGCAGATAAGGAAAAATGAGACAAGTCTGATAGTGAAGAGGAAAGATGATGATGAAAGGTAAAAGCTACAGGGAAGTCTCAAGCACCTAATATTAGAGATTCAAGAGGAATGCCTTCCAAGAGGCATAAAGTTAGATGAATTGAGTTCATCTACATCCTTCTACTATTTATTCATGCACATAAATGGTTCATATGTTTATGCAAATGATGCATATATGTTAACTTGACCATTGTTGTTACTTCAGTAGTTTGAATTCTATGGAAACCAGTCATTGGGCCATTGTGTGCAAGAGCACATTTGTGTTTTTAGTTATCTTTTTTGGATATATCTACTAGGTGTTAAGGACATTCCTTTTATCTTTTGAATGTTAAGAAGTCTAGTATTACATTCTTCTCTATGTTGATCAGATCAAGTTGCGGGTTTTTAACTACTGATTTCTTTATTTTGTGGAGTTTTTTTAACTTCGAAGACAAGAATTTACTACCTTTTTTAAAATTAGATGGACAAATTAAGTGGTTGGTTAGCTACAACAAGTGATGAAGACTACAAGGATGTGTTAGATCTATAGGACACTTATCAAGATGCATCAAAACATTCTTACATGTTAAAATAATGGTAGCATCATGGGGAAAAGATGCATGTGAATCGCTTAGAAGAATGGCAACATGAATTCAAGGAAGCACTCCTTGAGATACCATGTTTGAGAGAAAAGAAGATAAATCAAATCAACATGGGACTAAGTTACTTAAATGATAAAACTAATAACTTAAATGAGGACACTAAATAGATATTAAAAGACCATGGTCATTAATTAAAATATGTGATGAAAATAAGGCATGAATTTCACCCACTACCCTTTAAGGGAAACAATATTTTTTTCCTCAACATGAAATAATGGGACAATTGAGTGGGATCTAGGGCCAACAGAGAAGCACTTTAGAACTCATCCTACACATCAATAAACAACTCAACACAAGAAATACAAATTAATATATTAACACAAAAATATCCAACTAAGTTATTGAAAGTCAACTATTGATACCTCGGTCTCCATCCAAATTACAAAATCAGAACACTTTTTGCTTTGTAATTTTTCCTTTTCAAATTGTTTTGGATGTCAGCCGTATTTCTCCTCCTATCAAAACATGGCACATGGACTAGTTAAACTAATTAATATGAAATCATTTACTTTCTCCTAGGAAATAAAAAAAAAATCATTTGACATATTAAATATACTTACAAATGTAGAGATCAAGGCCTGTAAACCTTTCTGGCCACTATGATGCATGGCACAAAGTTTTTGAAGCCTAGCCTTGGAGGCCTTGTCCTAAAATATATACTAATTTAGTTTAACTATGTACAAATAAAATTTAAAAATAATTTAATAAATTTGATATAATCTTACAATAAAATTCAAATACTTGCATACTCTCCTCACCAAACTTCCTCTGTGCATCAAATTTCTCATATGATTTTACAAACTCTTTCCATACTTTGAGACTTACATCAATTGGCCTTTCTTTGAGCCTTAGCTCTAGAGGAATTCTTTTATCTTCTTTGTTTGGTTGCGCCAAAATCTCTTACAATTTTGAGAAATTCATAGCTTTACGTTCTTCATAGACCAACCTATGCCAAATATAGTCTCCATATCATTGATAACTACTTTTTGTAGGTGTATGGGTATCTTTGAGGATGGAAAATGTAGATGGTCTTTGAACCGTTGAAGGCATGATTCCTTCAACCTATTCACAAAGTCTTTTCCAATATTTGTGATTTGGAATTCCCTTGAAACCACATAGTATTCTATCTTGGTATTGTAGCTACCAATGCAAGATGCAAAACTTGGCGTGGTGGAAGAAGTCTATGTCCCAGGGGTGGCAGGGATAGTGGAAGTATCTGCTCCTTGTTCTACATTCCTAGAGTTTACTGTTATTTATTTCCTCCTAGATCTTTTTCTCGATCTAGGATTGATTGGGGAATCAATTGATTCCCTTTGACACAGTTGATTTGGTTGCAATGTTCGAGGGGCTTCAATAGATCATTTTCTATGTATCTAGCAAGCATTGTCCAATCCACAACATCCAATTTGTTCACTACCTCTGCCCCCAATATGGAAGCCGATTCCTCTTCAACTTTTTCATTCTCATGTCCCTATATATATAAAATAAATTTCTTCTTTTAAATTCTAAAATAAAAAACTAAAAACTAAAAATGAATTAAACAATAGAAACATTTACAAATCTATAAATTGACAATGAATTACCTCATAGTGGCTAGAGTTTTCTCCAATTTTTCTCTTCCCTCTATTGCTTGACATTTTGAGGTGACCTAGGGAGATTTATTTTCATCTAGTCTGTGGAGGAAAATGGAGTACACACTATTAGGTATAAAAAATTTCATCCAGTTTGTGGTATGAAATTTTTACCTTGAATGACTCTCTTTCTGGATTTAAATGCCCATGAATCAGTTGCCTGCACACCTATATAGAATATAAATATATTTGAAAGATTATAAATATATGTAAAATGAAACAAATGTATTGTAAAAAAATCAATGCTTGTGCACTTGTATAGAATGGTAATCTTTGGAGAATAAAAAGGGTGCAAAGTGTGGTTTCATTGAGATTTAATACAAATAGGTCCCATACTCAAGTTGCATCCATTGATCAGAAAGAAATGAATGTGTGCGCATAATTAATTTGAAACCACGAGCTCATTGTTCTATAAAATAATAAGTGAAAATGAGTAATAGATATTAAGCCCGAAGGTCTCACAAATTTGAGGAAATGATCTATTATTCAGCTATCATCTCAAAAACCCTATCTCCTCGTATTGTCTCGACCAACCTCTATTCCCATGGGACATGGTTACAATGGATAGATGCAGTTTAATGACTTGTCTCGAAAGCTTGGGATGGGAATGATAAGTGAACCAGGGCATTGGGGTTTCAAAAACGTGTTTTTCCCATTTTTATCCTCTCTTCCTTCGTGTGACACTTTTCTCCTTTCATCACTTCCTTGAAGTAGGAATATTTTAATTTTTGTTGTTGATTCATTAGTCGACGTAGTTAATGCCGAATTTAGTGCCAAATTTCAGCCCTAGAAGTGATCTATTTGGGGTGCCAAAGGTGGCACAAAGTGTGCCTAATTTAGCATGTAGCAGTGCAAAATGATGTATTTTTCTTGGAAGTTGATAAATAAATTGATCCAAAATTTATTTCATCTTCATATGATCCAAGGGAGCACTCATGGTTCCCTATTTTATCTATTCCTTATCCCAAGACACATGCCAATTTTGTGGGTGCAAAACTAATAGAGGTTAGATTTGTGAACTCAAAAATGACCCCTAAACTTTTAAATTTAAATATAAATGGGCCCATGTTCACCCTATACAACTAGATGAGCCATCTAAAGTATGAAATATTTCAAATTGCATGTTACAGATTTGTATAAAAGGACAAACCCTAATTTATTAGGGTCATCTTAGATATAGGGATTATTGGGGAATTATGAAAAATCATCTATGAGAACTAAATCTTTATCATGTGACATTGACATTGCATCAACATAAAAATATTGTAGGATTTATAAATAGTAGTAAGGGAAGGGACCCTATTGTAAGACTAAATTGTCAATTTGTTGAGGTTATAAATGATAAAGATGGAGATATGAAAAGATAGGTTGATAGATTGATAATGGTTGAGGCTATTATGGACCTTACTGTTGGGTATGAGTTATTTATTGATTACCCCTTCTTAAAATGAACTCCTGCTCAGAAGAAAAGGGAAGAACAAGGTCTCCCTAAGGATGTTCATAAGGGAAAAAAACCAAAGAATAGTAAATGAGTGTGGACTGATGTTTTATAAACTATGTTGTCAAAATTGGGTTTTATTTAAATTATTGTATAAAAAGGTAGTCTATAAAATAATGTTCCATTATTCAATTGATGTATATATGTTCATACAATTTTTATATATATATATTTTTAAGCCATATTTGATTATATTTATTTGAAATTGATACATTTATGATTTATCCAATTGTTGTCAAACATTAAATAATGCTCAATAGTTTGTTGATAGGTAAAAGATGTTGATGAAACACATACTAATGCCCAAGATCCAACTGGGTTATTAATATTTGGATGAGATGATCCAAACCATCCTTTAAACCATACCAGGTCTAAAAGAGCAAGATTAAATAAAATACTACCACCTGAGAAATTTAAAGAGATGCTGAGATCTGCATGCACTGATGGAATTAATGATGATGATCATGATAGTGAAAATGTAGTGCATGAAGAAGGATTGAATGAAATTCTTGTAGGTTTCTTTGGGGATGGAAAAAATGATGACAATAATGATCATATGGTTGATAGTAATGATGATAGTGTGGGTAATTACCATCAATGTAATGTTGATGATAACAACTTGAAAGAATCAATCAAGAAAGAATCGAAGACACCCGTGTTCAAATTGGGTGCAAGTAGAACCTCAAAACTGGAATGCACATTAATATTATTAGAAATCAAGTCACTATTTTGGTTGGTTAGACAAAGGATTCACTACCCTACCGAAGTGAGTTGAAATCTATTTCTTACTTTGGATTGTCAATTGGTGTACATAATTCGTAAACATTCATCAAATTTGTTTATATTTATTTAAGTGAACTTTAAAAACATACATTGTATATAAATAGTTCTAGTATAGATTGACATATCAAACATGTTCATCATAATTCAAACATTAAATTGATTTAATCTCTGGAAATCTTATAGGGCACTAAAATATAAAATATTCCTTGAAGAGAATGTGTTGCCATCAACTTGCAAAGAGGTGTGTTTGTTGTTGGTTGAGTTGGGGACTGAATATAAGAAAATTCATTCATGTAAAAATTATTGCATTTTATATAGAGATGAATATAAAAATAAGGTAGAATGCCCTGTATGCAAAGAAAAGAGATATCATATAGTTATACAAGGTCATATAGTTATAAAGAAGGTTTTACGTCACATGCCAATTATACCTAGAATTCAATGAATTTTTTGTTGCAAGTCACTTGCGCAATTGATTGAATGAAATGGAAAGAATAGGAGTAAAGATGGATTCATGCGAATTTCAGCTGACTCGAAAGTAATGAAACACATAGAGGAAAAATGGCCAAGAAAATTAAAAGATGAATCCCATAGTATTAGGTTTGGTCTTGCAATAGATGGAGTGTGCCCATTCTCTTTTTTGAGATCAAGTTATAGTGTTTGGCTAGTTAGATTTATAGTATACAATATTCCCCCATGGATGAGTGTTAGAAATGAGCACCTTATGTTGACTCTCATTGTTCCAAGAAAACATCAAGTTAAAAACATGGATGTTTAGCTTGGGCCTTTTATTGATGAGATCAATTGCTATGGAAAGGAATAAGAATGTATGGAATATCACATACTCCATCAAATAGGTCCTTCATGTTGTATGGTGTGCAATGTTGGACTATTCATTATTCCCTAAGACTTGGTGTTTGTTCTGGTAAGATAAAATATTTACGTATTTACACTCATAATTTATTTTCATCCCAACTTTCATACTTAGTTTTATACTATTTTTTTGATGTTATTAACATTACTTGTTGAATTGTAGCTTCAAAAAAAGGGGATATTTGTATGTCCAAGATGTGCAGAAAAATTTCAAGGGTGGTATTTTAAAGATCTACATAAATTTATTTATGCAAACAACGAGGATTTTCTACCACTAGATCATAGGTTTATAAATCGCCTGAAGAATCAATTTGATGGAAAAGTTGAAAATAGAGGCCCTCCCATGATTATGGGTCCAGGTGATTGGCTTAAGAAGTATGAAGATGCTAAATTGAAAGCTTGGGAGGATTTTTTTGATCAGGGTGATTCAATTGAAGAACCAAAACAAGTTGTAGTTAATATGCTAGAAGGAATGAAAAGGAAATCCATATTTTATGAGCTCCTTTACTAGAATGATTTATTAATATCTACCTATTAGATCCTATGCACATATTTAAAAATGTCCCAGATTCTATATTTTGACATTTTGAGGCAAAGAGAAGGACACCTTGTCTTCGAGGAGAGATATTTCTCTTTCGTGTACCAAATTTTATAGAAAACATTTGTAGCCAAACAGGGAAAATGAAACATGTGCAGAAGCTCCACGGGTTTTAAAAAAAGAGAGCTAGACTAACTAAAAATGTCATCCGTTAAATAAAGACACCTACTAGTTATGGGTCATCATTGGATAAAGATTTTAAATTTGATGGACATATAACATGATTTAAAACACATGATTTTAATAATTTTATGAAGGTATTATATATCATCATTTAACATTTACTGGTAGCTGTATACATCTAAAATTGGCCACATTAAATCAATCTTGTAATTAATTAAATATGAATTATTTAATTATTGTTCTAAAGTCATCTACATATAAATAAATTTAATTATTTATTTATATTGTTCATTTATAATTCTTCTAATGAATTAAATAAATAAGTTAATTTAATTATTACCATTTTCCATCTTCCTCACAATTAATTAAATAAATTTTATAATTTATTTAAATTAATTATCATGTTACTTTAAATTCAAATAAGAATATTCTTCTAAATTCATTATTTCTAATTCCTCATTCCACATTTAATTAAATATTCTAAATATTTAATTAAACACCTTCTTCACATCACACAATTAAATATTCTAAATATTTAATTAAATTTATTTTTCATCTCTCACACATAATTAAATATTAATTATTTAATTATGGAAACTTCTAAATTCATGTCACATATAATTAAATAATTTAATAATTTAATTATGAATTTATCCTCAACTACCAACTAACTCCTCATAACTAAAATTGCCAAATGGCTACTTTCCTTTATTTTTTAATGGAAAAGGTCATGTAGGAGGAAACACTTTCCCTCTTTATCTCTAGCTTCCATCTTTCTCTCCAACTTCTCGATCTTCCACCATTCATCTTACTAGGCTTGATTTTAACTGTCAATCTTTTCCAACTAGGATTTTGCCTCCAAAAGTCTATAAATATAGCCTCTTTGTGCTTTGAAAAGGATCTAGAATCTAAGAGAATTTGGCATGAGAATTATAGTTGCATTATCAAAGAATTTAGCAATCTTGTTTTCTTGAGCATAATATAGCATCTTAACTTCATAATCTATTTTATTTTCATATCTTAGCTTCATATCATTTAGCAATAGAAATGCATGTTGCATAATATCATTCTCTAGGTTGTCATTCTACTAAGCTACTGCTTACACAATCTAAGAGCCAATGACTTAGAACGAATCCTTGGAGAGAGAGAACAATGGGATGTCTTTGAAGAATTTGTTGTATTTAGAGTTTGTTTATCTTTAAATTAAATTTCTTTAATATAATTTCGCATTGGTGTGTTTTTTAACTCTTTAGTTTAGTCCACATATTCACACACACATTTTTGGCACCCACCATGGGGCCCTTGCACTGTTTTTTAATTTTTTATTGCAGGTTTCTCTAGAAGGTTACGTACTAGACTCATGGTTTAGCGCATATGAGGCCCATTTTAGTGCATACATTGAATAGTTTAGCACATCACTGCTTTGTTTCAGTGCATTGCTACTCTATTTTAGCGCATATCCATGCTCTTTTAGTGCATTGCTACTATGTTTTAGCACATCCCTGGGATTTCTTGTAGCGCATTTATGCTATGTTTTAGCGCATTTAGGAGACTGTAAATTTTTAATCTTGATTTTGATGCGTCCGTGGACAAAGATTAATAATTTCTGCATAAGGTTAAAATGAAGCAATCCTAGGGTAGTCATTCAAATTTCAGATAAACCAATCCTAGGGTAGTCACCAAAAAAATGAAATATCTTAGATAAAATGATTAAAGTTGAAAAAAATTGTTTGTTGTGATTGTCAGGTGATAGGCCTGTGCTCTACCCTTAACTGGGTTATCAAAATGCCAAACTCATCTTTTCATTCATATTTTTTATGCTTTATTAAAACCTTTACCAGACTTGCTCTTGTGGGGAAAAGTACTCACCCAAGAGGAATGACCTAAGTGGGAACCCCTAAGCCAAGTATTCCAACCCACTATAATCAAAAGTGAGTTGTTGATGAAAATTCACTTGACAATAGTGTGCAAGATAACCATCCTGAAAGACTTTGTTCTAAAGGTTGGGAGGTCTCCTGAGGGATTATATCATTTTCTGCATTGAACAAAATCACTTACTACGAACTTTAGTATAGAATCCAATCGAGTCAGTAGCTAAACATTATAATACTCACAATGCAAGGGAAGGGAAGAATCTTTCTCTAAGACACTCACCATATAATTTCCAAGGACTATTTTCTCAAGGGATCGAGAAATATAACTTTGAGTACGTACCTGAAAAATACAAAAACAAGGGCGCCCTCTAGGGGGTGACACAATTGTGTGAGTTGACGCAATTCTAAGATGTGGGTTGTGATGATTATGATGACCTTTTTGACAATTAAGAGTGAGTCTGATTGAAGTGTTTGTTTTGTTCAATACCTATGGAAATTTTAGAGAACATACACTTATTGTTAGATTTTAGGACTTTAAAAAAAATTATTTTCCTATTGCATGCCATTTTTTTCAAACATTAATTCAGATAAAGATCATGCAATTTAGAAAACTGTCAAAACATGTTTGTTTCAACACATTGACTGGATCTTTTAGCGCATCCCTGCTCTATTCTAGTGCATTTATGCTCTGTTTTAGTGCATTTATGCTCTGTTCTAGCACATCTATGCTCTGTTTTAGCACATCTATGCTTTATTTTAGCGCATCCATGAAATAGTCCATCACATTGATTTGATCTTTTAGCATATTCATTGAAAAGTTTAGCGTATCCTTGGCACAAAGTAGCACATTTTTTTCTAAGTCAAAAGAGTTTTCTGATGCAATCTGCCACCAAGTCTGGTCTTTTCTATGCTTAGGGTTTGGAAGTCTACAACCTTTGTTAAGAAATCCCTTGAGAAAAGGATCAAGAAACCAAAAAGGTCCCTTAGTTACAAAAATATTTTGAAAAGGAGACGCTTTTTATACCAAAGTCAAAAAATATTTCTTGAGCATCGAACTTTCATCCATCGATATTATGACTTTTCTAGGGGATTGACTGATGATTTTTCTTTAAAGTCATTGTATTCACAAGATTTCTTTCAATGAAGAGATCTCTCGCAAAGGCATAATCATAGTTAGCCCATTCATCGCTCTTTCATCCCACAACCTATAATTCAGTATTCCAATTGCCTAGATCAAGTGTTGCAATAGAGAACTTATAAGCATTAGGCTTTTGCAAATTCCTTATTTTCCCAAACTAATATCAAAACATCACAAAGTGCATAATCACAACAACAACAACAATGATAAATAAAGGTTTTGGACTAGAAATAAGAATGTTGTAAATGATGGGGTGGTAGATGCAAATAATGTGAAGGCAAAGCCAACCATTCTCAATGTATCAGGTATTCAATGCAACAACAAAAATCCTAGAAATTCCACTAACCAAGGAAATAAAAATTCCAATCAAGGAAACAATGCTAATCAAGGAAATATGACCAATAATCATGGTAATTTCAATAATAGTATAAGCAGTAATCAAAATTCAAATGTGCCCAAATCACAGTTCTTCTCAAATCAACAAAGTTTTACTCCCTTGGGCCAGTCTCTTGAATCAATTCTGAAAGAAATTTTGAATCAAAACGCCATCACGTTGCCACTACAAAGAGATTATGAGCCGTGAGTCAAACCACCATCCTTGAATGACTCATATTATTGTGATTACCATAGATGAAAAGGTCATAAGACAAATAATTGCCAAGGTTTGAAAATTTTGGTCCAGGATTTGATCAACAATCGAACCATAACTGTTGAGGGACATCATGCCAATGAAGATCATTAGACATTCAAGGACCCTCTTCCCAATTATTAAAAACGGGAATCTTCAGGTGATAAAGGAAAAACAATAAATCATGTCTGTGCCACCACAATCAATCATATCTATATTGATGACCAACAAGTCAACATCATCAAAGTTAAAGGAAAGCAAGAGTATCAATAAGTTAATGCAACAACGAGGGGATAGGCTAAAATTGTTGTAAAAGGAATTTCATCCAAATCAACTGTCCCTCCTCCAAGGCAGTATAATTTAGTCGATCAATTACATAAAACATTGGCTCAATTTTTATCTTGGAGTTTCTTAAGATATCACCAATGCATAAGAACATTCTAGAGAAGGCTCTTGTTGACACAACTGTATCTCCTGTTTTGGATGTTGAAAAATTTCAAGCCATGGTGGGACACTTGTCCTCACCCATATGCCTATCCTTTTCTGAGAAAGATGATACCTCCATGACTCATCCCCATAATTCATCACTTTATCTAGAAGTCATGGTTCATAAAACCCGAATCACACCTATCTTAATAGATGAGGGAGTCGGTCTAAATATTTATAATTTAAAATTGGTTCTTGCCTTTGGGTATTCTGAAGAGTCTATTGATATGAGGAGAAAAATAACAATAAAATCATATAATGATGAGGAGCGAGCTTCTAAAGGTCTCATCATGCTACCTATCAGAGTGGGACCTGTTATAAAGAACACTTTCTGCCAAGTTTTGGATCGAGACTTATCTTATAACATTATTTTGGGTCGATCATCTATCAATGAGATGCAAGCGATACCGTCTACATACCATCAATGTATAAAATTTACTTATGAAGGACAAGAAATAACCATACCAATAGATCATAACATCAGTTAGATTTTTTCTAACCTTAGAGCAACCCAGGACACCTTTGTCTCGCATAATAGAGAAGCTCTTGTTATTTTTGCTTCTAAACATAATGATCAAATGAAAGAATTGATAAAAAGCTTCAACACAAAGATGCAACTAAAATATAATGGGGTGGGAGAATATTCAATATGTCTCTCTAACCTACCTGTCTCTCCAAGGTCACATGGTTAGCCTAAATTATCTACACAACAAGCTGCAACAACTTCCAAATTAGGAACAAAAACTTCAATTCCTATCACTAAGTTTGACGGAAGATTCATCAAGGAAAACACTCAAGAAAATGAAGTTGAAGATAGGGCTATTCTCAATTGGATTTATAAAGATGAAGATGAATCTATTCAACATTTCAAATTACCTACCGACCAATATGGGAAAGGTTATACAATAATGAAAATAATGGGTTATGAAGGGACTACTCCCATAGGAAAAAGAAATGAAGGCATTGTGAAATCCATTCAACCAAAAACAACACATCCAAAAGATAAAGTCAGACTTGGGTTTGGAGAAGATGTAGAAGAAGTCCAAAAGAAATCCAATGAAGAGAGCTGAAAAAATTATGAGATTGCAAGACAATTATGATACAAATTGAAATGTGTATGAATGGGATACCATTTATAATGATGAATTCTAGAGAGCCAAATAGGTGGATATTATACAAAAACATACACCCATGCTCACACAAGTATAAAGTTCAAGGCCTCCACTTGACTGCATACTTCAAAGTGACCATGACTCAAGTGATGACAATTCGGTTCAAAGTGAGATGGATAATCAATAGGAGGATACCATCATAGATCTTCTCCATAGAGAGAATGATAACTGTGTCATGACCCTAACTACCAGTGACCTTACCCAACCAGACGATCCCTTGCCTTTGGTCCATTCTGAGCTCATTGATTGGGAATAAACTCAAACAATCAATATCCCAATCTTCCCCGATGACAAAACCATTGTAAATTTTCTTTGTTCCTCCAACCTAGAAACATGTTCCACTAGTGAATCAAATGATCAAAATCTCAACTAGGAGAGTGTCAAGTTTCTTAGCTACAAAATTAACAATATAAGAGATAGATCTAATATTGGAAATTGAAAAAAGGTAGTATTAAATCATGAAAAAAGAAAAATAAAGAGTGTATCCGATGGGGAAAACCTTTCAAAGGAACTTGAAGATGAGAAAATTGACACTCTCCCTGAACACTATCAAGAGAGATCTTCTAGTTTGATAGAACCAACAAAGGCAATCAATATAGGCACTACGAGAAAACCCAAGATCCTGCAACTTGCTGCATCTTTGACAGAAGAATAAATCCCAAAATTTATAGAATTCCTAATGGATAATCAAATCAACTTTGCATAGTCTTATGAAAATATGCCTGGATTGGACCCGAATCTTATTATGCACCATTTTTCCATAATGTTAGGGGTAAAACTTTTGAAACAAAATCTCAGAAAGATGCACCCGCATGTTGCACTACTAGTCAAAGAAGAATTGAAGAAAATTTTGGATGTAGGATTCATTCGGTCTATTGACTATGTAGAATGGATCTCCAACATTGTACCACTATAAAAACCAGATGGATGAATCAAAATATACATATTTTAGGGACCTAAATAAAGTGTGTCCAAAAGATGATTTTCCTCTTCCTAATATCGATACAATTGTAGATTTGGCAGTTGGGCATGCCATGTATTCACTAATGGATGGATTTTCTAGGTACAATCAGATCAAGATCACACCTAAAGGTCAAGATAAGATCACATTCACATGTGTCTTTGGGGTACATATTATTGGAATGTAATGTCGTTCAGACTCAAAAATGTAGGAGTGACCTATCAATGAGCAATGACTACATTTTTTCATGACATGATGCACACATTCATGGAGGATTATGTCGATGGTCTCTTATAAAAATCATACACAAGAGAAGGACATCTAGATATCTTATCTAAGATCTTTGTTAGAATGAAAAAATTCAATGTCAGACTCAATCCAAATAAGTGTGTCTTTGCAGTGAAATTTGGAAAACTCTTAGGCTATATTGTGTTAGAAAAAGGAATAGAGGTAGATCCAAAAAAGGTCCAAGAAATCCTGGAGATGAAACCACCAAGGAACATCAATCAACTATGGTCATTGTAAGGATGACTACAATCCATCAGGAGATTCATCACACAACTGGCAGACAATATTTTTCCTTTCATGAATCTCTTGCATAAAAATGTTTCGTTCAAATGGGAAGACAAGTGCAAAGAAACATTCAATCAAATAAAGTAGTATCTAATGAGTCCACCAGTATTGATTCCACCAGTACCAGAAGAACCACTCATACTGAACATTTCTGCCATAGAACTATCCCTAGGGCCATTATTGGCACAAGAGGACAAAGTGGGAAAAGAGCGAGCCATATATTACATCAACAGGACATTCACAAGCCACAAGCTCAATTAAACTTTCATTGAAAAGGCTTGTTTGGTAGTAGTTTTTTCTTCCCAAATTTTATGACACTATGTGCTAGCTTATATAGTCAAAATTGTGGCTAAAATTGATCTTTTAAAGTATCTTCTGAGCAAAGCAACCTTAATTGGAAGGTTAGCTAAATGGGTAATGATCCTAAGTGAGTTTGACATTCACTATGTGGGTCGAAGGATAATCAGAGGGAAAGTTATAGAAGATTAGTTGGTGGAAGCACCTTTACAAATAGATCATCCAATGCACATCGAATTTCCCGATGCTGATGTTTTCACAACAATGACCAAGAAACCATGGATACTTTATTTTGATGGGTCCTATACACAACATGGCTTGGGGGTAGGAATTATTTTTGTCACACCTTAGGGGCATACCATTCAAAAGTATTATCAGTTGATGTTTCCTTGCACTAATAACATATCTGAATATGAAGCATTACTTATTGGAATGAGAATAACGTTGGACTGGAAGATCACATAGCTACAAGTTTTTGGTGATTCACAACTTGTCATTAATCAAATAAATGATGACTATCCGACTAAAGATGATAATTTAATGCCTTATAAAAACATGGTAGATGATTTCAAGAAGTATTTTGTTGAGATAAAGTTCATGCAAATTTTGTGGATTGACAACTAAGCTGCAGATTCCATGGCTACAATTGTGTCACTACTGCAATTATCACTAACCAAGATAGATATGAATTCTTGGTAGAACAATTGTTTTCCCCTACCTATGATAATCCCGAAACCCAAATAATTTATCACCTGACTAGTTCTGATTCCCCCTTATAAGAAAAATTCTATGCCTATTTGAAAGATACTATCTTACCCTCAGGTTTGTCTTAGAATTAGAAAAGAAATTTCATATGCCAATCTTCTCACTATACCCTAATTTTTTATACCTTATACTGACGTGGTTTTGATGGTACCTTCCTTAGATGTATCGAACATGATGAATATGAAAATTCCTTGCAAGAGGTTCATGGTGGTATTTGTGGGACTCATTCAAGTGGACTAACCTTGGCTAAGAAACTTGTCAGAATGGGTTATTATTGGCCAACCATGGAAAAGGAATCCTTCACCTTTGTAAGGAAATGTCTGAAATGTCAGATTCATGGAGATCTCATTCACGCTCCTGCTCAAGAGCTACAAACCTTCATTACCACATGGATTTTCACGTAGTGGGGACTAGATTTGGTTGGAAAAATTCATCCATCTTCATCAAATGGACACAAGTTCATAATCACGACCACATATTACTTTACCAAGTGGATTGAATTTGTTCCCTTGTCAACAGTAACCAACAAACAAATTTCATCTTTCATCTTGAATTATATCATATGTCAGTACGACATTCCCAACTCTGTTATCATGAATAATGGGAGACATTTTAAGAATCAAGATCTTGATGAACTTTGTGAAATATTTCATATCTAACACAAGTTATCTACACCTTATTATCCACAAGGAAATGACCAATTAGAAGCTTCAAACAAAACAATTTTGAAGATCTTGAAGAAGACGATAAATGATGTTGACCGTGATTGGCATGTCCAGTTAAATCAAACTTTGTGGGCATAAAGAACCAACATTCGCACACTGACATGAGCCACCCCATACACCTTGGTCTATGGAGTAGAAGAAATCTTGCCACTAGAAGTTGAGATTCCCTCACTTCGATTCTCATTGAAGGGACTCAGAATTAATGAGGATTACAAAATTTCTAGACTGCAAGAACTAGAGCTACTTGATGAGAGATGAAAAAGTGCAAACAATCACTTGAAGGGTTATCAACAAGTCATGTCTTATAGTTACAATCACAGAGTAAGATCACACACATTTTAGGTAGGTGACTTGGTCTTGAAGGAAAATCCCCGCAACCAAAATGATCGAGAGAAGAAAGGAAAGTTTGAGCCCAATTGGTTGGGTCCATTCATCATAATTACAACATATGGTTTGGGAGCATATCAACTATCTACACCAGAAGGGGACTTGTTTGAGTATCCAATCAACAAAATCCAAAAAATAGTATAAAAAGGCATGAAAAAATCCATAAAAATAAAAAAATGCCAAAAAAAAAATCGTCATTAGGGTGAAAACTTGGAAAATAGGTGTCCTTTTGATAAACAAAAAAAATAAAATACAAAAAAATAAAATAAAAATTGTTGCCTTGATGAAAACCAGGCAAACAAGCGTCTTAGTAACAACAAAAAAACAAAAAAATCACATATGAAAAAGTGCAATAAAAACAAATGGTGAAAACCTAGCAAACAAGCATTATTTGTGATTTAGTCAACTCTTCCATCTATTAGGTTATGTCCTACATCATTCATTTAGAGCCATTTGTATCACCATCACATCCATACCTTGCCATCATATCCACATCATGCACATAATATTTCCTAGAGATGACAAGGATTTCATCATGGCTTGATGATCATTGTTTATATTCCAAGCAGTAGGTTGTGTCTAATATAGAGTCAAAGTGAAAACTCACTGGGGGAAATGAACTTTTGAGATTTTTAGCAAACAAATGACATGTGTTAAGTATCAAAGTATCAAATTAACAATTAAGTATCTGATCAAGCCTAGTCAAAAACAGCTCTGAGACATAATGAAATTGAACAAACTGGATGATCTTAATCTAAATAAAATGACTGGAACACTTAAAGCATAAGTTGAACTGTTGTTTTGAAATTTGATGATATCATATCTTTGGAGTGGCTCAATGATGTACTGAACTAGAGTCACAAGGAAGGAGTATGATATTTCTTTGTTTGCTATCTGAAAGTTAATCACTATTACTATGCAAATATGTTGTGATACATGGTTTACAATGATATCATTGATGGAATTTCAGGAATTACATAGGAAAAGGATTAACTTTTGTCTATTTACGCAGGAAATATTCAGGTCATCTCGGTTCAATTATACCTCGATGCTTGTATTAACTTGCTATATCAAACATCATGAAAGTTGTACTCAAGACATTATTAGGGTGGATCTACCCTATGATTCTTTTACTAACTTTCAACATATCAAAAGGCTCAATGATGATAAACAATCATAAAATTGGCTCACAAAATGACAACAATGTGTAGTTCATTTTGCATAGTTAGGTTTGGATGATTCATATAGATTGCATTTATTTTGCGGTTGTATAATATATTTTTGGAGGTTTGCAAAGGAATCACAAGAAACATGTCTCTTTTGAATAAAGCTTGAGTACATTTAGACATTGGCTGAAATCATTCTCAGTTCATTTCATCATCTTCATATCATTTCATCATTTTCATTATCATTTTCATATTATTTTTATCATTCATTCATTATCACTTCATTTTCATTTGTAGATCATCATTTTTCATTTCATATCATATCATTAGCATTATCAATATTAGTCTCATATCATTGCATATCATTTCATTTTTATTATCATTTTCACCATTAAATGCATATCATTTTGCACATATTTTCATATCATTGTCATTATTAGTTGCATTTTCATTATCATTTCATCATTTTCATATCATTTTTCATATAATTTTCAATTCATTTTTAAATATCATTTTCATGTCATTTTATCAATCATTCATTTAATTTTCATATATCATTTTGCATTATCATTTGTGTTATCATTGACATAATAATTTTTATCATACCATCATTTTATTATCTTTTCACATCTTTGCATATCATTTCATTTTTTATTAGTTTCATATCATTTAATATTCATTTTCATATCATTTTCATCTTCATATCATCATCATTGTTTGTTTCATATCATTTCATTATCATTTGCATATCATCGTTTTCACATTCATATTATTTCCACATCATTTTTATGATCATTTTTCATTAACATTTTCATGTCATTTTATCATCTCATCATTTCATTATTAATATTTTCATATCATATCATATCATCACTATCATATTTTAACATCATTTTACCATTCATTCATTATCATTACCATAGCATTTTAATTTATCATTATCATTTTGCATTTTCATCGTTATACATAACCATACATTGGAAAAGAATAAAGTACATCCATTGCATCCATTTCATCACAACATTATCGATACATTTTCCATACATCATAAAAATTATTCTCATTTCATTCGCATCATCCATCATAATATATGTTGCATATTCATCAATAATAAAACAAGCATATTCACAAACATCATCATCATCATATCATAAAATAAATATCATCATGCAAAGATCATTATCCATAAAAGTGTATCATCATAATCATAGGAAACATGACATATAGAAATATAAATGCATACATAAACATCCATCAAAGCATAATAAAAGATACATGCATATCGAAACCACGGCTACATATCATATAAATATCATCAAAATAAATGTCCAAAGGTACAATGATATCAAATGTCCAAGAGAGATACATAAAATGTGACAAAAATGATGTGTACAAAATCATCAATGAGGAGCATCAAAGTGAGGACCATGGCTGCTATTGCCTCCAAAATTAGTAAGTTTGGCTAGATCTCTACCACTGGTACCAACCATATCTCATTTGTCTAGCTAACCCACACTCCTGGTATGACTATGTGAGTGAGTGTGAGATCGGGTGCTTGACTAAGTATAGGTTAATCTTTGCTCTGAGGGCACTGCCTCATGATATCTCATCTTATAAAACTCACACTCCCGAGCAGTCTCAAGTCCCTCTACCACAACCTCTCCAATAGAGGTACCCTCCATTGATCTCAGAAGTCTCTCTACTAACCCCTTTGCCTAAAAAAACACTATCTCAATATGTCCCTCTTCGTAATCAGTTGGGCTACCTATAGTTTTGGGGGTGGTGGCTATGCCATCTATGCCTGTAGCTATGTGATAATGACTCGAGCCTATGCTAATTGACTTGAGAGAGCCTGTACCTATATCTACAATGTGTCAATTTGTCCTTGTTTCTCTTGCGGTGGAGCCCTAATAGTAATATGTGAGGGGCCTACAACTGGCTACTCCACTATTCTCACTGTCTGTGGTCTGGTCCTAAATGGAACATCAAAAAATAATCTCTCTCCAACACCCCCATCATCCCCATCATCATCATCACCATCATCATTGTCATCCTCACCCTCATCTCTATCAATATCCATATCAGCACCACCACCCACATTCTCTCCTCCTCCACTGAAAGGATTCTCTTCTTATGCCTGTTCTTGTGGTTGTCGTGCTGGTCCATCTAGTAGTGGGGAAAGATCATTTAGAGTAGTCAGTCTCATAAATGGATGAGTGTGGAAGTATGTTGTATACTCCTCTGTCATCTACACATCCAAAATATCCAACCTGTAGTTCCAAAAATCTAGTTGTAGGCCTAGATATTCTACCCTAGCTACCTCATATGGTATAAATGGGCCCCACTCTACAACATCCTCTCATCATTTGGCATAATGGGCTGCACCTTGTGGAATGATCTAAACTCAGCCAAATTGCCTAAGTACCTGCATGACCAAAAACCTCTCAATGATAAAAAAGGTCCTCCCAATCATATATCTAGATATGCCATAATAGGGAAACTCAATATTGTCCTCATCCCAGGACTCACAGTCGACAAAGGGACTCTAGATCATTGTGTCCATATCATCCATAAATCTCCGCCAATATTCCAACTTTCCCAATTTAAGCTAGACAAGTGGACTAGTGTATGCATAAACGTATGGTTGGCTGATGGGATGATCTCTCTCGACAAAGGGGTGGGTGATAGTAATATGATCCCACACCCAAATATGTAGAAGCGTCATCTCAGAAGATATACTCTTCTCACCTGTATATACCACCTGATGTAAATTGTGGTATACGTGGGCTAACATGCAAGAACCCCATGCATACCTAGTCTAATGGAGGATCATGTCCTCTAGAATATGACCCCAACCAATCGAAAGTCCCTTTGACCTACGATTAGGGCATAAAAAGCTGCCAATGAATCCAACTAACACTAAGGGAAATGGGGCATAACCCTCAACCATCTCCCTTCATGGGATCTCGTAACCAGTAATACCTGGATCCTGGAACACTCTTCGTAAGGAATCGGTCCCACCAATTTCCTTGTGATCATAGATCACAAGCTCACCTACAACTAGGATCCCTAGAATCTTGTACATATCCTTGGGTGTGACTGTGATCTCTTCAGTAGGCAAGTGGAATGTGTTATGCTCATTATGCCACCGCTCGATGAATGTTGTCAACAGTGCCTTGTTGACCCTATACTATGGGATCCTAAGAAGTGAACCCAAACCACATCTAGCAATAACCCCAACCTCCTACTAGGATAATCTGGGAATCATCTCTCAGGTCCAAGGAAATCTCTCTTTGATCTGGATGATTTTATAATCCTCCTAAATATCATATCCATATCATTCAGATCATCAGAAAAGAACATCAATCAATCAAAAAAATCAAGCAATCATGCTAAATCAAATCAACATCAAATCATCATTACTATTTTTTTTTCATCAAGCATGAAGACAAATTTATCATCCTTACTATTTGTTTTTCATTTCTGAAATAAAATTTATTAGAATCAATGTCAACAACATATCATATAAGTTCATCTCTACTATTTGTTTTTCATTTATGAAAGAAAATTTATTAGAATCAAAATAATTTTACTATTTGTTTTCAACATGAGAATTTTTTTATCAAATCATTTATACTTGATGCTACTCAATTTCATCAATTCAATTGTCTAATATAGCAACAAACATCAAGAAATCATCAATTGTTCCTTAAACATTCAAAATCGGCTAAATTTCATGGATGCGCTAAAAGAGACCATATATGCACTTAATCAAAAAATGTGCTAGTTTATCTATGGATGCGCTAAAACATATGGTAAATATGATAATCCAATGTATGCACTACTCTATCAGGCAGATGTGCTAGACTATCAAATCTCAAATCTATGCGCTAATTCATGCTATGCGCTAAAGCCCTAAGTCTATGCACTAAATGATCATCCTATGCGATAAATATAACCTATGCGCTACTTTATCAAATCAATGCACTAAATTGTCTTATGTGCTAATCTATCAACTAAACGTGCTTCTCTGTGGTGTATATGTGGTAACCTAGATGTGCTATTCTACTTAACCTATGCGCTACTTTATCAAATCAATGAGCTAAATTGTCTTATGTGCTAATCTATCAGTTAAACGCTCTACTCTATGGCATATATGCACTAACTTAGATGCACTATTATACCTAGCCTATGTGCTAATTGATGCCTCATGTGCACTAAAATACATATCTATGCGCTAAAATAGGAAATCAAAAATTCAAAAATTCAAAAAATCATGCAAAATTCAAACAAAAATTCACAAGGAAGGTTTCACAATCTTATCGGAGGTCCATACGTGGTTGGTTGCTGATTTAATTGAACTCGCTCGAATCTGTGTCGCTCATACTGGATCGACATCTTGCTTTCTCCTCTCTCAGAGCTTTGTTTTTAGTGAAATGCAACTATTCAAATGACAATGGATTTTACCTTTTTTCAACCTTTTAAGGGGGTAATTAAGGTAGGGCTTTTATTTTTCACCACATGAAGTGCTATTTCGAGAGATAAATTAGTGAGTCTACCTCAAATCATTCAAAATATGCAAATCATCGTCAAAATCTTCAAACTCATGATTTATCTCTCGAGGTGCCATATAGCATCATCAGTCAATTTTTCAAGGTCCTAGGCAAAATTTTCATTTTCTGAATTTTTTTTTGAAGCAATGCATAAAACACATCACTTCAAAGAGGGAAAAAGTGTATACATCTAAAATTGGTCACATTAAATCAAGCCTATAATTAATTAAATATGAATTATTTAATTAATCTTCTAAAGTCATCTACATATAAATAAATTTAATTATTTATTTATATTGTTCATTTCTAAATCTTCTAATGAATTAAATAAATAAGTTTATTTAATTATTACCATTTTACATCTCCCTCTTAATTAATTAATTAAATTTTATAATTTATTTAAATTAATTATCATGTTACTTTAAATTCAAATAAGAATATTATTCTAAATTCATTATTTCTAATTCTTCATTCCACATTTAATTAAATATTCTAAATATTTAATTAAACACCTTCTTCACTTCACACATAATTAAATATTCTAAATATTTAATTAAATTTATTTTTCATCTCTCACACATAATTAAATATTAATAATTTAATTATGGAAACCTATAAATTCATGTCAGATATAATTAAATAATTTAACTATTTAATTATGAATTTATCCTCAACTACCAACTAACTCCTCATAACTAAAATTGTCAAATGGCCACTTTCCTTCATTTTTGAATGGAAGAGTTCATGTAGGAGGAAACACTTTCCCTTTTTCTCTCTAGCTTCCATCTTTCTCTCCAACTTCTCAATCTTCCACCATTCATATTATCGGACTTGATTTCAATCGTCGATCTTTGTCAACTATAATTTTTCCTTTAAAAGTCTATAAATACAACCTCTTTGTGCTTTGAAAAGGATCTAGAATCTAAGAGAATTTAGTGTGAGCATTATATTTCAATTATCACTTATTTAGAAATCTTGTTTTCTTGAGCATAATATAGCATCTTAACTTTATAATATGTTTTAGTTTCATACCTTAGCTTCATATCATTTAGCAATAGAAATCCATGTTTCATAATCTCGTTTTCTAGGTTGTGATTGAGCTAAGCTACTGCTTACACAATATGAGATTCAATAGATTACAATGAATCCTTGGAGATAGAGGGAAATGATAAGTCTTTGAAGAATCTGCTTTATTTAGATTTTTGTAATCTTTAAATTAGTTTTCTTTAATATAATGTCGCATTGGTGTGTTTGTTTAACTCTTTAGTTTAGTCCACATATTCACACACATAGTAACATTTATTAAGTTCTAAATATATTTTGATACTTTGTTGTGTGAGAAAAAAATACTAATGACCTTTTCATAAATGTATTTGATAGAATATCATGTCATTGGCAATTAGGGGGATTTTTGTCTTACAGTTGACTTAAGGAATGCCATAAGTCGATTGTCAATATTTACAAGGTATGTGGTTATATGAAATTTCCATGTGTGAGAGACATAGAGATATTATATTGCATTTTAATTTTTGACTAAAGGTTCATACTAATTTACTATTCTTATATTAGGTGGGTGATCTCCAAGGAGATTGACGAATGTGAAGTGCCAAAGTGAAAGAAGGAAATTGTAGAAATTGTATGTGTATTTGAGAAGGAGCTCCCTATTGATGGTTTTTTTATGCACTTCTCAACACAGGTGCATTACCTCTCTTGAAAGACAATCTTCCACAATCAAATTGCAGAAAACTACCCCAAGGTCTCTCGGATGTCAGGTCTTGACAGTGCTTGGAATATATTAGTTGATTTATGTGATTTTATGGAATCACAAGGTGGACTTACAGATGAGTTACAAAGTGGGGAAGTTGGATCAGAAAATAAAGTTCTTAAGATGGGGGAGTTGTTGAACGTTTGTTGCAAGTTCAAACAGTAGTCTAGAACTCCATTTCAACATTAGATTTAGCTTTATAATGTGCAATGAACCTTGCCAAAGGTTACTTTAAAAAAAAGGAAAAAGGGCAGGGAAGAGAGAAGGTTCCTATGTCTGAAACTACAAATGAACAGTGATCATGGAGGCTGCTACAATAGACAAACTCCCTAAATGGGTTTTGCTTGGCCAAGAGGATCCTACAGTTACAAAAAACCAATGCAATCTTCTAAGGACTATAGATTTTCAGTTTGCATACACACATCATGAACATGAAAGTGAACTAAATTGCAGCAATCAAATAAAGAAGACCAGGCTAACTTTGCACAACAACTTTTCATCAACAAGTGCCAAAAGTATGGGCTAGAAATTCATCAAATAATGAAACAACAATCACCATTACCACTTACATTCAAAAAACTAAAAACTTAAACTAACTTGGAAGGTAGAACCATGCACACATAATGAGAAAACTCAAAAGTAACAGCCATAGATCATGCAATATTGCTTTCTATTGCTGCAGAATATTTTTACAACTCTCCAACCCTTTACAAATGAGGGGGAGACCCCTATTTATAGTTTTCCAAAGCCTGAATGAATGGCTAGGATTGAATTACATTGTGTGGCCCAGATTCAATTACTTTAGGGCTTCACCTACCCCACAATATTCAGAAATTTAAAATACATCTGTTGTCCTTTTCCCAATTTGTCTTGTAGTGGCCAGTCACTATAGCAGTTTTGTCTTCTAGCTGATTTCCCTTTTACTATAGCTAAAACTACCTGAAAGTTGCCTCCTCCCAATGGACTTGTAACATTATTCATTGGATCAAATAGGTCAGTCGATGATTGGAATAAATGGATTGGTTGCCCTTGATTTAGGTAGACAACCCCCGAAGATCATCATCATCTGGTGAAAATTAGGACAGCCCCCCTTGTATTTTGTCATTGACTTCCTTGGCATAGGCCTTCTTCTGATGCCAACTCTATTGATGTGCACCACGAGGAGAAGTCGGAATACAATGAATGGTGATAGGAGGTACATGCTTTTCCTTATTCAAATTTCTCAATGGGTCTCCCGATGGACCTGCGATAGGCTTCTTGAAACCAGAATCTAGAGGCTAGAATATCGTTCTTGAAATGTTGTTTTGAAAATGGTGAACAAAGCATGAAACTACAGATGGTATCTCCTAGCTGAAAATTTGGAGTTTGAAAGGTCTAGGGAGGATAAGATCTAATTTTAGCATCTGGGTCAAAGTCCATTTTCAAATCGGAGGAGCACTTGGATGTTTTGGAAACAAGAGGCTGAAATGCTATTTTGAAAACGAGGAACAGAGAATGGAACTCCAGATGGTATCTCCCAGCTGAAAATTTGGAATTTGAAAGGTCCAGGGAGGATAAGATCCAATTTTAGCATCTCGGTTGAAGTCCATTTTCAAATCGGAGGAGCGCTTGGACATTCTGAAAATAAGAGGTTGGAATGCGGTTTTGGAAATGTTGTTTTGAAAACGATGAGCAAAGCATGGAACTGCAGATGGTATCTCCTGGCTGCAAATTTGGAATTTTAAAGGTCCAAGGAGGATAATATATAATTTTAGCATCTGGGTCAAAGTCCGTTTTCAAATCGGAAGAGTGCTTGGACGTTCCGGAAACAAGAGGCCATAATGTCATTCTAGAAATGTTGTTTTGAAAACGATGAACAAAGCATGGAGCTCTGGATGGTATCTCCTAGCTGTAAATTTGGAATTTGAAAATTCCAAGGAGGATAATATCCAATTTTAGCATCTGGGTTGAAGTCCATTTTCAAATCGAAGGAGCGCTTGGACGTTCCAGAAACAAGATGTCAAAATGTCGTTCTCGAAATGTTGTTTTGAAAACGACGAACAGAGCATGGAACTCTAGATGGTATCTCGTGGCTGAAAATTTGGAATTTGAAAGGTCCAGCAAGGATTAAATCTAATTTTATCATCTAGGTCGAAGTCCATTTTCAAATCGGAGGAGTGCTTGGACGTTCCCAAAACAAGAGGCCGGAATGCCGTTCTGGAAATGTTGTTTTGAAAACGGTGAACAAAGCATCGAACTTCAAATGGTATCTCGCAGCTGAAATTTTGGAATTTGAAAGTTCCAAGGAGGATAAGATCCAATTTTAGCATCTGGGTCGAAGTCCATTTTCAAATTGGAGGAGCGCTTGGACATTCAAGAAACAAGAGGCCAAAATGGGATTCTGGAATTGTTCTTTTGAAAGCGATGAACAGAGCATAGAACTATGGATGGTAACTCCCAGCTGCAAATTTGGAATTTTAAAGGTCCAATGAGGATAAGATTCAATTTTAGCATCTAGGTCAAAGTCCTTTTTCAAATCAAAGGAGCGCTTGGACGTTCTGGAAACAAGAGGCTGAAATGTCATTCTGGAAATGTTGTTTTGAAAACGGTGAACAGAGCATGGAACTTCAAATGGTATCTCCTGGATGAGAATTTGGAATTTGAAAGGTCCAGGGAGGATAAGATCCAATTTTAGCATTTGGGTTGAAATACATTTTCAAATTGGAGGAGCGCTTGGACGTTCCAGAAATAAGAGGCCAGAATGTCGTTTTGGAAATGTTGTTTTGAAAATGGCGAACAAAGCATGGAACTCCGGATGGTATCTCCCAGCTAAAAATTTAGAATTTAAAAGTTCTAGGGAGGATAAGATCCAATTTTATCATTTGGGTCGAAGTCCGTTTTCAAATCGGCGGAGCGCTTGGACGTTCCAGAAACAAGAGGCCAGAATGTCATTCTGGAAATGCTGTTGCAGGAATGCTATTTTGAATTTTTTTGCAACTTCCTGAAACTTAATGAAACCTTGGTAGTTCACTTGGGCACCAAAAAAAATCCCAAATCCATAGGAAACCTATCTCCAAAGTCAAAAATGAAGGAAAAAGAAGAACCAAGCAAGAGGGAAGGTGAAGCCCGAAAAACCTAAGACTTACCCATTTTTAAAATTTATGGGCGAAATATGGTCAGCCAAAAATGAGACTTTGAAGGGAACGTTGACCAAATAGGACACCAAAATGAGGGGCACACAAAGCGAGGCAAGAGAAAATCAGCCCACTGGGAGAGAAAAAAGAGGGTCCTTGCCTATGGCGGGGCGTGTGTGCAAAATATGCACAACACTCCCTACAAGTTTCATTGACCTGCAAGTCCATTTACTTATACACTTAGTCTATGCCATTGAATTGGCTGGTGTTGTATCAATGAGGTGGATGTTTTTCTTTGAGAGGTATGTGAAAACTCTAAAAATATATGTCTGACAAAAGGAACATCTAGAGGGTTAAATGACTGAAGGGTATGTATTGAATGAAACATTTTTCTTCTTGTGTGAATTCCTTGGTAAGGATTTTGAATATGGGCCACAGGTCTAGGATGAAGAATAAGCATCAAATATAATTGATGGAGAAAAACCACAATCTAATGGTGTTCAAGTAGAAATTAGTAACTAAATTCATGATCAGTGTGGTTGTTTTTCTTGCAATCATTAATTTACTCTATAATTTATTTATCAAATTAACAGTATGACATTTGGAGTTTTAAATAAAAAAATTGACATGTAATAGGTGTAGACAAAAGTTCTATACTCGAAAATTTCATTCTGTACCACATGGACTTTATGAACAAATGAATTGATCGGTATGATAAAAAGAGAGAAGGGTTAGAATCAAGGAGACGGTTTAAGAGATTGAACCCAAGGAATGCTCCACTTCCCACTGATCTACTTGGGGAATGGGGGAAATATTGCACACTAGAATGGGTCACTGAACAAATTCAAAATCAAAATAGAAGATGTAGGTATAGATTCAAACATAACAAAAGATGAAATCAACATGTCTAGAGGATGTGAAAGAAAGGTATAGTTGGAATTTTACAAAATGTTGTTTCCTTATAGTTTTGACACTATTAACTATTTTAATATTCATCATTATATTTATTTTCTTTGAAATAAATGGTCTTTCACAGGCAAGGAAATATCCAACAATGTGGGCATATGTTCGACATTATCGTGTAGAAAGTGTAGATGTAAAGAGATGATCCTTCGATTGTGGCATCATGGTTGACTTCAAGAAATCCAATCAATCAAGCTCAAAATATAACAATATAATTGAAGGGAATCTACAATATGTTGGGAAAATACAATGAATTATTGAGTTGGATTACCTCTCTTTTAAATGTTGTATTTTTAAGTGTAGATGGTATGAAACATTTGAAAGGACACGAAGACATGATATCCATAGTGGATTGTTTTTTATAGATTCATCATGCTTCCTACCGAAGGATAAGGAGCCTTATGGTCTACCAATTCATTGTGAGTAGGTATTTCTTTAATTCAAACAAGAAGTGGTAGTGATCATTAATCTATTAATTCATAGTTTATTGCGAATATATACATGTGTTTATTAATCATTAAATTTTTATAACATATGTCTAATATATGTATGTCATTCATGTGTAGGTATTTTTCTATGAAGATATTTTGGACCCAAAATGGATATTTGTCATACATTATGATCCAAGACTAAGGCATGTATTTGACGAAACATTAGTGGATAGTGAGAAAAATAATGATGACCAACAAAATGAGAGAGATGGATTAGATAATATCGAAGAAATTGACATCCATGACGATGTTGAAGATTTTTATGTTCAGGCACAAAAAGACAAAAATCTAGAGTTAGATGATGTTATGGAAGACAATAATATGGATGGTATAGAAAATGATGATCCAAATACATTTGGTAACAATATAGATGGTCTACAGTCAAATTTTAATAATGATAATATTAATTACTTGAAAGAACATATGAACATTGACAATGATAGACTGGATGATATTGTAGAAGACAATAATTTTAATGACCAAGACTTCTAAATTTTTAGAATTATTTACAATCCATGTATAAAAAAGAATGATTCTTATGGCCTAAACATTGAAATGCTTCAGTAATATTATTTGTGTCAATACAAATTACCTATTGCAATATCCTTAAATTCTTCAATCTTTGGTATGAATTGTTGGTAGAAAAAAATAGGATTACTTGGAAGCATCTTCCATTCATTTTGTATCAACATATATTCGCGAAGACACAAAATTTAATAAAATATTAATGCATGTAACTCACAATTATTTAAATTAGCAACTTTTTTAACTTTATTATTTTTAAATAGTTTCCAGTTTTATGTTAAACATAATGTTGAACAAGTAACAAGGAAAAATAAGCTCAAATTTTCAAAAAAATTAGTAGCTCTACCAACATCCACAGTAAATGCTTTACTATATCAGCATATTCATTCACATAAGCATATTATTGAGGCTTAATAACTGATATTCATTCAAATATAAGAATAAATAAGTATGGAAAACATACAAAAAATACATAATGATAACACAATCATGGAGAATCTTTGATAATAATATGTTCTCAATTATATTGCTTCAATTTTTATAAATTAATAACAAAATTATTTAAATGATGATGATGATTTAAAACTAGGCCTTAGTTTCCTATTTATATAGGAAGCAACAAGCTACAAGCCTTTTACAAAAAGAGATGACCTTTTATAACTACTTCTTTTACTAACAACTATTTAATTAGCATAATTAGGGAAATGACAAGACTTAAGACATTTTCACATATGGCTCCATTATTCAATGTAGAAGACCCATGATCATTGATCTGGAAAATTCTTCCTCTCCATGATGAATGTCCAAATTATCTCGCCTTAGTGTCCTATTCTTCTGAAACCAACAACTATTTAATTAGCATAATTAAGGAAATAACAAGACTTAGGATATTTTGACATATGGTTCCATTATTTAACGTAAAAGGCCCATGATCATTGATTTGGAAAAGTATTCCTCTCCATGATGAAAATCCAAATTCTCTCACCTCAGTCTCCTATTCTTCTAAAACCAAATACTTTTCCTCCCATTGATACACCATAAAATCTGATGGCCACTTATATTCCCAAATATTTGGCATGCTTGCAAGGTGAGTTTTCCATCGACTATCTAGTAATCCCTTTGTATCATTGACAAAATTTAGGTATCCCGCATCAAGAAAAATCAACCTATCCATGATCTGATTTAGCCTGTGAAGATTGGTATCATCATCCTCCTGTATATGAGTTACACACTTATGAATAACCTAAATGAATTCTTTCTTCCACTTATCCAAGTCCTTTTAACTAATCACTATCTCTCATGATTTCAGTTATATACCATTGTTTCAAGGTATGGAATAAATCCATTCATGTTACAATATTTTTATCTTCCCCTTGTATATACTAAAATTCATCAATAATCATCTTCACTGTTTGTTCACTTGGCTTTAATGCTATGGGAGCCTCAAGACTTATTTGTAGAACTTTTCATAATTTATCCAAAGTGTGGTGAATAGGCTGCCACCTTTTGAACAAAGGATCTAATACAAGAATATGTTTCTTTATTTGATCCATTGCCTACTGAAGTGTTTTATAACTACCATGCACATTCTCTAGTTTATCCATAACTGGTTTTATCTTAGGCTCAAGAATATTTTTTATAACTTCACAAATTCGCCTTTTCACTTCATCTTTGGTTTGATTGTTGGCCTTCTTTACATCATCCACTTCCTTCTCTATAGTTTTTACCTATTCTACATAAATGTTCTTCACAATATCCATTGGAGCAATAGGAGGTCTATATAACACCATCTCCTTGCTTTGTGAGGGTCCTTCTCCTTTTAATTGTTCTTTCAATTTGATATTCTCCTTGAATAATTTATCAACTTAATCATTAAGGAACGTTTTTTACTTTTCATACTCCTTCAATCTATCTTCTAATCCCTTAATATTTTCTTGAGTGAACATGTCCAAATGCATGGTCATTGTGGTTGCCTCCAAAGGGGCACTATCTTGTATTGTCCTTACCATTTATACCCCTTTCATCCCTTGAATTACATCCAATAATTTTGGATTTTGTGTATTTTTCTATTTGATCCATATGGTTAGGGTTTCAATCTTTGGGTTATGCCCAGTTCCACTTACTCCTTCATCAAAGTCAAATTCTAAAACTAACATTGGATCTTCCGAAGCCCACACTTGATCAAGTAGAAACATTTTCTTTATTTCCAAGCTAGGGAAAATGAGCATATTTCTCTTCAAGACCACTTCTCTAGCCTTCTGGGGGCTAATTTCAATGTTGTCAACTCTTAATTCTTGAAAATTTTGTGCTACCATTTTATTTTTCTCAGATTCTTCAATTCATGCTTCAGTTGATTCCATCCTCTCTTTAAATTCTTTTATCTTCATCTTCATCCATAAATCCCTAAACTTAGGAGTCTTAATGAATTCATCTTCTTCTATGAATCTCTTGGTTGTAATTTCCCTTTCATCTTCATGTACCTCTGTACTTTTTTTTCTACATCACCCATCCTTTCCTCATGTTTATGGGCACTGGTCTCAAGGATGGGTTGATCAAACTCAATATCACCTTTCAATGACTGTAGTATAGTATCCACTTCCTCAGTATCAGCCACCTCTTCACTCTCCTCATATAGTAATTGTTCAATGGTTTATGTATTCTATATTTTGGGAGGTAACTACACCATGGGAGGTTTAGAGGTTTCACCTGGGGTATGATCTGCAATTGCACCACTATCATGTTCTTGGAGATACGCTTCCTTCTTACTGTACAAGTCTTGAAATTTACCCATTATCAAATCTATCCTCTTGATGAGGTCCTTTTCCGCAACAAAGTATCCTAGGAAATCCTTGGACCTCCACTTCATCCTTTCTTCAAGCTTCTTCATATATTCGCATTTTCCCCTTCTACTAAATACATCATTATAAGTAATGTATTTCCTTATGATATCTTCTTCATAGTATACTTGGTTTTTCACTGTCATTTTGGTAAGAATATTGTGCCTTATGTTGTTCTTGTGATTTTCAAGGTCAAAGGCTCTTCCTTTTGTAGAATTCAATGCATATCTTATCTTCAAATAATACTATAACTCCTCTAGTGTGTCTGAGCCTAGAGTTCAATCTTCACACTTGGTAAGGTTTGGCAAGAAATTGCCTTTCTTCTGCTTGTGGATTTCATCTTTCTCCATCTACATCATTTTCCACATAAATTCAAGAAAGGCTAATCTAAGGGGCACAAATTTTGGAAGTATGTGTGGAGCAATAGGGCATCCACAAACTCTTATTGTTGTAACTTTAGGGATGAAGAACCAATCTCCAAAATTGTCTGTATGACCCTGCTCTGGTCTTAAAGCCAAAGGTCTCAATAGTTGCAACATTTTGATTGACAATCTTGGTATTGAATACCCAAGAACTCCAAGGATTTTGTGTACAAAGTCTTAGTAGAATACAACAAGTCTTGAATTCTTGCACTGACTATCCCAAATATAGCACCATTTTTGGATAGGTGTCAGATTCCCTTGCTCATCTACTCTAGCCAAGTCCATTATTTTAGTCCAATGGTCCCTATTCTAGTACAATATTAGATGACATAGTAGGGAATAGTGTTTGTATGTAATTGGTGCTCTATGCTCTATAACTTGGGAGAATTCCTCATCTAACGCCTTCTCAAGGTATGAAGAAATTCACATTCAATATTAGTTTTAGGGTTTTGAATTCTCATGGCCATCATCACTAGGATTATTGGGATTTTATCTTGAGCATCGATCCCCAACACTTGGCAAAGAGCTAAATATGTATTCACAAAGTAATACTAAAAATCTGTCAAAGTAAATGGTTCAATAGTGGTAGTAGAGATGGGGATTGTTCTGTTACAAATGCCTCTTTTCATATATAAGGGTACCTCATCACTTCTAGAAGTGCTTATTAACCTAGCATAATCCTCCTCACTTTTCTGTAGGTTCATCTTGGTCAGAGCCTTTTTTTAAGTCAAAACACTCAATGATGGTTGTTTTGGTTACTTCTACCAATACCGTGTCATTTGGAAACCTTACTATTTTGGTAGTCGGGTATGTGCAAGATCATCATGGAAAAAATAGGCCCTTGAGTGGCAATAAAACTCAGAAAATCAGAGTTAGGCAACTTGAAGTAAAAATTTGAATAAGTTATCGATATTATTTCAAAACCATGTAAAAATAGAATCTGTAGAAAATTGAATGTAGTTTCTAAACTACTAGACCTTTATTTAAAATAAATAATCTATTTGGTCAAAAATTGAAATTTCAATGCAGTAGTACTTAAATTTCAAGGTAAAAATAAGAAGTAGGTGTCTGTCTGACCACCCTAACCACAATAAAATGATAATATTTTTTTATAATCTTTTATATATAAGTAGAGGACTCATGTCCCGATGTGATGCATATTTTTGTATAATTTATTTCCAAGTAGATAATTAATTATGATTTTTTTATTACAACTTTTAAAAAATATAAAAACTCGTCTGTCTAACCACCTTAACTTGGTCAAAACTTCATGAATTTCAATTTTATTTTTTTAATCCTATAGTATGTGAAGCATAGAATGTGACACATGTTTTGGATTCAAAAAATGTGATACCATTTGAAAGTTATAGATTTTTTTCAATCAGCCTATCAATTAGGACTTTTTTCGTAATTCAAATAGAAAATGAATAATAATAATTTATTAAATTCAAAGTAAAGCATAATTTATATGGGTGGAAATATGAGAATCTCCTTTAAAAACCCTTTTTGTTTCATCAATTTTGGATAAAAAAAAAGTCATCAGCCGCATGGGTCATCATATCACTTACATATCACCACTTTTTGGCCCATCATGATCCTGCACATACCCAACCAAGTGATAGTGTTTGGCTAGCAGTCTAAAAAATTCTACATCAACAAACAAATTTGGGAAAATCAACCTTTCTAAATCCAACATCCAAGGGTTTGACACTAGAATCTTCTCATTTCTCTTACTGTAAAATACCAAAATAGGTCCCATCCAGATTTGGGAATGAGGGCATACCTACAACTTTGTGTGGTTTCCATGAGAAACTTCTTATTACCCTCTTTTATTAGACCCTAGAATTATATCTAATATGGAGTGATGGAGTGGTCTCTTCTTTACTTTAGGTTCTTCATCTTTAATTTTAGGCTGAATTTTTCTTACTTTTGATTGTTTTCTTTTAGGAGGCATGTTACAATTTTCTCTACTATGGCTTCAGATGATAAAACCTTGAAATATTTTTTATGTTAACAAAGCTCTTTGAGAGATTTTTCATGTAGTTACCCAATTATTTGATGTTTGCAGGACTTCTTCTTCTCGTATTGTTAGCTCCTTCCACGCTAGTGCACTGCAATTGAGTGTGACATGGGGAGAACTTACTTGTCTTTGGATGGCATGGTATTCAATAATATCAACAAACTCTTCGTAAAATAATTGCATTTAATTTTGGCAACTGACATTATTTTTTGCATTTATTTCTATAAATGGTAATGATGCCACAATTATCATACTACCACAATCTCTTATTATACCCATTGTGGTATGGCATTGTTTTTCCCTTCCCTTCTACTATTTATTGCACTACCACCTTGCTTAAGACCTCTTACTATGGGGTTGTAGTGTAAACCGCTCTACCACAACCATATTATCCACCTCACGTGGTATTGTGGTGTCCACTTTTCTTCCAATTATTACTACTCTATTGCCTTGCTCAAGACTTCTTTTTGTTGGGTTGCGGTGTATACCACTCTACCGTATATTTTTTTCACCCTCCTGGTGGTGTACACTTTATCTTCTTGTTGTTTACCAACTTACCACGCTCCTATTAATCGCTTTATGCGGGATGGTGTGATGTGGCAGGGGAAGCAACACCTTTTTTTTTGAAAAGCTTCTCTCAATGCACACATGAACTTCACTATTCCTTCCAACAAGCAACTTGACCACTCAACTTGACTCACACAACCGGACATCTCAAAAAGACTTGGGGATGATGTAAATACTCTTCACACAGCACAACATGACCAAACAAACAGACCTTGCACCCAAAAACATCCATTCTTCCATTGCTCCTACACAAGCCCATGCAACTTTGTAACATTCACCAATAGGACAGTCAAAATAAAATCTGATTAAAATCATTAACCATACCATAAAACATGGTTTTAGACTCCTAACACCATCCTCCACAAGTTCCCAAAAGCATAGGATCAAACACCCAAAACAAATGTATCAGAAAATTGATTTACAAGCCATACACAAGGCTTAACTTGGCCTGTACAAGGAAGCTTCCAACTTGTCAAGGCACACCCCAACACTCCCTAATGACTTTAAAAGAATCCAACAGGTTCCCCAAGACCTGTTCCATGCTTTCCATCCATTATATTTTCTCAAATACTCAAAAAACAACAAATACTCTATTCAAATGATCACATTTTGGACTGTACAAAGCAAAAACCAGACCTAGGGCATCACATAAATTTTGCAAAACTCCATATTTTATTCTAAAACAAATTGGAACATGAATATGATCCCTAAATCTATCATTCCACCAATTTTCAGATTTTTCCCATGGTGGAAATGGGAATTACATCCATTTTGGTGACCAAACCCTTGTTTTGCAAGGTTTCAGACCCACTTTCACTAAAATTGATGTAACTTACTCAATACTTAATGAAAACAATCCAAATCACCACCAAAATAAAGTAGACTCTGCCCTCTTTCAAACCATTCCAATTGGGAGTCCGTACAATTCTGTACCAGACCGTACCAAACACGGGAACAGTGAAAAACGCTGGAAAAAACAGGAAAACTGAGTTTTTTATTATATTTAATGCTTCAAAACTTCATCCAACCACCTGCCTCGACCAAAAGGAGGCTATTTAAACTTTTCCACATCATTAGCAATGACCCTCAACTGATTTTTGAAGGAGGGAACCGTTGGAAAGTGTGATTACATCCTTAATGTTGAAATTACATTAAATCACATTATGGCAATTATGCAATTTTGAAGTAACTTTTTAATCCTAAAGACCTATGACTTCTAAAACCATTCTAATGGACTAAAAATATCCTTATTACATCCTTAAGACCTCAATCTTGCATATCCAATTACAAATTTAGGATTTTGCCTTCTCAAGGCTACATGACTACATTTTTGCAAGATTGCAATTTTCTACATTTTGACTCCAAAACTTAAAGATTCACCCTAGATTTTACTCAATGGTCTTGTTAGACCTTATTGAAGATAAAATCACTCAAAAGACTCAAAAATACTCTTCCTAAGCTATTCACCATCAAATGATCCAAAATGAAGGTTGAGGTGTAGGTGCTCCTGCACCATACACCCCCCCTAGAAAAGACTCATGCCTCATGAGTTGTCCTTGAATCCACTGTCTCCAAGCTTCATGAAGTCTCCATTGGTTCACCAATCCACTCCACTGGTTCATGTACACTAGTTGTGCAATCTGCCCTGCACTTCTATCACCTTGGAATGTGTTCACATAAGCATTTTTCATCTCCTCTGCTCTCAGACCTGCAAACAGTCTTTTATCTTTTCCCTGGCCAAGATTGGATTGTTTACTATGTTTTGAACCTGCATACAAACAAGGATTAGTAACTCTATGATATTTCTTCTTTCCTTTGTCACCTTCATGTTTGCAACTATCTTTTATGCCCTGTTTTTCTTGTCTTTCACTCACTGCCTCATCAAGTTGTTTTATCACTGTCAAATCAGACTTAGGTACTGTATTTCCTGCAAAATTTGTTTGTTTCTCAGACCTGGTCTTAACTACAGGGCATTCAATGCTTCCTACCATCACACTATCATGCAAACTCATTGTCAAATCAGACTTTACCCCTGTACTTTCCTTTAGACCTGCTGCATTATCAGACCTATACTTATTCACAATATCAGAATTTTTGATCTCTTTCACAACATTAATAGGTTCTTTCCTTCCACACATAATAACCTTTGCCTTACCCTTTTCATCTTCTACCCAAGGAGTTAAAACAAACCTTTGACCACCTTTCATGATTGTATATATGTTTACTCTCCCATCATGCAAAGCACATCTATCATATTGCCATGGTCTTCCAAGGAGTATGTGACAACAGTCCATTGGAAGAATGTCACAAATAACACTATCCCTGTACTCACCAATCTGGAAATCTACAATAGCTTGCTCATTTACTACCAAAGATTGACCATTACTTAACCAAGATACTCTATAAGGTAATTCATGAGGAACTCTTTTCAAATTCAGTTTATTCACCATTTCACAAGAAACCATGTTTTCAGTTGAACCTGAATCCACTACCATTCTACATACTTTACCTTGTACCTTGCAATTGATTCTGAAAAGTGATTTCCTTTGTGGGGATTCTTCAGAGATTGGCACCTTGAGTAATGCTCTCCTGATCATCAAACTCTCTCCAACTTCAGATGTAAGGTTCACCACAGGTGAGGTCACACTTTCTTCATCTTCATGCACTAATTGGTTCCTCCTTTCTCCACCATGAGAGCTTGAGCCTTGCCTTTCAGGACACTTGAAGGATGGATGTCCAGGCTGGTTACAAGTGTAGCATCTCCCTGAAAAAGCATTGTTAGGATTCCTACCTCCTCCAAATCTGCCTCTTGTGCCTCTCCATCCACCTCTAGAATCAGATTGCTCTTGAATTTTCATGGTATCCTCTTGATTATCATTAGTTGGCTTTGAACTAGACATGAATCCTCTTCCTCTTGATGCATTACCTCTTCCTCTAACTGCTTTGTCTTGCCTTCTCTTCATTTTCTCCTCCACCCTGATAGCCATTTGATAACAATCCTCTACACTCCTAGGGTTAGCCAAAACCAATTCATCTTGTATATTAAGCCTTAAACCACCAACATATCTAGCAATCTTTTCATCTTCATTCTCATGATGACCAGATCTTAAACTCAATTTATAAAACTCCTCAGTATAAGACTTAATATCCATTTCCCTTTGTCTTAAGTTTTGCAATCTCTTAAACAATTGAACTTGGTGATCCTTGGGTAAGAATTTACCTTTGATTTTTGATATCATCTTATCCCATGATGTGATCTTAGACTTTCCTTGCTTCCTCCTCTCAGATTGAAGGTAATCCCACCATACCAAAGCATGACCCTGCAACTTAGTTTTTGCAATCTTGACCCTTTGTTCTTCAGGAACCTCATCACATTCAAAATGGTTATCAATTGCAGCAATCCAATCCAATAGTTCTTCATCATTTAAACTACCACCATACTTAGGAACATCAAGTTTTACCTTAGGCTTGTCATTCTTTATTGCCTTCAGCAACCTTGCAATTCTTTGATCCTCTGGTGTAAGCTCTTCTTCCACATCTTCAAACTCCTCATCTTCCTCTTCTTCAGTCTCAGTCTCTTCCACTTCCCTTCTTTTGTTTGTCTCCAAGGCTATGACTCTCTCTTCCAACTCTCTGAGCTCTCTTGCATGCCTATCTTTCATCTCCTTCATCTCTTTAGCCATATCATTCTTCTTTGGAGGCATCTTGTCAACCTTGCCTCTTCTTCAACCTGCAAAATGAAAATAGATCTACTTCCTGATGCTCTGATACCACTATGATGCAGAGTGGCAGGGGAAGCAACACCTTTTTTTTTGAAAAGCTTCTCTCAATGCACACATGAACTTCACTATTCCTTCCAACAAGCAACTTGACCACTCAACTTGACTCACACAACCGGACATCTCAAAAAGACTTGGGGATGATGTAAATACTCTTCACACAGCACAACATGACCAAACAAACAGACCTTGCACCCAAAAACATCCATTCTTCCATTGCTCCTACACAAGCCCATGCAACTTTGTAACATTCACCAATAGGACAGTCAAAATAAAATCTGATTAAAATCATTAACCATACCATAAAACATGGTTTTAGACTCCTAACACCATCCTCCACAAGTTCCCAAAAGCATAGGATCAAACACCCAAAACAAATGTATCAGAAAATTGATTTACAAGCCATACACAAGGCTTAACTTGGCCTGTACAAGGAAGCTTCCAACTTGTCAAGGCACGCCCCAACACTCCTAATGACTTTAAAAGAATCCAACAGGTTCCCCAAGACCTGTTCCATGCTTTCCATCCATTATATTTTCTCAAATACTCAAAAAACAACAAATACTCTATTCAAATGATCACATTTTGGACTGTACAAAGCAAAAACCAGACCTAGGGCATCACATAAATTTTGCAAAACTCCATATTTTATTCTAAAACAAATTGGAACATGAATATGATCCCTAAATCTATCATTCCACCAATTTTCAGATTTTTCCCATGGTGGAAATGGGAATTACATCCATTTTGGTGACCAAACCCTTGTTTTGCAAGGTTTCAGACCCACTTTCACTAAAATTGATGTAACTTACTCAATACTTAATGAAAACAATCCAAATCACCACCAAAATAAAGTAGACTCTGCCCTCTTTCAAACCATTCCAATTGGGAGTCCGTACAATTCTGTACCAGACCGTACCAAACACGGGAACAGTGAAAAACGCTGGAAAAAACAGGAAAACTGAGTTTTTTATTATATTTAATGCTTCAAAACTTCATCCAACCACCTGCCTCGACCAAAAGGAGGCTATTTAAACTTTTCCACATCATTAGCAACGACCCTCAACTGATTTTTGAAGGAGGGAACCGTTGGAAAGTGTGATTACATCCTTAATGTTGAAATTACATTAAATCACATTATGGCAATTATGCAATTTTGAAGTAACTTTTTAATCCTAAAGACCTATGACTTCTAAAACCATTCTAATGGACTAAAAATATCCTTATTACATCCTTAAGACCTCAATCTTGCATATCCAATTACAAATTTAGGATTTTGCCTTCTCAAGGCTACATGACTACATTTTTGCAAGATTGCAATTTTCTACATTTTGACTCCAAAACTTAAAGATTCACCCTAGATTTTACTCAATGGTCTTGTTAGACCTTATTGAAGATAAAATCACTCAAAAGACTCAAAAATACTCTTCCTAAGCTATTCACCATCAAATGATCCAAAATGAAGGTTGAGGTGTAGGTGCTCCCACCATGGTGAATTATCGATTTATAATTCTCCCTGTAGGGTGGCGGTGAGTACCGCTTTACCACATAAGCTATACAATCTCTTTTCAATATGATAGTAAAGGCTTATTTATTAACTTAGAAGTTGACATCCTTCACTACCTTTATTTAGATGTTGCGGTACTACAGTAAAGGTGAAATTTTCTTTGTTTATGATTATCTGGAGAAATAAATGGGTATATACAAAGGGAATGGTGGTGATAGTATGGATCTTGTTACACAGATTATTTCATTTCATGTTAAATACAATGAAAATATTAGGTTGAAGGATTAGGGTATAGGTTTGAGGGTATATGGTTGAAGGATTAGGTTGAGGTTCCAATGTATAGGGTAAAGGGTATAGGGGTTAAGGGTTAAGGGTTTAAGGGTTGAGGGTTGAGGCCAAATTTAGGGTTGAGGGTTAAGAATTGAGGGTTGATGGTTTAATGTATAGGGACATAGAGGGTAGAGGGTAGAGGGTTTAAGGGTTTAAGGATTGAGGGTTTAAGTTTGTCGGTAGATGATTGAGGGTATAGGGTTGAGGGTCCATTGATGTATCGGGTAGAGCATATAGGGGTTGAGGGATTAGGGTTAATTAAGGGTTGAGGGTAGAGGGTAGACTAGGGTAGACTAGGGTAGAGGGTAGAGGGTAGAGGCCATTTTAAGGGTTTACTAGGTTTTATGTTGGATGTGGTTGTTGTGTTTCTGATATGTGGCTATCATTGATGTTAACAGTATTAGCATAAATTTCTTTAAGGTAAATGTCATTGATATTGAGAAAATTGAAATAAATATGTTACAGGTTGTTTGTGAAGCAATGGAGATTATTATGGTAGAAATTTCAATATGTTGATAACTAGATGTTGTGGATTAAAGGGTTTTTTTTCAAGCCCATCTAGTTTCTACTTCAAAAGTTTTAGAGGTGCACATGAAGATTTAAGGAAGTTATAAGCTTATGTGTTCTAATAGTATTTTGTTACTGCAAGTGGTGCTCATGGAAGAAGACAATATGATTATGTTAATCTGAGTTATTGTGTATGTTCTTGTGGTGTTCTTGGATGTTTCTAGATCATGTTCTATCTATGTTGCACATCCACATTGATCATTGTGCTCGCTATCTGAGATTTTGTCTTACGTGTTCATGTTTTTCATGTTCATGACTGACAAGTTGGTTGAAGCATGTTGTGGATCTTTGAGGAAGAATATTTGAAGGTGTTTTGTGTTCAAGGACATTGTTTTGGGTCTCTACTATGTTGTGTCCAACTTTGGTTGATGCGCATTGATAATATTTATTGTTCTGGGCCGACAATTTGCATTCATTCTATTATTTTGTTGAAGCCAACATAAATAAATGTAATTTCTTGTTGCGAAAATATATAAGCGATTGTTTATCTCATTTGAGACAAGTGTGATGTGAAGTGTGTGAGTGTTATGTGTGAAAAAGGTTCAAATCATTCAAAGGCGGAGCAAAGTGTGAAGAAGAGTGAAAGAAATTAAAAAAGTGTTCATGTGCTTAACTAGAACTATACTTAGGCATTAGTAGATTCTACTTTCTTAGTTCAAATTCTTCAAATGGTTTTAATCTGGATATTTTTCGTAAGACAGTGAGTCTTCCTTTGAGTAGTGAGCTCTAGCAAGTGCACCTAAATTCATTTGCATTCCTCTTAAATTATTCTTATACTTTTAATAGGGTATAGCTTGTGGATTAACCTCCACCATGTTTTTTCCCCTAATAGGGTTTCCACACAAAAAATCTTGGTGTAATGTGTGTTTCTAATGTGTTGTTGATTCTTGCTTTTATTGTTAATAATCAAATCCTTGAATTAAGGTTAATAAGATTAATAAGTTTGAAATTTTGGGACAACTAATTCACCCCCCCCTCTTATTTGTCTTCCCTTGTGTTGCCAAAATTTTAAGGGATGAGGGTTTAGGGTCGAGTGTTTAAGGGTTGAGGGATTAGGGATTAGGGTAGAGAGGGAGGGATGGATGGAGCGAGAGATGGAGGGAGAAGTGAGATAGAGAGGAGAGAAGAAGAGGGAGGGACAAAGATTTATGAGGGTTGAGGATCCAATGTATAGGGTAGAGGGTTTATAATTGAGGGTATAGAGTTGAGGACCTATAGGGTTGATGGTTTAGGGTATTGGGTTGAGGCCTAGTAGCTACTTATAGGCCGGTTGGGGGATTAGGGTAAAGGGTATATAGAAGGTTTAAGGGTTTAGGGTTGAAGGTTAAGGGTTGAGGGTAAATCGCTTAGGGTATAGGTTTGAGGGTATATGGTTGAAGGATTAGGGTTGAGGGTCCAATGTATAGGGTAGAGGGTATAAGGGTTTAGGGTTTAGGGTTTAAGGTTGAGGTTTGATGGATTAGGGTTGAGGGTTGAGGGTTGAGAGATATTTTGATGCAAGTGAAGTGTAGGCAAGAAATTGAAGGCCAGTGAATATTAAGGAAAGATTTATTTTTCTAACACCCCTAATCCCTTAAAACTTAATCCCTACTAGATAAGAACAATTAGGCGCTCATTTAGGTGCTAAATTAGGTGCTAAAGTGGGCTCTAAAGTAGGCATTAAAGTAGGTGTTAAAATAGGCACTAATGTATGCACTCATCTAGGTGCTAAATTGGGCACTAATTTGGGTGCTAATTTGCACCTAAATTAGTATCAAATTCTTCTGATTGGTGCAAAAAATGCCAAAAATAGCGCCATCTCGATAAATAGCACCAAAGTTTTCAAAAAATTGGAGAAAAATACATTAAAAGAGTGGGTGGAAGCAAAAAACGAAGCAAACAAATGAGCTAATAATAGGGATTTATTATAGTGAAAGTATTAATATACTTCTTTCTCCATATGAATATATCAAAAATAAAATTTATAATATTTATTTATGTCTCTTTCCATTTAAAACCACCTTAGATCAAACCCCCTTAGATAGAATCCCGCTAGTTTTAAACCATACCTACAACAGAGTCTCCTTTACACCTATCAAAATGCTGATAAAAAATCACTTTTGATTTACCTTTTAGGAGATCAAATGAATTCATTTAATATATATTTCAAATTATCATGGTAGTCCTTGGAACGAGCTATCCAATGAATATAATTTTAATATGTTTTGGTTTTATTATGTATTTATTTTTTTAGTTTTATTAAACATAGGTTTTTCACCGAAAATCAAGCTCTCTATTTTGCACATGTGGAAAAATAGCAGATTATCAAAAACAGAAAATGTCCAGGTTGGGTATTGATGTTCTTGATCCATTAAAAAAAAATATTGAATTTTGATACATACAAAAAAGTTATGTTGTATATAGTCCGCCTATGTCTGAATTGTAATTAGTTTGAATTTGAAACTTGATTAAGGAAAAAATATTTAATAAAAAACTATGAAACAAAATGAAAGTGCTAGATATCGTAGTTACAAATATAAATTCAAAAAAAATAGAATTTTATCCTTCATACAAAAAATGTTATGTTGTATACGGTGAGCGTCACTTCTTAAAATGTTGTTTTTTTTTTAAAGTTAGTTTTCAAAGGAGATAGAAAAAGAAGTGCAATTTGATTCCAAAGTTTTTGAAAAAAAAATATTTAGAATCTATAGAAAAAACTTTACAAATCACTAGTTTGCATCATCTTCAAATTCCTCACGGTTTAGCCGCTATAAGATCTTGAAAGCAAAGATTTAGCTTAAAAAAACAATCTAGTGTCCAGTATGCCCAAAAATTGTAAACCCATATTGTGGGATCACATTACTAAATTTTCAATTAATTTATTGATCATATAAAAAAAATATTATAATCTAAACTTAATTTAATTATTTTAAATAAATTAAATCTTTCCCATACTCACTATTTATCAAACTAAACTAATAAGATAATTTTTTAGATCATTATTTTCTTAATTGTTATCAAAGTTAATTATTCATTATAAATGATAGAGTCTATAAAGTGGGTTATGAAAATCTAGGAAACCAAAACATCCAAAACTAAGGAACACCTAATCCAAGAGGAAAATAAATAAAGAAAGAAAAACTACTACATTTTCCTAAAGATTTTGAAGTTTAAAAATGTAGAGATTAAGGCCACACAATAAGTTTAAAAATGTAGAGACTAAGGCCACACAATAAGTTTAGAACCATTAACATATCTCCCTCCCAAGGAATGTCGACTCCAGCAGGGACTATGCAAGGGTAACTTTGTTTCAATTTGCTTTGAGGCTATCCATTGAAAGAGCAGTGAAGATCGTCAACGAAAACTATCAGCTCGAGCTCATCATTTTGCCAGTTATTTCCTCAAACAAGCCATTCTCTGACAAGATTCTAGATCTCTTGCTTTGATAGGGAAATTTGCAAAGAAAATGATTGAAATCAGAGCTACACAATTATAGCTTGTTTGAGGCCCTTGTGACTATGCGGTTGAGCAGTGAGCACTCCTGCATTACCATAGGGGGTCTTGTTTCTTTGTGCGATGATACGATGAAATCAGACATTGCAATATTTTGTGTTCCCGCAGTAGCTCTAGAGGAAGGGTTGACTCGAGATGATCTTGAATCCCCGTTGGTAGACTCTGAAACCAATGCGGTTGAGTTGTGGCTTCCCGTAGTCCTGCTAGCAAACCCTAGTGACTGTGCGGTTGAGCGGTAAGCATTCCCGCATTACCGCGGGGGTTTTGAATCTTTGTGCGGTGATACGGTGAAATCATATTGCGGTGGTATCCCGTGTTACAGAGAATTCCCAACACGAGTTATGTGGTAGTGCGGTGAAAAAGAACCCTCTTCCCTGTCACTCAATTTCTTCATTAGAATGGTCTCCGTTTGATCCATAGAAGTTTTTTCTGTCATTTATTCACACAAATTTCGCTAAAGCTCCGAACCAAACTCAGAGATCCTATTTCATTCTTTTGTAATGATGGTGTTTCAATGATCAAATACCAGGGTGTTTCAATGGTCAAATTCTAGAGGGCTCCATCGGTCATTTTTCAGGGACAATCATTCCAAATTTCAGCGGATGAGCCCTAGAGCTGCTAATGGCTTTCATTGGTCTTTTTTCAATGTCAACCATATCAAGTTTCAGCGGTTGAGTTCTAGATTTGTAGATGTTTGGACTCAAAGGGTTGGCTCTCAATGGTTCAAGCATGGCCCAGTCGAATCCTCCATGATGAAAGAATCCATCTCAGGTAGATTAGGAAGACTAGAGTTTTCAAAAAACAATGGTTATCCATTGGGATTTTTCTTCCATGCTTTGGGTTCTTTCAATAAAGTAACACAAAGTGTTTCTGGACTGAGATTAGAGTTTTGAATTTCGAGAGATAACTTCATTCGGAGGGAGAAGGATAGCTAGGTTGGCCCTAGCAGTCATGGGGTTGCGACAGGTGCCAATAAAATCCTGATACAACAAGTGAAATAGGGTATGCTTTTTTCTAAGGGTTTTGAAAACAAAAATAGGTTTGAGGCAAATAGGTTCTCCCAGCATCTAGGAATGGAAGGATTCAAAAATAAAGGAAAGAATGTAGTAAACAATATGGGATTCCAAGGAGAAAATCAACAGAATGAAAAGCTATTGGCGAGTCATGGGGCCTTAAAGGAGAAGAGCTCTCAGGACCAGATAAGTTGAGGAGTTATGCTAAGAACAGTTGTATGGAAGAAGAAAGGATCAAGGAGTAAGCTCTTTGTGTTGTCATCAGATGTTGTCAATCCAGCAATAGGACACTTGACTGAATGAGCTCTTTTTGCGAAATGGTGTAGCATTGGAGGAAATATTCAGAAGATTAAAGATTGGTGGCATCAATCGTTTCTAGGTATGGTGAGCATACACATTTTACATAATGAGTTTTTACTAGTTGAATGTATAGACCAAAATTTGAAGCATATAATCCTCTATGGAAACTCGATATTTTATCATGGATCTAGCTTTCACTTAGTTAATTTTAAACCTTGCTTTGATCCTACAACATATAGAATTAAAAAGTGTCCAATATGGCTAAGCCTTGTGGGGTTACCATCGAAGTTTTGGTGCATAGAAGCTATAATGAAAATAGGTGATGCACTTGGATGTCTTTTGGGAGTAGAAGAGGATTTTCTTAATGGAAAAATAGGAGATGTAGCAAACATATGTTGAAGTGGACATGGATTTGGGTTTCTATGAGGAATTAGAAATAGTTTTGGATTTTGGAAGATGGAAAAAATAAATTAAAAGGCTACCTGAGATATACCCTGGCCATTGCCTATTGAGAGAGCAGATGATGATAGGAAGTTCAACAAAGGGGATGGCATGCCCTTTATTTTAGGCAAAGGAGAAACTACCACAAATAATAGAATGAAATCAAAATTAAAGGGGTAAGGGAAAGGTGGATTTGTCACATAAGGAATGTCAAGAATCTGAAGGCCCTATGGAAAGCATTCATATCATCAACCACAATTAGACCAGTAAGATAACTCACAAGACTAGTAGTTGTCACCCAATTGGTAAGAGAACTTCTTTGGAATGGGCTAGAAAGAAAAAGAAAATTATTATGGGTGGGAGATGTTTGGTGGACAAAGACAAACCAAGGATTTCCACAAGAAAAAAGAAATGTACTAGGGTTTCAAGGGATAAATTGATGAAGATGTCCGAGGATCAAACAATGTAAAATAAACAAGCTCTTACAAATCTACTTAAGGACACAAAATGTTTAAAGGAAGATATTTCAAAGGAACTGGTAAATCTCAATGGAGTAATTGAAGAGAAAATGGATGAAGATGCCAACAACAAGGATCAACAACATTCTTTTCATCCTCATCAGGAAATTGGCAGGTATGAAGATCCATCAGATGGAGAAGATCAACAGTCAATAAAATATCCTATGGTGAGTAGACAAATAGATGGATATTTGATTAACGAGGCAAGGAAAACTAATCTCAGAGCAGAAATGCCAAACTATGTAGAAGAACCTAAAAATATATTATTCACAATAGAATTTATGAAAATTGATAAAAGCATGCAATCTCTATTAAAGGATTATATGGAAGAAGATGTTGTAGACAGTCAAATCATGACAACCCCGCTTGCTACTTTATACTCATGGGTGAAAGAAAAGAGGAAGTTGGGGATTAAATAGTTTAGTACATCTAGATCTAAACCACACTATGGAAAAAAGTCACCTAAGAGGGGTAGAAGATCATTAAATGAGCAGAGGATCAAAGAGGTTGAGGTTGACATGCAACTCAAAATTACTAAAATCTTGAAAGTAAGGAAGGGGATTTCCCTTCCTGAACAATAATGAAAATCTTATCTTGGTATGTTAGGGGCCTCAATGCCCCTAACAAGAGGAACTTGGTCAAAAAAAGACTTCTTTTGGTCAATTCAGAGATTATAATGCTACAAGAAATTGAACTTAGCTTGAAACAAATGGAATCCTTTGGAGAAAGTTTGAGAAACCAATATAGGGGATGCAAGTTGGAGGCAGAACAATCAGAAGGGGCATTATGTGGACTGACCATAATCTGGAAACCTCCAATGGTGCAGGTCAAGAAGATAGCCTTGAAAAAGAATTGGATTATGGGCAGAGTTAAAAGTCTAAATTCAAATCTAGCATTTATCCTTATCAATGTTTATGGTCCAGTGACAATAGCTGCAAAGAGAGAGATTTGGTTGGAATTAGATGGTGTATTGTCTATAGGGCAGATTCAAAGCATAGTAATTGGAGGAGATTTCAATGCAATAAGAAGATCAAAGGACAAAAGAGGTGGTTTGAATAGGCGAGACAAATCACAAATAGATTTTAATGATTGGGTGGAAAGAAATGGGCTCATAGAAGTGGAATGAGGAGACAAAATCTACACATGGAATAATAAGAGGTTAGGTTTCAGCAATATAGCTGAGAAAATTGATAGATTTTTTTGGACTGGGGATCTTTCTTCCTCCCCTTATATACTGGAATGCAAAGTATTTCCATGCTCAAGCTCCGACCATTACCCAATTATGCTTCATATTTTAGGGGAAAATAAGTCTCTTAAACCCCGATTCAGATTTGAATACATGTGGCTTAAGGATCCAAATTTTTTGTTGCTTATAGATCAATGGTGGAAGGAAGGTGCATTTGTGGGATTCAAGCTTTTTTGCTTTGTCTCAAAACTAAAACTAATCAAGAGAAGGTTATTGGAGTGGAATTCAAATCAATTTAAGGATATTTTTCAAACCAAAAAGAGCATAGAGGATCAATTGAATGAATTAAATGAAAAAGTGATCAAAGAAGGAATGCATCAAGAGGAGTATATCAAAGAAAAGTAACTTCTTGTAGATTATGAAATACTTGCTAAAGAAGAGATATTTTGGAGGCAAAATTCTAGAGAGGGATGGTTACAAGCTAGAGATAAGAGCACTAGATTCTCCGACAATGTAACCAAGTAGAGAAGGAATATCAACAAAATTTCTAGGTTGGAAGGACAAGGGAATCAAATAATAGAGGACCCCACCACTATAAAGGAATTAGTGATCAAATATTATAAAAACCTGCTAAAAAATGAAGGGAGTTAAAATCTAATGGAGCAAAATAAGTTTTTATCAATCATTCCAAAAATCATCATGGAAGAGCAGAACAAGAAACTAAATGAAAGTATCACAATGGAAGAAGTACAATTTCTTCTAAATCAATTATCTTCTGAGAAAGCCCCAGGCCCGGATGGATTCCCTATAGGTTTCTTCAAAAAGTGTTGGCAAATTATAGGGTCAGATATGGTGGAGGCTTTAGAGGCTTCTAGAAGGTCAGGGAAAATTCTAAAAGAAATCAATAATACATTTATAGCCCTAATACCAAAGAAAGAAAAGGTCGTGAGATTAGAACACTATAGGCCAATATCCCTATGTAACACCATATACAAGATACTTTCCAAAGTCATGACAAATAGGCTAAGACCTTTATTAAACAACATAATTTCAGAAGAACAAACGGGCTTTGTTCCAGGCAGATCAATTTTAGATGGAGTTATAGTTGCTCAAGAAGTGATTCATACTCTACAAAACACTAAGAGAGCTAGAATGCTAATCAAACTTGACATCTCAAAGGCCTATGATAATGTAGATTGGAGTTTCGTATGTAAGATGTTGCAGGCATTTGGATTTAATAAGCAATGGGTCAATTGGATATTTGAGTGTATATCAACTCCAAAATTTTTAGTTTTGATTAATGAGATTCCAGAGTTATTTTAGTTCTTCCAAAGGCATAAGACAATGGGACCCATTGTCCCAATTTCTCTTCATAATCATGGAAAATGCATTAGGCAGAGCCATCAAGGCTTATCATAATAAGAAGCAAATTGAAGGTATCAGAGTAACAAGAGATTTCACTTTTACACATAAACAATTTGTTGATGATACATTATTGATGGGGGCAACTAGCAAGAGAGAAGCGAGAAGATTCCAAGAGATACTTTGGTCTTACGAGAAAGCATCTCGACAAGCAATTAACAGAGACAAATCAGAAGTTTATTTATTTTTAACTACTCCAACAGAAGAAACACAAATTATCACCATACTAAAATGCAAGAAGGGAAATTTTCCTTGTATATACCTTGGCGTACCTATTGATAAGGGGCTGAGAAATTCAAAGTTATGGGATCCATTTAAATAAAAAATGGATAAAAGGATAAACTCTTGGAAAGGGAAATGGTTATCATGGGTAGGCAAGCTAGTTGTGCTCTAGGTTGTAATATCAGCACTACCAATTTACCTCCTATCATTTTGGCACGGACAACAGGTATGAATGCTTTTATAATTCAAAAAATGAGAAACTTCTTTTGGAAAAATACAAATGAGAAAAATAAAATTTCCCTTATAGCTTGGGATAAAATTTGCAAACCAAAATCTTTAGGAGGAATGGGACTTAGAAACCAGGACAAACAAAATCAAGCTTTGGGGGCTAAACTTGTTTGGAGAATGATCAAAGATTCTCAGTCAAGATGGGTTAGGTTATTGCAAACCAAATACTTAAATTTTGGAGAGCCAAAGGACATTATAATAGTTAGCAATCCACCCAAGGGGTCAAGGATTTGGAACTTCATCCTAAAATGCAAGGCTTTAGTGGCAGATTTTGTATCTTGGGATGTGCACAATTGTAGATCATGTTTTTTTTGGGAAGACTCATGGGAGGTTATCCGAGTATAGACAATTCCATAACAATTGAAAGAAAGAAGACTTGGCTCAAACAAAATTGGGGAGAAAATATTAGGGACTATGTCAACTTCCCAAATGGAGATCCAACCCTAGGATGGGAATGGAAAAGCTTTGTTGGACTTCTAGTGCCTCATAATGAGATATTTCAGTTAAAAGAAGTATTAAAGAATAGACAATTAGTGTTCAAGAAAGGAAATGATATTCTTATTTGGGTGGCATCCAAGATCGGGCAGTATAGTGCAAAGGAAGGTTATAACTTATTGCTTAGTCAAGAGGAGAATAATGACTTGGGCATATCACATAAGCTATTCTGGAGTAATAAAATTATACCAAAAACAAGAGTTTTCTCTTGGCTAGCAATTAAAAAGAATATTTTAACAGCAGATAAATTTAAGAGAATGGGCTTTGCAAGCCCTTCAAGGTGTGTTCTTTGCAAAGCTCAGGAAGAAAGTATAGACCATCTCCTCTTAAATTATCCTTTCTTTAGAAAATGCTGGAGATGGCTTTGTGCCAAGCTGGGTTGGATTATAGCCCTGCCTAATAATATCATTTCACTATTCCAAAGTTGGCCTATTAGGGCCAATGATGGACTACTAAGTGGCTTATGGGAAATTAGCCCTTCAACACTAATCTGGGAAATTTGGAAGGAGAGAAATAGGAGGATCTTTTATAACAAAGAAAGACGGGTTGAATCAGTCCTTAACATAATTGAAAGCTCAATTGTGGAGAATATGAATAGCAAGATAGCATTAAGACCCAACATCAAGGGCAACTTCACCGAATGGGATGGAAGAATGGGATTTAAGTGGTTAGGACTCAAATTTCCTTCTTTCTCAGGGAATAATGATCGGAAAAGAGAACAAGCAACATGGAACCCACCACAAGAGGGATGGTTGAAGTTAAATTTTGATGGGGCACCAAAAGGAAATCCTGGTCCTTCTAGAGCAGGATGCATAATCAAAGACAATAGGGGAGATACCATAGACAAAATAGCGGTTCCTCTTCCAATAGATACTAACAACATAGTAGAATTTAGTGCTCTACAAATTGGACTAGTTGAATGTAAAAATAAGGGAATAAGGAAGATAGAGGTGGAAGGAGATTCAACCATTACGGTGAATGCAATCATAACAACAGTGACTCCTAATTGAAGATTAAAAGCACTGTTGGATAGAATACTGGTCATTTTAGAATACTTTGAATATTTCACCATTAATCATGTGTACAGGGAGGCAAATGGGGAGGCCAATGAACTTTCAAAACTTGCAACAGAAGGTACATAAATAAGGTGGTGGAAATTTGCAGCAAAAGGTAAAGAATTAAGGTGATCAAAGACTGGTGGCATCAAACGTTCCTAAGTATGGTGAAACTGATGATACTCAAGGCAATAAACTAGTGAAACTATTTAATCCTAGGAGAGGATCGAGGAGAAGGGGTAGACCTCCGAGCAACAAGTAGAGGGCTGAATCATCATCTCATGCTCCATGAAGAAAAGGAAGGCCTACTGGAAGCAAAAAGAGAGCAGATTTTCTCTTCATTAGATCACAAGAGGAGGAAGACTTCCATACATCGTTGAGGCGATCAAAAAAAAAATTATGGAGATAAGAAGCACAATTGTAAGATTGAACCAAAACAAAATGAAATCTACATTTTAATATATTAAAATATATCATAGTCATAAATATATCAGAAATTAAAATTAAATTATAACACACCTCATAACATATTACTCATCTACTATGTCAGAAACTAAATACCTTACTATCTTTATATTTATGTAAACTTTAAAAACTCAACTACTTTATTTCAAATAATCTATTATTAATTATTTAACAAATAATTTATTTCTTTTCAATATTCAATTAAATATATTGACATAGACGGTCTCAAATGAAATAAGAAACAGTGATTAAAAGGTATAACAATCCACATAATTATTCTGAAATATTAACCTTTACAAATTTAAAATCATTAAGAAAAAATACAAGTTCGTTTACTTGTTTGTTTTCCATTCATTTATTTGGTTATTCACAGCACCAAGAGGAAGACTATATCTTAATAGATGTGACCACACCATTTACAACGATGACAATCATGCACTGTAACTGGTTTTATATGAATAAAACACAGTATACCAACAATGAATTGATTTTTAAAACTGTCTTTTGGTTTTCCAATATAATAATGTTTGATTTATTGTCTTTTATTTTGTTGGTTTGCCTTGGAGTAAATTATGTTTAAACTTGATTTTGATATATATCTTTTCATCAAAATATAATGTCTAACTCTTTTTAATAAATTATAGAACATCTTAAAGATGAAGAAATATATCATTGCAACAAAACTTAACATAAAATATTGCAAAGAAGAAACAAACTACAATGTTATCAACGTTGCACAATATAATGCTTTTGACTTATACATCAAAAGTATATGTCTAATCAACATCAATATCACTGAATAAAACTCATCAATTATATAAACAATGTATGATGTTTGTGGGTGTCATATTGTTGGTTTTAGCTACCTTTTTGTTTCAAGCATGGGAATTTTTCATAGTAGAAATCTCCCAAAATTTTGAATCTTTCTGAAATTTTCCATAGCATTAAAGTCAAAATAATGAATATACAGACCCAATCATTATACTTATAGACAAAATCAATGCAGAAATATATACAGGCCAAATCAGTTAAGAAAGTTCACAGATGACACAAAGAAACAACTGAAGATGGTACAGTAAAAATTGTATGTCTGTTGTCATTGTCTGTTAAAGATCTTGAAGTTTTGTAAACCAGCTCTGGTCAATTAAAATACAAAAAATGGGTTGTTTTTTTTGTTTGTTTATAACATGTTCCACCCTTGTCTTCTTTGAAACTTCTGTTAGCACTTTGGCTTGGCTAAGCTGGCCGAAGTAGAAATATTGTCATGTACACAACCTTTGTAATTGGATGCAGGGGGAAAAGATAACGCTATTAATTATAACATTTTTGTAAGTAATTTACGGTCAGTACTGTACAAATTAATAATAGTTTTTAATGAATTAACATAGGTAACAGGAATCAATCAAAAATTGTTATTATTTTATAACAGTTCAAATTATTATTTTTAATAAATATTTTGATTAATATTTTTTATATATTTTGTTATTTTTTCTAAATAATGTTCATTATGTTTATAATGTAAATTTGTAATATAAATTTAAAAGTTTTTTTTTAATTTGTTTTCATGTTAATTTAGGTTATTATATAAGGTATATATTTTGATAGAAATCGACTTAGATTAATTTATAAGTTTTGGGGAATGATAAAATATATGGTTCAATATTATTTTAAAAAAGATATTAGTACGGAAGTTATTTAAACACATGAGATATCATTACAAGAAAATGGAGAGATCCATATGATTTTGTTTGAACTCATGAGCTTTAGTGAAATGTTTATCTTTCCTTGACCATTTATTGTATGGGGTTTAGGTTTAGTAGGTTAGATTATCCATATTTATTTGGATGAATACACTTTCATTACCACTACTATAGATTATTTTGCAAAGTGGTTTTAAGTCATTTTTCTTAGATTATATAGAACATTAATATTTGTTCTTTTCTCAAGGAAAATATCATTTGTACATTGATATTTTCTTTATATATTATTACAAACAATGATTCATAATTAAAATATAGAAATTTGAATAATTTTTTAAACAATTATTATATGTGATTTTTTTTCTTGAATAATCTTCAAATAGAATTTACAAATATAACAATTGAACTGATACTAAGAAAAATAGTGGATAAGGATGGTATACTTAATAATTTGTGGGTGTATTATACTACCATCTACACACTTATAAGGTGTACATCATATTCGTTAGTTTATGGTACTAAATAAATTGTGACTCTTGAGTGATAGATTCTATTTTTATGTATTTGCCTTTGTGGTATCATTGATCAAAAAACATGTTGGGAATAATGACTACAAAATTTTGAGACATTAGATGAGAGGTAAAACTAATGCATTAGATAATATAAGTGCATATCATAATAAATTAATGAAAACTTATAATCCAAGAACATCATTCATAGAGATTTTGATATTGGTTATTTGGTTCTTCAATGCAACTTCAAAAATACAAATACAAGAGAAGAGTTAAGAGACAAGTTCTTACTAGGATAAAAGTACAAAGTTGTGTCATAATTTCAGCCAATTGTTGGCTAAATGCATATGTAGCACCACTTTGAGTCAATTTATCAAAATAATAGATTTATTTAAAAAAATCTATGTTTTAACAATTTCTACTCATGTAAATAATGTTTTTGTAAAAATCTAAAAATACACAAAAGATCTATAAGTCTAGTTTTCAAATATATATATATATATATATATATATATATATTAATAATTAGTTTATTATTTATATTTTTCCTTTTATTACCCAAAATATGATGCATTAGATAAAAAAATCTAAATGAAGAGGGTGTGATTTTTTTTTCATTTTAGATAAATAGATAATTGAAAGTTGAAGTCCAATGAAACAATTACGGGCACATTTTAATATTTATTTAAAAATATATATTTATCAAAATTGGAAAAAAAAAATATATCCATTAAAGTTTCAATTTATAAAAAAACTATATTCAAATAATCTTTTAATTTTTTTTAAATACAAGAATAAAATATACTAAAAAAGAAATATGTCATTATTTTTTATCATTCCAAAATTCAAAACATATATGTCACTTTTCAGTGATTTAAGTTTAAAAGTTGGATCAATGTTATCATTTTCTTCAAAAAATGTAACACAGCTCCACCAAATTAGTTGGGAACATATATTATTACTAACCAAGTATGAATCAAGAATATTTGATTTATTTATTATGGATAGCAAATAACTTATATGTATATCTATTTAATATTACAAATTTACACCATGTTATGCCTTGCATAACCACCCCATCTTTTGCCTTGGTCAAAATGGGTCCCCCTTTTTGTTTTATCCTTGGTTGATTTTCAAAAAAAGTTTGGAGTGTTTCTTTTCCAACACTTTGTTTTTCTTTGGTTTAGTCTGTCGGGACCAGAGCCGGAACCGAATCGGGTTTTGAAACTTTCTTTAAAAACTCATTCCGATCTCCATCCCGAAAGGCTTTCTTTTGAAACTTTTGTCTTGTCTTTGTTGGAGCCAGAGTCGGAGTGGAAGTTAAGTCGGTACTTTATTCAAAATTCCAAAATCAATTCCGATTTTGATTCCGCCTCGGCTTTTTGGACTTTTGTTTTAGACTAAGTTTTTATGTTATATTTTCTTGTGTCGATCGTTTTGTTTTATTTTGTCGTTTTGTTTTGATTTTCTCTTTGTTGGCAGAACCAGACCCAGAATGGGAACCAAGTTGGGAGAATACTCAAATTTCCAGATCCGTTTTCATTTTCGATTCCACTCATGTCGGGTTTTGGTCGTTGAATTTTTACTGAAGTCACACGGTAGTAATGTGCCAGTTCTTCTAAAGTTTTGACTCCGCTCTACTCCATTAATGACATTAATGATAGGTGCCAGGCATGCGTGAAACTACTAGTTTTTTCCTTAATTAAGGATTAAACGCATAGTTATCATTATTTTTGTTAACAAATTGAAGAGCAAAGTAGAGCAGCAGTCGATTTTTTCTGGAGTGAATCGATTGAAAGAAGAGATAGTTGTGTGCGGATTTCTTCAGAGGGTTTTACCTATTTACTTGCATTCGAGGTAGGGTTCCTATTGTCGTTCTTCTTTTATTTTCTTTCGTGTTTTCTTGTTTCTATCAGATCATTTTTGCTTTGGGCTGGTTCGTGCTTCTCAATAGGTTTGCATGTTTATTTTTTCTTTATTTTTGTTTGTTTGTTGTTCTTATCTTCATTCTTTTTGCTTTTGTATCTGGTTTTCATTGTTTTAGGGCACGATCGTTTTCACGTTTTTGTCGTGATCGTGTCGAGCTGCTTGATGTTTTATAGTGAGAGAGATTAAAATTAGGTTTTACAGTGAGTTAGGGTAGGTTAAATATTGTCTTTACTTAGGGTTTTTGTTGCGCATTGATCTGGTTAAGATAGGAAGGGTTAAATTCGTGCCCTATTTTTTATCTCAGGTTTTTTAGATTAGGGTTTAGATGCATTTTTGTATTCACATTTTCAAATTTTAAATATGATGCCCTAAAAGTACAGTTGCCCTCAGTCATATGGGGATGGTCTTATCATGTTATATGTTAGCCCCTTTTCGTTTGATATGACCTAGTCTTTAATCAGGAGGATATGCATTAAGCTATTAAAAATCATTTATGACGTCATGGTCAACCTAGGCGGAAGCGAGATCGGAATTGATTTAGATTTTGGGCGTATGTTATAATTAGTGTCAATTCCATTTTCCATCCCGTCTCTGACTCCGCTTATAGTGGGAAGCTTTATTTGAAAATAATGATAGCCTAGTCGGAAGCGAAATCGAAACCGAAACGGAATATGAAAATAGAAAATCTAAAAGAAACCAAGTTCATTTCCATTCCAGATCCAACTCCGAGTTCGCTCATTATTTTTGTAATCTTGATGATAGTTTTTGCTCTGAGCCTAGCAGTGTTTTAAAGAAAACTATTTAGAATGTTTTATGTTGATTCCGCTTCCAATGTATGTATGAAAGGTATGATTTTAGGGCATATTTTGTGATGTTTATTCGAGGATCTAACTAGAGGTTTTGTTACAGGAAAGCTAAATAATGTCGGGGACATCAGGAGAAGCCTCCCAAAGGAACCGACCTGTAGGAACATCAAAGGAAGCAGCTAAGCCCAAGAAGATAAAGCCAGAACAATTACCTTATACCTTGAGGTATAACCATAGGAGTCTTGTTGCCATTGCAAGCAAAGTAGAATCAGATTGGTCTGACATAGCTGATACCAATCTAGGCCAATACAACTTTGAGGAATCATATTCTGATACATTCAATGAGGATGTGACACCTAGAACTAAAAGAATAGTGGATTCTGGTTTGGCTCATATCACCCTGTTTCCTCTATCAATCCCCTGCCCAGAGTTAATCATGATAGCTGCAAGAGCTTACAATCCGGCTACCCGACAATGCATGGATTCACAAGATAATGTAATCATTGATCTCACTCCTCAAATGTTTCAAACTATGTTTAGTGTCCCGGATCTAAAGAACTTGGTGCAGTTAATTGAGGTAGAGGCCCTTGAGAAATATAGCAAGTACAAGGAATCCAACAAGTCTCACTTGAACAAAAGGTGGTTAAAAATAGAGAAGAAGTATCAAACCAAGCTCTCAGACCAACCAAAGAGGGTAGATTTTTATAAAGAAGTATCAGATTTAATAATGATGTTGTCTAGGGCCTTTAGGAAGAGAGATGCCTTTCATTTCAAGGAGTGGATGTTTCCCTTTATCCAGATAATCTTAAATGGCACCCAATAATTCAATTGGTCGATGATTGTTTCAGATGCCATTCATGATCAATTGCCTAGGATTAGGGAAACTAAATGCTTCTTCATGACTTCTTATATTGTGTATGCAGCAGTAAGAGTAGGTATCTTCCCAGATCTGAACAGAGTGGGGATAATAGGAGAGGCTGAGGGACAAAATAAAGTATGGGATCATTATAACCAGTTGTCCCTATAGGTTGCTGAGACTCAATTCAAAAGAGTTAATGATGAATTCCTATATACGATCATTAACCAGCTCAATGGAGATGTTGGGTATAGACTGAGCCAAGAAGCTATGGCATTTATCACTGAATGGGGATGTTGGTACATTCAATACCCCAGGTTCACATACTTCAGGCTAGCTGGGTTTGAAGGTCATCCACATTTGTTGCCAAGATGTTGCAATAGTAAGATAGTATTGATGGAATTTTTTTATCAAGCTTTGGGGGTTAATGCCTGGTTTGAATTGAAACACAAAACAAGATGTCATAAGTTCCCCATGCAGTTGGGTGAATACAATTATCATCATCTGGTGGAAGCAAAGGTAGTGTGTAGTGAATTGATACATCTAAAACTAGGTTTGTATACAACTCAGAGGTACTTTGACCCGAAGAATAAAATGAATGCTTTGCTACCCTCTATTTTTTATAAACATTTCAATTTATTGGAAGATTTTTGGAGTGATCGACAAGATGCATATGACCTCAGAAAGAAGAATTATGACAGGTTACCTATCTCACTTATGGCAAAGCTTGGGATTAAAAATGACATTCCTGACACATTGGTGGATGATGGAGTTGTATTGGATCCATCGTATGAAGCTTTAAACATTGGGACTAAAAGCCTGGATCCGATTGACTGGGACGATGAGGAAACCATTGACATTAAGTAGGTAGGGCGAGTAGTCTTGGATAGAATCATTCAATGGGTGGTTCTAAGAACTAAAAATCCTCAAGGACCAGCTCCTAATAAGGGGAAAGGATATAAAAGGATCAAAAGAAAGACACCTCCCAAGGAGCCTTTGGAGTTCCTCCCTCCAGATATTGAAGAGATAGAGCTAGAAGCAGCAATTCAAGATGAACCAGAGACACAAGAGGGAGATTCCCAAATAGGATTGGTTGCTTCAACACCTGCATTAGGTGAGTCCTCTACTCAAGTTCCACTTGCAAAGCAACAAAGTGAAGAAGTGCAAAAAGGGACTCTTCATAATATTGTTGAATCCATGAAGGGAAAATAAGTAGAGGTAGAAATTCATGATATTGGAACAGATTTAGATGAGACTCTATTAGAGAGGGATGTGGAAGAGAATATGCCTCTAGAGGAGGATACTGAATAGGTCTTGACAGAGGAGGATTAGTGGGCGTTATTTGAAGAAGCCAAGAAGGTTGCTGATGAACAAGCGCTTGCTACAGCAATAGAAAAACAAAAGGTAATTGATGCCAAGGTACCAGCTAATGCCATATTGTAGCAACAACACATAGAAGCTAAGTTAAAGGCTGATGAAATAGAGCAGCAGCAAAGGCAAAAAGAATATGAGCTCAAGGTCAAGGAGGAGAATGATAAATTAGAATTGATACAAAAAATTCATGACCTTGAGGAGGAAAAGGAAAGACATCTAAGGGAGAGGGAAGTTTTGGTGGCTAAGTTAAATCTTGCTGAAGAAGCTCACAAAAAGAAAGAGAAAGCAGAATGGTTGCAAAAGAAGAAAGAGGCCGAAGAGTTGATCAAAAAGCAACAAGAAGAAAAAGAAGATGCAGAAAAGCTTAAAGCTTTAGAGGAAGAAAGGAAAAGGGAATTGGAAAAGGAAAGGTTAGAAAAGGAAAGATTAGAAGAAGAAAGGTTGAAGAAGGAGGAAGAAGATAAGAGAATAAAAGAACAAAATGACTGAGAGGAAGCTGAAAAGTTGGCACAAACAAGTGTGGAGCAAGAGCAGCAACAAAAATAGAGGGTTGATTCTCAACCTCAAATAAATGTGCAACCTCCTATAGCTACTGCCTCCTCTTCTTCAACCATGATGACTATTACTCCAGGTGCTCCCACTTGGTTGAAATTAGACCTTCAAAAGAGAGCATGAACACCTTCTCAACCTCTCAATTGGGAGGATATGATGAAGGAGATTGAGAGAGAAAGGCCTCAAAAGAAGGCCAAGATCCTGCATTCTACTAGGCTAATTGACAAAGGAGAAATTGTGGCTAAATGTGCTATACCCATGATAGACAAGGAGGCAAGAGACATGCAATTGACAGATTATTAGCTAGGTGCTGTTAATTTGGGGAGACCTACCAGGGATCAAAAAATGAATTTAATTGATGTGGTAGCATCCTCAAAAAAGTCAAGAATGCTAAAGGACAAACATAGGAAATATGAGCTTAAGGCTCAGTTAGATCAGCTGCATGTTTTTCTGAAAAGTGTTTATGCTCTAAGATCACAACAGGTTACTGCTATTGAGACCCCAATTTTGCTGAGCAAGAAAGAATTAGATGATTTGGTATAGGTGAGGGGCAAGGCAAAAATTTTAGATCGATGGTTTGATAAGTTGAATCAAGAAATAAATAAAGTATTGGAAGATGGTTTTGAGATCTAGAAAGTGACTGAGGGACTGATACAAGAAATGAATCAATATGTTAAAACATTGGAAGCACGGGAGGAGTACAAAGGGTACAGCCAGAAATTAAAAGAAGTTAATAAATTGCCAAAAAATACTCTCCTAGAACAATCGATACTAGAAGAAGATAATAAGGATTTCTTGGAGAAGACTTCTTGCATACTCTGGTTTAGATCAGATTTTTTGTATAAGCATAGAAATGAAGTTCAAGATTCTGTTAAGGATCTAAGGGAACAGTTTGAGGAGTTGGAAGACATTCTTTCCATTATTGTGAACATGGAGATACTAGAAAAGGAAGGCCTACCTTTAAGCCAGATAAAGGAGAAGTGGAATGAAAGGCTTAAAGAGGTCATGTAGAGAGGAGATGATGGTGAATATCTGTTGATAGATTGATTGATGGACATCAAAGAAGAGATAAGGGCAGCTAAGAAATAATTGACAAAGTTGAAGGATATGAGAGGGTTTGCTGCAGCGGAGTTGGAGAGAATTAAGTTTGAAGACAGCTAGGTGGATGGGCCTGAATTGGACATACTACAACAATTATTCTCTAGTTTTGATGAGTACATGGCCGAGAAAATTTTGCATGCATGGCTTTCTTCTCTTCTTTGCATGTTGCATGCAGGGCTGGCAATTTTTGAAGCGCATGGCTTTCTTCTCTACTATTCTCTTTTCTCCTAGTTTAACTGAGTTTCCAAAGATAACTGTAATCCCTAAAAGGGTGGGTTGACTTAAAATAGAAGAGGAGTTCAAATTTTTGTATTTCTATAAATACCCTTGGGGTATCATATTGTAAAGGTCAGCTAATAGAGAATAGAATTGGCCACCTGATTGTAGGAGATAGAACTTTTTTGATAGTGTTACAAAGATACATTATACTTCATTTTATAGTTAAATAAAATTACAAGTTTACGCAATATGGTGTTAGAATTAAGTTGTTTTACTTGATAAGGTTAATGAGTTATAATCTATCTATATGCCAGTGATTGTGTTGAAGCATGATTGTTTCTTATGTGATGTAAGTCATTAGAAGAAGCCAGATTTAAGGATTATCTTGTTAGATTATCAGTGAATTGAATTTATTGAAGTCTATTGATCTATGATCTTGGCACTGAATGAATGTGTGTTCTTTTTGGAATCTTTGAAATAGTTGTGATATGTGAATTGTGATGTTAAAATAAGCACCTTAGATGCATGCAATGGTATGGATTATTCTATAAATTGTGTCATACTTTAGTTATCTTGATCTGTTGGAAAACATTCATTGTTGAGGATATATGTCCAGATGTTAGGTAAGTTTGATTCATGCTCACTAATTTACCCTCTGATTTATCTTTTTCTTTTATTTAAAAAACCCCTTTCATTATGAAGAATAGCTCTATGAACAAGTCATTGCTTGTATTCTTTGTTATTGGCACAGGCCCCTTGAATATTACAGTTGCATGAACCGATTGAGTGACACTAGACAGTTGAGAACCAACTACCAGGACCTTGGGAGTTAGGCTACTATATGTTGTCTTTCTTTTTCAGGAGAAATAGAGTAGAAATATTTTGTTTTAACATTGTTTGTGTCATCTTCACCATCAACACAACATTATTATTCTTGAGATATATAATGTTTTGGGTTTATATGATATTCAATTTTAGATTCATATAATATTCACTTATATAGGGCACATGTTTTAGATGGAATTTAGTTCTAAGGTTTTAGATTCAAATGGAATTCAATTTTAGGGTTTGAGATTCAAAGAGTTTAATTTCAATGTAATATCATAAATCTATATAACATTGTTATTCTTGAGATATATAGTGTTTTGGGTTTATATGATATTAAAATTTAGATTCATATCATATTAACTTATATAGGGTACATGTTCTAGATGAAATTTTCTTTAAAGATTTTAAATTCAAATGGAATTCAATTTTGAGATTCTAGATTCAAGGATTATTTGGTGTCAATGTTTTATATTTAGTTGAAATTTAGTTTTAGGTCTTCTAGCTTCATATGGAAGATAGTTTAAAGTTTTAGGTTGAGATTATACTTAGTTTTAGGAGTTTAGATTAGTATAATTTTTAATTATAAATGTTTACATATTTAGTGATTTTTTTAGATTACCCATATCTAATAGGTTATTTTACCTCATCCAAATTCCATCTACAACACATATTTATCACAAGGATGTCTTCATACTCATATATTTAGCCTCAAGTGATCCTATCCATGCACACTCCAAGTTATTACACAAATATATATTATGGGTTATATACTTTTGTTTCTATGTATACTTGTTCATATCTTATGTAATGAAGTAAGGGGAAAGCCACCACTCAAATATTTAGCCTCTTCAAACAAAAAATATACTCACAAGAAAAAAATATGTGAACCCAAATGATATGAAATTTAAATTATTTAAACTGTTGGACAAAAATTTCTTGACAAACCAAATTTTGGAAATTATTTTGAATATGCAAAAATATTTTATTTATCCTAAGAAAATTTACAATAGAAGCTCCCACATTCATCTACAACAATACCTGATCACTACATATTTTCTACCAACAATACCATACTAATTTTTGAGCCAAAATCTCAAAAAACCCATTTCTGAACACTGGTTCAAGCTCGCTCTTCCTGCAACTCATTTTGTATTTTTCTTTCTTCTATAACTGGACATTTCAATTTCTCATTTTTGGAGCTGCATATTAAGAAATGAAATCACTCCAATATATTTTCAAAACTCCCTACAAACCACTACCTCTATTTAGGAAAAAAATGCATAAATGTAACTCCTTGTTGCATGTAACCTCTGTTGCAACATAACATAATTTGAGCCAAATAATAAAATAATGGTTACAATATTTTGGCTTCAATTCTCACCCAAATATAATATTTAAACATTAATCTACCCAACCAATTTAATAAATAATTTTTTTATGCCCAGAGTGCCCCCAAATCAAGTGTTGAAAGGCTTCCTATAACAAGAAACTACACAACAACAAAAAAAAATAAAAATTGGGGATGTAGGATTGCTTGGTACCCTAGATGAGACACTCGGGGTAAGAAGACATGTTCCATGAGTTGGAACTCATGAACATTTGAAGATTTCATGTTTGTCCTTTGACCATCTTTCTTCCTTATCAACATGTTTCTTCTTCTTCACTGTGCTCTTCTGGATGGAGTTCAACATTTAACTTGTTATTGTTGCACCTTACCAATTTTTCTACTTCACATTCTTTCATAATTTCATTCAAACAAAAATCAACATCATCACCATATTTAAAAAATGTAGAAAAATACCTCATTATTTGTGTTTTCTTCCCCTTTTCTATTGTTGTAATATATTCTTCAATTTTCTCATCTTCAATCATTACACATAAATCAAATTTGTCAAAAGAATTACAAAATTTAGATTTTAACTCATCATCCACTGCTTCAACCTTCTTATCTTCCACTTTAATGCTTTCAAAGAAGAATTTATTAGTTGCAATGTCTTTCTTTTTATCATTTTCATCTATCATTTATCCCTCAAACAATTTTTCTAATTTCCTTATCTCCTCTTTCAATAGGAGATTGTCTTCTTCTTCATCAATCTCTTTATCAAATTTAGGATAGTTATCAAAATTCATTCTCTGAATTGCTACAACTTCGTCTACCTCTTTTGCATGTAAATTTTCACTAACATAATTAAATGACACCTCTTTCTCTGTTGTGGTATCCTTCTTCTTTTCACCATTTTCTTTGTCCTTGCTTAATCCTACAAATAAAACATTTTCAGATAAAACAAAATCTTTAAAATTACCATTAATTTTTTTTATCTACAATGACCATTTTCTCTTCTTTCTTTCTCCATCATTCCTTTACTCTTCTTTTCTTTTCACTGTCCTCTTTCAATAGAACATTCTCCTTCCCATATCTCTCTTCTCGTATTCCAAATTTTTCCTTAATAATCTTTTCCAATACATCTGACTTCAACATGGAGTTTTTCAAACTCTTCACGGTACTTCATATTTTCTACTTCTTCCCAATAATATTCCCAAAAAAAAATCCTTACAGGCCTCCTCATGACCCATCCCATCCTCTTTGGTATAGACTGCCTCACATCCAACAATCTATCTACACACAAATCACAAACACACCACCAGAGGTCATGGTGCAAACTACCTCACAATTGCGCTTCTTCTTGCACACTCAGGAACTCCCGCTCCGATACCACTGATGAAGAGAGGGGAAATCCACCACTCAAATATTTAACCTCTTCAAAAAAATAAAACTCACAAGAAAAAAACTTGTGAACCCAAATGGTATGAAATTCAAATTATTTAAACTGCTGCAAATATGCACAGAAATTTCATGACAAACCACATTTTGGAAATGAAAATCCATTTCTGAACATTGGTTCAAGCTCTTCTTGGAACTCATTTTGCATTTCCCTTTCTTCTATAACTGGACATTTCAATTTCTCATTTCTGGAGCTGCCGATTAAGAATTAAATCACTCCAATATATTTTCAAAACCCCCTGCAAACCACTACCTCTATTCAGAAGAAAAAAAATGCATGAATGTAACTTCTTGTTGCATGTAACCTCTATTGCAACATGTTTGGTGCCCACTTATTTTTTCAGCTGCACATGGGGATTAAAACTATCTTCCAATCCATTATGTAATATTCCAATTTTTAATTTTCCCAACTTGTGCATTGGGTTTTCTTTTAATTTACATATTTTGACAATTTACACACATTAAATGTTCAACCAACAATTCACCCAAATAACATACTTTCAGCCAACTAATAAAATAATGGTTACAATATTTTGGCTCCAATTTTCACCCAAATATAATATTTAAACATTAATCTACCCAACCAATTTAATAAATAATATTTTTTTATGCCCAGAGTGTCCCCAAATCAAGAGTTGAAAGGCTTCCTATAACATGAAACTAGACAAAAAAAACCCTAGATCCTACATCATTATGCGACATCTATTTGTGAGCTTGCATGCTTACATTTATGGCAAATATCTAAGATACATGTTTATCTAGGATCTTGGCTACTATTGTTTGATAATTCTCTTCACCATTAGGAGGCAACATTGGGGGCACCTTATCACCTCTTATTATATTTACTTATTTGATCACATCTCGGTCTCTTATCTTTTTCTTTTCACACAATGATAGCTATGCTATTGTTTCATGATTATTGAGATTGTATGATCATATATTTTACACATTACTTGATTTTATCTTCACTTTTTTATATTGCTCACATGCAATCAATTAGAGGGTAACAATAATATTAGTGATGATATTTGATAATATTTATTATAGGATCTCTCTAAAGATCCTACACCTCATTTCCATAGTTCATTTCATCCACTCAAGATCCTACATTAAGTGTGTTTATTTATGTTGTCACCTTCATAGTAAAATAACGATTTTTTTTATTATATTTTCTCTTTTGTATCCCTAAATTTTATTTCAATTATGTTTTTTTATTAAAGGGTGAAATAGATTTTGAAGGGGCCTTGGAACCCTTTACAACAATGAGAGATAATTATAAATGCAACAAAAAATAAATAAAACATTTGGATCCAACAAACCTAGACACCAACAACTAAGGAACAACGAGCTCAAGAGAAAAAGCACTAAAGAAAGATGATCAACTACATTTGCTACATTATCAATCTCCAACTCCCACTCATAGACATTCTTGTACAAATTAAGAAAATCATTGAGATATTTCTTCTCTAAAATATTTCATTTTTTGCTTTAGTTTCTAGTGCTTGGTCCCTCCTTGACCATTTTTCCAATATTATTAATTTTCTTTCCCATAAATTTTACTTCATAGCCTATAGCTAAATATTTTAGCTTTTCAATTAAAATGTTTATTTCAGTGGATTTTCTTTCAGTTATGTTGACTCCTTCATACCTCTATAGTTCTTTTGGTTATGCTATCTCCTTTATATCTCTACAATACTTTCTGGTTATGCTAAATCTTTCATACCCCTGAATTTCTCTATTTTCGGTTAAATAAGTATACATGTAATTATTCACCTACCTTTTTACTCTTACACATTATTTGATAGCATAATTAATTATTCATTTCTACCTATTCTAAATTTTAACCAAAATCTACTCATAGAATTTTGTGCTTGTAGGTTATGAAGATGAACCTAGCATTACATGAAGCTTGTGTTGATATGTAGATGTCTATATCCATAACCTTCTTATAGATTCTTATCATTTACTTTGACATGCATGATTCATATCAATTTATGTGCTTGAACCAAAATGAGAGCATAGGGTAAACCCATAATAGTGGTGTACAATTTTGATGAGGAAGGAAATTTGTAAAAATTCTCACACATTCAAATTTCATGTTTTAAAGGGTTTGTTCGAACTAGGGGGTTCGCACGAACCCAAAAGAGGGGCTCGATCAAACCCCTAGTTCGAGCGAACCCCCTTTTGCATGGTGGGTTTGTTCGAACCCTATGATCTCACGTTTCTTCATAAAAACGAATGAAAAATTCAAAAAAATGGGGGGTTTGAGTGAACCCCCCTTCACCCTTTCGAGCGAAGGGGGGTTCTCTTGAACCCCCCTTTTTTGCCCTTCTCCCCCTCTTCCGCCAAATTTTAGTAGATTTCTACCCTTCGAAGCTCAGGTTGAGGATGAAAATGGAGGAGACTTCACAAAATCAACTAAAATATGGTAGTCCTCAAAATGAGCTATCCAATGAATTAAATTTTAATATGTTTTGTTTTTTTTTTTTATTAGACTGTAGGAATCGAGTAGCATGACCCCCTATAAACTACAGTGCGCCCGGTAAACTTTTTAACGTGACCAGCGACGTTGGCGCGACACACCCTCTGATACCACGGAGTGGAGGAGACTAGACCTCATGACCAACCTCCTACAATAGGAAAGATTTAGCCAACCGAGCTAGGGCCCCAACCCCAATATGTTTTGGTTTTATTGTGTATATGTTTTTTAGTTTTATTAAACATAGGTTTTTCACCGAAAATCAAGCTCTTTGTTTTGCACATGTGGAAAAATAACAGATTATCAAAATAAAATTTCAAAAATATGTTGAGGCTAGGTATTGATTTCCTTGATCCATTAAAAAAAAAAAAATTGAATTTTGATTCATACAAAAAAAGTTATGTTGTATACAGTTCGCCTATGTCTGAATTGCAATTGGTTTGAATTTGAAACTTGATTAAGGAAAATATATTCAATAAAAAAATATGAGACCAAATGAAAGTGCTATATATCGTAGTCACAAATCTAAATTCGAAAAAATTAGAATTTTATCTTTCATACAAAAACAATTATGTTGTATACGGTGAGCGTCACTTTTTAAAAATGTTGTTTTTTGAAAAAAAACCAATTTTCGTGGGAGATGGAAAAAAAAGTGCAATCAGATTCCAAAAAATTTGAAAAAAATAATTTTAGACTCTACAGACAAAATGTGATGAGACTCTAGTTTGCATCATCTTCAAATTCCTCATGGTTTAGCCGCTATAGGTTCCCGAATATGAAGATTTAGTTAAAAATAATAATTGCAGTGTCCAGTTTGGCCAAAAATTGTAAACCACTATTGTGGGATCACCCCATAGTGTAAGTGAAGAATTATATTCCTAGTGGTTTTACCTATATGTTTTGGAACCACTTTGACCCTTTCTTCTTAAGGAAATGGTTTAGAGTGCAAGACACTTTTTATGTGGAAGGAATTTTTCTTGAGGCTTGATTAAACTTGAATGCACATATCTCAAGGATCTAGATCTAATATTCATATTTTCTATTTCCTATCTTGGGTCAATCCTAACTAGTTGTGACCTTGAACCAAGTTTTGGACACAAATATAGTCTTAACCCTTGAATTCCCAAAATAAAATTTAATCTCAATTCCAATAAACTCAATTCTAACTATTTATTTCCTACCAATTTAAGTGCAAAATATTCAAATGTGCACACTAGTTTGTTGCATGTAAGGTTAAACCCTAATTCGTTTTATACAACCAATCACTTAAATCAAAGAACACTTAGAAAGTATTATTCACATCAAATAACATACTACCAATATTTATAATTCACAGGGAGATACATATGTATTTGTATTTTGATTTAGGATGCCCTCAAAATTGTTTAGAACTATTAAATTGATCCAAAAGTTTTACTACGATGAAAGTTGGAAGATAGTCACATTCCTCTCCTAGCAAAGCAAGTTCTAATGGAGTTTATAAGCACCACCATTTTTAGATACAAAAAATGAAGATTTTGATGTTTAAAAATGTAGAGACTAAAACCACACAATAATTTTAGAATCATTAATATATATATGTATGTATACATACATACATACATACATATGTATGTATATATGTATGTGTGTATATGTATGTATATATGTATATAAGTATATATGTGTAAATATAGGAAAATGTCTATGTATGTATGTATGAAATACATACATGCATACAAGTTGTAGCTATAAGGATGAGAGACAAATTTTAAGAGTGAACCAAAACAAAGTGGAATCCACTTTTTAGTTTGTTAGAATTTCATAATTATACATATATATCATAAATTAAAATTAGATTATAACACACCTCACAATATATTATTCACTTACCATATTTAAAACTAAATTCCTTACTATCTTTATTAATTATATAATATACTTAAATGCAATATTGTAAAATTCAACTATTTTATTTAAGAGAATCTACTATTATTTATTTAACTTTTTTTTTTTCATTATTAATTAAATATATTCCCATATATTGTCTCAAAGAAATAAGAAACGGTGATGAGAAAGTATAATAATCCACATAAATATTTAAGAAAATATACAAGTTTGTTTGTTTTCCATTTATTTAATTGGTTATTCATATACCCAGAGGAAACCATATCTTAATAGATGGAATCACACCATTTACAACGTTGACAAGCATGCACCATTACTGGTTTTATATGAATAAAATACAGTATACAAACAGTGAAATTGAATTTTAAAACCGTCTTTGATTTTTAAACATATTAATGTTTGATGCCTTTTATTTTAGCATAATTTAATATTATTTATATTGAAACTTGATTTTGATATATATTTTTTGATCAAAATATAATAATATCAACTAATTTTAAAAAAAATTAAAGAACATCTTAAAGATGATGAAATATATCATTGCTGCTGAACTTAACATCGAATACTGTAAAGAAGAAAACAAACCATAATGTTATCAACGTTGCAAAATATTATTATGCTTTGGATTTATACAACTAATCAATATCAATATCACTGAACCAACTTGTGGGTATGATACTCTTGGTTTTAACTACCTTTTTGTCTCGAGCATGAAATTTTTTCATTGAAAAAGGCTCCTAATATTTTGGATCTTTCTTAACTTCTCCAAAATAATGAATATACAGCCCAAATCAACATCCTTACAGACAAAATCATTGCAGAAATGGCTCTATATATAGACCAAATCAGTGAAGAAAGTTCAAGAGAAGATACAGAGAACCAAGAGAAGATGGGACTGTCAAACATGCACCTTCTATTGTCTTTGTCTGTAAGGATATTAAACATATAAGATAGGTTGCCTTGTCTATTTGGTACTTTTTTCTTGAACTTTTGTAAACCAGCTCTGTTAATTAAAATACAAAAATGTATTTTTATTTATTTTTAGCATGCTCCTCTCTTGTCAACTTCGAAAGTTTTTCTAAGACTTTGGCTTGGCTAAGCTTCCGGAGTACAATTATTGTCATGGAGCCCAGCCTTTGTAATTGGATGCAGGTGGAAAAAATAAGACTATTAATTATAATATTTTTTTAAGTAATTTGTGACGGCCTATACTATACAAATCAATAATAGTTCTTAATTGATTTAGCATAATAGGAATCAATCAAAATTGTTATTATTTTATAATAGTTGAAATTATTATTATAATAAATATTTTGAATAATATTCTGTAAAATTTTATAATTTTTTAAAATAATGTTCAACTTGTAATATAAGTGTAAAAGTGGGGATGACTCCATAGTGCAACGACAAGTTGCAAGTAGTAGTAAATCTATTGTCCAGTGTTTGAATCCCATTGGTGGATGGTGGGATGAACACTTTTCGATCACTGACCAAGATGCTCGGAGGATGGAGGACAAAGGTTGAATGCATGATAGATGGAGGGAGACATGTGTAAAGGGTGGCAGCGATCAATGCTTGGGGAGGTATGGAAAAATAATAGATGGATTTGGTGACCATCTCTACGGGGTCAGTGAAGGGAGCTCGGTGGCTGCAAGTAGGCAATTGAGGTGATGGATCAAAGCGCCATGGGAGAAAGAGGAGGACAAATGGTTGGGTGAGCCACAGGGTGATAGCAGGAGGGGAGAAGATGGAGGGAAGAGATGGAGGAGAGGAGACAATGGAGAGGAGGAGAGGAGTGGAGATGAAGATGTGGAGAGGAGTGGAGATAAAGGATTTGGTTTGAGGAGTTGGAGGAGATAAGGAGAGAAGAGCTAGGATGAGATTCATGTTTGTGGCCTCATTGGTTCATAGCTCCAATGAAAAGCACTGGTTCAAAGCTCTAGTCAAAAGTGCTCAGCTTTGACTGAGAATTACCAGTAAAAAAAATATATAAGTGTAACAGTTTTAATTTTTTCATGTTAATTTAGGTTATCAAATAATGGCATTCCATCACCATGAGACCGCATTTCTTTGAGGAATTTTTTCAAACTACTCACCGCCTTGTCTATGCTATTTCTTACTATTATGCCTTGATAGATTTTTCCAAGCATCCATAGTTTGTTGGAAAGCGCCTATTTTAGGCTTTTAGCCATAACAGCAAGGAAGTGAGTAGTTTGATAAAATGCTTTGGTGTACACATGTATGGAAAATGTGGTAGCATAGAAAAGGTGGTGAGTTGTTTGAAGAAATGCCTCAAAGAAATGTGGTCTCATGGTGATGGAATGGCATTCCATCACGATGAGACCGCATTTCTTCAAGGCATTTTTTCAAACTACTCACTGCCTTGTCTATGCTATTGCTTACTATTATGCTTTGATAGATTTTTTCCAAGTATCCATAGTTTGTTGGAAAGCACCTATTTTAGGATTTTAGCCATAGCAACAAGGAAGTGAGTATTTTGATAAAATGCTTTGGTACACATGTATGGAAAATGTGGTAGCATAGAAAAGGTGGTGAGTTGTTTGAAGAAATGCCTCGAAGAAATGTGGTCTCATGGTGATGGAATGGCTTTCCATCACCATGAGACCACATTTCTTCGAGGCATTTTTTCAAACTACTCACTGCCTTGTCTATGCTATTGCTTACTATTATGCTTTGATAGATTTTTTCCAAGCATCCATAGTTTGTTGGAAAGCACCTTTTTTAGGATTTTAGCCATAGCAGCAAGGAAATGAACAGTTTGATCACATGCTTTGGTAGACATGTGTCAAAATGTGGTAGCATAGAAAAGGTGGTGAGCTGTTTGAAAAAATGCCTCAAAGAAATTGGGTCTCATGGTGATGGACATCACCATGAGACCACATTTCTTTGAGGTATTTTTTCAAACAACTCATTTCCTTTTCTATGCTATTGCTTACTATTATTCTTTCATATATTTCTTTCAAGCATCCATAGCATAGACAAGGCAGTGAACTATTTGAAAATATGCCTCAGTAAAAAGTGGTCTCATGGAATTTCATGCCAAGCAAATGCAATTGTAAGTTGATCCTACTTATTACTTATGCTATGTGAATTAATTGCATCACTTCTTATGTTGACTTTCTCAACAACTATATTGTAGTTGAAATTTTGTCATCTATCAACATCTAGTTATTAGTTATTGAATGTGAAGTAATGATTTGAGTTTGAAAGATGTACACTACAATGTAATCAACAATATGAATATAAATTGTACAAAAATATATTACTTGTACATTTCATTAGTTAAACTCTTTATTCTATTACCTACATGTAAGTTTGTGTAAATCCACTGGCACAGGGAGGTTTTCCCACGAAACCTCCAATATTAGCCTATTCAACATCCAAAATCACATATTAGAATACCATTCATAAAACAATGCTATTAACATTTAATAGATTTATAATTGTTTACTAGTTACATACCTCAATGGTAGATGCAGTGGAGTAATAAGCGGGTGTAGGGCCAATGTATCCAGTATCAACACTATGACCCTGAAATTCTATCAAAATCATAAAACTAAATTAGTTAATCTTGCATTTCAAAATTGAAATTTAATAAATTAAATTCAATAAACATGCTAACATTTACTTGAGTATCAATGCCATAGGCCTCATTCAAAATGTCAGCTTCCCTCACCATCCCCATAGCTACAAACGTATCATGCGTAGCAATCTCCTAAGTGTCGGTGGGGTCATATGAACAAGTCGCCCCGCAAGCCTGACACAAATACGGTCGAAGCCCACCACTCAAATACTCCCCTGGATGGTGTTGTAGTATAGGACTAGCATGCTAGATAACACTAGGTTAAAGAGTTGATGGCCTACAAAGTGTCTACCTCGACACTCTCCTTCTCGATGGAAGGGATAATGATGTGCTCATTAGGTGGCCTAGCGAGAGGTTGTCTTGCTTGTCGCTTAGGATCTTTCTATGCATAGAGTCTATCTTGAGCTAACCCCCCACCTCTCCCCTGGAAGTCCCTCATATCAAAATAATTCAGGATCTTGTTTAGGATGAACTCACAATATAGTTTCCTCAAGAAATAGTGTGGAACTTCGCAATTGTTGCATGGTGGGCAATCAAACACCATGTACCACCTATCGCAAAAAAAAAATTCTAATCTGTTGGTGGTGGCACCAATGGATAGGAAAACCCTTCGCATTGAGGGTAAGATTTGCATTTGTGCGTGGGTCAATGAATAATGAGCACAAATCTAATTTTTTAATTTTTTGATCTTTTACATTTTTATATGATAATTTATCCCGACAATAATCCCTAGCCGCCTACCTCCTATCTTGCCAACCAGTTAATTGTTTGTTTATTGAATCTACATGTTTTAACATTTCTTTGAGTGAAGTTGCAAGGGTTTTTCTTTCCATGGTTGAACCATTTGGATCATTCAACCTCGTGATTAAATCCTCAATTTAATTTTTTATTGTTTTCAATTTCACTCGTTAAGTTTTGTTGAGTGCTAGGAGGATGTTGAGGGATTGGTGGAGGATATTGTTGTTGTGCTTGTGCTTGTTGAATAATTTTTTGATGTTTTTGTTGTTGTTGAGGATTTTGTTCCTCTTGTTGTTGTTGTGATTGTTGAGGATTTTGAGGAGGGTTTGTAGGTTCATTAACATCTCCTACAAATGCAAAAAAAAATAAAAAAATATCAACCTAAAACTAACAAGTTCATAACAAAAAATAAACAATCCTTACCTCTCAAACCTCCTAGTCAACGTGGTACCATCTTGGCGACAAAACAACAAAAATTTGATGAAAAATATTGCTAGATGGCTCCTCCCAGAACGTGAGCATGGAAATGAAGGTTTTTGTATGCGGGCACAAAATAACATAGTCATAATGAAAGTGATTTCAAATTGCATTTTTTTTGCTTTTAATACCTCATAACACGAGCGTGTTATAACATGCTCACGTTATGGGCTTATTGTGACTAAGCCTAAGGCTCAACGCACTAAGTCATAACGCCAGTGCATTATAACACACTCGCATATTATAATGTGCTCACATTATGAGCTTTCAAAACGTTTTTTCAAATTTGGCCACAAATATGCCCCCCATTTTTTTGCACCTACCCGTGGAGGCACAACAGATGTGCTAGGAGTGGCTACTTTTGTGTCCTATGTTGATATCTCTGGGAACATCGACATAGGTGGTCTAGGTGAGAGCTTTCTAGCCTCAATTAAGTTGTTAGCTCTTGTCACCAAAATATGTGTTTGGAAGAGTGTTCCCCCAAGAGATTGGATCATGATTGCTATGTCAGAGTTGAAGTATTTTAAAGAACAGAAAAATTCCATGCTCACGGGTGGCCGAGTAGTTACGAAATCATTTTCCAGGTCTTATGGAACCTTGTATTGAATTTATTGATGACCTCTTGTGGAGCCCTTTTAATAGTGGTTGGCTACTGTAGTGGGGACGAACGATCTCCTTTCTTTGAGAAACACTCAAAGAACTGGTCTCTAAGTTGATCTTAGGTATCGATAGAGTTAGGAGCTATGAATTTGTACCAGTCTCAAGCCTTTCCTTTGAAAGAGAATCAGAACAGCCTTAGAGCCACACTTTGCTCAGTCACATAGAATAGTGCATACATCTGCCACATCTTGGAGATACTCCTCTTGAGTTTTAGAATTTTCACCAATAAATTTAGGAAGTGCTTTAAGGGAGTTGGTGGGGATAGGATCCCATTTTGTAAAAGGAACTAGTGGAATGAACAGGCTACCACTATTCAAAACTACATAGTTTTTTTTTGTTTGAGCAACCATAAGATCCACATATTTTTTGGGTGCTTGAGCGGCCATAAGATCCTATGGCTAAGCTTGTTGGAGCTGAGTCTGTTGTGCAGTAGATTGGGTAGTTCTAGAAGGGGCTATGGATACTAAAGGAGGTAGCAATAAGCCTAGATTTTGGGTTGTTTTTAATCTGGTAATTGGCCTATGGCTCATGTATATGAATTTTTAGCAATTAGAATGATGTCCCACCTAGCATGCCACTAAAAGAATTGTTGATCCTTAAAGCTTACACTTTGAGGAAACAACCTTATGGGAATTTTATTGGATGGGGGATGGATTGCACTCCACTGGACAGCCTCCAGGATTTTATAAGTTGGCTCTTCATTTAGTTAGGGGAGGAAAATGGGAAGAAAGAATAAACAAAAACAAATCTATACTAGGGAAATGTGTCAAAGCTTTTACAACATTTTAAATATTATTTCAAATAACTAGAAATACAAATCCTAAGAAAGTAACACAAAGTGTCATAGACCCTTCATTGTTGAAAATAGAATGAAATGCTTAAGGCCTTGAAAGCATAGAGCATAGAATTCAGATCTTTTCATGAGAAGCACCCACTAAGGTTTAGTGGGATATATTACTCTTGAGTTGTTATACTAATGCTTTGAATCTTTATAAATATTATTCACCCACAAGCATAGTATGATACTTAACATAAAATATTATAGCTTGAATGAAAGAGTACTTGACATGGTTCAGAAAGCTATAGATTTATATCAAACAACATAAACCTGAAACTCAAATGGCTAGTTGTTAAGATCACATCGATACATGGACACACAGCATTAAACTAGTATTAAAAAAGTAAAACACACAACAAAGGAAAACTAGTATAATTTTATGCATTGTGCTTTCTATTAATCGATTCGGGTGATACATAATGCTAAGGTTAGGTGCCAAATGGACATTCCCTTGAAATTGATTTTTCAAGTATTCATTACAAAAAAATAGTGAACAATTATTACTAAAATTATGGATTGTACTTCAGACTAATCAATACCTAGGAGGGGCTCAAAATTCCCTTTTTTAAGATAAGGGAAGAAACAAGAAAAAATCCCTCTCCCACCGTTAGGGTACAAAAGACAAAAAAAAATAGTGAAATTAAACCACCAGTTAGAGTACCTATAAGAAGATTTGGATCTCCACCTAACAATCCCATGATGCAATAAATTTTCAATTGGTGAGAATCAATTGAAATGGAACTCAAATTCTCCCAACTCATTTCTTTCAACTACTTCCCTATGCAACACCTACTAAGGTGGATACTAGGCACCTCTAAAGTGAATGCACTCTAAAAAATCCCTAAGAATAATCAAGTGCCATGCCTAATTAAGAACCTCCTAACTACCAAAATCTGATCATAGATAATGAAATTATGGCGGTTGTTGTAAATACTTGTGCATGAAAACCATTGAATAAGAATGGTGTATGCAACTCTCTACTTTCAAACCCAGAGCTCCTCGTCACACTTCCACCTTCAATAGTGCTCACTCAATTCCTTCTTGGGCTCAAGACCTACCCACGCCCTTGTCTGGTGATAAGTAGCATTCTTCATTGCTCCTCCAATGCTATGTGCTTTTCTTGTCAATAAAATCCTTGTCTAGGACACATGGCATGTGGGTGGGAATTATTGGGGCTTTCCTTCAAGCTTCCCTTAAGAATCTCCATGGTGTTGACACATGGCACCCTTTGCTTTCAAAGACTTAAAAAAAAGACTCTTTAAACAAAGACCATGTGACCACCATGTGGTGCCATCGTTCACCTTTGTAAAGGAGAAGGTCGCGATCTTGCTTGAATTTGTGCCAGGCTTCCACATGGTGAGTCTTGATGATGCAATATAAAAAAATAAATGGAAACCATGGGTTTATAAAGGAATAAACCTTGTAATATTTGGCTATGGAGATAGCCACCCAAGATCTAAAGGCCTATGAAAAGCACAAAATACTTAGAAGATCAATATGACAAGAATAAATTGTATTCCTATCATTGAATGCAAAAATAATTAATGTACAATGTGAGAGAGACCCTTGGTTATATAGCCAAGGTAAGGAATAAGATGTCATAAGATTATGACAAGTGTCTTAATCTTATAATATGAGACAAATTATCATAACTACCTAGGAAATGATAAAGTCTAGACATGATAACTAAGTGTTCTAGAAAGAATCTTAGAACCGAAGTAAACTTAACATCTGAATATGTCCCCTAAGTCCCTAGTAAGTGAATTAACTAGGTACAAGACATTTATTCACACCAACACCCCCCTTAAGTTCAACTTAGGGGGAATATTTTCATGAAAATGATACCAAGATGAAAAGATGGGTCCCAACGACTAGGCCATGTTAGTTACCCCTATACAAATGCAATACAATCCCTCACAAATGGGGAAAAGGAGAAAACCTAGTGGGAAAAAAAATCCTCCCCAAAAGAGAGAAAAATAAGAAAAATGATCTTAAAAAAGGACAAAACCTCATGTGAGGAAAAATTCACCCCCATAAGAGATAACGAAGAGAGACCATACAACCCCCCCTCAAAGGTGAGTCCCTGCTCAAATGTCACAATGTCAAGAGTCCCAATCTTGACTGAAGAAGGAGATAATGTAGAACAATGTGAAGACTGATGTAGAGCATGAACCAAGAATGATGATGATTCCTCCAAATGTTGCTCCAAAATAATTCCAAAATATGACAAGCACTGATAGAAAGAATCATGTACAACTATAGAAGATGTCAACATAATGGGTGACTGAGCTAAAAATGTCAACTCAAGAGTAACTGCATAATTTGTCGATGAAGAATTGTAGATGAATCCACATTGCAATAGGAATAAGGTTAGAATCAAGAGACAACTGCATGAGTATCAACTAGACACTCTCTTGACAAATTGGTATATCTCTATCACAACTTGGAGGCAAGTACCAAGTCTCTAGATGTAGAACCTAACTTCTGAATACAAGTAGATTGCTTCCATAATAGGAGTGACTATATGGTATCTAGTCCATCACACCAAAATGCATGGGTAGCCAGCTACTGCACTCATTATGTATATAGGAACTAACAATAAATACATAGATCAATCAAAGAAGCATGAAATAGGACAGAGTACACTGAAATAGCAAGATTGTGGCACTTTATTTTAGTGTGATTACAACATTAGAAGGGGAGAACTACACCAATCATGATGCGGATCTAGAAGTGTTGATGAAGAAGCCAACCAAAAGGTGCCCCAAAGCAAATGACTGTGAAAAATTCCCTCCAGTTGGATGTCGGTAGGAGCAACTAGCCCCTGTTAGCTATCAGTTGGAGGATCAAACAGTGCAGGATGAGGCTGGATTGGTAGGCATATAGATATTTTTTCAAGGTTTCTTATTAATTCATGATTTGTTTTCAAAAAGACTTAATTTAAAAGATTAATTTAAAAACTTTATTATTAAAAATAATAAAGAAAATTATTTAATTTTTTGAAAAAAAAATATTATAAAATAAAAGAAAAGCATTTTTTAATTTTGAAAAAACTTTATTAAAAGCTTAATAAAATTTTTATTTTATTTTTGAATTTATTAATACTTTAATAAATATTAATAAAGAAAAATTTAAGAATTTTTTATTAAAAAACTTTATTAAAATTTTAAAGAAAAATATACTTTATATTATTTGAAAACTTTAATAAAAAAATTAAAATGTTTTATTTATTAAAAACCTTTAATAAAAAAACATTAAAGAAAAACTTTATAAAAAAGTTTTATTTATTAAAATTTTTATTTTTAAAACATTAAAAAAAACATTGAAAAAGTTTTTAATTTAAAAACTTAAAAACTAAAGGGATCGAGCGGGACTGATAAGGGCGCTGCCACGACGGTATGCCCCTGTTGTGTCATCGTTGGCTACAGGCTTGCAAGTCATAGGGCCTAACAGGACTTGTGATGCAGGTACTGCCAAGTACCCCATGGTATCGTGGGTCATTAATTTTTTTATTTTTAATTTAAAAAAACACTTTTATAGTAAATATAAAAAATTATAATTTTTATTTTGTTTTTTTAAATAATTTTTAAAAAATTGTGAATTTTTTGCACAAAATAATTTTATTGCTATTTTTTAAATAAAATTGGACCTATGTAGGTAGGGTCGTACGACTCACCTGTTAAATAATTTTTGCCTCTAAGAGAAACTTGTCCAAAATCGACGATCTGACAGCCGATCTTAAAATATAGCTACCTTCTGAGCACAATGGAAGGGTTAGTTTTGACCCAAAATGCTTTGAAAATACAGCTACCTTTCGGATCTAGCAACCAACACCCAACTTCAAACCCTTGCAAATTCGGCCTCCAATGTCTAATTGGGATGAAAAAAGGGCAAATCAGACTTTCACAAACACTCCAGATGTAATAGTGAGCTCAGATCTGATGCAACAAGCTCCCAAATGCACCTGAAATACAAAGCCAAAAAAGGAACCCCCTAGAATCTAGTATTATCACACCTTTCTGATTCTCTAGATCATCCAAAGATGCAAAGGAAGAGCATACTCAGTGCTTCAAGAAAATACAAGATTTTCACTCAAGATTCTTAAAAGACTAACCAAAGACACTCAACTTGCTTTGATAGCATGTAAGATTTGGATATGGAGATATCCACCCAAGATCTAAAGGCCTATGGAAAGCACAAAATACTCAAAAATCCAATATGACAAGAATAAATTGTATTCCTATCAATGAATGCAAAAATAATTGATGTACAATGTGAGAGAGACCCTTGGTTATATAGCCAAGGTGAGGCATAAGATTTCATAATATTATGACGAGTGCCTTAATCTTATAATATGATACAAATTATCATAACTACCTAGGAAATGATAAAGTCTAGACATGACAACTAAGTGTTCTAGAAAGAATCTTAGGACCTAAGTAAACTTAGCATAGGAATATGTCCCCTAAGTCCCTAGTAAGTGAATTGATTAGGTACAACATATGTATTCACACAAAAAAACCTAAACAAAAGGGAAAAACTTATGGAGCATTATAAAACATGGAAAACATTGCAAGGCATGGAAAATGATGAGTTGTAAAAAATCTATATAGTCCCAGCGACCTCTCGAGGGCCTCTGCCTACGAAGGCATGAACCCAACAATCATCTCGTTCACAACAAAAAAGGAAAAAATGGAAGGTGTGTAGCCTTAGAGTTTAAAGAATATAAAATGCAAGGATTCCCAGTTTTCCTTTGAAGGTTGCACCAGTGCTTGCAAGTCTTTGAATGCTTGATCCAAATCAATTATCTCTTTGAAAGAGATATCACTCAATTTTGTCTACACAAACCCGATGTGAAAGTTGAGGCATGCGAGAGGATTTAAAATCCTTTCAATCTCTTCAGTGCATGGTGATGAACTTAGGGCTTGAAAGATTAACTGATTACATGATTTTTCTCTAGTGATTGTTTGATCTAATCCTTAGTTAACACCATTCTATCAATCAAAAATGGGGATGGAAGTCCCAATTGGACTAATCGCTCAAAAGTGTTCCCTCATCTTTTCAACCTTAAGTCCCAAAGCATGGTGGCACTCCTTGCCCCTTTAGGTTGCCTTATTGCAATTGATGAACTCATTTTCCTTCTTCACAACCACTCTTCTATATATGATCCTCGCATCTACCAAGGTATCATCTACTTCCTTGTATAGCTTTATAATTAAGAGCTATGATTCAACTATCCTAGGGGCAACATATTGCAGAATCTATTTTATGATCAGGCTAACCTTTGCACTCAAATCCTATGCATTTTCTATTAATCTTAGAGTTGGCCATAGTTTTTCTATCGCATCCTTTATCCTCTCCCAATGAGAGATGTATAATTGTTGCAACACAAGGATAAAATCAGCTTGTTGCACTAAAGTTTCTGCCATGCCTTGTGATTGTTAGAATTGAAATTCCCTAATCCTAATGTCTTCTTACAACCTATTTATTGTCTCCAAATAATTTGAATTTTTAAGGTGAAATTTCACCAATTCCTACTCTTGCACTTGTAAGGAAGATTCTATAGTTTTCTTAACCCATTTGGGTGCTACCACAATAGTGGTTTACAATTTCTAAGAGGAACTAATTTTTGCTAAAATCACATATGTTTTTAGAAAATATAATGATTTAAGCCTTAAAAAGTTCCATTTTAAGGATTCCAATTGAAAAGAGTTTGATCAAACCACCTTAGATCAAACCCCCTTGGAAAGAACCTCACTAGTTTTAAATCATACCTATAAATGAATCTCCTTTACAACTATCAAAATTTTGATAAAAGATCACTTTTGATTTACCTTTTTGGGGGATCAAATGAATTCATTTAAAACTTATTTCAAATGATTATGGTAGTCCTCATATGAGCTATTGAACGAATATAATTTTAAAATTATTTGGTTTTATTATGTAATTTTTTTTAGTTTTATTAAACATAGGTTTTTCATCAAAAATGAAGTTCTTTGTTTTGCACATGTGGAAAAATAGAAAATTATCAAAAAAATAAAATTGAAAAATATGAGTGCACCAAATATTGAATTCCTTGATCCAACAAAAAAAAATTACACATTATACGGTCACGCTATGTCTGAATTGTAATTGGTTTGACTTTGAAACTTGATTAAAGAAAAAATATTCAATAAAAAACTATCTAACCAAGTGGAAGCACTAGATATCGGAGTTACAAATCTAAATTCAAAATAATTAGAATTTTATCCTTCATGGAAAAAAAATTATGCATTATACGATGTGTGTCACTTTTTAAAAATGTTACTTTTTAAAAAAAAACAATTATCGTGGGAAATGGAAAAAAAAATGCAATTTGATTCCAAAATTTTGAAAATAATATTTTTAGAATCTACAAAAAAAATGTGACCAGACTCTAGTTTGCATCATCTTCAAATTCCTCATGGTTTAGCTGCTATAGGTGCCCAAATTTGAAGATTTAGTTAAAAATAATAATTTTAGTGTCCAATTTGGCCAAAAATTGTAAACCACTATTGTGGGATCACCCGTTTCTCTATATCTATTACAACTTGAGCTTGATGAAGCTCCACTTGAAACTTGTTGTGCATATTTTGCACACACACCCCGTCGTAGGCAGGGACCCTCTTTTTTCAATCCCGGTGGGCTGCTTTGCTCCCGCCTCATTTTTTTTGTGCCCCTCATTTTGGTGTCCTAATTGGTCAACACGTTCTCAAAAGTCACATTTTAGGTTGACTAAATTTTGCCCCTTGGAAAAATACTAAATCTTAGCCATTTCAGGTTCCCCTTGTTTGTCATCCTTTCTGATGTCTATGGCACCTTTCGGGCCTGACCCTCCGAAATTCCCCTCTCGGGTTTCCATTCTAGTTTTTCTATTTTGAATGGCCAAGCCTGACCATCTTCCTAGACTCCGGAACCCGACTCCCGGAGTGTTATCCTCCTTGTGCATTCCAAACAACTTTCCTGCAACTAAAGCCTGAACGCCTAAACGGTGACTGAAATGACCTCCAAATAAAAAATGGACTTCGACCCAGATGCTAAAATGGGGTCTTATCCTCCCTGGAACTTTCAAATTCCAAAATTGCATCTGGGAAATACCATTCGGAGTTCCGTGCTCCATCGGCCGTTTCAAACAGCATTTCCAGAATAGCATTCCGGGCTCATGTCTCCGGAACGTACAAGCGCACCTCCAAATCAAAAACGGACTTCAACCCAGATGCTAAAATGGGGTCTTATCCTCCTTGGAACTTTCAAACTCCAAAATTGCAGCCAGGAAATACCATCTGGAGTTTCGTGCCCCGTCGGCCACATTTCAAATAGCATTTCCAGAACAACATTTTGGGCTCATGTCTCTGGAATGTACAAGCACACCTTCAAATCAAGAACGGACTTCGACCCAAATGCTAAAATGGGGTCTTATCCTCCTTGGAACTTTCAAATTCCAAAATTGCAGATGGGAAATACCATCCAGAGTTCCATGCTCCGTCGACCGTTTCAAACAGCATTCCGAGCTCATGTCTCCGGAACATACAAGCGCACCTCCAAATCAAAAACGGACTTCGACCCAGATGTTAAAATGGGGTCTTGTCCTCCCTAGAACTTTCAAATTCCAAAATTGTAGCCGGGAAATACCATCCGGAGTTCCGTGCCTTGTCGGCCGTTTCAAACAGCATTCTGGGCTCATGTCTCTAGAACGTACAAGCACACCTCCAAATAAAAAACGGACTTCGACCCAGATGCTAAAATGGGGTCTTGTCCTCCTTGGAACTTTCAAATTCTAAAATTGCAGCCGGGAAATAGCATCCGGAGTTTTGTGCCCTATCGGTCGTTGTAAACAGCATTTCTAGAACATCATTCTGGGCTCATGTCTCTAGAACGTACAAGTGCACCTCCAAATCAAAAACGGACTTCGACCCAGATGCTAAAATGGGGTCTTATCCTCCTTGAAACTTTCAAATTCCAAAATTGCAGCCGGGAAATACCATCCGGAGTTTCGTGCTCCATCGGTCGTTTCAAACAGCATTCCAGAACAACATTCTGGGCTCATGTCTCTGGAACGTACAACCGCACCTCCAAATCAAAAATGAACTTCGACCCAAATGCTAAAATGGGGTCTTATCCACCCTGGAACTTTCAAATTCCAAAATTGCAGCCGGGAAATACCATCCGGAGTTCCGTGCCCCGTCAACTGTTTCAAATAGCATTTCAGGCTCATGTCTCTGGAACGTACAAGCGCACCTCCAAATCAAAAAGGGACTTCGACCCAGATGCTAAAATGGGGTCTTATCCTCCTTAGAACTTTCTAATTCCAAAATTTCAGCCGGGAAATACCATCCGGAGTTCCGTGCCCCGTCGGCTGTGTCAAACAGCATTTCTAGAATAGCATTCTGGGCTCATGTCTCCAAGACATACAAGCGCACCTCCAAATCAAAAACGGACTTCAACCCAGATGTTAAAATGGGGTCTTATCCTCCTCTAACCTTTCAAATTTCAAATTTGCAACCGGGAGATACCATCCGGAGTTCCATGCTTTGTTTGTCGTTTTCAAATTAGCATTCCTAAACCAGCATTTCGACCTCTCATTTTTGGTTTCAAGAAACCTACCATGGGTCCATCGATAGAACCATTTGATCCAATGAGGAATTCTGAAATTCCATCGAGAGAAGGTGGCTTTCAGTTAATTTCAGTTACACTAAAAGGGAAATCAGCTAGAAGACAAAACTGCTACAGTGACTGGCCAGTACAAGATAGAATAGGGAAAAGACAAAGATTTATTTTAAATTGCTGAATACTATGGGGTAGGTGAAGCCCTAATGTAATTGAATCTAAGCCACACAATGTAACTCAATCCTAGCCATTCATTTGAGCTTTGAAAAAATATAAATAGGGGTCTCCCCCTCATTTGTAAGTTGTTGGAGAGTTGTAAAAATATTCTGCAGCAATAGAAAGCAGCATTGCATGATCTATGGGTGTTACTTTTGAGTTTCCTCATTATGTGTGCATGGTTCTACCTTCCAAGTTAGTTTTAGTTGTAGTTTCTTGAATGGAAGTGGTAATGGTGATTGTTGTTTCAGTATTTGATGAATTTCCAGCCCATACTTTTGGCACTTGTTGATGACAAGTTGTGCAAAGTTAGCCTGGACATCTTTATTTCATTGTTGCAACCTATCTCATTTGCATGTTCATGATGTGTGTATGAAAACTAAAAATCTGCAGTCCTTAAAAGATTGCACTGGTTTTGTGTAACTATAGGTTTCTCTTAGCCAAGCAAAACCCAGTTTAGGGAGTTTGTCTACTGTAGCAGCCTCCATGATCACTGTTCATTCATAGTTTCAGATCCAGGAACCTTTTCTCTTCCCTGCCCTTTTTCTTTTTTTTAATAAATAACCTTAGGCAAGGTTCATTGCACATTATAAAACTAAATCCAATGATAAAATGGAGTTCAAGACTGTTATTTGAACCTGCAGCAAATGCACAACAACTCTCACACCTTAAGAACTCCACTTGCTGATCCAAATTTCCCACTTTGTAACTCATCCGTAGGTCCACCTTGTGATTCCAGCAAATCACATAAATCAACTGAAATATTCCAAGCACTGTCAAGACCTGACATCCGAGAGACCTTCGGATAGTGTTCTGCAATTTGATTGTGGAAGATTGTCTTTCAAGAGAGGTAATGCACCTACGTATTACCTATGTTGAGAAGTGCATAAAAACACCATCAACAAAACTATTCCTTCTTTTTTTGTAGCTCTTGTTGATTTTTTACTTGCATGCTTGAAGCATCAGATAGCTCTTACTGGCTCTTTGCTAGCTCTTTTATTTCTCATGGAGCTACTTCTCAGCTAGCTCCTTGGCACCTTTTTCATTTACAACTAGAGATTGGCCATCCACCAATTCCTTCTATAGTCTCTCCCTCTCTTATTCCATGTCTTGTTGCAGCTATTTTTTCTTATCTAAGACATTAGAGAAATCATTTTGTGTCTGCTACAACTCTTGTTCCTTGGCCTGCAGTTTGGACTTTAGATTCTCCTTTTCTTTTTTCTTAGCCTTGATCTTGGCCAATGTTTCATTCAACTTGTCCTATTTCTAAGATTTATTTGCTTGTTCTATTTGTAGGGTTGTTGAAAGTTTATCTTCCTACTCTTGCCTCAACATATTTTCCTTATGCCTTTCCACCATAGCTTTAATAATTTTCAATTCTTCTTCTTTCTTCTTCATCTTTCGGTCTTGTTTTAGGTGGTCAATTGATACTACCTTTTTTGTTTCTTTCATGAGGCCTAACTTGTCATGCAGAAGGGTGTTATTGAGGTTGAATCATATTGCTCAGATATGATAATCTTGGTACTGAATTTGGCCCTCAAGCTTAGAATTTAGGGGCTTCATGGTTGCGATCATCATGGTTTTCTAATTCTCATCTTATTTTTTTCCTCCTGATCCTTTTTTTGTATAAGTCCATTTGAGTTTGATACTCTAGGGGGACTCAATAGGGTGATCTTGCAAAACTGGTTTACAATTACATTGAGGAAGGAAAATTACAAAAACACTCTCGAAAACAAAAAAAATTGGGTTTTTAGGGGTTCGCTCGAAGGGGGTGTTCAAGTGAACCCTAAAAAGGGTGGTTTTCTTGAACCCCCTTCAAGTGAACCCCTATTTGAAGACAAATTCAATAAAACCCCTTTTAGTAGGGTTTCACTTATGAAATAAAGGAAAATGGAAAAAAAAAGTGGGTTTAGTCGAACCACCATTCTAGCGAACCCCCTTCGCTTGAAGGGGGCTCAAGCGAACCCCCCTTATTTTCCCTTCTCCCTCTTTTCCACCAATTTTTTGAAAAAAATTACCTTTCAAAGCTCAGGTTGAAGATGAAAATGGAGGCAACATCACAAACCCGACTAGATGATGGTAGTCCTCAAAATGAACTACCCATCAAATAGAATTTTAATATATTTTGGTTTTGTTATGTATTTTTCTTAGTTTAGTTAAACATAATTTTTTCATTGAAAATCAAGCTCTTTGTTCTACACATGTGGAAAAAAAGAAGATTATCAAAAAAAATTGAAAAATATTTTCACTAGATAGTGACGTCCCCAATCCAACAAAACAAAATTAAATTTCGATACATACAAAAAAAGTTATGTGTTAGCAAGTAAACCTATGTCTGAATTGTAACTGGTTTGACTTCAAAACTGAATTGAGAAAAAAATATTCAATGAAATGCTATGAAACTAATTGCATGCACTAGATATTTTAGTTACGAATCTAAATTAAAAAAAAATAGAATTGTATCCTTCATTGAAAAATGTTATGTGTTAGCAAGTATATGTCACTCTTTAAAAACGGTGTTTACTGTTAGAAACTAGTTTTCGAATGAGATGGAAAAAGAAATGCAATTTGATTCCAAAAAATTTAAAAAATATATATTTAGAATCTATAGACAAAATATCACAAATCACTAGTTTGCATGATCTTCAAATTCCTCACGGTTTAGCAGCTATAGGTGCCTAAAAGTGAAGATCTAGTTAAAAAAAATTAGGTCAATATCCAATTTGGCCAAAAATTGTAAACCAATATTGTGGGATCACCCAATGCTTTGGCTAACAATTGGGATGTCGATAGGGAGGCCAAAATAAATAGGATATAGGGAAGTCCTTTTCTATTCTCTCGATGGAGAAGCCACTGGAAAGCTTGTAATGCCCCGCCTTGCAACCCTAAAGGAAGTTGTAATTAACAACTTAAGCGAACCAATTTTTTTTTATAAAGTGTAGTTAACATACACATTCACTTACTAATTAACAACAACCTCTAAGGCTACAAGGTTAGGATTACTTAAACCCACACATACATATTACATATAACCAAAGCATTATGAGCTTTATGAAATAAACATCATACATCATAAGAATACCACATAACATAATAAGATAATCAACCAAGATAAAATATCATAAACATTAACTTAATCCAATAGTTACATCACTCATTCCTAGAATGAGGCAATAATACAAAAGTGTTACAATTACAGAATTTCACCTCATAACATAAGAGGGATAAATAACTTATACAAAATGAAATATTACAAAGCAAGAATAACACAAGAACTCGAACCGTCCATCTAGATGTCTCGCCACCAAGTACTAAAGATCAATGGGGACCCAACGGTTTTGGTGCATGTTCCACCCAACCAAGTGGTACCCGAAGGCCCACCCCCCATGCTAGGAGAAAGTAACAAAGTAACATGGACAAAGATCTACAATCCACTAACCAAAGGCAGATTCATACTGAATCATACTGATATAACCAACAAATGAACTAACAAGTACAACTCAAGTACAATACAAGTACAAATCAAGTACAACTCCAACATCACTGACATAGGTCACATTGCTTCCAGACATAATATTAATCAAGTATGTTCACCGAAACATACACATAAAACAATTAACAACAGTTGTCTTAGATAGAGTATCATCGCATAGCAGTAATGAGATCTCCTCTGGGCATTCTTCATAGGCTCTGGCACAAGTAATCCTGGTGGCCTCAACTGAATCCCAGCCCTTATACTCACTCATGCGGAATCAACTATCTCTCGTACGGACAAGATAGTTGATCTTGCTATTCCAAGCCTTCCCACTCATCCCAAGTCTAAACAAGCCCTTGTGTCTATGAGTGAGGATTAAATTATCTTGATTAGTGTGAACTGCATCCTAATCATCTAAGTACATTAATTTAATTATCACTTGATTAACTCACTTTTGAAGGTTACTCGATTTACCTCTTTGGGCTCTGGCCCCTAACAAAAGCCACTCTTCTATTCGACAACACACACCCAAACAATCCACCAAGGGAAACACAAGTGCATACCAACTAGGCATCATAATCCACTCCAACTCGAGGAGGAAACAAATAAAAGAACTCACTCCAAACATCTTGGAGGAAACAAACACATAGTCCACTCCTTTCACAGGAGGTGCAAAACATCCCCGTTCATGGTAACCGGGTAAAGCTGAAAAGACGCCATGCACTACCCAAGGGAAAACAACTGGATGGCATAAAGATTCAACAACCCTTATCCTCTAAGTTCTTCTAGAAGACTTATAATTTAGGACTAACACTAAATCCCAACCCACAATGCAACTTGATGACATAGCAACAAAAGCATTCAAGTTATTAATCAAATCTAATATTTGGATTTCCTAAATCCATATTCATTCAATAGGTAGTGTTGACAAAGTCAAAGACACAATAACTAGATCATCTAAAATAATCATAACCCCTATTTCCCTTTTCATTATTGGAAATCTAAAACAATTAAACTTACTTCCCTTTACTGATTACAGAGAATTAAATCCTTTAAGATAATCATGAGGAAGATACTACTTTTGGATATACTAAATCCATATCTTGATTCATTACGTAATTCATTATATCGATAAAACTGAATTAAGAATTCATCTTTTTAGATAGGGGAGAAATTACACTAATATTTAATTCTTTATTTGCTCTTAACAAAATAAGTATTTTCAACTATAACTCAAAACATTTCGCTTTAAATTAAATAACCAATTGCCCTTGCAAATTAAATCATTATAAAATTAATCAAATTAACATTTGGTCTCTTCCATAACTTATTGTGTTAAAATAAGATCAATATTTGGACTATAACCCAATATCATATATATATTTTTCCAATTAAATCAAATTAATAATTGGACCTTTTACACATGAATTTAAATTTCACAATTAAATCTTAAATTATGCATTCTTTAAATCAAATATTTAACTCCTTCAATTAAACTTTAACATGCCATTTTAAAATAAACAATAATTTTCCCATACGTTTATAATTTTATTCCACTAATCTAATATACAAATTTTATTTAAAATAATATAAATAAATATAATACTTTAATATTATAAATTATAATATAAAATATTAATAAATAATATTTTAATATTATAATAACAATACATTAATTTAAATATAAACTTTTAGCCACATCGCATTATTTAAATTAAATAACCATCAACATGATTTAAATGCAATTATTCTAAATATCTATTTCCAAATCAAGAATCCTTCAGAATTAAATAACATTAAAGCAAGACAGACAATGACTCGACACACACAACTGACGACACACTAAGGCTAGGGTGTAAACTTGACACATGTTACCTAGCTACTATCTCTTGTTTAACTTAACCGTTGGATCGACACGCTCAAACCTGTGAAACCAGGTGGAGTCGGTCATGTACCAACAATCCTGCAACCAAGTAAACATCATACAATATATCCAGCATATAATACACACCGTGAAGAAGGAATTACGGATTCGTAGGGTGCTCGGAAGTAAGTGATACGAACCCGTCTTCTTCACCAATACACTCATCGAAATTGACACTTCCTTCATAATCCAATAGTCTCAAAATAACATCTCATGTTAACTTTACAACCTCATTAATCCATAATGCATGTGAAACAATAATCAGATAGCCACATTCCACAATAATAGTTGTCGCTCAATAGTAGCGATCAAAATATCATAACAAAATGTATCCAGTATCAAAGTAACTGCAACCAAACATAGCATAAAGAAAAACGAAGGGTTATTACATTCTCCCCCCAAAAGATTAGGCTTACTCGTAGAAGCCTGCAAAAAATTCAAGTGCAAACTCCATTCAATCACATAGCCAAGGGTTCTAAACTGAACCACTCCATACCTCAACACAAAAACAACAGCAACCCGTGTCGTAAACAACTCAGTCAAGTACATTATAAATCCAACAAAGACAACATGGTGAAACAACCACCAACCAAAACTCCAAAAGCACCTAACTACATATTATCATACATAATACACATATGTACCAATACACAACACCAACAACCATCACAAGACTACTCAATGGTCCACCTGGACACCAGAAAGTGGCATACCAATCCATGATAGAAGAATCCATGAATCAAGAACATAAACCATCTCAACTGAATCTAACATCAAACCAGTGGCTTGATAGTGTTAGGTCATACATAAAGTGAGACCATCCAAACAAGACCACAATGACCTGTCTCTTGTTGTGTAAGGTGATCAGCCTCCAAGAGATAGTCATCACACAAAGGTGAGTAGTGGATCATAGCTGCGTCCAGCCTCACATACCCCCACTCTCAACGTTTCCTGCATCTACTTCCTCGTACACACTCACCAAGTTTTCCTCAAACAACCTTGGAGAGGAATCACAATACGACACATAGCCAACATTGAAAACAACAAAGATAACTAGCTTAGCCACCAAGTTCATAAAGAATAGCAAATTAAGTTCCATTTCAACAATAAAGAAATAAATGTGCACAATTTCAACACTGAATCAAATATATAACCACTAGGGTTATAAGAAAATAAGATCACAAATTGTGGCTAAACCTTCACAATCAAATATAAACAAAGTGTCGGCCCTCACAATCAACTGAAAAGAATCATCAATAACCGAAAGAAAGTTCACAATCTTTAAATTCCACTATACAACAACTGTGTGACTAGATACTAGCCAAAAAATGAGGAAGGAGGAAACAACATCCAACTGGAATGATAACAACCCTCATGTGGTGCGCAATGAGCACACAAACCACATGACCCAGAGTGTATCCATGACTCTCAAACAAGCTACAATTATTGGTTTCTTACATTAACAAGGGGAATAACTACATACATAATCCCATAGGAATATCCAATTCCATATCTCATGGGATACGTATCATAACTTTCCAACCCTAACCTTTTATCAGGATACTTTCACGCTACTCTCTTTCACAGAGTATATCATGCTAACATATAACCCATGAACACATGATCACTTAACACTCTACTGACAAAACACAAGAACAACTTAGTGGGCACAAATGTACCCAGAGAACCCAGTGTTTAAACTTGGGCTCTGATACCATGTGTAATGCCCCGCCTTGCAACCCTAAAGGAAGTTGTAATTAACAACTTAAGCGAACCAATTTTTTTTTTATAAAGTGTAGCTAACTTACACGTTCACTTACTAATTAACAACAACCTCTAAGGCTAAAAAGTTAGGATTACTTAAACCCACACATGCATATTACATATAACCAAAGCATTATGAGCTTTATGAAATAAACATCATACGTCATAAGAATACCACATAACATAATAAGATAATCAACCAAGATAAAATCTCATAAACATTAACTTAATCCAATAGTTACATCACTCATTCCCAGAATGAGGCAATAATACAAAAGTGTTATAATTACAGAATTTCACCTCATAACATAAGAGGGATAAATAACTTATACAAAATGAAATATTACAAAGCAAGAATAACACAAGAACTCAAGCCGTCCATCTGGATGTCTCACCACCAAGTATTGAAGATCAATGGGGACCCAACGGTTTTGGTGCATGTTCCACCCAACCAAGTGGTACCCAAAGGCCCACCCCCCATGCTAGGAGAAAGTAACAAAGTAACATGGACAAAGATCTATAATCCACTAACCAAAGGCAGATTCATACTGACTCATACTGATATAACCAACAAATGAACTAACAAGTACAACTCAAGTACAATACAAGTACAAATCAAGTACAACTCCAACATCATTGACATAGGTCACATTGCTTCCAGACATAATATTAATCAAGTATGTTCACCGAACCATACACATAAAACAATTAACAATAGTTGTCTTAGATAGAGTGTCATCGCATAGTAGTAATGAGATCTCCTCTGGGCATTCTTCATAGGCTCCGGCACAAGTAATCCTGGTGGCCTCAACTGAATCTCGGCCCTCATACTCACTCATGCAGAATCAACTATCTCTCATAGGGACAAGATAGTTGATCTTGCCATTCCAAGCCTTCCCACTCATCCCAAGTCTAAACAAGCCCTTATGTCTATGAGTGAGGATTAAATTATCTTGATTAGTGTGAATTGCATCCTAATCATCTAATTACATTAATTTAATTATCACTCGATTAACTCACTTTTGAAGGTTACCCGGTTTACCTCTTTGGGCTCCGGCCCCTAACAAAAGCCACTCTTCTATTCGACAACACACACCCAAAAAATCCACCAAGGGAAACACAAGTGCATACCAACTAGGCATCATAATCCACTCCAACTCGAGGAGGAAACAAATAAAAGAACTCACTCCAAACATCTTGGAGGAAACAAACACATAGTCCACTCCTTTCACAGGAGGTGCAAAACATCCCCGTTCATGGTAATCGGGTAAAACTGAAAAGACGCCATGCACTACCCAAGGGAAAAAAACTGGATGGCATAAAGATTCAACAACCCTTATCCTCTAAGTTCTTCTAGAAGACTTATAATTTAGGACTAACACTAAATCCCAACCCACAATGCAACTTGACGACATAGCAACAAAAGCATTCAAGTCATTAATCAAATCTAATATTTGGATTTCCTAAATCCATATTCATTCAATAGGTAGTGTTGACAAAGTCAAAGACACGATAACTAGATCATCTAAAATAATCATAACCCCTATTTCCCTTTTCATTATTGGAAATCTAAAACAATTAAACTTACTTCCCTTTACTGATTACAGAGAATTAAATCCTTTAAGATAATCATGAGGAAGATACTACTTTTGGATATACTAAATCCATATCTCAATTCATTACATAATTCATTATATCGATAAAACTGAATTAAGAATTCATCTTTTCAGATAGGGGAGAAATTACACTAATATTTAATTCTCTATTTGCTCTTAACAAAATAAGTATTTTCAACTATAACTCAAAACATTTCACTTTAAATTAAATAACCAATTGCCCTTGCAAATTAAATCATTATAAAATTAATCAAATTAACATTTGGTCTTTTCCATAACTTATTGTGTTAAAATAAGATCAATATTTGGACTATAACCCAATATCATATATATATTTTTCCAATTAAATCAAATTAATAATTGGACCTTTTACACATGAATTTAAATTTCACAATTAAATTTTAAATTATGCATTCTTTAAATCAAATATTTAACTCCTTCAATTAAACTTTAACATGCCATTTTAAAATAAACAATAATTTCCCCATACGTTTATAATTTTAATTCCACTAATCTAATATACAAATTTTATTTAAAATAATATAAATAAATATAATACTTTAATATTATAAATTATAATATAAAATATTATTAAATAATATTTTAATATTATAATAACAATACATTAATTTAAATATAAACTTTTATCCACATTTCATTATTTAAATTAAATAACCATCAACATGATTTAAATGCAATTATTCTAAATATCTATTTCCAAATCAAGAATCCTTCAGAATTAAATAACATTAAAGCAAGATAGACAATGACTCGACACACTAAGGCTAGGGTGTAAACTTGACACATGTTACCTAGCTACTATCTCCCGTTCAACTTAACCGTTGGATCGACACGCTCAAACCTGTGAAACCAGGTGGAGTCGATGTCATGTACCTGCAATCCTGCAACCAAGTAAACAACATCATACAATATATCCAGCATATAATACACACCGTGAAGAAGGAATTACGGATTCGTAGTGCGCTCGCAAGCAAGTGATGCGAACCCATCTTCTTCACCAATACACTCATCGAAACTGACACTTCCTTCATAATCCAATAGTCTCAAAATAACATCTCATGTTAACTTTACAACCTCATTAATCCATAATGCATGTGAAACAATAATCAGATAGCCACATTCCACAATAATAGTTGTCGCTCAATAGTAGCGATCAAAATATCATAACAAAATGTATCCAGTATCAAAGTAACTGCAACCAAACATAGCATAAAGCAAAACGGAGGGGTATTACAAAGCTTAGGGTCATATGTGAGAAATGTGGGATGCCTTTTTGTGTTTGCATTGGATGCAGGATGCTTATAGGAGTAAAAGGGGTAGAAGTGGTTGAAAATACCATTGGTATAGTGGAAGGAAAGGGTAAAGAGACCTATGTAATAGGTGGGTAAAAAATGGGAGCCTATTCTTCTAATAAAGCAATCAAGATATCAACTATGAAGGTGGGATCAGGTGTAAGAGTTAGGAGCGGAGGCTATGAAGTGGTGGAAATGATAGTTGTAGCCACATAGGAAGGTGTAGAAGGGATAACCTAGGAAATAGTGGCCATAATAGTGACCGTCGAGGTAGATAGAGAGGGAAGTGACAGAGAAATGGGGGTACCAAAGATTGATAAGAAAGAATGGTAGGAGAGAAACTTGCCTATGTCATAAGGACTATGGGTGCCTATATGGTGATAATTACCTCATCTAATTCTTTTTGGACCTTCCTTAAGTTCGATCCTTGGGTTCTCCTTCTCTTCACTGGAGGCATGTTATTTGCAACAGATCCCTCGCTTGCTGAAATTGATGAGACATGATCTCCTTGTGAAGTCAAGGGCCTTCTCTTGGGTTTTTGGGTTTGCATCTGTCTGGCTAATGCACCTAAAGATGATGACTGCTTCTATTTTTTTTCTCCAATGTTCCCTCATCTACTTCATTTTCCTTTCCACTTTTTCAAGGTGGTGAAAAGGATTTTGCTTCAAAATAGCCTCTATGTTCATCATCCCATATTTCATTGAGCCTATAGTTCATAGTAATTGAGTCATAGATAGAGTTTAAATCATGGATCTCTTGTTGATACTTCCAAAAATCAGCAATCTTCTCCTCACTCCAATCCTTCTTCACCAATTGTGTCTTCATACTTTTATGGATTTTGACTGCTAGATTCACCTCTGACGCAATCCTGTAAAAGGAAATTCATGGGGGCCTTGTGGATAGTAGATGAGACAGGTCAACACATAAATCTAGATTAGCTTCTGAAGGGTTTCGCCTTTCTTCCTAGTACATTCTTGGGGAAATGGATTAGAGATATTCCCTAGGCAAACAAACACCCATCAAGATCATATTTCCAATGATCAAAAATGATGCCAAGGCCTATTTGATTCAACTTGTTAGCCAAAAACACTTGTGGATCTCTCTTCTATAATGTGACCATACCCTTTGTGAGTGGGGGTAGTAAAGTGCAACTTTTTCTTCTTCACCCCAAATACATTATCAATGATTGATAGTTGTCGGAACATCTCAAGGGTGAAATTTTTGATTGTTACTGAAGTGGGTAGCCTAAAAGGATCTTCTATAAATCCATATATCCATATAAAATTAAAATAATCACATGTAGGTTTACTCTCTATCATCCATGTAACATGTCTTCTTTTAAACCAAGAAAGCTTCTCCATTTGGTTCAAATCTTGTAGATTTGGGGTTAAGAAAGAATTAGAAAAAATATAATAATCTTGTGTGATGGAAATTACATGAGTTCGCATAGAGACTAGGTTCCTCAAACCCTATGCATCAATAATGTCTAATGTTATATATCTCTAGAAATACTAATAATTTTGATACAAAATCATTTGTGCAAGAAAAGAGGAATACCTAAATTTATAGGCATTTTCATATTCTTTTAGCTAACCAAGCATTCTTCTCACAATGAGTTATGTGAAATCATGTTGAAAATTCTCATATTTCTTGAGCTTGAAACCTAAGAACATTTGAAATTCTTCCACATTATCATCCTTGTCCATGTTATAGATGAAGGCGAGCATTTTGAAGGCATCCTATAGGTCTAAAATAAAATATTTGAGGGCTAAGGGGAACTCAAGTAGCTCTTCCCATCACTTTTCACCCTTTATCTCATGATTGTAGAAGCTAAATCTGTCCCTCCTTTTTTCCCAATAACTCTCCATTTTTCTTCTTGGAAATCCATTTTCCATTGGATCCAATAGGATACACAACATATCACTAATGGCATCCACATCAATAATGACTTTCAACCCTTTTCCCTTAATAATCTTGGTATGTGAATCAAAGTTTGACACACAAGAATCTACTAACTCAAGGCATGGATGCACCAATGGTACCATGCATTATGGGAGGCTGCAATTACAAATCCAAACTCCTAGAGATAAAGGTTCTCCATCTTTTGTTTTTGTTTTCATTCTTGTAACGACACCTTCGCAGAGGATTTTTGGGTTGTTATGCAATTGGAGGTCGTTGATGTCATCGACAAAATCTTCAACCTTTTATGGGTTGATGTGCTAGGAATTTTTTAGGAACTTGGTGTTTATGTACGTCGAAATTTGTGGTATAGGAGCTTCAAAATAATATTTTTTCCAAAAGCATCTACATAGTAGGATAAAGCCAACATTGCTTCGGCAACAGTACCAGAATATGCTCCCTCAGATACCATTTCTTTAGAATTTTCTTGGGTGTTGTTGTGGCGCCAAAAAGTGTAGCCTTGACACTTTTCACTCATTTGGACCCTTTCCTATGGATTTTAGACCTCTTTTTACCCTTTTCCAAGCCTTATTTCAAAGTTTTGTAAGGTGTTGTAACACATTTTCATACTTTCCTAGGCTTGTCATCACTAAATCAGCCCTTTCTTATGAAAAAATGATCCCTTAATGCACTTATAGGTCTTACTTTAGTGTGTTTAGGAAGAAAATCTCGACAAACATCATTAATCATATTTTAATTCCCGACAACCACTGAAATTTTCCTAGGTGGACTAAGTCGCCACCTTGAGTGACTTAGTCCCATGTGGCATAAAAACTAAATTTAATATTAATTCCTTGTGGGATTTTATCTCCTAAACCCTAAGGTCGGCCTATGATGTGTTATTTTCAAGAAATTAGGGCACAATAAGTATAAATAAAGGGTTTTCCACTCATTTTCACCCTCTATCTCTTGCATTTCCAAAGTCTCATTCTTCTATCTCCTCTTCTCATTCATCACTCTTCTCAAGTAAGCTAGGGTTTGAGCATTCAAAGACATCAAGGCATATTTTTGATGTATTCAAGGTTTGATTGTTGCAACAACTCAATATCATTCATCATGGAAAGGTACTAACTCCATTACTCCATTATTTCATGCTTCATTACATTATTTCTCTATTTTGGTTTAGTTACCTAAAAGGGGTTTGACCAAGGCAAACCCCCATGCCCTAACAATCAACATTTATCTCTTTATATCTTGTCTATTTATAGATTCAAGTACATTGAAGGCTTTGAAGATTTTTTGAAAACCTCTCCTTGTTTGCAAAGTCACTTTCACATCTGGAAATCAGAGTTTTAGAAGCGAACACCTATGAAGAACCGAAGTGTAGACCGAGGGCTTTTGTTTCCCCTTTCAAATTTCTAGAAATAAAAAAGTGGATTAAGTCACCACTGATGGTGAATTAGTCCCATTGTACATGCCTTTCAATGATTTTTATATACTCAAACACCCATTTGGTAGAAACAGGTTTCTGGGCAGTTTTTCTAGATTTGGGACTAAGTCGCCCCAATTGGCACAAGTGTCCCAGTTGGCTTCTGCAACATTTCTCTTAGGAATATAGACCTCCATCTCATCCCTTTTTAGCCTCCACATGCACATATTATCTTTCATATTTTTTTGTTATAATTTACATACATTTCTAGGTCATCTTGTACATATTTGCATACAACATTATGTTTTCCAGCACTTTGCATTTCTTAGGTTTAGTATCATTAATAAATCATTTCCTTTTCATTTTGATGAATTTATACATCACATTCCACACACATTGACATCCCCCGTCACATCTACCCCTAATATTTAAATGAACCCTCCTAGATTTTAGGTGTGAAAGCAAGAATCTCTCTCCTTTTAGGTGCAAAACCCTAGAAGTGTAAGAGAGCATTCCTTTCCCCTAAATTTTTTTGATTCATTTTGGTGAACCCAAACTTCAAATACCCTTCTTTTCTGATTTAGAGTCCCTTCTGACCCTAAATTTAGTTGGCCTTGCCTCTTGCATTATTTAACTTGTATTCTAGGGTTTCACATTTTTGCATGCATGATTTAAGTGCATTTACTTTGCATTCTTGCATCTCAAATCATTGTCAATTATCCAAAATCTGTATTTATCTTTCCTCTTCTGGTCATCCAACATCAAAACCCTTCAAACCAGTTTCAAATTTTTGTACATTTTGAAAAAACCCTAACTGGGACTAATTCGCCAATTTGGGTGACTTAGTCCCTATCCAAATTTTTTACTGGTTGTTACAACATCAGAAACCTCATTTTTGTGCTTTCTTATCCTCCTATTATCATATACTATAATTCTGGAAAGTTTTAGGAACATTGGTATTATGCATCTAGCTCAAAATAATCATTTTAGGATGGTCATTCTTAAAATCATTTCATCACTAGCTTTGAAAATGCTTACATTTTTGAAATTTTGCATAACATTGATAAATATACTTTTCACTTTTGCATACACAATGTTTATATTCATAAGACTTTGCATAAGTTTTTTAAAATTACTTTTCATTTTTGCATGTACATTATTTACATTCTTAAAGATTAGTATATATTGGATAAAAATGTTTTGTATTTTTGCATATACACTGTTTATATTATTGAAACATTGCATGAAATGCTTACATATGCTTTTCATTTTTTTTCAAACAATGTTAATAGCTTACATATCTAGAAATGCTAAGAAAAATTTCCTATCCCCTCCCTATGAGAGTGTTTAGTGAAAGAAGATACAACCTTGGACATTCCTAATGATCATGTTTTTTCTTCTCCTAATATCTCTCCTCTTGATGATAAAGAGATTGTGGTGTTAGAAGAACCAATTAATGAGAGTTTCAAGAATCTGAGTTTTTTCTCTCCTCTTACTTCTCTTAGTGGACACGACCTTAATGAACCATACAAAACAAACATAGCTATTCATGACAATAAAATTTGTTCTTCTCCTAGTATTTCTCCTTGTTGTGAAGAAGATACTTTGTTGTTAGAAAACACAATTTGTGAAGGTCATGAGAATCTTAGTTGTCCCCCTTCACCTAGAAAAAACCTTATTGTACAAGCCAATTCAATCATTGATCATTCCCCTACTTGTGATGAATTTATTTTAGAAGAACCAACCTTTGATTATCAAGAGAAGTTGGTTTGTAGTTCTCCTAAAACTCTTCCTCCTAGGGTGGATATCATGATACACAATAAAGATAACAATGACAATAATAATATCACATCCTTAGTAGCACATGAAGAGACACCATTAGCCTCTCCCTTGCTCAAGGATGTTAATATTATTCAACCTCAACTCATCCTTTACCACCATTTAAACAAACCTCAAACTCCAAACAAACTAGAACTCATCCTCTACCCACCTACGAATAATGTGTCGCAAAAACCAAGTTATCATATCGTTGCTCATTCACATTACACAAGAAACAATTTGTGACCGCAACACCCAACCTCAACACCCTTACCTCTACCTAATCCAATATTACCTGTTGCCCTACAATTAAATTCAATTATTAGGGAGTATGATCTTTTTGACCAACTTAAGAATACTCTTGCTAATATTTCATTATGGGATCTTATTCAAGCCTCCACTCACTATCACAACATGATGCAAAATTCCCTATAATAATTTCATGTCCCTTCTAATGTGCAGCTAAATGATATAACAGTTAGTATTCACAAAATAAATGTTGATATTGTTTTTCACCAAAGTGAGCTCCCTCCTTTGGACATGCAAAAACAAAATGAATCTTTCATAATAATATATCAATACAAAACAAAAGGGATCAAGAGAACTCTTGTAGATACAAGATATTCCCTTAATGTGTTTAGTGTGAGCCTTTTGGATAGGCTTGGCATTGATCGATCAACCATTCAACCCGATTCTCTATCTATCAAGGGATTTGACAACGTCACTAAGCAACCCCTTGGTGTGGTTGTACTTTACCTCTTATAGTTGGAATTGCCACATTAGAAACCAAGATTCACGTTATGCCTCATGAACTCTCATATAATATTCTCTTAGGAAAGCTATGTATTCATGTAATGAATGGCATGCCTTCCACTCTTCATTGTAAGATGAAGTACATCTACAAAAACAAAGTACACACACTTCAAGTCGTCCCTAAACCTAATAGTTGCTTGAACATTCAGAAAAATGAATCAACTCCCTTGAACACATTAACACCAACCACCCATGTGAAACCCTCATAACAAATAAATAAAGAACAACGCATTAAGAAAATCATGAAGCTCTTAGATGATTATTAGGGTTCCTTAGAATTCACACCTCCTTTATTAGGAGAATATAAGATCACAAACAAAGACTCTAAAAAGGGAACCGCAGTCTTGTCAATGCAAGACTCAGTAGATCCTTCACAAGAATCCACCTCAACTACTTTAGACAAAGAATCAAACAACGAACAACCACCCAATCCAAAAGCCCTGAATTTTTTTTATGGAAAAGGTTATGAACTCATTAAACAACTTGTTTACAATGGAAAAGGTTGTGGTGCTAGTGAACATGGTATCCTCAACCCTATAGAGACTCATACACAAAAAACTAATCATGGTCTTGGTTATTGTCCTTTGATAGAAATCACCAAGCCTTCACCTCACACCAACAAATCTTGGTTGCTCTCCTTTACTTGAAACAAAGAAATCTTTGCCTAATGTCAATTTTATCTCACAACCCACTACTGATTTAGATTTTACACACTCCTCTACAGGAGTGTCCAAAATCTCACAATCCATAGTGCCCTACATAAGTATGACATCCTATACTAATCAAGACACTTCTTTGTCACAAGCTAAAGGAAAACCTCCTCAATTTGATCAAGAAGGTATCTTTTTGAGCCTCCTCCATGATCACTTACTATCCCTTCCTCCAAGAACTCAAAAGAAATGTTACAGCAAACATTTATTTTGCGCCTATCACCACGTTCATGGTCATTGCACTAATGAATGTAAGGCCTTGAGTTGTGGAATCCAACATCTTAAGGAGATCGGTTCTCTGCCTTATGTGGGGGCATTTAATTCCTCTAATCGATATTGATTTTCACTCAACCTTGCATCTCCTCAATCCTTTCATCTCACTCTTGTCCTACACTAAGTGGGGGCAAGGGGTTAGTTAGCCTTGTCCTCATATATCACTTGTTGTTGCCCCTTTTTCACTACTCGCTAACCTTTCATGAACATATAAGAGAAAGCTTGGGATGTGGACGACATGTCTTCAAATTGACTCACATGTGACATACTACCTTTTCCATGATGTAGCTTATCGAAAACATATGGATTGGCATAGGGCTTTCTGAACAAGTTCTCATGTCCTCTTTTCCTTCTACTTTAAAGAAATTGCTCATAGTAATGGTGTTAGCAACCGCTTTAAAGTGGGGGCATACATTGAAACTCACATTTCATTGTGCGATTTTATTTTTCTTGTGATTCCCTCTCTTGGAAACATTAGATACAATGTTACTCAGGATGAGACATTGCACTTGTCCTCTCTTACAAACAACATGAGTCCATTTTCACTTTTCCTCTCTTGGATATATTACGCATGATGTTCCTTAAGATGATACCTCACACAAACTAAGCAAAATCCGTTTGAAAATTCCTTACATCATTTACAAAATCACTTCTTCTTTTTTTCGCACCTTATCAAAGTTATCAGGAGGTATAACTTTAATATGGTTTGAGCAGGAAGCCCAACCAACGACATGACTTTACTCATAGCCACCTGTGTGTGTGTGAGTGTATACCAGTTGATTGTATGTTTCCAACCTTTTGGGCCTTCTCACCTGACGAATAACCAAAAAGTCTCATCGCCTCAGAGCGCGTACACCTTTTTGGACAAATAGCCTAGATCTGATCCACAACTAGCTGGACAAATGGTCAAAGCTTGATCCACCACTTTACATTCATTTCTTCTCTTCCTTCTAGTTCTTGGCATTGTATGATCATGTATCTTGTTTTTTTGCAAATCATTCACCCTTGAATGTGTCTTCTTGCATGTATGTCAGTTTGACTTAGAATCTTGAACCCTAGGGGTTTGGCTGCCTTCTTCCTCTTCATCATTCTTCACCATCGCCATGTGGCTACTTTAGTGTGAGTTTGAAGTAAGTTCATTCTCCCACTAAAGTGGGGGCTAAATGTGTCACCAAAAATTGTAGCCTTGACACTTTTCACTCATTTGGACCCTTTCCTATATATTATGGACCTCTTTTTACCCCTTTCCAAGCCTTATTTCAAATTTTTGTAAGGTGTTGTAACATATTTTCACACTTTCCTAGGCTTTTCATCACTAAATCAACCCTTTCTTATGACAAAATGACCCCTTAATGCACTTATAGATCTTACTTTAGTGTGTTTAGGAAGACAATCCTGACAAACATCTTTAATCATATTTTAATTCCCGACAACCACTCAAATTTCCCAGGTGGACTAAGTCGCCACCTTGGGTGACTTAGTCCCATGTGGCATAAAAATCAAATTTAGTCTTAATTTCTTATGGGATTTTATCTCATAAACCCTAAGGTCGGCCTGTTATGTGTTATTTTTGGGAAATTAGGGCACAACATGTATAAATAAAGGTTTTTCCCCTCATTTTCACCCCCTATCTCCTCTTCTCATTCATCACTCTTCTCAAGAAAGTTAGGGTTTGAGAATTCTAAGACATCAAGGAATCTATTTGAAGTATTCAAGGGTTGATTTCTTCAACAAATCAAGATCATTCATCATGGCAAGGTACTAACTCCATTACTCCATTATGTCACACTTCATTACATTATTTCTCTATTTTGGTTCGGTTACCTCAAAGGGGTTTGACCAAGGCAAACCCCCATGCCCTAACAATCAACATTTCTCTCTTTCTCTCTTGTGTGTTTGAAGATTCAGGTACATTGAAGGATTTGAATATTTTTTGAAGACCTCTCCTTGTTTGCAAAGTCACAACATCCACCAAAAGTCATTTTCAGGTCTGGAAATCAGAGTTTTAGAAGAAGACACCTGTGAAGAACCAAAGTGTAGACAAAGGGATTTTGTTTCCCCTTTCAAATTTAAAGAAATAAAAAATTGTACTAAGTCACCACTAATGGCGAATTAGTCCCACTGGACATGCCTTTCAGTGATTTTTATATATTCACACACCCATTTGGTAGAAACAAATTTCTAGGTAGTTTTTCCAGATCTGGGACTAAGTCGCCCCAATTGGTACAAGTGTCCCAGTTGGCTTCTGCAACATTTCTATTAGGATTCCAAACCTCCATCTCATCCCTTTTCAGCCTCTAGGTGCAAACTTTTTTTTTCATAATTTTCAGTTATAGTTTACATACATTTTTAGGTCATCTTGTACATGTTTGCATACAACTTTCTGTTTTCTAGTACTTTGTGTTTCTTAGGTTTAGTATCAATAATAAATCATTTCCTATTCATTTTCTACATTTATACGTCGCATTCCACACACATTCACATCCCTGATCACATCTACCCCTAATATTTGAATGAACCCTCCTAGATTTTTTGTGCAAAAGCAAGAATCTCTCTCCTTTTAGGTGTAAAACCCTAGAAGTGTAAGAGAGCATTCCTTTCCCCTAAAATTTGTGGTTCAACTGCTAATAACCTACTCAAATTTACTACTTCTACCTTTAAAAATTATAATCTTTACCTATTCGCACTTAGAAACATTCGCTATGACTTTCTTCTTTCTCACTCTTTGCTCTACACAACCTCAAATCGCACTTAAGATAAATGTGAATAAATGGTATAGTTAGCATTTGAAACATTTCCAACAAGACCAATCATGTGAATTAATCACCTGCCTTTTGGGAAATTCCAACCTCTTGATGGAAAGGAGAGAAGGTACAACTCATTATGGAGACCTTTTAGGAAATGCAACATCGAGATTAGGGAATGAAACTTTGAAACAAATTTTAGCGTTAAAAGTGGACTAGAGGTGGCTGAAAAAAGGTCACTTCTCATGATGGCATCAAGAAATAAATGTAGAGGTGGCAGGCCACTTGGTAGAAAGATGAACAACTTGCGTGCACGCACCACTTGGATTAATTTCTTAAAGGCTTTGAACTCAACCTCGTGCAACCCTCACACTCCAAACTATCCACTTGATAAATTTTTCATATCACCTATACAAGCAAGTATTTGATTTTACTCATGTGGTATGGGCCTAAATTTTCTATAAATTGATCTCATCATTAATACACAAATTATTTTGAATTTTTAGGCAAGTTAAGTAGGTTATATGGGAACTCCTATCTGGTTGATTAGCAATAAGCTTTAGCTAGCATTCATTTGAGTTGTAGAAAATGATAGATTAAAATGAATGATCAAGATGAAGAACCATTCGATTATCACTATTTTCAAATGGGTCCTGGGGGAGGACTTCATTTCTGATGCTAATCAGTATTGGGCGAATACAGATATTGCATCTTGGTTTGTAGCATCTCTTCTTAACCTGAATGAGTTGAAGTCATAGGTTATAGAGCTTACCAAAGGTCTTTTCAATAAAGAGTATCTCGAGGGATTAAGGAGGTTGTTTTCATATCAATCTTAGGGGTGGGAATTCCCATGACAATGGACCTGAGGCATTTTATTGATAGTGGTGATATAGTGTCGATACCATGGCTTCTATTTCTTTATAGATTTCAAACAAGTATGGTGGAGTGACATCGTGAAAATTCAGCCCCTAATTTCTCCTTTTATTGTCAAGGTGATGAACATAGAGCCCATCTACAACATTGAGTGGTACACATATTTTTGAGATTCGGTGTACCCCCCTCAGCCTGTAGCGAGTGGGAATGTTGGCAGAGCATGACTCTCTGTCAAACTCTTCAGAGCTGCTCTCTTATTTTTGATAGGAGCTTTGATAGGCACATTTTGAGTTTCTTAGATTTCCATTTTGTGTTTGGCTTAGTAGCAACTCGAGTTTCTAGAACTCTACATTTATTTTGGGTCAACGCCTGCTTTAGATTCCTCAATATCAAACTTCTTAGAACTACCTTCTTCATTTTCTGGGGTTCTTCAAAAGATTAATCCTATTTGAAGACATTCCCATTTCTATGTCTTGTTCTCTTCTTTAATAGAGCTTGCCACAGCTCCTTCTTTTCCCTTGTAATCATAGGCCTAAGTGTCTTACACCATATTGTAAATTATTTTCGTATATGAATGAATATAGTTTCCCTTTTTTTGTATTTTATGTGTGGCTCATGTAAGAATTTTGCACTTTACAATTTGTACATAATCACAAAAAAATTATAGAATTTAAATAGTTTACAAGAAATCAAGTCTCATAAAAGACAAGGAACTAATTAAAATGCTTCAAATGGATACCATTCACCAAAATCCTGACAAAATTTCCTTCCATGTCTACTAATTCGAACACATTGCTCTCTGTATAGTTTATAATATGGAAAGGGCCCCTCCATAATGTATGAAACTTGACATGTTGACTTGGTTTGACAGATCCCTCATCATATTTTAGAACTTGGTCACCTTATTTAAAACTAGGTTCAGATACCTTCTTATCAAACCACCTCTTCACCACTTGTTGGTGGTTCATCATAGCATTGTAGGATTTTTCCCGAGCTTCTTGTACAATGATAAATTTGGTGAGTCTTACCTCCATGTTGCCATTTTCTTCAACCTCCAAGGAGTTTAGGAGTTGTAGTGTTGGGATCTCCTTAGAAATTGGTGGAACTACCTCTTTCTCATAGACCAACTCATATGGAAAGGCCTTTAGAACTTTTTTCAAAGTGATCTGGTTAGCCCATAAGGTTGCCCACAAGTTCTAATGCAAATTTTTTTGGTGATCTGAACCTATTTGCTTGATCAGCTACATTAGGATTTTTTTTTTGGACTTTGCGAGTTCATTTCCCTATGGATAGAAATTTGATGAAGTCTTGAAAAAGAATCTATGATTTAGCACAAATTTTGACATCCAAGTCCCTACAAAGGCCTGTGCATTATCAAAAATCAAGGTTTTGGGGAAGTCAAATGTTTCCACCAAGTCTTCGAGGAAATTCATGATTTTGGTTTCCATGGAATTATTCAAGGATGTTACCTCTATCCATCTAGTGAAATAGTTTATAGTAATTCAAATCCATTTATGCCCTAAACTAGAAATAGGGTTGATAATCCAAATGAAGTCAAGACCCCATTGTGCAAATGGCTCGTCAACCATAATTAGACTTAAAGGCATGGCTTAATTCTTTCTCTTACCAACAAATATCGGCATTGTTGACATTTCCTTACTAGGTTATGCCATTAACAAAAAAGGTAGTCCAATAGTACCCTACACACATTATCTTTAGGGCAGTGGTCTTTGTTGAGAAATGACCACCTATAGGGTTTCTATGGAACTCACTTAAGATCCTCTTCTCATGCTCCTTATCCATGCAATAGAGGAGAACACCTTAAAAAATTCTTTTGAAAATCACTCCTTGGACTATAGTGTATTTAATGCCTTGAAACCTGTAAAATCTCCTTTTGTGTGAAGGGACGCGAGTCAGATACCTTCCAGTTTGTATGAAATTTATTCTATCATCCAACCAGGACTGCAGTGACTTGAATTTATTCACTAGAACTTCATTTTTGGGTTTGTCTTTAGCTTGGGGATCAAGCTCATTGGCTATATATTCACGAAGTCATCTTCTCCTGATTACCTTAATGGGTCAGACCTCAATATCATAATCAAGGATCTTGGTGATCTAGTTTTTCCTTTTATCAGTAAATTTCCCTCCCATAATATATTCTCTTACATTGGGGTGAGCCACATAAACCATGATCCTTTTTCCTTACACCAGGTGTCTAAACTTATTGAGACCTTTAACAATGAATTTTTTTGAGTTTTCAACAAAATTATACTTGGTTTAGTATCTTTTCAAGGTTCTTTAGGGAAAGTGATAGGGTGCTCTCCTTTCCCTTCTTTATCATTGTGTGTTATAATCATGATGATGTTGTTCTCTCTACCATAGACATGAATGGATTTCTTAGAAAATTTTGGGTTGACTAACACCGAAGTTGAGGAAATAGCCTCCTTGATTTTCTCAAAAGTAGTTATGCCCTCTAGAGTCTATATAAATGTTTTATATTTCTTCAACATAAGATTAATAGGCCTCACTACCTAGAAAATTCAGAGGTGAATTTATTGATGAAATTGATCTTACCTAAGAAGGATTGGATTCTCTTCATGTTCACTGATAGGGGAAACTCCTTAATAGATTTTACCCTCTCAGAGTTTATGGAAATTTGCTCCTTGGAGACCACATATCCAAGTAACCTACCTTGTGGAACTCTAAAAACACATTTTTGGGGGATTTAAATATACCCCAAGCCCTTGGTAGTTCTGGGAAACTTTTTCTAGATGATCAAAATGATCACCTTTAGATTTTTAAAATATCGTTAAGTCATACAGATAAATAAGGATAATCAAATTGATCATATCCTTAAAAGAAATGTCCATTGCACATTGGAAAGTGGCTCTCACATTAGATAAGCCAAATGGAATTTTGGCATAGGAAAACATCCCCCACTTAATGGTGAACATTTTTTTATGATGGTCTTTATCTTTGATGCTCACTTAATTGTATCCAGAGAAAGCATCAAGCAAGGAAAATATCTTTGACCTCGCTATAGTTTGAATAATTTTCTACATTGAGGGGAGAGGATAGTAATCCTTTAAATATGCTCTGTTCAAATCCCTAAAGTCCATGCAAAGTTGAATATCATCATTATTTTTTTGGACTAGGACCAAGTTAGACACCTAGTTGGAGTGATTGATTGGATGTATAATCCTGGATTCAATAAGCCTCTTTAACTCTTGGGCCATGAGGGCTTCCACATTTCGATTGATTAGTATTTTCTTCTGACATATTAGCTTAGCCCCTTCAACCAGATCAATGGTGTGTTGGATCACACTAGGTTTGTAACCCCTTAACTCATCATATGTCCATTCCATGATCTTGCCATACTCAACACAAAAGGATTTTAGCCTTTCTTTTCCTTTTGTGGGAAATCCTTTCCTACATTCAATTTTTAGCTAAATCTTGCGTCTAGATCATAGTAATCACTCTAATTTTCCATGAACCTCCTCTTAACATTTTTGGAATCATTGGAATCAAAAATATTCTCAAGAGTGATCAAACCCCTTAGAATCTTATTGGTTCTAAGTTGGATGATTTGATCTTCATAAGCCTCTTCAACCTTGGGTTGTAGCTCCTCTAAAAATTCACCAAAATATTGAATAAACATGGTGATTTGTGCATCTCTCTCAAGGAATTTCCATCTTTGATCATTATCGAGGATGGTAGGTTGCACCATAACCTATACCATGTGCTTTTTCAAAATCAAGTTTGTCACTGGATCAAACTAGGAACCAACTATGGCCATCCTATCAACAGCGGAATTTTGGGATCTCGAAACCACCTCGATATTGAAGGCTTTGAATCCTTCGATCAAGTCTCACACTTTGTGGTAGTAGGATCGCATCTGCACATTCTTGGTAGTTTAAGTGCCTTACACTTTCTTGATTGCTAGCTCCAAATCTCCGAAAACTCTCAACCTTTTGATTCCCATGTGCTCAACCAGACTCAATCCATGGACTAAGCCTTCATACTCAAATTTATTATTTGTGTAGGGAAATTGGAACCAGAAAGCTCTGAGAGTTTCTATTCTTGTAGGGGACACTAGGCGGATGCTCGCTCCAAAGCCAAATTTGTATCTTGCACCATCAAAGTGAAATGTCCATAGACCTTGTTCATCATCTAGGTTCTCATGTTGGGCCACTTGAATCTTAGTCACTTGGGGAATGGCTTGATTTTCATCACATATGACATAAGTCCCCTAACCAGTAGCATGGAAATTTTTGAAAGGATCACTTTACATAAATTTATTTAAAAGGACTTCCTCCTCAGCACTTCTATCATTGATAGCCTCCTCATCCTCCAACATCTCTATATAATGCATTTCATTTTTTGAAAGTGATGTATGCATAGCCTCAAAATTCATCAGAGCATCCTCCACTATGTGTTTTGAGTGTAAGGATTTTGAAATAATCTTCATTTTAGCACCATGCTTGGTCCTCAGTATTATATGGACCAATCTAGGGATAGATACCCTCCAATTTTGTTAGTGAAATCTCTAGACAAATACACCCCAAAGATTAGAGGAATATCAACCACGACTACCTCTTGGGTGATTGTGATGCTGGTACAAGAATATAGGGTCAAAGGGAGGCTTTTGATTAGACCTACAACCTAGAGTTTATTTCCATCCAATTACAGGATTCCTCTATCTAGGGGTTCATATTCTAGTTTCAAATGATATGTAACCAACTTAGGCATAATTGTGATGCTAGCCTCAAATTCGATCATGGAATTATGTAGTATCCTATCTCCTATAATGAGGGTTAAGAAGAATGGGGGGGTTTCAACTTGCTTACCTCACCTCTAGCCAATTTTTCCTTTATGTTTAGAAATGTTACAACTCCCAGAGCTTGAGACTCTAGAACTAGATTTTTCTCTTTCTCTTGCCTACATTGTCAAGATTGGATCCAATTGTGGCATAGGCCTATCCTTTCTCAAGGCCTCTTGCAACAAGGATTTGTATTTAGGAATGGATAAAATTTTGCATAAAGATACAATGGTAGAAGCCTTCTTCAGTTGTTAAACCACATTGAGTGATCTGGGCACTAGTTTCTTTGGCTTGAAAGGGATCGTTTCCTTTGGTTTTTGTAAGGGTTGAATTGTCACAGTTGAACCATCCATCTTCTTTATGACTACTTAAGTCTATTGTACATGAAGTTTTTGCACTTGAGGCAAATGATATTTGGTATACCTACGTTTAGGGTGGGTATTATAGTCTGACTAGACTTGTGTGGTTCCTACTATTGGGACTTCATTTGCAAAAACCATGTCCTCGCCTTCCATCCAAGAGAAGAGTGTGTAGTCAAGGACAAGCTATGTCTCTTTCTTTAGTGAAATTCCTTACATCTGAGTGTTGATCATAACACTTTCTACTTTGGGAGACTAGTAAGTGAAACATCAAAAAATCGAGGGGGGCTTATGTTTGAGGAGATAGGGTTCCTAATTCACACTTATTTCACTCAAGAAACCCTAGATATCTCAACCCAAGGATGGAATGAGGGGAAGATATCTGATAAAGGTTATCCCAGGGTATGATTAGAGACTAAAAGGTGGTTCACCACCAGGCTAAGGCTTGGAAAGACAATAAAAATGTAAGATCTAATTATGAAACTCAATGATCTGAAAGATTTCACTAAATGACCTAGAAATGAATCAAAAATAGAACAAAAAACTAGAAAATTATAGAGGTGCACCTGGAAACCTATAGAGGCTTGATTGAAGACTTGAAATTTTGGAAATGATGAATTTAATGCACACTGGGATTCATATGCCAAACTGGGTGATTTAGTCCTAGATTAGGGTTTCTAAGTAGAACATAAATTTGGCAGAGACAAGTCTAGAACACCTGTAAACTGGAAACTCCACTGTATTGGACTCATACACCAAAAGTGGCATATCAGTCCTTCTTCGCTTTTTCAGAGGATCAGGATTTGAATTTTCTCTTCAACCTTTTCTCTATCTTCTCAACCTAATTTTCATATCCGAGTCACTGAATTCTGCTATAGTCTTTTAATGATCTCTTAAACAAGGTGGAAACTTGGACAACTTCCTTCCAATCTTGCTCTTCAATAGGTCTTCAACCTAGATCTGTAAATCACACACTAAAGAGAGGGAAAAATGTATTTTTGTTAGTGGATAGGGGTTTTCCTTGGTCAAACTCCATTTTTGTAATCAAACTTTGAAAGGAAATTAAATGGATAGGAGGAATGATGAATGAACAAAATATAATATTGCAACTCACCAAACCCTAGAAATAAAATGTTGCAAACATGTATGAAATGGATCCAATGGATGTAGATCTTGAATCTTTCTTGAATGTAATAGATCTTGAATTGAATGCTTGCTTGAATCATAAAACCCTACATCACAAATGTTAGCTCAAAAACAAGCATTATGCATGATGAATTTGACATGATGCTTTATACTTGAATAATACTCTAAAACGCTTGATAATGAGCTCTTGAAGACTCTTGAATGCTCTTGTAAACACTTGAATGATCTTGTGAACTCATTTTCTATAATACAAGAATACTTGAAATCTTAGGCCACTTGATTACTCGTTAGGGGAAAAATGAGTGAAATAACCTCATATTTAGTAATTTTTAATGCCAAATTTCTTTAAATTACAACCTGACATCAGATCTAGGAGAATGAAATCCCACCAAGAATTTAATTTTAATTTAATTTTAATCCACACGAGACTCATATGCTAGAAGTGGTGTATGAGTCCCATTAGGCTAGGCTAAGGGACACAATTTTCAAGAAAAACTTAGATTCATGTGAAATCCAAATCGGGGGCCAAAAACTTAGGTGGGACCCACATGCCCAAGGTGGCGTATGAGTCCCAAATCACTAAATCTAGGCCATACAATCAAAAAACACCTGAATTACAATTGGATGTTGGTTTATGTCATGATTATCCTTAGAAAGATACATTAATTAAGGTTTGGATGTAAAATAAGGCCAAATAAGGCATAAAGAAGCCCAAATAATAATGAAACCCTAGATTAGTGTGAAAGTGTTAGGATACACTTTACAACACCTTAAATAACGCACAATTAGGTCCACTTAGTTCACAAGTTCCCAAGACCTAATGTGAATGTGTTAAACACATTACAACACTATGCCATAGTAAGCATACAATCTGGTGAGACACCCTGGCTTCTTTTTTCTATGACTTTCTACTAAAGGTTGCCTCTCAGACAATTTCAAGGAATGTGTGCATTTTTATAAGGGAAACATCAAGCATTTGTATCATCCACCAAATTTGTTTGGCCTAAGGATAGGTCTCTATTGGGATTAGACATTGAGGTTTACAATAGAGTGGGAACTGAAACAATCTATCCCAAGGTTTGCGACTAGTTGTTTCCTCTTGCACCTCCCTGATACTAATTGTTTTGGAACAATGGTCTCCCTCCTTGATAATCTTGAAAAGGTGTTTTGAAGGAATTGCTTGTTGCCACTTTACAATGATAATATCATTTGAGAAGTTCTGCAACAAGTTCATTATGTTGTTCACCTTTGTAGCTAATGAATAATAATTAGAGGTTCTTATTTGCGTGTTAGGGTATACATGCATTGAAGGTGGAGATGCAAAAAATGTGCTAGAAGTAGTTACTTCCATGGGCTATGTTGATATCTCTAGGAAGATCAACATAGGTGGTCTAGGTGGGAGCTTCCTGACATCAACTAATTTTTTCTCAACTCTCATCGCCAAACTATATGTGTCTAGTAGAGTGTTTCCCCCAAGATACTGGATCATGACTTCTATATGAGATTTGAAGGCTTTCAAATGGAAGAAAAATACCATGCCCATGCATGACCAAGAAGTTACAAGAATCCTTTGAAAGGTCTTTTGGTACCTTGTATTAAAGTCTATAATGGCCTCTTGCAGAACCCTTTTAATATTTATTATCTATTGTAGTAGGGATGAATAATACCCTTTCTCTAAGAAGCAATCAAAGAACCAATCTCCAAGACAATCCCAGGTATTGATAGATTTAGGAGCTAGGGATCTATACAAGTCCTAAGACTTTCTTTTGAAAGAGGCTACAAGCAGCCTTAGAGCCACACTTTTCTCAATCACATAATGAACAATACATACATCCACCACATCTTGGAGATGCTCCTCCAAAGTTTTGTAATCTTCACCAATAAATTTTAGAAGTTCTTTAAGGGAAATGGTGGGGATAGGATCCCATGTTGTGGGAGGAACTAGAGGAATGAGTGATCTACCGCTATTCCAAGATACATAGTTTCTAAGTGCTTGAGCGGCCATAGGAACTTGTAGCTAAGCTTGTTGTGATCGAGCATGTTGTGTAGTAGATTGAGTAGTTCTAGAAGGTGGTGCAAGGGCACCCTAGATATTCATGCCTCCAAGAGGCTAAAGTTATCATTTTGTTTTCTTTTATGATTTTTACATGTAATAAGGTCCGAGAAGACCATTTTATGCTTGTTTAGGTCTATTTTGAATGCTTAAGGGTGAATTAGAGTCTAGTTGCAAAATATTGTCAAGTTGCACAAATGTTGTCAAGCAACTTTGCATTTTGTTGTTAAATGGGAAGTTGAAATGTGGTTAGGAACCATCGGTATTCTATTGGAAAAGGTTTAAAATTTCTTGTATGGTCAAAGAGGGATTGGTTTTTGAAGTTTTGAAAAGAAAGCAATAAAGGAACACTATTTTTTTGAAAATCTGAACATGTTATTTCCTAATCTGGTGAATAGTATGGTTTTTATGAACCATTAATGACTCTAAAACCTATTGTATAGTGTTGGCATGTGAATCCTCTAAATTTTGGTTTTTGGTTCATCGATTTTCATTGTTTTGTAGAAGTTACAAGCGTTTTTCTAAAAATAGTCCAGAATCCTAGGTATGGTTCCAAGTGGACTTGTAAAATGCATTTCTTGCCATTCCCATGGTATAAATTCCTAAAAAATGGTATAATGGCTCATCATTGTATATATTTTTATTCCTCAAAATTCTAGGTTCTAGGTTTTTGGTTGGCACATGTTTTGGTGATGCCCTAGGTATGATCTTTTCATGTTTTAGGCCTATTCAGGAAGAGGACAACCAATGTCTGAAGGATTTTGTACAAAGGACTCTGCCCTAGTTTTGAGATATATTTAGTAGGGTAAAAAAGGGTATTCCAAACAGGTCTTACATTTTTAATATCAGTTCTAAAATAAAATTTATGACCAAAAATCTCAAATTGTTGCCCCCATGTTTTAGGCTTTAAAAGCAAGTTGTCAAGAATGAGAAAGAATGCTCATTTTCACCATTTCTATTGAAACCTTAGTTGTGTTGTGTTAAAAAATTTGTAAGTTAGGTCTTCTTGCTCTGCATCAAATTGGTATCAGAGCCCAAAGATCTAGGCAAGAAATTCTTAGAGTTTTTGTTTTGTCTTTTTGCAGGTTGAAGGAAGAGCCTGGATGCCAAAAGACTAGGCCAAGGGAAAAGACAGAGGCCTAAGGTGAGGTATCATGAAGACAAGAAGCGTTGAGAAGAAGCAAGGTGAAAGAGACTTACTTGAGAAATAAGAATGAAAAATTTGACAATAAAAGTCTATGGAGACTTGCAGAGTAAGGAGGTACCAAGCAAAGAAACAATGATGAAAAAATAGAGAAGTGAGATAAGGGTGGTGCCACAATAGTGGTTTACACTTTCTAGGAAATCCTGATTTTTGCTGAAATCACATATTTTTAAAAAATATAATGATTTAATCCTTGAAAAGTTTCATTTAAAGGATTCCAATTAAAGAGGGTTTGATCAAACCATCTTAGACAAAGCCCCTTGGATATAACCCCACTAGTTTTAAACCATACCTATAACACAGTCTCCTTTACACCTATCAAAATGCTAATAAAAAATCACTTTTTATTTACCTTTTGGGGGATCAAATGAATTAATTTAAAATTTACTTTTTGTAAGTATGTAGTCCTTATTATAAGCTTCCAAAAAAGTATAATTTTAATTAGATTTAATTTGATTATTATATTTATTTTTTATTTCTTGTGAATGTAGGTTTTCACCAAAAATCAAGCTCTTTGTTCTATACATGTGGAAAAATAGTAAATTATCAAAATAAAATTTTGAAAAATATGTTCAAGTTGGGTATTGATGTCCTTGATCCATTAAAAAAAAAAAGAATTTTGATACATACAAAAAATATTATGTTGTATACAGTCCGCCTATGTCTGAATTGTAATTGGCTTGACTTCAAAACTTGTTTAAGAAAAAAATATTTAATAAAACACTATTAAACCAAATGAACTATTTAGATATTGTAGTTACAAATCAAAGTTCAAAAAAATTAGAATTTTATCCTTCATACAAAAAAAATTATGTTGTATATGGTGAGTATCACTCCTTAAAAATGTTGTTTACTAATAAAAACTAGTTTTCGAAGGAGATGAAAAAAAAAGTGCAATTTGATTCTAAAAATTTTGAAAAAATATATTTAGAATCTATAGACAAAAAACTTCACAAATCACTAGTTTGCATCATCTTCAAATTCCTCACGGTTTAGCTGCCAAAGGAGCTTGAAAGTGAAGATTTAGTTTTAAAAAATCAGTTTAGTGTCTAGTTTGCCCAAAAATTGTAAACCAGTATTGTGGGATCGCCCATAAAGAAGAAGGATGAGAAGGTAGAGAAAATTTATTTTGGGCAAGAGATAGCAGAGTTGAGGCATGCCTTAGAAGAAATGGAAAAAAGAATGGAACTTGAGATGCAACAGTTGCTTGGGAGAGAAAACTAGGAAAATGTTTGGCATTGACCAATAAGGAAGAATATTAAGTGGTCTATCAAGGAGATCATGTAGAAGAGAATAAGGCAAGAGAGGACAACAAAACCAGACTTTGGAGAATCTTTGTTGATAAAGGAAGATAAATAGCCATTTGAGAAAGAGGAAAGTTATGAATCACAAGTGGGTTTTAGTGCTATGTTGGTGGGTGAAAAGGAGTTTGTTCAAATCATAGAGAAGGAAGTCACAAATCTAAAAGTGGGGGAAAGTGTAATGTTAATTAGTCAAAAAGAGTTCCTAAAGTCCATGATGGAGGACAATGTGGATTTTGAGATCATGATCAGACCCCAGAATGTCATGACAACAGTCAAGGCATTTATGATTTTCCATGGGAGATCCAAAGCGTGTTGAAGGATGGTATCGACATAGTTATGGATGGGTTTTCAAATTATTTATTCCCAATGCCAAGTATCAATCATTTACAATTTTTTGAAAAGACTGCATTTGAGTCTAATGTGAAAGGTGAGTTGTAGGGTTTAGATTTTCAGTTATTTGAATGCAAGGATAAAGCTTTCTATTTAGTCCACCATGGTACACATTTACCATTTGAGTTTGAGGATGCAAAGAGATTTTTGTTTGCTGCTAGGATAGTAAAGAGGGTTGTAGATGGGGAAGATACAGTTGCCTTTTTAGATTTATAGACCAAGATCCTTCAATCAAGTGTTTCCATGTTGACAAGGTCACTAAAAGAGTGTGAGCACCAGGGCAAAGAAGAAGGCATAGCTAGTGATCGTCTTGCATAAATAGTTTCAGAGGACAATGTTGCCATTGTTATCAGCCAAGTGTAGGGGGAAGAGTGTGAGCAATATTCTAGGAAGACTGATCAATTTCATTTTAAATATTTTAAAGCATTGTTGAAAGAAGGATTTAGAGGTGCAGCTGGGGGACAAGCTTATTTTAACAAGTTCAAATACCTTTTCCAAATGTTCAAGAAACCTAAGGTGAAGATGAAACAAGCATGGGTCTGTTTCAAAGAAGACAATGTGAAAATAATTAAAGGCATCAAGCAAGAGATTTCAAACATGGTTCTCATGTTGCTACCCTCCATTCAAGTGTAGCTTGAATCTTTCTTCTCTGAGAGTATGGTTCAGGGGAACCCTAAGTCTTCATGCCTCCAAAAGGCCAAAATTAGCATTTTATTTTATTTTATGATTTTTTCATTTAATAAGGTCTGAGAACATTTTATTCTTGTTTAGGTCTATTTTGAGTGCTTAAAGGTGAATTAGAGTCTAGTTGCAAAATATTGTCAAGTTGCACAAATGTTGTCAAAACAACTTTGCATTTTGTTGTCAAATGGTAAATTGAATGATTGTAAATTGAAATATGGTTACGAACCATTGGGATTCTATTGGAAAAGGTTTAAAATGTTTTTTATGGCCAAAGAGGGGTTGGTTTTTGAAGTTTTTTGAAAATAAAGCAATAAAGGAACACTATTTTCCAAAAAAGTTGAACGTGTTCTTTCCTGATCTAGTGAATAGTATATTTTTTACATACTAGTAATGAATTTAAAACCTATTGTATATTGTTGGAATTTTAATCCTCTACATTTTGGTTTTTGGTTCATCGATTTTTATTAATTTTGATAAAAGTTACAAGTGTTTTTCTAAAAACAGTCCAAAATCCTAGATAGGGTTCCTAGTGGACTTGTAAAATGCATTTCTTGTCATTCCCATGATATAAATTCCTAAAAATTGGTGGAATGGATTATCATTGTATATATTTTCATTCCTCAAAATTTCAGGTTCCGGGGTTTTGGTTGGCACATGTTTTGGTGATGCCCTAGGTCTGATGTTTTCATGTTTTAGGCTGATTTAGGAAGAGGACAATCAATTTTTGAAGGATTGTTTACAAAGGATCCTACCCTAGTTTTGATATATGTTTATTAGGGGCCAAAAGGGTATTCTAAATAGGTCTTAAATTTTTAATACCAGGTCTACAATGAAAATTGTGACCAAAAAACTCAAATTGTTGCCCCCATGTTTTAGGCTTTAAAAGCAAGTTGTTAAGAATGAACAAAAATGCCCATTTTCACCATTTGTATTGAAACCCTAGTTGTGTTGTGTTAATTTTTTTGTGAGTTATAAATTATTTCTTTTCATCAAAAGGGGCTGAAAATACTAAAGGAGGTAGTAATAAGTTTGGATTTTGGGCTATTTACGATCTATTAATTGGCCTATGGCTCATGCACATGATTTTTTAGGAATTACAATGATGTCTCACTGGACGTGCAAGTGAAAGAACTATTTATCCTTAAAGCTTATGATTCAAGGAAACAACCTTATGGGAAGCTCAGTGGATGGGGGACAAATTGCACTCCACTAGACAAGCTCTAGGATTTTAGAAGTCGTCTCTTCGTTAAGTTGGGGGAGGAAAAGGGGAAGAAAGAATTTTAAAAAAAATCTATAATAGGGAAATGTGCCAAAGATTTTACAACATTTCAAATCCTATTTTAGATAACCAGAAATACAAATCCTAAGAAAGGAACACAAAGTGCCAAAGACCCTTCATTGTTGAAAAGAGAACAAAATACTTAAGACGTAAGAACATAGCATAGCATTTAAAAATTTTCATGGGAAGCACCCACTAAGGTTTGGTAGGACATGTTACTCCTGACTTATTCTACTAATACCTTGAATCTTTACAAAGATTGTTCACCCACAAGCATAGTATGATACTTAACATAAAATTATTGCAGCAAATGAAAGAGTACATGACATGGTTCAATTAGCTTCACTTTTATATCAAACACCATATGGGTGGTCCCACAATAGTGGGTTACACTTTTTGGCCAAACTTGACGTTGAACTAATTTTTTTAAACTAAATTTTGACTTTCGAGCACCTATAGCTACTAAGCCATGATGAATTTGAATATGATGCAAACTAGTGATTTGTGACATCTTGTTTATAGATTCTAATTTATTTATTTTTTTAAAAATTGAAATCAAATTCCATTTATTTTTCCATCTCCTTCAAAAACTATTTTTAAACAGTAAACAACATTTTCAAAGAGTGATGTGTACTTTCTAACACAAATTTCTTTCTATGAAGGATAAATTTTTTATTTTTTATAATTTAGATATGTAACTATGATATCTAAGGCATGCATTTGGTTTCATAGTGTTTTATTGAAATTTTTTTCTTAATTAAGTTTTGAAGTCAAACCAATTACAATTTAGACATAGGTTTACTTGCTAACACAAAAAAAATTTTGTGTATCGAAATTATTTTATTTTTGTTGGATCAAGGACATCATTATCAAGGGCATAGATATTTTTTAGATTTTTTTTTATAATGTACTATTTTTTCACATGTGCGGAACAAAGAGCTTGATTTTTTGTGAGAAACCTACATTCACAAGAAATAAAAAATAAATATAATAATCAAATTAAATATATTTAAATTTTTATGTTTTGGGAAGCTTATAATAAGGACTACATAATTAAAAAATATAAATTTTAAATGAATTCATTTGATCCCCCACAAGGTAAATTAAAAGTGTTTTTTATCAACATTTTGGTAGGTGTAGAGGAGACTCCATTATAGGTATGGTTTAAAAATAGCGGGATTTTATCTAGGGGGTTTGATCTAAGGGGGTTTGATCAAACCCTATTCAATTATAATCCTTTAAATGGAACATTTAAATTCTTAAATCATTAAAATTATTTGATTTCAGCAAAAAATAGGATGTCTCAAAAAGTGTAACCCATTATTATGGCAGCACCCATAAAATATGAAACTCAAATGATCAGTCATTAATATCACATCCATACACGAAGGATATAAAGCATAAAACTAGTATAAATAGAAAGTAAACCACACAATAAAGGAAAAGTAGGCAAAATTTGATGTGTCATGTTTTCTATTAATTAATTCAAGTGATACAAAATGCTAAGGTTGGGTGCCAAATGGACATTCCCTTGAAATTGATTTTCCAAGTATTCCTTATGAAAAATGGTGAACAATTACTACTAAAATTATTAACTCTACTGATTGATTGATACTTGGGAGGGAATCAAAATTCCCTTTTATAGGACAAGGGAAGCAACAAGAAAACAACCCTCTCCCACTACTAGGGAACAAAAGAAAAAAATCAAAATGGTGGCATTAAACCACCAGAAAGAGCAACCATAAGAAGATTTGGATCTCTGTTTGACAAGCCCATGATGTAATAAATTTTTAGCTAGTGAGAACCGATTGAAATGAAACTCAAATTATCCTAACTTGTTCCTTTCAACTACTTCCCTATGCAAATCCTGCCAAGGTGGATAATAGCCACCTCTAAAGTGAATGCACTCTAACAAATCCCTAAGAATAATCAGGCACCATGACTAATTAAGAACCTCCTACCTGTCAAAATCTGATCATAGATATGGAAATTATGGTGGTTGATGTAAATACCCAAGTGGGTGAATCCTTGAATATTAATGGTGCCTACATCTCCACTTTCAAATTTGATGGTCCTCTTCACACTTTCACCTTCAATAGCACTCACTCAATTCCTTCCCAGGCTCAAGACATACCTGGGCCCTTATCTGACTGACAAGTGGCATTATTTATTGCTCCTCTAATGCAAAAATTGTTGGGGCTCTCCTTCAAGTTTCCCTTAATAATATTTATGTTTCCAACATGTGGCACCCTCCACTTTCAAATAATTCAAAAGAAAAGACACTTTAAACAAAGACCAAGTGGCCACCACGTGGTGCCATCGTGCACCTTTACAAGAATAGAAGTTTATGGTCTTGTTTGAATTTGTGTTAGGCTTCCATGTGGTGAGTCTTGATGATGTGATATACAAAAATATATGTAATCTATTGGTTTATAAAGGAATAAATACAAACAAAAAGGGAAAAAAACTACGGAGGATTATAAAACATAGAAAACATTGTAAGGCATGGAAAATGATAATGAGTTGTAAAAAATATCTATAGGCCTCCTTACCAAGCTGATCCTCAAGGTCAAAGGCGTAATTTTAATGCAAGGCTTTATCAGCCTTACAATCATAACATTTCCAACACTTCTAAATAGATTGAACTAGTGAAAATCAACATGGTATAAGACTATGAATTGTGTTTCCCATGCAACCAACCTCATAACCAAGCCACATATCCAAAGGCCCTCATGGTACAAAATAATACTATTGTCCCACAAGATTTAGTGCAATAAAATCATGAATGGTAGGGTTCTAATACTAATCAAGGCCATCAAGATGTCACTCTGATGAATTGGAAAGGTGAAGATTCTTGTGGGGTGAATCATCCAAATGCACAAAATAAAAAATCTCACTCCATTACAGCCAATTCAAGGGGAAAAAAGAGGGTTGTTGATGTATGAAAAGTATTGAAAGAAGAAGGAACCCGTTAATGTGTTTTCATTGATGCCAACATTAATTATTGGCATTTTCTCTAATTCGATGAACAAAATGGAGACATCCAAATCTATTATTTTGATCCAAAATTTCTCATGCAATAAGATCTACTTATGAGGTTATAATATGTTATTCCTAACTACTACATGCATCTATGTTCAAGATTTCAGTGATTTTGGATGAACAAGCTAAAAGTTACAAGTGACAGTAGTTCAACATTCAGTTTTGGCTTTATACAGTGTAAATGAGTGTGTATAATCTAGTGTATGTTCCTTCGGTGATTGGAATTAGACTTTTCAATTTTGGAAGATTGTTTACAGATTTTAGTGCACTATATATTTGAGATGTTGCATGATTATATGATCAGATAGATCACTAGTTTTTGATCAGTTGGATTATTTTGTGATTAGGTCTAATTCCTGGTCAGCCTAATGCTTGATATATGTTGCAAAAACCCAAATTGAGTGTTGCATGTTTTGTTTGAGCACGAATATGTTTTTGATTCAAGTGTAGAGCCAACAAGACAATTTTGATTTAGAATAGGGTTACATATAATTTGGCTGACCTAATTGATGTATGCAGATTTATTAGGTATATATGTAAGAAAAAATTGAGTTGTAGGATGACATGGTGTGAGATGATATTTGATATGATGCAAACATGTGAATTTGTATGTGTGTAATCTGAATAATAGTAGAATTGTTATGAATGTTGAGTGATTGTAAAGCAGAGTAGTATTTTGTATTCAAAGCTTCAAAGGAACTAAATTCAACACAAGGAAGGTGCATTTCGTATTAGTTCACATCTTGGTTGTGTAGCCATTTCTATTTTTGTATCTATCTCTGGTTGTGAGCCTTATTGGACAATTTGTCCTAGCAATGAGCCTCTGTAATATCTTATAACCGGTTATAATATATTGTGAGCTAATCCTCATTGTGCTTTTTCCCTTTTTGGGTTTTCCACGTAAAAATCCTAGTGTTCATGTGTCATATGTTCTTGTGGTTGCTTCATGTTTTCATTCATTATTGTAGTTGGATTTATATTGATAATTGGATGGCTTATGGTAAATTGGTTTAATAGAATATTGATTCACCCCCCCCCCCCTCTCAGTATTTTGGGTGTTCAAAAATTGGTATTAGAGCCTAGCTCCTTCTAAGATTCCTAACAACTTGAGGAAGATCTTGGATGTTGAACACATGATTGATAGAAAGTGTCCTATTCCTTTGGAAGAATTTTTTGTAACTAAATACATAGAAAATGATTGCATGATTGACAAACAAGAACTTAAAGCTTCACTCTTGAAGATCTTAATAGAGCTAAAGGTGAAAACAAAAATTTGAAGGAAAACCTAGAGGAAGGAAATGAATGCATCAAAAAGTTGAGAGAAAAAATCAAGAAATTCAGAGAAAGACATAGAGAAGTCAATGAAAAATTGAAGAAAGCAAATGAAGACATCATTGAACTGAAAGTACAAGTGGAAGAAAATAAAATAACTAAGGATTGTCTAAATGCAATGGTACAAAGAAAGACTAATGAATGCATAAGACTTGAACAAGAAGTGGTAACTCTAAGATCATATCTGGAAAAATCGAGAGCTCATGAGGAAAAATTCAAAATAAGTACTACTTGATGCTTGATGAACTAATTACAGAACATAAACAATATAAAGATAAAGGTGGTTTGGGACTTGAAGAAGGATAAAGCTCAAAGTAAAATGCGACTCCTAACAAAGATGACAATAAAAAGAAGACTCAAGGCAATGGAAAACAATTTTAGAAATCAAAGAAGCAATGTTGAAAGACCCCCTATCAGACAACCAAATTCTCAAAGGTCCATCTTTCAATGGTATTTTCTTTTCATACAATAAATTTGGACATAAGGAAATAGAATTTTGAAGTAGAATGAATCAAAATGTTGGATCCATATCTAGACAATGTTTTCACACAAGAAATTTGGACATAGAGTTGTTGAATGCAAAAGTCAGATGATGAATAGTTATAATGTTGGTAGAATGGTTCAATCTTTCAATGGTTACTATTATATATGCAATGTATTTGGATATAAGTCTAATCAATGCAATTCAAGATTAAATGGAGGTCAATTTGGTTAGAAAAAAGTTGTATGCTATAGTTACAACAAACCTAAACATATTTCAAGATTTTGTAAAAGTAAGAATGGAAGAAAGACTAATTCGAGAAAGAAGAATGAATCTGTGAAGAAAATTGATCCTACTAAAGTAAAGAATGAAATGGAGAAGATTTGGAGAAAGAAATAGAAACTTGAGAATAAAGATGAATCAAATGGATTTGTACCTTCCTCTGGTGCAGATAGTTCTCTTGAAGATTAAACCTAGGCATAGGCTTAAGGGGAGCAATAATAGGAAATTCAAACAACCCCCTAGAAATATGAGGTGTCAAGGAGTGACACAAAGATATATGGTGTAAAATGACAAGCTTAACATTTTGAAAAAGAAATTGGCAGAAAATATGCAAATCTAAAGAATTGTAGAGTGATTTAGGGTTTATAGTGTATCAATGAAGGGTTATCATCTTTTTGGAAATTGAATCATTTAATGTGAAATTAGGGAAAATCGATAAGATATAAAGTGAATTCCTAAGTCAATTTTAATCACTTTTGTGCATTTGAAGAAAGAAGAATGAATTTAAAGAGTCTTGTAGGTGGTTCAAAGAAATTTGGTGCAAACCCTAGATATAATTGTGTGCACATAAAAGGTATTTATGGCCTTCTATGCTTTGTGAGTTTGAAATAGAAGTGATTTCATAAGCATTTGAGTTTGAATTGAATTTATAATGGCTACACCAACTATTGTCAACATTATCGAGAGACATAGACCAAATTTCAAAAAGTATCCACTAAAAATCTTTGACAACGATCCCAACAGTGCTTTTTCAAAGATTCCTTATAGGGTTTTACCCATAGAGGACACTAGGGCTTACATACATGGAAATTTGGCTGAATATAATCACCAAAGGATTAAATATATATGGTCTAATGAGCTGAATGGAGATGATTTATTGGTAAAACCATAATACATTAACCTAGTGTGAAAGAAACTTGATATCTATAATTGGTTTCCTAACTATAGAAATGATGTGGATGCTAAGTATTTGAGGCTAGAATTGAGTAGAATACATGATAAATTCATGTGGACCAACATGTCTGGGCTAATTTCTAAGGAGGTGATCAAGGAAGTGATATGATTGTGTGATACTAGACCTATACTAGTTCTGAAATTTGTGAAGAACGATGTGGTTATGAATTTAACTAGTGCTACCTTTGATGGGAGAGCTTTGACAACAATTGGTATAATTTTAGATGTAGATATTAATAACATTAGGAAGAAGGTTTCTATTTTTTGTGTGGGATGCCTTGGTGGAAAGATGGCATAAAGTAGTTGAAGCTGAAGATAAGATAAGAACTAATGCTTTAGAGGAAATTGGATCCTCTCTATATGAGGATGAAAAGGCTACATTAATTGAAGTGTATATAAAATAATTCAAAGTGAAACAAAGAGTCACCATTCTTATGGGAAAGGAAAAGGAGAAATTAGATAGGCTAAATCAAGAAATAGTGAATAGTGTCAAAGATATAGCAAAAAAAATTGGGATGATTGTTGCTTCATCATCCGATACTACTCAAGAAAAGGAGCATGATAAAGAAAAGGTCACTGATGCAAAGGAAAATATTCCTCTGGTTACAAATTTAGTTGTTTTTGAAGAGGATTTGGAAGAGGTAGATGTTCATACTATAGAAGAAACTACATCAATTGATGATACAGAGAATGTGGTGTCCTCAACACCACCAATAGGTGAAACAAATGCTTCCCTAGATACTTTTGCTCCACCAAAAGATACTGAAATGACCACCTGTGTTAATAATGAAAACTAGAATGCAATACAAGAATAAGAACATGATAAGAATGATGTTGATGATGGTGTTGAAGACCACCTTGAAAAATAGAATGAAGATACTTGGTGAAAATGAGGGTAATCAAGATAAGAATGGAGAAGAAAAAAAAGAATATTTAAAGAAAGGGATGATAATAAGAAGGATGATGAGAAGGAGGATGAAGAAAAAGATAACAAAAGGAAAATCCCTTTGGTAAAGAAGAGTAAGAAGAGAAAGAAGATAATAAAGAAGAGATTGAGGTTGAAAAGAAGAAGAAGAATCCAAAAAGACCTTGGAGCTATCAAAATTCATCTGGAGAACCTTTTAGTAAATCACTTAAGGGTCTTTTGACAAAGTAGATGAGGTTCCAACCAGCAATTCTACCCCAGTTGAGACAACTCCCGATGTACCAAGGTAGTGTGGATCTTAGCAAGATCTCACCAATTCAGAAGTTGGAGGTCAAAGACACCTTTCATGCCTCCAAAAGAAAAGAGATTATAGAGACACATACAAAAGGGGACTTAATTGATTAATGATGTTATCAAGTCTCTACAGGATGCTACTCCTAGTGCCACAATTGATAATTCTTTAACTCCTATTGAAAATCTATAGTTTCCAGTTGATTCTCATAAGGAGTATGCCTCTGGTTTGAAGGAGTAAACTGAAAAAGATGTTGAATCAAGGTTTATTGAGAAAATAATTCTAAAGCTGCAAGAAAAATGTGCATCTGCACATAGCAAAGTGGAAGATTGTCTAAAAGAAGTGCAAGAATGTGAGGATGAGGACAAGACTTTGTTTTTGTATTGCATGAGGTGGCTAGATGCCATTCAAGGCATTAAGGACTTAATGGACTCTATTGAGTCACAAATAAATAATGCCTCCATAGCCTTTGACCCAAAGCAAGATAGAGATTGTACCTCTTGGATTACCTTTACAGATCTACAAAATAAGTTTTTCCCTTTACAAAGGTAGAAAGAAGATATAATAAGGAGATTTGGACAGCTCGGGGACTTGGTGAAGACCAAGCATATACTAGTGTCAAGTTCCCTTGATTATGTAGAGAAGCTTGTAAAGATAAATCTGAATCCAAGTACTCCAGAAGAGGGAGAGGAGAGCATAGTTGAATTGGAATCAATGTATAAATCGCTTGTTGTAGCCAAAAAGACTTGGAATGAAGCGAATTCTACCTAGAAATTAATTCTTAAGGAGCTACAAGGTGCCTCCTCCTCTGGTTGAATATATTTTATTTTAGTATTTTCAGTTGCTTTTCAAATTTTTCATTGTACATATAGTTGGACCATTTTTGGGATAACTCCCTGAGGGGGAGTCAATAGATTTTAGCTGTTTATATATACATATGCATCAAGTTTAGAACTTACATGTGTGTTATCAACACACCATTTGTCCTTGATGTAAAAGGGAGAGAAGTTTTGGTGTTGGAGAAGTTGGGAAAAATGATAAGTGAGAAGTCAAGTGATAATAAATCTTTTTGGGAGAAGTTTGATGATTGGAGAAGTCGGATAAAGGGGGAGATGATGTATGTTTGAAGTGTTTGGAGATAGTTGGAGATGGTGTATGAATTTATTTTTTGAAGATTAATTTTTGGCACATGTTGTCATCAATGACAAAGGGGGAGATTATTGAAATAATGAAGAACGAACCCTTTAATTTGTTTTCATTGATGCCAACATTAATTGTTGACATTTTCTCTAATTCGGTGAATAGAATGGAGACATCCTAATCTGGTATTTTAATCCGGAATTTCTCATTTAATAAGATCTACCTATGAAATTATAGTATGTTATTCATAACTACTAAGTGCATCTATTTTCAAGATTTCAATGATTTTGGATGAATAGGCTAAAAGTTACAAGTGACAGTAGTTCAACATTTAGTTTTGGATTTATACAGCGTAAATGAGTATGTGTAATCCGGTTCGCGTTCCTCCGGTGATTGGAATTAGACATTAAAATTTTGGGAGATTGTTTATATATGCCAGTACACTATATATTATAGATGGCACATGATTATATGATCAGATGGATTGTTGGTGTTTGATCATTTGGCTTATTTTTTTATTAGGTCTAACTCCTTGCCAACCTAATTCTTGATATATGTTGTGGAGCTTAAATATGTATTGCATATATTCATGAGATATATTTTAGGTCCATGCTGACCTAAATTGAGTTTTGCATGTTTAATTTTAGTTTTGAAGGTTTTTTTTATTCAAGTGTGGAGCTGACAAGATAATTTTGATTTAAAATAGGGCTACATCTAATTAGGTTGACCTAATTGATGTATGTGGATCTATTGGATATATATGTAAATAATTTTTTATGTTTAAGATGACATGGTGTGAGATGATATGACAAGTAATATGATATGATATGTGATATGATGCAAACATGTGAATTTGTATGTGTGTGATCTGAATAATAGCAAAATTATTGTGAATATTGAGCGATTGTAAAGAAGAGCAATATTTTGTATTCAAAGCTTCAAAGGAACTGAATTCTACATAAGGAAGGTGCATTTTGTATTAGTTCACATCTTGGCTATGTAACCATTTCTATTTTTGTATCTATCTCTAGTAGTGAGCCTTATTGGATAGTGTGTCTTGGCAGTGAGCCTTTGTAATATTTTATAACTAGTTATAATATATTGTGATCTAATCCTCACCATGGTTTTTCTCTTTTTTGGTTTTTCACATAAAAATCTTGGTGTACATGTTTCATATGTTCTTTTGGTTGCTTCATGTTTTCATTTATTACTACTGTTATATTTGTATTGATAATTAGATAGTTTATGATTAATTGGTTTGATAGAATACAGATTCACCCCCCACCCCTCTCTCAGTATTATGAGTGTTCAACAACAACAAGCTGATAAGGGGAAAAATTAGGCTCCTAGAGGTCACCAAAGTGTTTCTCATCCATCACATACACCAAATGTGCAAATACTACCAAGAGGACAATATGGAATGAACAAATAACAACCTAACTATAATCAGCCACAACCATTGTAAACATTAGGTGATGTTATTCCAAGAGGATAGCCAAAGGTTAGCACAATACCATTCAATATTTTGGAGCATATGAAGAGGTAAATTTCAGTATGTCAATGTGGGATTCAATATCTCTTCCTAGAAAAAAAAAATTGCAAAAAGATTTAACTAACCTTGCCTTGTCAAATTAAGCTTTCAAACAGAAACCTAGAGTTGCACATGCTAGTACTCCAAAAGAAAAAAGTGAGCAACAAACCAAAGATACAAAACCACCTCCATTCTATATATCTTTGATTAGTGGCAAAAACCTTTTCCATAATTACATGATTGACTTAGGTTCAACTAGTTCTATAATGCCCAGATAGATAGTTGAAAATTTTGGTCTATCATATGAATCTCTTTCCAAAGGAGTAGTGTAGTTGGATAGGACAACCATTAATACTATTGGAATCATTAAGAATTTGATCCTCACTTTGCATGTGTTTCCAAATTTTTCTATACCTCAAGACATTTATGGCATAGATCTACCACCATACTTTTACATATGCCTTTCCAAGGAATTCACTACAAAATTAGGTGGGTATCTATCTATTGATTGGTCACATGTGTTTTTTAGAACAAGGTATGTAACCAGGGTTATAGTCAAATCAAATCCTATTAAAAAATACCATATAGAGCCTTATGTCCCTAGTGTTGTGAATGCAAATTTTACCATTCATGAGCAAGAAGAACAACCTATTATCCAAGAGCCTACTATTCTGATAGAAGTCATTTTTTGTTTAGATGAGTGGGAAATTGAGAATTTTGAAGCTAGTTTGTTCAAGCATATGGAGGAAGTAGGATTGGGTATCTATTTGATCCATGAGAAAGAAATTATTATCCGTAACTTGGTAAAAGATGAAAAATAATAGTATGAATAGCAGTTGAATGAGTTATGGTATCTCTATATTGATGGATCAAGGAGTAAAAATGGTGTCGGTGGAGGAGAAATACGTGTGTCTCTTATAGGTGATAATTATTATTCATCTTTTAGTTTTACTTTCAGGTGTACTAATAATACAACAGAGTATGATGCAAACTTGTTCATAGTTTAGAGTGGGAAAGGAAGAGAAAAATCAAGTGTTTACAGGTATTTGGTGATAGTGAACTCATTGTAAATTAGGTGAGAGATCTTAAATGTCTCAAAAAATGATTTTCTCTAGTCTTATAGGCATAGAATTTTGGATATAATTGAAGAATTTTATGCTTTTAACTTGTTGTCCATACCTAGAAATGAGAACAAACATGTTGATAGGTTGGATACAATAGGAGCACAATATGATATTCCAAATGACATCAACAATGGTAAGGTACAATAGTATGTGAAATTTGTGGTAAGGCTTTCAATACCTGATAATAAAACATATTAAAAAGTTTTTTATATTGATAAGAAAATTACAAAAAATTTGATTGAAGAGGCTGAGTTTTTAGCTGCTAACCAACAAAAAATGTAGCAACAATATGGTGAGAAAATTATACATCTGAAAACTAACAAGCTCCCAAAAAAATTTGTCATTAGAGTCATTTTTTAGTTCTGATGATCAAGAAAAAAAGAATAAAGTGAGTATGCAATCCAAACAGGATCACTATGAATAGGTAAGCATTTTTCAAAGACAAGCTTTTAAAGTTGGGTAAAGTATGTACAACTGAGAAAAAAGGTTGCTATTATTCAGTTCTATCAAGAATATGATGATATTTTTGCATATAAGTATAGTGATTTGAAGGGGTTTGACCCCAAGCTTTCCCAACACACTATTGATCTTGAAGCTAATGCCAAACCTATAAGGCAAGAGTAAAGACCATTGAACCCAAAATTAGAGCCACTCGTGAAAATGGAGTTGAGAAAATTGATAGAGGGTAGCATTATCTTTCCTATAAAACACACCTCTTGGATCTCTAATCTAGTTCCTATTGGGAAGAATAGTAGAGAAATAATACTATGTGTTGATTTTAGGGACCTAAATCGAGAATCTCTCAAAGACCACTACCCGTTGCCTTCTATGGAGAAAATCTGAGAGGTTGTATCTCATTCTAAGAGGTTTTCATTATTAGATGGTTTTTTTTGTTATAATCAATTTTTATTATAAGAGGAAGACCAATATAAAACTAATTTCACTACTGAATGGGGTACAATGGCATACAAAAGGATGCCCTTTGGATTTTCCAATGCTAGAGAAACATTCCAAAGGGAAATGGATATGGATTTTCAAAGGTTGATAAATAATTTTTTGTTGATTTATCTTGATGATATCACTATTTTTGAAAAGGATTCTAAAAAAAAATCCATTCATCTTAGGAAATTATTTGATAGGTTTAGAGAATATGGTGTTCCACTCAACCCAAAGAAGAGTATTTTTATTGTTGATGAGGTCAAAATTCTTGGCTATGTAGTGTCAAAAGATGGAATTGTCATTGATCCTGAGAGGATAAGTTCCATACTAGCTTTTCCTTTGCAAAGTCACAAGAAAGGTTTGCAAAGTTTTCTTGCTAGGATAAATTTTGTGAGAAGATTTATACCAAATACACCTTAACTTTCGAAGCCATTAACAACCATGTTGAACAAAAATGTTTGTTTTAGATGGTCAGAAGAAGGCAAGAAAATTTTTGAGAATATCAAGGAAGCTTTAGCATCTACACCTACACTTATTAATCATGATTTCTCTAAATATTTTATATTGTATGCTTTAGAAATATGTATACAATCTCAGCCATGCTAGTGCAACAAAACAGAGAAGTTTTGGAGTAGCTAATTGCTTTCTTCAACCAAGGATTGGAAGAGTATGAAGAAAGGTATAATTTTATTGAATAAAATATTTAATTTGTGATTAGAATCCTTAAAAAATTTAGGCACTTGATTTCAAATAACAAGATAAATTTGATGGTTGCTCACCCAAGTGTCAATTTTTTTTTGCTAAAAAAATATTTAACTGATAAGAGAGTTGGTTGGATAACCAAAGTCATGGAATATGATGTGGAAATTTAAGTTACTAAGATGATAAGAGGAAAAGGATTATGTGAACAACTGGCTAGTAAGTCAAAAAAGAGTGAAGAGATTAAAGAAGAGGTTGTCCAAGTGCTTAATAATGAAGACCAAGTTGTTGTCCCAACTTCTTCTTCAAGTTGGGTACATGAAATGATACATTATCTTCAAACAAGTGAGTTTCTGTGTATGAGCATGAATTTGCACCCCTAACGCAAATTCCCCTTCCACCCCTTTACACTTTAGAAAACCAAAGGTGGAGGCTTAATTCCACTTAAGCCCTCTACTTGCATTCCACTTGGCGCCTTGTTTGTGTGTCGGTGGGGGTGTTTCTGTTGGGGACACTCGCACGGTGCGTAGACATCTGAGCGGGACGCTTACATCCTTGGTAGATTCCTATGACTAGAGATTGAAAAGACGTTACACTTTTGATTGGAAGTTGAAGTGTAATGCCCCTCTTTGGCTGACCAACCCAAATATGGCCATTTTTCACCTTCTCTCTCATATTCTTGGCCATTCCATCCATTCCCAAGTTTTTGAATCTTAGAAAAAGCTTTCCAAGCTCAACTTGAGCACTCTCTCCATTTCCATTCATCCATTTTCAAGCTTTGTAGAAGCACCCTTCACTCCATTGTAGCAACTCACTTCTCCATCACTCTGATAGTGCAAGCACGGGATAGACACCGCAACAACAGAGGCTTGAGTCCCTCTCATTCTCTCCTCCACAAGCCTTCAGTGCTTTGGACAGAGGTTGTAAGCTCCTCAAAGTCTCCTCTATCACATTCGGTTAGGTAAGCACTTACTATTTTGTAGTGTTTCTTGCATACATAGCTTGTATCTCCCTTCTTCATCATTATTTCTATCATTCCATACTTGGTCGTCTGTGGAGGTGAAAACACCAAGATGGGTGTCTAACTAAGGAAGGCCCCTATACAACCCCAACAACTTCCCCCTTTTATGTGTGCAGGTGGAGAGAGCTCGAGGCAAGCTGGCGAGGAGGATATTCTACAAGATCATCTTCGTCACCCTCTCGATAATATACCTCTTTTATCCCTTTCGTATTTACTTTTCTCTCTTCTCAATCTTGTTATTTGCTTCTTGAAACTACTAGAATCGACTATCAGTCCTTTTCCGAGATTCTGACCTCGTCTTTCTAGTTCTCTAGTCATACAGATGCCAATGCACTTGTGAGACTTCAGTGCATCATGTTGTCATCCTAGAACAACAGTTATGTCCTTAGACTGAGAGCTGCTTGAGATGTAGAGTTGACTCTAGAAAAGTCACTCATCTAGTCTTCCTACAACTCCTGGGATCGCAGAGTGATCAAAGGACACATAGTCCTGATCATTCTCATCCTTTTCATCCTAACCTTCCTTTGAACTAAGGTAAGTTAGGGCAACCTTTCTGCTCTTGGCCTTTTGTGACTTGGGGCCTTGTAATGGGTGGTCCCCCTCTCTTACATTTTTGGCGAACCCGATGTGAACTAATGTCTATCCATTTGTCGGCATCCTGAACTTTTTCTCATATACCTCTTGGTCATTGTACCCTAGTGCATTGTGAAATTTTATGAGCTCCATGACCCAGTCTATGACCTCTAGGCATATTGTTAGAAGAAGTCTATGACACCTTTTGATGGACAAAAAAAAGGTCTCCTCTAGCTTCACTACCGACCTTTTCTCTGGTTCTGCAGTTGGTATGTCCGCACAGGAGCACGTAGCGTGAGGCGAATCTAGATTTCTCAATGAGACTGATCGCATCCCTACTCCTCCTACATTGCTGACCTCTTCATTAGTAGATGACCATGAGGTCATATGTATCCCTTATGAGTACGTCATTAGCCTCGGTAAAGGGTTTGGTGCATTGTAAAATCACCTAGAAGGCAACCCAAAGTTGGCTAGGGCTGCTAAGGTGATCGATGAAATAAGATACATGGTGGAAAAGACTGGACAGGTGTAGAACTCTTGGCTAGTCTCACTGGTCTAGCCGAAGCATGTGCCCCCTCAAGCCTTGGTCGCATTATATGAGGTGGCCTCTTCAAGGAACATGAGAGGCATTTGGAGATGTCGATGCCTCCTATATCCGTGTATATGGCTAACATAGTCCCCTCGATCAATATACCCTTTTCTTCCAAAATTTTAGAGATTTTCACAGTGAACAGGAACCCTTTGGGTTTCCACTTCACCCCTTATGTCACCTCTAGTGGTGGGGGATTTGGCAGAATGATAGGAGGAGGCTTTGGTGGCATTGGTGGAGGCGGTGCCAGTGGAAGTCATGGTGGTGGCTTCAGCTCTAGCAATGGCTTTGACGGAAGTCACACTGGTGGTGGTGGTATTGGTGGTGTTTCTGGTGATGGTCATGATAATGGTCACGGTGGTGGCTCTGGTAGTTGTTCTAGTGGCACTCTGACCTCTAATGACCCTATCCTGAATACTCTTCTTCAGAATATGGGAAAGATGCATGATTAGATGGTGAGCCTTTCCCAAGCCTCAGCTTAACATATCTTTCAGGCTTTCTTCTGACACAGCCCATTGTTAGTTGTGATCTTAAACACTCCTTTCCCACAACGGATGGAGATTCTGAAATTGAAGAAATATGGTGGTAAAGGGGGCCCACAAAATCACATGTCTGCCTTTAATGCCCTATGTTTGAATTTCTTCCATCATGATGCACTGATGGCTAAACTATTTCCCCGATCTCTCAAAGATACGACACTAGATTGGTACTTTTCTTTTCCCGATAAATCTATCTTCACATTCGATCAGCTTGTGAACCAGTTCTTGCGACAGTTCCAAGCCAACATCGGACCGAAGATGACCTTCTCAGACTTTGTTCGATCTAAACAAGGGGACAATAAAAAGATCATAGATTTTATAGTGCAATACCAAGCGTTCTTCTCAAAAATCTAGTATCTATTACCAAGCTCTGATGTACGAAAGGTCTTCATAGGGAATTTATGGAGACATTGGCAAGAGAAATTTTCCCTCATGAAGTACCCTTATTTTGCACATCTATGTGAGGCTCTACGAGAATACTAGCAAACGGTGGTTTAGTTCGGGGGTCCCTCCTCGCACTCTCGTTCTAAAGTGACGTCTATTGTATCGATCTTTGGGACAGGTAAAGCCATCATGAATGTAGTAGCCATTGTGGATAACAATGGCCTCAAACGCAATGGGAAGTTTACAAAGCTATCAAAATCTCATTCTTCCATCTTGCAGAAGTTGGTGAAGGATAAGATCCTTACCTTGCTAACCCCTAATGTAATGACCTAACCCTTGGCTAATAAAATTTTTTCAACATTTTCACATAAATAACAAAAGGAAACATGTATAAAGTAAAAGTAACATAAAATTTTCTTTTCTTTTCTTTGCAACATTTCATTAAAGAACCAATTGAAATAACATCATTACTTTTTCCTTTAGAGTAAACAATAGAGTAAGAATACATACAGGTATAGAACACAACTCAGAGAGCTTTGAGAAAATAGGAATAAGATAGTCTAGGATCTTCACTTTCAAACCTTGCTGCTTCAATAGCCTGTTGTGGAGGAGAAACATCACTCAGGTGTTTTTCCGCCAACCACGAACTTATAATGTGATTCCCACATGTTTATCATTTAATCAACAACCCTCCCTTCTACGAAGAGATTGCTTGGGTAACCGATACTGTTTAACCAACTGAGCATAGTGATGTTTCCTACATAGCTAAATCCTTGTAATTCCACAATCTCAATCTAGTATGCAAAACTAGACAACAGTGAACTGACAGTGTAATCATCTCATAGTCTAAGTGGATGTAGGTGAATCAAACTACTTTGGCCAAAGTTTTCATATATTATTTCTACTATTGGTCATCTATCACATATAGTATGACAGGTTCAGTTTGATTTGGGGCTATCTTATCCTACGCGTAGGCTAAGTCCTTCAATAGGTATTTAGTCACCCCAGACTACATACAACAAACTATCTACTTTAGAAATGAAATAGCCTACAAGTGTCCTTTATGTAACTCCTAATCCGGAAATCTTTATCTTCAGAGTACTTATCTTGTCTCAGTTAACGTAATAACTTAAGCTTAAGACCATGCTTGATTTTTCTTTCATTTTGGTCCTAATAGATAATAACTACTTCATCGTATTCCCCATATATGGAGATTATACAAAATATGCAATAATAATACAAAATGCATTTTAATCCCTTCTCTTATCTTCTTTCACATTAATTCCCTTTACTTAAATTCCCTTTTAAGCATAGTAATTAAACATTTTCCTTTCCCTTACAACTACATTGCATTCAAGAAATATCTTTCAGCCTTTGCAAACACAACGAAACAAAGAAGTAGAAACATAATAATTCATTCTTTCTTTCACACAAAAAAACAACTATGACTGAATTTCAGCCTATGCACAATGGTAAACACAAATATTTATTTTCTTTTGAATAATCAATAACAAGGTGGAAAGAGAAGACTTTCCCCATGCCTATTTTCAAAGCTTTCCTTTAAAGAAGATGTCTCGGCACTTGCAATGACTGGTAATTTCTCTTTGAATTGTAGACTTCTATTCTCTGCTTATCTCAAAAATGCCTCTTCTTACTCAATTGAATACACTCATAAATTGATATCCTTCTGTGATGTACCGCACTCCCTTGATAATATTTTCACTAAACTTGTAGGTCTGATTTTTGATTGGTTTGTATTTCTCTTTTTATGTGTTTGAGTTTTTGCCAGTAAAATACTAGGAAAGAACTAAGAAGCGTATGCATAAAGGAAACTCAAATAACTAAGCTACTGAAACAACTCGAGTACATTGCTCATTTCGATGTCTAAATATAGTTTCCTCATTACATAAAGGTTGCTTACAATATATAACTTACATTAGATTTGATGCCGAGTATTTCATAGATCATATTTTAATTTACAGCCAAAACAACACTGTGAATAGTGCCCTGCTACAATACTCACGCCCAATGAAATGCTGATTTCTTTTCAAAGATGAACTTCTCCCACCAAAAACCGAAATAGGAAGCCTCCTAGGGTAAGGGCACCCCCTTTAGGTGAAGTTGCAGCCTTGTAAGAAGGGCATTTCTTCTGCTTTGGCTGATATAAACCCTCACAAAAGTGCGGCTGGCTGTAGCTCTTCAAAAATAGCTCCAAAATACCAAAAAACATGAACAGCTCTTGTACAATCGAGATTGGAGGCAATGGCAACCCAAATCACACAAAAACCAAGCTCAAACAACTTGCAAACAGCAATGTAGATCTCCAAAGAGCAGAAAAATAACAAATCAGCAACTTTAAGGTGGTGTTTCACACCCTCAAGCAGCTCCAAACGAACAACCAAGCCCCACCAGGCTCACCCACTACAAGAAATAAGGAAACCCTAGCCTCCCTCTTCCTCCAATCTTCACTCCCAAGTTTTCTTCAAGCCAAATGATCATCTAATGAAGAAATTCGAATTTTCTCTCTTGCCTTTTATAAATTTACAAAGGAAACACTATTCATTAAAGTGAACACTATTCACTTAAGTTATAACATTTTTCACTTTAGTAATGAATAGTAACTTAAAAATAGAAAGTGACTCCTTCATGTTAAAACACATGGTCCCTAGGCTGAGGATGGTGAAATAAAAGGTGAATATCGTTAAATTAAGCACCAGTATCATGCCAAACACCACAATTCACCCTGCCACCATGCTCCAGAGATCAACACTGAAGTTTGACAACCAAGTGCCCATCCAAGTGACCCTCTATCCAAAACCATTAGCCTATGAGGGTCAACATAATAGGCTAATCTACTGATGTCCAAGAGCCTAATTAGAAGGGGACATCACAGTCCGCCCTCCCTGAAATTGCTTGTCCCCAAGCAATCTCAACTCTAGATGCTATAAAATATCCTCGCTCTCCCATGTAGCATCCTCTACTGGAAAATCCTTCCATTTTATTAGATATTCCCTGACGATCCACCTCTGCAACTGCCTCTCTCTAACTTCTAAGATGGCCTCAGGTACTAGAATGAATTTCCCCTCATCATCCAAGGGTGGTAAGGCTGTGGAAGGAACAACGCGATGTCCCATAGCCTTCTTGAACCATGACACATGAAACACATTGTGTACCTTACTATCTGCTGGCAAGTCCAACTCATAAGCCACCTCACCTACCCATCTGATGATCCTAAAGGGTTCATAATATCGCGGCTTGAGTTTCTCCACACCACTCTTTCGGAGAGTTGACTGGTAGTAGGGTTGCAGCATCAAATACACCATATCCCCAACCTCAAAAGATCATTCAACTCTTCTCTGGTCTGCATACTGCTTCTACTAATTTTGTGCCTTCTGAATGTTCTCACGGAGAGCTCTCATAATATCCCGGTTCTCCTGTAAAAGATCCCTAGCATTGGGCACTCTACTGTCACTCAGCAACAAATCAAGAAAGTTGGGTGCCTCATACCCATATAAAGCCATGAATGGGGACATCTGAATTGGCATGTGGTGCATAATATTATAATAGTACTCACAAAGATGAATCCACTTCACTCAACCCTTTTGCTGCCCTGCTATATAGTTATGGAGATATCCTTCCACCCATTTATTAATAATCTCCATCTAACCATCCGTCTGCGGATGGTAGCTAGTGCTCGAAGTAAGCTCGGTCCCACATAGCTTGAATAGCTCCTGCCAGAAGTGGCTCAAGAACCGACTATTCCTATCACTAACAATATTTTGGGGTAGCCCATGCAACCTGAACACCTCACGAAAAAATAATTCTGCTACCTATGTATCTGAATATGTAGTGGCTATCGGGAAGAAATGAGCATACTTTGTGAGGCGATCAACAACTACATAGATACAGTCTCTACCCTAGGCTGTCAGCAAGCCCATAATGAAGTCCATCGACAAGCGTTCCCACTTCTTGTCAGGAATTGGAAGTGGTTGAAGCAACCCAGCAGGATAGGTATGCTCCTATTTATTCTGCTGACAAACATGACACTCTCTGACATATCGAAGGACATTTGACTTGAGTCCTTTCCAAGTGAAACACTCTCGAACCCGCCTGTAAGTTTTGAAATATTCCGGATGTCCGGCCATGGGTGCATCATGAAAGGTCCTTAATATTGTGTTCTTCATTTTTGAACATGGGGTCAAGAAAATCCTTCCTTTGTAAATGATAAGATCATTTACAACTAAATATTTGTCATCTTGCACCGTACCCTCAATGATGCCAGAAGCCCAAGAGTCTTTGGCATACTCTGCTGTTATCAAATGTCTCTAGTTCTCTGAAATCTAAACCATGGAACTTAAATGTGGGCAGCGAGACAAGGCATCAGCAACCACATTTTGGGACCCTTTGACGTAGGCGATGTCAAAGTCATATGATTGCAATTTTCTCACCCACTTCTGCTGACGATCGTTGAGATCCCGCTATCCTAGGAAATGCCTCAAGCTGTTATGATCAGTCTTAACGCAAAATTTGCTGCCCACAAGGTACTGCCTGAATTTTGCCAACGCATGCATGATGGCCAACATCTCCTTTTCATAGATGCTATAACTTCTCTCTGGTCCTCTTAACTTCCTGCTTTCAAATGCTATCAGATGCTTGTCTTGCATAAGGACGGTGCCAATCCCTTCACCCGAAGCGTCACACTGAAGCTCAAAAGGTCTAGTGAAATCTGGTAACGCAAGGACAGGACAAGTAGTCATCAGTTGCTTAAAATTCTCAAAACACTCTTGCACCTCAAGAGTCCAAATGAATGCCCCTTTCCTTGTCAAGTCTGTAAGTGGCGTTGCATGATGTGAATATCCACTGACAAATCTGCGATAGAAGCCACACAAACCCAAAAATCCTTTAAACTGAGTAAGATTCTCGAGAGTAGGCCACTCTATAATAGCTTTGACCTTGTCAGGATCCATACGCACACCCTCTACACTAATAATATGACCCAAGTACAGCAACTCTGTCATATCCAGATCACATTTTGACTCCTTGGCATACAAGGATTCCCTATCAAGAATACTCAGTACTGTATCCAGATGGGCAACATGCTCCTCCCAAGCCTTACTATATACCAATATTTCATCAAAGGAAACAAGTACGAACCTCCTTAGTTGTGACTAGAAGACCCTATTCATGGTGGACTGGAATGTAGCAGGGGCATTGGTCAGCCCGAATGGCATAACCACAAACTCAAAGTATCCACAATGACAACGAAAGGTTGTTTTCTCAATGTCCTGTTCCCTCACACGAATTTGATGATACCCCGATCTCAAGTCTATTTTTGAAAACCAGTGAGTACCATGTAGCTCATCTATTAGCTCATCAATCCGGGGAATAGGATACATGTTTTTGATTGTCCTTTTGTTCAACAATTTTAATCAATACACATCCGCAATGTTCTATCCTTTTTCTTCACTAACACAATGGATGAAGTGAATGGTGACTTACTAGGCCTGATATGTCCCATAGCGAGCAGCTCCTTAATCGTTTTCTCTATTTCATCCTTAAGTTGCTTAGGATGCCTGTAAGGTGTGACAATCACGGGCTTAGCGCCCTCCTCCAACTCAATGATGTGTTCAGTACCACGGTCGGGTGGTCTACCAAGTGGAATCTCACTGAACACCTTAGTGTGTTTAATCCTCAACTCCTGTATGTCTGGATGATAGATTGGGGTTTTCTGCTCCTCTTGTGATGGCATCAACATGCACTATGCTTCCCACTCAATCATGTCGTGTCGCATGAGTTTCTCCATCCTATTGAAAGATATCATTCTGAAATTACTATCCCTAATGGCCTTCAACACATGATTCCTCCCGTCCACCTTAAATCTCATCTCCATATCATGAAGGTTAAGGGTAAACTCTCCAATGTCATGAAGCCATTTCATCCCTAGAACCATGTCGGTGTCTCCCATATTCACCACATAGAAATCGGCCTTAAAGTCATAATTACTCAACCGCATAGGGAGATCTGAAACCATCCTATCACACTTGAGAGTGTAGCCATCCGCGACCTTTACTCTTTTGCCCTCAAATTCCTCAGTCTGAATCCCACACCTCTCCACCATCCTAGCATCAATAAAATTATGTGTGGCCCCTGTATCGAATAAGGTAATGATCTTTTTCCCAACTAAGATCCCTCGCATTCTGAAAGAGCCCTCTCGCTGTATGCTAGTGAGACGTGATTCTTGAAGCTTAACTTCCTCCTCTGTTTTTGCTTCATTTTCAACCTCATTTTCAGATTTTTCTACCTTGGATTCCTCATGCTCACTGTGCTAGTCTAATTTCTTAGATTTAGAATCCTCATAGAATGCCCACATTATTCGGTTAGCCTTTCCCTTAGGCCTCAAAGGACAATCATGGTTTGCATCATAGGGTCCTTTGCAATAGAAGCACAACTTCTTCCTGCACAAGTCCTCTATGGTTTCTCTGTCAAACGGGGCTACTGATTTTCCCTTAGAATTTGAGTTTTCCTTCTTCTTAGGAAATGATTTCCTATCCTTGTATGAAGATGATGCTTTTGAAGAGAATTTACTTTGCGGAGCTGCAAGTTCCATACTGCTAGCTTTTTTCATAGCTTCCTATAGAGTCAGGGGATCAAAAGATTTGATCCAACCTCTTAATGGTTCTGATAGTCCTTTGATGAATAATACAACCAATCTTCTTTCTGATATGCTAGGAACCATAACTGTTAACCACTGGAAATCACCTATATATCCCTCCAAACTCCCAACTTGCTTGAGTTGAGCTAGGTCTCTGAAATAGATTTTTGGATCTTTCTTATCAAAGCGTTCCACCAACCTGTCGATGAACTCCTGGTAAGAAGTGATGCAGTTATGCTGCAATGTGACCATCCCATGATACCACCAATCATGGGCTACTCCCTCCAAATTCAAGGTGGCATACTTGATTGTGTCCTCCTCTACCATTGGTCGAAGAGTCAAGAACGTATCCAGCTTGTGGACCCAAGACTGTGATGTGGTCTTACCACTACCATCGAATGTAGGCAAGGCGAGTTTACCAGTGGCATGTTTCAAGTCTCTATTCTGATTTTGAGGCCTCCTATCTTGCCTTGTCCTGTAATTCTCTTGTCGTTGACTTAAAAACCTGTCAAAGCTAATGCGCTCCCTGACCTGTGGTGTCAATAACTCCCATTCATCGTTTGCTGCCATGATATTATCTACAAAAACTGACTCACCCTCTTCTTCCACATTTTCCTCTTCAAGTTCATTTGTTAAAAAGGTAGGACGTCTGGGCTTATCAACAGTATGAGCAGGTGCTCGTTGTGCCTTGAGTGTCCCCACAACGCTATTGTTATCATCAGGTATCTGGATTTTCCTTCCTTGAGTATTCATTTGTTGTAACTGTGTCATAAGTGCTTGTACAGCCATTGCTACCTGTTCTTGCCTAGCTGCCAAATGTCTAAGAATCTCATGATCATCTTGGTCCTCATTATGTCCCCTATTTCCTCCTTCATTTCTAGGTGGACTTCCATTTCCCCTATCTCCCATTGTGGCCTGTTCTATATCAGCAAACTAATTTCTTCGTTGGCCTGCTCTTTGACGGGTATAATATCTGTGAGGGCCTACTTCTTGTGGCTGCATGAGAACTTTAACCCTCTAGGATGGCAGGATCAGAGCTCTGATACCACTGTGATGTACTGCACTCCCTTGATAATATTTTCAATGAACTTGTAGGTCTAATTTTTTATTGGTTTGTATTTCTCTTTTTATGTGTTTGAGTTTTTGCCAGTAAAAAACTAGGAAAGAACTAAGAAGCGTATGCATAAAGGAAACTCAAATAACTAAGCTACTGAAACAACTCGAGTACATTGCTCATTTCGATGTCTAAATATAGTTTCTTCATTACATAAAGGTTGCTTACAATATATAACTTACATTAGATTCGATGCCGAGTATTTCATAGATCATATTTTAACTTACAGCCAAAACAACACTGTGAATAGTGCCCTGCTCCAGTACCCGCACCCAATGAAATGCTGATTTCTTTTCAAAGATGAACTTCTCCCACCAAAAACCAAAATAGGAAGCCTCCTAGGGTAAGAGCGCCCCCTTTAGATGAAGTTGCAACCTTGTAAGAAGGGCGTTTCTTTTGCTGTGGCTGATACAAACCCTCACAAAAGTGCAGTTGGTTGTAGCTCTTCAAAAACAGCTCCAAAATACCACAAAACATGAACAGCTCTTGTATGATCGAGATTGGAGGCAACGACAACCCAAATCACACAAAAACCAAGCTCAAACAACTTGCAAACAGCAACGTAGATCTCCAAAGAGCAGAAAAATAACAGATCAGCAACTTTAAGTTGGTGTTTCACACCCTCAAGCAGCTCCAAATGAACAACCAAGCCCCACCAGGCTCACCCACTGCAAGAAATAAGGAAACCCTAGCCTCCTTCTTCCTCCAAGCTTCACTCCCAAGTTTTCTTCAAGCCAAATGATAATCTAATGAAGAAATTCAAATTTTCTCTCTTGCCTTTTATAAATTTACAAAGGAAACACTATTCATTAAAGTGAACACTATTCACTTAAGTTATAACATTTTTCACTTTAGTAATGAATAGTAACTTAAAAATAGAAAGTGACGCCTTCATATTAAAACACATGGTCCCTAGGCCGAGGATGGTGAAATAAAAGGTGAATATCATTAAATTAAGCACCAGTATCATGCCAAACACCACAATTCACCTTGCCACCATGCTCCGGAGATCAACACTGAAGTTTGACGACCAAGTGCCTGTCCAAGTGACCCTCTATCCAGAACCATTAGCCTACGAGGGTTGACATAATAGGCTAATCTACTGATGTCCAAGAGCCTAATTAGAAGGGGACATCATAGTCTGCCACTCCCATAATAGGTGAATTCTCTCAGCATATGGTATTCTCACAATAAATAAAAAGCTCACAACAGTATGGACGCTCTCAGAAATATGAAAAATAAAAAAGTAGAAAGAACTTTCTGTGAATTTGATTCTCATAATTTATGAAACTCTCAGTGAATGAAAACACTCATAATTATGAATGAGTTCTCTTAAATTTTGAGTTCCAAAAGGTGTGATGAAGAAGAGTGGCCAAGGCGGCCTTTTATAGAGTTCTTTGTTCAGAAAAATCCTCATTCCCAAGCAAGTAATCTGCTAGGACAGATTTTTGAATAATTCCAACTGAAATGTGATGAATTTTTGAGGTGAATCGACCTCCAGTAGATCAACAATGTTTCAACTTGCACATGTTAAAAACCGGTAACTTGACACCTATAGGCGTCCCTTAGTTTTGGCGTGATTCTCTAGAAATTGTTTGATGATTCAACATTTATGAATCAGTCATGGTTGTATGAAATCTACATTGCCATTTTTCATGGTTTCATTGCCAAGCAATCAGCAACGTTTTCTCATTCCTAGGCGACCTGGTCATGGCATTCATTTCAGGCACGTATTTCTTCATACGCAACTCCATTTTTATTTTTTTCTCTTTTCAAAGGTTTCACAAAGTTTTGAATGAAATATTTCTCCTTTACTAGTTGGCTTGATTTATCTCCAAAAGGTTCAATTAAAAAAAGTGATAAATATTTCATCATTTGATTTAAATCAATTTCCATAGTTTGATATCTCATAAATTGATTTATTCATGGACTTTGATATTTGAAAATAAATTCCTCATTAAACTATGAGATATATCGATTCCTAATTCATTTCAAAATATATATTTAATTATATATTTATATTATAGTTTTATTTACTTTACCATATATATATATATTTAAATATCATAATTTAAATATATTTACATATATATATATATATGTTTTTGTAAGACTATAATATATATATATATATTTACATATAAACATATATATACGTGTACATATTTATTCATTGAATACATATATTGTGAGCCATTTAGCATACTTTCAATATATATATCTATGTATATGTGTATACATGTGTTAATGTAAATTCCACGGCAATATTATAATAATATTATATCCATAGATAATAGGTACCATGTGTATGTATATACATGTGTATAACTGTATATACCATCATGTACACGTATGTGATGTATACCATTTCAACACATACATATGAGCATATTCGTTTGTCGATCATACGTCTGTATCACTATGTTTATACATATAGATACATATACATAAGGTATACATGTGTATACATACCCACTCAACCTATACACATATATCCATTCATGTTTTCCACACATTGATTACAGAACAGTAAGTCAAGTATACCAATAAACATTACTCACAAAGCACAAAGAAGTAACAAGACTCTTAAAGCCTATGGATGACTTATCAAAACCAACATAACTGAATTCGTTCTTCCAAACCCTTAGTGATGTGTTTGTATGCTCAAATGGTTCACTTTACCCATAGTCCGACCAAGCTCCTCTCTCGAGTGATGTTTCCCCTCCGCCTAGAGTAATGGTTCATGTTCTTGTATCCATTGACACAAAACCACGGTAGTTATTTTCTCATAACAATTGTAGTACATATAAAAATATTTCAAGTTAAATAGAAAGAATCATTATCCTCCTTCATGCATTGTTTATCCAAGAATAACATAAATTAAAGTAACATAGAATGGGACAATCATTAAATGCAAAAGACCCTCAAATTGATCACAAGGTACAACACATTTTATTCATCCTGATTCTTCTTTTACAAACAGAATGCTTTAAGCATTTCCAAAATAGTAATTATACAAATGCAGGGTGTAACATACTCCCCCCCTTATGATTCATCGTCCCCGATGACCAAAGGTATTATTCAAGGCATAAAAACACATTTATGGTTCTCCATTCTCCAAAGCTTCAAGAATGTCAATAAATCTCCTCTGGATTTATGCATAGTCCTCCCAAGTTGTAGAGTCCTCCGCGTACTGGTCCTTCTATACTTTGCATTGCAAGACTTCTCTATTGCGTAAGTGTAGCTTACGTATTTCTAGCACCTTGACAGGCTCGAGAGTTACTATTTTGGGGTCCCTTACCTGTAAAGCAGTCCAATCAATAACATGATTATCTCCTGGTATATACTTTTTAAGGTAAGACACATGGAAGACATTATGCATCTTAGCAAGAGTGGGTGGCAAAGGGATTCAGTATGCTACAGGGTTTATTTCTTCTAAAACTTCAAAGGGTCCAACATAACATGGGGCCAATTTAGAATATTTTCCAAAGTTGATCGAACTCTTGTGAGGTTTCACTCTCAAAATTACCTTGTCTCCAATTTCAAAACATCGGGGCACTCTCTTAGCATCCGCATAACTTTTTTGTTGATTGTTAGCTTCTACTAACCTTTTCCTTAAAACCTTAACTTGGTCTTCCATTTCTACTAACATTTCAAGCCTAAGACTTACTCAATCCTCAAGTTTATCCCAACTTATAGGAGTTCGACACTTTCAACCATACAAGGCTTCAAAAGGAGTCATCTTGATCGTAGAATGATACGAGTTGTTATATGAAAATTTGGCTAAGGGTAAATAGTACTCCCACTTGGATTGTTGATCAATGCAATATACCCTAAGTAGGCCCTCCATAACTTGATTTACCCTCTCATTTTTCCCATCCATTTTCCCATCCATTTCTACATGATATGTTGAACTAATGTTTAACTATGTTCCAAGTGGAGAAAACAAGGTTTGCCAAAACCTAGAAGTAATGTGTGCATCCCTATCAGATATAATCTTTTCAGGAATACCATGCAGTCTAAATGCAGTATGAACTTCCTTGCTATGACCGGTGCTCCATCGGTTAGTTTTCCTGGTATAAAGTGTGCCACCTTTGTCAGCTTGTCCACTACTACTAGAATGGTGTTACGCTTATTCCTATACATTGGCAGTCCTTGCACAAATTCCATACTTATAACATCCATTTTCTTTCTGGTATGTCATGCGGGTATAACAAACCAGCTGGGTGGTGATGTTTTTCTTTTACTCTTTGACACTTAAGGCATTGAGCTACATAGTTAGCAACATCTCCCTTCATTCCCTTCCAGAAGTATAATGGCTTCATATTAGCCATCATCTTGGTCACTCTTGGATGTCCAGAGTATGGAGCCTCACGAATTTCCTTCCACACTAGATTTATTAGCTCCTTGAAATCTGGTACATACATCCTACACTTGTACCTAAGTATCCCGTTAGGCTCAAAATGGAACCCTTCATGCCTAGAGTCTTAAGGTTTCTCAATAAGTGCTTGCTTTACTTGCAAGTAATATTCATCCTCTTTGCATTTCTGAAGCACTTGTTCCTTGAAGTTGATCTGAATTGCCACCATTTACGCAATGTGGCATCTTTGACTTAAGGTGTAAACAACCCTATTCTCTTTCCCTTTGATGTAACTGATATTGAAATCATAGTCGGCTATTAACTCTAACCATCTCCTTTGTCTAGCATTTAGATTTGGTTGAGTGAAGAGATATCTTAAACCATTGTGGTTTGTTTTCAACTCAAATGGTTTTCCAAGAAAGTAGTGCCTCCACATCTGTAATGCATGAACTACTATTTCCAACTCTAAATCATGTGAAGCATAATCCATCTCATATGGCTTAAGCTTCATGGACTCGTAAGCAATTACTTGTCCTTCCTGCATTAGCACACCTCCTAATCTCTCTCCACATGCATTAGGAATGACTGTGAAGCTTCCTTTGGGATCTAGTACCTTCAGAATTGGTGTGGTGGTTAGCTTCTCCTTGAGGAGGTCAAATAATTCTTGACACTTTTCATTGCAAACAAATCTCTTTCCCTTCTTCTATAAGGATGTTATGGAAAATGCAATTTTGAAAAAATTTGCCATAATTTTTTTATAATACCCTACTAGACCCATGAAACTTCTTACCCCGGATACGTTCTTTGGTATAGGCCATTGAATAATTGCTTGGATCTTTTTTGGATCCACTACAATTCCCTCATCTGAAATAACATGGCCCAAGTAGTGCACTCTTTCTTGAAAGAAAGTACATTTGGATAGTTTTCCATATAACTTGTGCTCCCTCACCTTTGTAAAACCATCTCAAGGTGTTTAGAATGCTCTTTTCTATTTCTGGAATAGATTAGTATGTCATCAAGAAACACCAACACAAATTGGTCCAAATAGTCTCTGAATACACTATTCATGAGATTCATGAATGTTGTGGGTGCATTAGTCAAAACAAAAGGTAAAACCATGAACTCATAATGTCTATATCGAGTTTGAAATGTTGTCTTAAAGATATCTTCATCTTTCACCCTTAGTTGGTGATATCCAAATCTTGGGTCTATCTTTGAGAACACTTCTTCTCCTTTCATTTAATCAAAGAGGTCATCAATACATGCCAGTGGATATTTTTTCTTAACCGTAGCTTTGTTAAGCATACGATAATCGATGCACAACCGTAATGTACTATCCCTTTTCTTGACAAATATCACTGGTGCTCCCCACGATGATGCACTTGGTCCTATCAATCCTTTTGACAAAAACTCATCTAGTTGTGTCTTTAATTCCATAAGCTCCATAGTAGTCATCCTATATGGTATCTTAGATATTGGCTCAGATTCGAGAACAATGTCGATTGAAAATTTAAACACTCTCTTAGGTGGAATATTGGTAGCTCCTCATGAAATACATCAACAAATTCTCTTAGGATAGGGTATTTCTCCATATCATATTTCCCTGTTTCCTCCATTTCTCCATCCTATAGTTCTTATGGACTTTGGTACATAGAATTTTCCTCATCCTTCCCTAGTTCTTCAATATTAACAGCAAAAATTTGGCAACCTTCTTAGCTTTCACAGACTGCATTGTTGTGATTTGTCGAACTGTCACTCCCCTAGGTATTCCTTGGATTTCTACCCGATTCCCTTGATCATCTAGGCATCTCATAGTCTTAGCTTGACAATCTGCAATAGCCCTATGCCTCCATAGTCATTTCATTCCTAGGATTACATCATAAGACCCTAGTGGAGTGACATAAAGGTTAACCTCAGCGGTAAGGTTGGGTAATTCTAACCTAGCCTCAAAAATACATTGGTCTACCCTTGCTCTTGTATTGTTTGGATATTCTACATTCCATGCCATTTCCATGTGTCTTTCCTTTCTAGATAACCTCTTAGTTATCTTAGGTGAAATGAAGTTTTCAATTGCACCCATGTCAATCAAAATGGAAATAGGTAGGCCAAAGAGATTACCTGGTACTTCAATTAGTGTAACTTGGTAGTCCTCTTGCCGATCATCTACCACAACATGTATTCATTGTTGGAACATGGCTTGCTACGAGGGTAGAGAATTTCCATGTGACTATGAGCTAGAAGTTTTATTGGGGAATTCACTTGCGTAATGATCCCCTTTGCATATAAAACATATTTCCCTTGGCCCTCTCTTTTCTTTGGCTCCTTCGGACTTGCTTGTGCTTTCACTAGCCTTGCTAGTGTCGTCATTTCTCTTGAGAACTCTTTTATAATCTTTCCCATTGTACTGAGATCATTTCCCTTTCTGCTTCCTTGAAATAAAAGCAGGTTCCTCCTTCCTAAAATTTTCCTTGTTGGGCACTTGTGTCCTTTTGCTCTTTCTTGTCCTGGTGATGGGATTCTGCCTTAAGATTTTATTCTTGCTTGATGGCTTTCTCATACAAAAGGTCCATAGTAGTTGGACCATGCATGTCCACTTCCCTCCCAATCTGATGGTTCGGTCCTAAAATGAATTTCCGTATGCGGAAACATTCATCCTTATGATATATGGGGACATAGCGGAGGAGCCAAGTAAACTTCTTCTAGTACTCATGAACCGTCATGGTTCCTTGTTTCAGCTCCTGAAATTCAAACAAATTTTGGTCATATTACAGTTGGGGTAGCCATCGGTTGTGAAAATTTTTCACAAACTCTTTCCAAGTCAGCTTCCATGAACTTATGTCAAGTTCGAGCTTCTTGTTCATCCATCAGTTAGAGGCTTCTCCCGCTAACTCCTATGCTCCCCAAGTAGCCTTTGTGACTTCATCATAATCCCTTATTTCAAAATATTTTTCCATTTGGAAAATCCATACTTCAGCTTCATCTCCTCTAGTGGTTCCATCAAACTTAGGTGGGTATATCCTCTCCATATCCCTGGTTAACTCACATGATATAATTTTATTATTCCTCTCTATGGAATTGGTGGGTGACTTTTCCCTCTCTTCATGATGAGATGATCTTTCCTCCTCTTGGTCATTTATGGTTACCACCTTTTCTACTCTTTCCTTCACTTTTTCTTGCTCAAGGTTGGTTAACCTAGCCATAATCTGATCCAATTTGGCTTCCATTCCAGTTGGTGCTAGACTTCCTTCTTGACTCATTCCAAGATTGGTTTGATTTCTTTCGTATGTTTTCACCATGGCTTTTACATAGCTATAACATGAATTTTTAATCCAAGTTAGCCTATTTTATGCTATCAATTAATTATGAAAACATAACATAATCATTATCATAAAAAATTGTTTTCACACAAGATTTGACATTTTGTTTGATTGAAAATACTTCGTTTTATTTACATTATAAGTGGATTTTTAAAAAAATACAATAGATTACATTGAATGACTATTCAAGTATTCAAGGGGAGAGTACCCTTCAGATTCACTTTCAGATACATAACTAAGGGGTGTATATCCTACAAACTAAGAGAATTGTCATTCTCTTTCATTTTTTTCATCTCTCATCTACTCATTTCTATCCCAAAATGAGTAGTAACCTTCAGATTTATTGTCTGATACATAATTCTGGGAAATAGTGTCTATATGGTGTTCATCAACAATATAGCCTATTCCTTTCACAGACATTTTTTCATGAGACCATTTCTTTGTTGGTGGGGTCCTTGGTGTATATTCCTCAAACTCTTTTCTAGATGAAATTGTGATAAATTATGTTGGTGGTAGAACTCTAGGATCCCTAAATATGAATGTTGAACTGGTAATTTATTTGGATGACATGTCCCTGGATAGTGATAGGGGTTCAGACTTCTTAGGTGAGATGGAAGGAAGGTAGTTATACATAGCCTCCAACTTCATCTTTCTCTTCACATCCTTGATTCGAGAAAGTGCATGGCTGAAGATTTTTGTATTGCTTATCCAAATGGCATTGCTGTAATTGGTTCCTTCAATTGTGTTGACAATTGCCTCTTTTTCCTTCTTTGCCTTCAGGTAATGCTCATTCTTGATTACAGACTTCTTGGTTGTTAATTTGACATGTACCATCCCGACACAAGAATTTTCCACAACATTAGATAATGTTGGAAGGGAAACTTTGGCGAGCTCATAGGTTCCAGAGTTAAACCCGGTAGCTCTGATACCACATGTAAAGACCTAACCCTTGGGTAATAAATTTTTTTCAACATTCTCACATAAATAACAAAAGGAAACATCTATAAAGACAAAGTTACAACATAAAATTTTCTTTTCTTTTCTTTGCAACATTTAATTAAAGAACCAATTGAAACAACATCATTACTTTTTCCTTTCAAGTAAACAACAGAGTAAGAATACATACAAGTATATAACATAGCTCAAAGAGCTTTGAGAAAATAGGAATAATATGGTACAAGATATTCCCTTTCAAACCTTGGTGCTTCAGTAGCCTGTTGTGGAGGATAAACATCACTCAGGTGCTTTTCTGCAAACCACAAACTTATAATGTGGTCCCCCGCATGTTTATTGTTTAATAAACGGCCCTCCCTTCTACGAAGAGATTGGTTGGGTAACCAATATTGTTTAACCAACTAAGCATAGTGTTGTTTCCTACATAGCTAAATCCTTGTAATCCCACACTCTCAATCTAGTATGCAAAACTGGACAATAGTGAACTAACAGTGTAATCATCTCACAGTCTAAGTGGATGTAGGTGAATCAAACTACTTTGGCCAAATTGTTCATACAGTATTTTTATCGTTGGTCATCTATCACATACACTATGACAAGTTCAATTTGACTCGGGGCTATCTCATCCTACGTGTAGGTTAAGTCCTTCAATGGGTATTCAGTCACCCCAGACTACCTACAACAAACTATCTACTTTAGAAATGAAACAACCTACAAGTTTCCTTTACGTAACTCCTAATTCAGAAATCTTTATCCTCAGAGTACTTAGCTTGTCTCAGTTAACCTAACAACTTAAGCTTAATACCATGCTTGATTTTTCCTTCATTTTGGTCATAATAGATATTAACTACTTCATCGTATTCCCCATATATGGAGATTATACAAAATATGCAATAATCATACAAAATGCATTTTAATTCCTTCTCTTATCTTCTTTCACATTAATTCCCTTTTAAGCATAGTAATTAAACATTTTCCTTTCCCTTACAACTACATTGTATTTAGGAAATATCTTTTAGCCTTTGCAAACACAACACAAAGAAGTAGAAACATAGTAATTCATTCTTTCTTTCACACAAAAAAATAGCTATGACTGACTTTCAACCTATGCACAATGGTAAACACAAAGATTTATTTTATTTTGAATAATCAATAATAGAGTGGAAAGAGAAGAATTTCCACATGCCTATTTTCAAAGCTTTATTTAAAGAAGACGTCTTAGCACTTGCAATGAGTGGTAATTTCTCTTCGAATTGCAGACTTCTCTTCTCAGCTTATCTCACAAATGCCTCTTCTTACTTAGAAATTGATATCCTCCACTCCTAGAATAGGTGAATGCTCTCATCATATGGTATTCTCACAGTAAATAAAAAGCTCACAGGATTATGGACACTCTCAGAAATATGAAAACTCAGAAAGTAGAAAGAACTTTCTATGAATTCGATTCTCATAATTTATGAAACTTATAGTGAATGAAAACACTCAAAATTATGAATGAGTTCTCTGAAATTTCGAATTCCAAAAGGTGTGATGAAGAAGAGTGGCTAGGGTGAACTTTTATAGAGTTCTTTGTTCAACAAAATCCTCATTCCTAGGCATGTAATTTTCCAGGACTAATTTTTGAATAATTCCAACTGAAATGTGGTTAATTTCTGAGGTGAATCAACCTCCAGCAGATCAAGAATGTTTCAACTTGCATATGTTAAAAACTGGTAACTTGACACCTACAAGCATCCCTCAGTTTTGGCACGATCCTTCCAAATTTTTTTGATGATTCAACATTTATGAATCAGTCATGGTTGTATGAAATCCACATTTCCATTTTGCAAGGTTTGATTGCCAAGCAATCAACTACGTTTTCTCATTCTTAGACAACCTGGTCATGGCGTGTGTTTCAAGCACGTATTTCTTCATACACAGCTCCAAATTTTTTTTTCTCTTTTCAAAGGTTTCACAAAGTTTCAAATGAAATATTTCTCCTTTACTAGTTGGTGCAATTTATCTCCAAAAGGTTCAATTCATAGAAGTGATAAATATTTCATCATTTGATTTAAATCGATTTTCATAGTTCGATATCTCATAAATTGATTAATTCATTGACTTTGATATTTGAAAATAAAGTCCTCATTTAACTATGAGATATCTCAATTCCTAATTCATTTCAAAATATATATTTATATATTTATATTATAGTTTTATTTACTTTACCATATATATATATATATGTTTTTTTTAAGACTATAATATATATATTTATATAATATTAAATATATATATTTACATATAAACATATATATACATTTACATATTTATTCATTGAATACATATATTGCGAGCCAGTCAACATACTTTCAATATATATCTAGATGTATATGTGTATACATGTGTATATGTAAATTCAACAACAATATTATAATAATAACATATCCACATATAATAGGTAGCATGTGTATGTATATACATGTGTATAACCGTATATACCTTCGTGTACACGTATGTGTATGTATACCATGTTGACACATACGTATGGGCGTATCTATTTGTGGATCATACATCTGTATCACCATGTTTACACATATAGATACATATACATAAGGTATACATGTGTATACATGCCCACTCAACCTAAACACATATATCCATTCATGTTTTCCACACATTGATCACAAAACAATAAGTTAGGTATACCAATAAACATTACTCACAAAGCACAAAGAAGTAACAAGATTCCTAAAGCCTATAGATGACTTATCAAAACCAACATAACTGACTTGGTTCTTCCAAACCCTTAGTGATGTGTGTGTATGCTCAAATGGTTCACTTTATCAGTTATCTGACCAAGCTCCTCTCCCGAGTGATGTTTCCCCTCCACCTAGAGGAATGGTTCACATTCCTGTATCCATTGACACAAAACCATGATAGTTATTTTCTCATAACAATTGCAGTACATATACAAATATTTCAAGTTAAATAGCAAGAATCATTATCCTCCTTCATGCATTGTTTATCCAAGAATAACATCAATTAAAGTAACATAGAATGGGACAATCATTAAATGTAAAATACCCTCAAATTTATCACAAGGTACAACACATCTTATTCATCCTCATTCTTCTTTTACAAACAGAATGCTCTAAGCATTTCCAAAATAGTAACTATAAAAATTCAAGTCGTAACATACTCCCCCCCTTATGATTCATCATCCTTGATGACCAAAGATATTATTCAAATCATAAAAACACATTTATGGTTCTCCATTCTTGAAAGCTTCATCGATTTAATGGACACAATACCGAATGTTGCATGCACCTGAACCATGAGATACAGGACCGCATCAAGGATGGTACTATCCATCTTGATGGGAATAAACAACACATGAACAAGTTAGTGGCTAAAGCCAATAGTGACTTGCAGATATACATGGATCCATTTCTGTCACACTCTACCAACATGATTATTGATCCCTCAGATTTGGCTTCCTGCCCTAAGATGTATTGTAACATGGTTATTGTTACTCCCTCTTCGTGCCTTGCAACCATTTTTCCAGATATAACATTTACTTTGCAAAAAAAATCCAGCAAATGGTAAACCTTCTCTGCTATATATTCCCTCTCGCCTCAATAATAACATTATGATAGGAGTCCTAATCGACCCTGGGAGTAGAGTGAATGTCGTAATAGAGGAGACATTAATCTTGAACTCCCTACAAAGGGAGGAATACGACAAAAAAAATTCCATCATTTGTACACATGATGGACTCACTCTTAAACCCTATGGATTGATAGCGTTGTCTGTCCTAGTTGGACCTAGGAGTGTAGACACGGTCTTTGATGTTATCCCTGATTCAGACCTATTCTTAGTAAAGATAGGAATACCTTGGCTAGCTTCCATGAATGGGATCTCCTCTATAATTCACAAATGCCTTAAGTTCTCCCATGAAGGTGTCGTGCACGTAGTGCACGACACTGGATATCAGTCTGTGGTATCTCGTGGAGGATTCTCGTTGGATCACTTTTGGCCCACTCCAGTCGGTCTGCTCCCATCGAGAACATACCTACTTTATAAGAACTATCTGAAGTACAAAACTAGGGGCAAGGGATAGCCAAAGTTGACCCTTCCTGTAGACGAGCTACCATCTACCTCCTCCTCCTGAAAAATAAAGGAGAAGCTTTCTCCCTCTTGAGCTGACTCATCCACTCCTCTCTCTTAGGAAGGTTATTGGATGAATAAGCTTGGGTTCTACCCGCTAAGTCTGATGATGCCTCCTTGGCGAAGGCCCAAATCAAGATATCGAATCTCCCTAATGGGTCCCCAAGACCTTGGTACTATTTGTACAACAGAAAGAAAGGCTCGTGGAGAGAGTTTGCCTCTCAGCCTCCTTTGGTTCCTTCGAACAGAAAAGGATCTACCACTAAGGTGGTATTGCCAACTCCTCCCGCCATTTTTGAACCTACTCCTTTTGCTCCCATTCAGGATTTTGTGCTTCCACTAGAAATAGCCATGGAGGACACTCCCATGGCTGAGAAAGATCTTTTTGTCCCTTCGCAGATCTCATCTTTTAGTTCAAAGAGTCGTAGGAACTACCTTGTGTGTGAACACAAGCATCGACAAAATTTCCTCCTATCTGAGCAAGCCTCCTTGCAGAAGAAGGAGGAGGAGAAGACTACACCTCCTGCTATGTCCTCCTCTTTCCCTTCTCTTGTCTTTGGATCTCTTTCGGCTCCCACTGTGAGCGCAGATGCGCTTGGAAGGGTGAAAGTGTTCATCACTCCTTTAGCAGAGCCACCTTTGCTGACTTCCATTCTAGATGTCTTGCCCTTCCCAAAGCTCATGGACATGGTGAATACCTCAGTCATGTTCATTGCAGTTCTTTCCTCTTCTCCCTCGACCCTCCTTGTTTCATCTGTGGGGAGCTCACCTCCCCCAATGAAAAATAAGGTAGAGCATGGCCCCTCCAATGATGGAGGGTGTAAGATGAGCCCACCTTCCCCGAAAGGTGGCCCTAGGTTGACTTGTTTTGTACTAGTAACAGAACCAGTCCCAACCTCCACTAAGTTTTTCACTGCTCCCAAATCACTCGGTGAGCCTAGCGGTGAACCTTAGGTGTGAAATCCTCTGTCTACCGAGGTAAAACATGGAACTCTCGTCAAGTGCATGTTTAACTCAGTTGATGAAGTTCTGATCCTGTCAGCGATCTTCACAAGGTCGTTGACCTTGGACCCACAAGAGTTGAGCAACGGAGACCTCACCGGTCCCTCTACCTTGGCCCTTGTTGCAGGAGGATTGGGAGCTCTTCCCCTTAACATTAGACCATTACAGGCTCGTCATCCTTCCCCCTTCAATGATCTAGAGTGGGAAGCTAATGACCTCTTGGTCGATCAGTGTTAGGGGAGAATCTCTTCTTGATCTTTTATGTGTGTTCCCACATGATCTTGCTATATGTTCCTGGATGACCCTTATCACCCCCGTTGGTGCTTGGAAATAGGCATGGTGTTTGTGTTGTAAGACTTCCTCTATAGGTATCTCTATTATTCCATGTTTGTGATTTATTTTCGATGAATTCATCGGGAACATTTAGGCCTCCTTCCATGTTGACCCAATTTTTTATTTTACTTTGTCTTCCATGCATTCTTCCTGATCTGGTTGGGGATTGATGATCTCTTGCCTCTTACTATGGTTACCTACTATTTGTAAATAAAGGAAGATCTGACCCTGCAAAACCAGATCCCCCTATGCCCTCTGTGTGTAATCTCTCTTCTTTTGCTTTCTCCCTATCTTCCTCTTTTCTTTGCTTGATTTGTCCCTTTCATGTGTGACAACATTACTTCTACATTTCATGATCTTTAGAAAATTCATTTGTTTCCAAATTAATATTTTCTCGAAGATCCTTTATACACTTCTTTATTAGAATTGCATTCTCGGCTTGAAACCCTAACATAATGTGTTTCCTTCATCATGGGTTCATAAAGAAAGGATTTGGAAACCCTCCTCTGAAGTGGGAATAGCCTTGGTCTTCCCCTCACACGAGCACATCTCCTTCCTTTCGAATTCCTTGATGAAGTGAACATCTTTCAAAAGGATTCCTTGAGGATGGATCGATTTAAGAAATAAGATGGTAACCTTTTGAACAGTGTGTCCCTTGAGTGGACCCCTCCTTTTCATTTTAGGTTCCCAAGGGAACCCTTCGAAAGCTTCCAAGCGAGTTATATGACGTCTAGCCTAGGGGCAGCCCGACTAGACCAGCTTTGCATCTTACGTCTAGCTTGGGGACAACCTGACTAGACTTCAATTTTCAAATAGCACATCCCTTGAGTGGACCCTCTTTCCTTTTGAAGGGTTCCCGAGGGACCCCTTTGAAAGTCTTACAACTTAGCAATGGTCTGCATGACTATCCATTCACTGGCATGCGTGACCACTTCCTAACATATTCTATCTACGAGTGAGCATGTCCCCCTCTCTGACTGTGTGGAGTCTCCTTCACTTGGTCTTCCCCATGTGAGATTTCTTGGGGGATAACTTCCTTGTAGGTTTGCGAGCCTGTAAGGTGCCCTTCTTGGTTTCCTTCATGTGATAGTTCTTGAAAGATACCTCCCTTGTAGGACCGTGAGCCTGTAAGGCACTTTGGTACTTCAGCTTTGTGGTTCTACAGAACTATGAAGCCCTCTCCTGCACTTCTGAGTTCGCCAGACCGTGCCCTACTTCCTCGTCGGTTCAGGTATACATCTCTTACACTGTCACTTTCTTAATACTCTACTTTACCAAAGCACTCATCAGTACCCGTGCTCGCTAAATTGGGGGAAAAATGTATGAGCGTGAATTTTCACCTAACACAAATTCCCATTTACACTTTAGAAAATTGAAGCTAGAGGCTTCATTCCACTTAAGCTTGCTTCTTGCATTCCACTTGGCACCCTGTTTGTGTGTTGGTGGGGGCATTTCTGTCGGGGACGCCCGCACAACACGCAGATGTTTGTGTGGTGTGCTTACATCCCTGGTAGATTCCTATGGATGGAGATTGCAAAGACATTACACTTTCAATTGGAAGTCAAAGTGTAATGACCCTCTTTGGATGGCCGACCTGAATATGGCCATTTTTCACCTTCTCCTTCATATTCTTGGTCATTCCATCCATTCCCAAGTTTTTGAATCTTAGCAGAAGCTTTCCAAGATCAACTTGAACACTCTCTCAATTTCCATTCATCCATTTTCAAGCTTTGTAGCAGCACCCTTCACTCCATTGCATCAACTCATTACTCCATCACTCTGATAGTGCGAGCACAGGATAGACACTGTGGCAACAGAGGCTTGATTCCCTCTTGTTCTCTCCTCCATAAGCCTTGATCGCTTTGGAAAGAGGTGGTAAGCTCCTCAAAATATCCTCTATCACATTCGGTTGGGTAAACACTTACTGTTTTGTAGTGTTTCTTGCATACATAGCTTGTATCTCCCTTCTTCATCATTATTTCTATCATTCCATACTTGGTTGTCTATGGAGGTGGAAACACCAAGATGGGGGTCTGACTGAGGCAAGCCCCTATACAGCCCCAACAACTTCCCCCTTTATTGTGTGTAGGTAGAGAGAGCTTGAGGCAAGCTGACGAGGAGGATATTCTATGAGATCATCTTCGTCACCCTCTCAGTAATATACCTCTATTATCACCTTCGTATTTACTTTTCTCTCTTCTCAGTCTTGTTCTTTTCTTCTGGAAACTACTAGACTTGGCTATCAGTCCTTTTTCAGGATTATGACCTCGTCTTTCTGGTTCTCTGGCCATACGAACGCTAGTGCACCTGTGAGATGTCAATGCGTTGCATTGTCATCCCAGAACCACATTTTTTTCCTCAGACTAAGAGTTTCCTGAGATGTAGAGTTGACTCTAGAAAAGTGACTCATCTGGTCTTCCTACAACTCCTGGGATCACAAAGTGATTGAAGGACACATAGTTCTCATCATTCTCATCCTTTTCATCCTAACCTTCCTTTGAACTGAGGTAATTTAGGGCATCCTTTCCACTCTTGGCCTTTTGTGACCTGGGGCCTTGCAGTGGGTGGTCCCCCTCTCTTACAATCCTAAATTCTTAAACAATGCAAAAAGAAGGTATTTAATAATACAAGAAATTCCTTTTGTGGTTGTAGATGGCATCTTGTTTATAAGAGACTTCAATGGTGTATTGTTAAGATGCATTGAATTTGATCAAATTAATAGAGTTCTTGAATAATTCCATGATGGGATAGTTGGTGGTCATTTTACACCAAGAACAAAAGCCCTTAAAATAATTAAAGTTGGTTACTTTTAGCCTAATTTGTATAAGGATGCACAGCATGGTTAAGAAAGTGTAGAAAGTGTGATTTATTTACAGGAAAATAGAGGTTCACAACCTTACCATTGCAACCAATTTAGGTAGAACAACCCTTCGTAAAGGGGGGTCTTGATTTTATTGGGCTCATAAATCCACCATCTAATTCAAGACACATGGATACTAACAAAAATGGACTACTTTACCAAATGGATAGAAGGAGTATAATTGAAAGAAGCAAATGAAAACTCAATCCTAAACTTCTTTGAGGATTTGGTTTCAATTTTTGGAACTCCTAAATCCATTATTTTAGATAATCCATTTTTTGAAAGAATGAAGAAGAAAACCCTTAATGTGTTTCTGTTGATGCCAACATTAATTGTTCACAATTTTTTTTAATATGGTAAACATAATTGGTAAATTTTAATCTGAATTTTTGGTTTGAAAATTCTCATGAAACAAGATCAGTTCAAGAGGTTATAATATGTTATTCCTTACTATTTTATGCATCTATGATCAAAATTTCAACTATTTTGGTTAAGCAGGCTGAAAGTTACAAATGACAGAAATTTGACATTCAATTTTAACTTATACAGTGTCATTGGATAGATATAATTTGGTCCACATTTCTCTGGTATTGAGAATAAATCTTAGCAATTGTGGGAGATTTCTCACAGGTGTCATTAATATATATATATGTTTTCCAAATGGTGTGTACTTATATGCACATTTGAATAGTAGGTGTGTGATCAGTTGGATTATTTTTTATTAGGTCTAATTCCTAGTTGACCTAATACATGTTATGTTTTGTAAAGGATAAGTATTTACTATGGATGTTAGTAGGACCTATTTTAGGTCCCTACCAACTTAAATCAAGTATTGCACACTTGGGTTGAGTGCGAAGATTCTTTTGAATCGTGTGTGAAGCTGACAAAGCTATTTTGAATTAAAATAGGGTTGCATCTAATTAGGCTAACCTAATTGATGTATGCAGATGTAATTGGGTATATATGTGAGATTTTTTTGAGTGGTAGAACATAGATGATATATTATATGATATGCTATGATGTGAAATAGATATGGCATTGTGCAACAATGCAAATTTAGATACATGTGAGATCAGAATAAGTGCAAAAATTTTGTGACTATTGAGTGACTGCTAAGCTAAGTAGTGTTTTGTGTTCAAAGCTTCAACATAATTAAGTTCAACACAAGGAAGGTGAATTTTGTATAAGTTCAAACTGTGGATGTGAAGCCATTTTTTTGTTTTGTATCTCTCTAGTTCTAAGCCTTATAAGAATAGTGTGTCTTGGCAATGATCCCCTATAATTTCTTATAATCAGTTATAATATATTGTGAGCTAATCCTCACCATGGTTTTCCCCTTTTTGGGTTTTCCAGGTAAAAATCTTGGTGTTCATGTATTATGAGATCTTATGATTCCTTGCATGCTTTCATTTATTGTTGCAATTAGATATACCTTGTTAATTGGATGGTTTGTGAGTAATTGGTCATATAGAATACTGATTCACCTCCCCTTGTCGATATTCTATGTGTTCAACACCATTATCTTTCATTGGCATAAAAATAGCTAATTGGGCTATTAAAATGAATTATTTTTGAGTTCTTCATCCAACTACTACCCACAGGGTAATGTTCAAGTTGAATCTACAAATAAAAATTTGATTATGATCATCAAAAGAATAGTAGAAGATAATTAAAAGGTGAAACTTATATCTGAAACCCTTACTCCATGCCAAAATCCAAGAAAGGATCATGTTGCATGAAAATAAAGGAGAAAACTCTATGTTTGAGCGCCAAGTTTAGAAAAGGGAAATTTGAAAGGAAAATCTGAAGAAGACATCATGTGGAGGGGGAGTTAGGTTTCATTTTCTACTAGAACTGAAGTTTGAAGGATCTTGCACGGAGATTTCAAGGAGTTTTTAGATGATCTTTCCATGAAGATAGGAGTGGAAAAGAGGTTGCAACTGGATCATGGTTTTTTTTAATCATACCAAACCATGTAAAGCTGAGGATATGGATTCATTATGTAGGTGTACTGAATAGACCCTTATTTATTGCATTTTAAATCTACATTAATAATTCTTAATCAATACACATTAGTTCTTGTAGTTATATGTTATTCTTTCTCTTTAAGAAAAGAAAATAAAAGGGAGAAACCTACACATTATAATGTACACAAAGGGATTTCATTTACAAATTGGGTGTTAGAGTAATAAGTTATTACACTTAATTAACTATATCATATTGGTTAATTAATTAAGTCACTTATTCCTTTAGGTACTCAAGATAAAATTAGACACATTAATAATTGACTAATTATTAAGTGTGCACACTAGGGTTTCCTTTTTAGGTCAACATTAGGGTTGCATACAAATTTCTTTTATAAAGAAAATCATATCATTGTAATTTCTTAATTTTGAATATATCAATTTGCACATCTTCATGCAAAGCTCTGCTTTTTCATTGTTTTTCTCTTTTGTGGAAGGCCTTTTGGTTTGCATGTCTGATCTTGGTTTCTAACATGGTATCATGCCTTGAGTTCATTTATGCAGTGTCTTGGATCAGATCGGGCTTCACCATTGGATTCAGAGTGCTGGAAAAAGTCAACATTGACTTTTATTTTGCAAATTTTGGTCATCGTTGAAGAAATCTGTGAGGGTTTCAAGTTTGGTGACTTTTTGGAAGCTTTGGGGGTAGCCTTTTTTTTCGAAGCATCTTGGAGCAAAACGGACACCGCCATCACATTCGTAGCACCCCAAAACCCTTGAAACACCTGTCAAATTGTTGATTTTGGAGCAATTGGTTTCTCAGGCAAAAATTTTTGCCATAGAGGTCGTACGGCCTCTCCAGCACGCTTCACAAGGCAAAAATGACACGAAAATCCAAAAAAAATAATTTAAAAATGTGCTTAATAAAGCACTTGCAGTTTTGATTAGCTCTATCGCCAATCCACCACCCGACGGCCGTCGGTCCGCCACCACCAGGCAATGCCTAGCCAAAGCTCCACTGGCCAGCATTTCAGCCCCCGTGAGCCCAGTTAGCCCTGCTGAGGTTCTATGGGGGACCGGGAGCTTCGTGCCCAACCCCCACTCAGGCCACATGGGTGACCACAACCCAATTTTTTTTTGCAGTGGGGCAATTTTTTGTGGTGACCGCTAGATGGCTGTCAAATTTACGCTCAATAAGTGCTAACATCAGTGGTCATACAACTCTCTTTGCCCCCTTCTAGTCCTGATTTGCCTTCAAGGAGCAGTTTTTTCTTTTTGGCATAACTTGGGCATATGGTATCAAAATCGGGCAAACAAGATATCGTTGGAAAGATGGTTCCGAGCACTATCTTGTGGTGTAGTTTATTTTTCAGTATTTTTCTTTTTAGCTGCATTTATTTCTGTTTGAAGTCAGATGTTCATTTTATGCTTCTGAGCTCATAAAGTTTTGCCACGATCTTCGATTTTTGCTATCTTTGCGGCATTGGAAAGGTATTGAGGAGCTCTACGTTGTTGTCCATGCACTTTTTTCTATATCTATCCTAGGTTTATCATTATTCCAGATTTGGCTTGATGGGTGTTTTGGAGATTACTTGGATATTTTGGCAGTTGGGAGGGTGCAACTTGCATCTTTTCACTTCATTTCAGTATCACATCATTCAATAATCTATTGTTGCTTCATAGATTCTAGGGTTGTTCCCGTTTGGTGTTTTTGAGTGTTCCGTGGCATCGGGTCTTTTGTTGCATTATTATGATTCCGATATGGTTTCTTGTAAACAAAAGTATCTTTCCTTTCTTGCTGGATTTTGGTTCCAGTGTTACTCCACAGTGTTCTTCTAGTGGTTCTTTGCAGCATTTCATCTCATTATAGGGGGGTTTGTCCCACTGGGTTTTCCTTTCTCTACCTCATTCTTTCATTTGTAAATGGGTACCTAATCAGGCCTAGTTGTTGGGACCCATCTTTTCTTCCATGCATCTTCTTCTAGTGTTTTAGCTTCTTCCTCAGTTCATCTTAAGGGGGGGTGTTAGAGTAATAAGTTATTACACTTAATTAATTATATTATATTGGTTAATTAATTAAGTCACTTATTCCTTTAGGTACTCAATCTAAACTTAGGCACATTAATAATTGATTAATTATTAAGTGTGCACACTAGGGTTTCCTTTTTAGGTCAACATTAGGGTTGCATACATTGCTTTTATAAAGAAAATCGTATCATTGTAATTTTTGAATTCTGAATATATCATTTTGCACATCTTCATGCAAAGCTCTATTTTTTCATTGTTTTTCTCTTATGTGGAAGGCCTTTTGGTTTGCATGTCTAATCTTGGTTTCTAACATTGGGGAATATATCACATTCTTTTAGTTTTATCAAACATTGTTTATTGATATGGAGGTCAAGAGTTTGCAAAACAATATGGATAGAAGACAAACCTAGGAGTTTGAGTTTTATGGGTCAATAAAATACCATGAAGATAGTCATCATAAGGTTTTAGATCTTTTGTGAAATTCATAAAAGCCTAGTGATGAAGGCAGTCCAAGAACGCAAAGTATTTAAAGGTGTCAAGAGAATCATTACACCATTAAGAAAGCTTCTTGAAAATCCCTTGCTAGTGTGTCTATACCACTTTAATAGATTCATCTCAGTGTTTGAATAGGGTTTTAGACAAAGGAAAAGAAGAGTTACTATTAATAGTCTTACCAATATATGATAGTCACAAACAATATAATCTATTGTGATATGATACCATAATATATGCCATTAGCCTAAATGTGGAAGAGTAACTTGTACCTTGTTTCTTAATTACAGTTGTAGTGTCTCTTCTTGAGAAGGATAAAACAAGTGAAATTTCTTGCTACACTATGATAAGGAAAATCTAGAGGCTAGGGTTATAGCAAAAAAGGGCATGAATGTTGGCAATGATAAATGAAGAATCCATGAATATGACAATTAGCATATGCAGTTCAAAAGGTGAAAGTGGAAAAGAGGTTGTAAAGTTACCAAATGGACAAAAGAAAACTATCATCTAAGGAGGACAATCTAAATGAAGATACAATCTCATAAAAAAGATAGAGATAGACATTTCATTTCCTTGGGTAAAAAGACAATAATAACATTTATGATTGTGATCAAGCTAGTCACTATGAAAAAATCACAATCATGAGTCAAAAAAATATCATTTTACAATGAACACATCAAAATAATTATGATGGAAGAGAGTGACAAGATGATAAAGATATTCATGAAGCTTGGAGCAAGGTTTTCAAGGAAGGCATATTGGAAAGGTCAAGGACAGTGACCTTCAAGATAGTTAGAACAAAGGAAAAGGTTCATGAAGCCAGTCAAGAGTAAATATATTATGTGAAAAATTAGCATTCCTACATCAAGGAGGGCAATCATGAGGAGTTTCAACTCAGTCACGAAGACAATCAACAATCTCATGAAGAAAGATAGTCTTCAAACTATAATAGTGAAAGAGATTGCACCATGAAGGAATAATGAAAGGAATAAATTGATGAATACCATCCCACAAATGAGGGTTAACAAGAAGCTAAAGGGAAAAAAATTATCAAATGACAAGGATAGTCCTCCATCAAAAGGATCGGACTTGAAGATAGATCCTATGAAAATAAAAAGGCAATGACTTTATGCATGTGGCAGTTTTAAGTAAGTTGATAGTCCCTACAAATGAAGAAAAGACTATGGAGAATAAGGGTATTAATCTTGAGTCCATTGAAGAAGTGACCACATTAAAAATCTACCATATTATCTACAAGATAGTCACTTCAAAAATGGTCATGGAAGGGTAGTATTAAGAGCACAATCATGATGGAAGTAAATGAAAAGGCATGTTATTTTTCCAAGTAGAATAATAGTAATATTATGATAGTTTGGAATACATGTGCTAATGATCATAGAAATTCATAAAGAACAATGAAGATTCATCAATACAAAGAGAATTGCATATCCTAAGGACAATGCTATTTGTGATAGTCAACACCTAAGAGTTATGAACAGGACAGTGAGATAGTGATTTATGAGTCTTACTGACTGTAATAAGGACCTTTGTGACTATACCATGCAATGAGTCTTAATGACTATAATAAGGACCTTGATATTATGAACTTGAAGTGAAGATCTTAAGAAACAATGCAAGGGTAGACCAAAATAGGATAGTCACTACAATTGATGAAAGGGAAGAGTTATGAAAAGGGGTGGACTATGAAGGAAAAGCACAAGAAGGGGAGGGGAAGCAGTGTGCAATAAAGTCTTGATGACTCTTTGTGCCTTAAAAACTTTGATCAATAAGATAATGGGAAGTTAGTATGTAGTCAGTATGTAGCCTTCATGGACAATTAAAAGAGCACGATCACCTTTTAAAATAAAGGTGATGAGGTAATGTAACAAGGAAAATCACTAATGAATCATTGTCAACCAAAGGTGGGAATATGCAACAATGAAAGATAATGTTGTGGGGAAATGAGGCAGTGAAGTTATGAACCAAATAGATCAATACTTTTGATCAAAGGGAAGACTTTATTGGGGAAATGATTGTAACAGCCCTTAAAATCCTTTATGACTATAAACATACCTTGAATGTGATTTATGATTGTGACCTAATGGTAGTCTTCTAAATATGAAGGTGGTATTCATTTAAGGAATGAATATGTAAATCATTTGGCACCATGATAGTGTGTTACACATTAGGACTACCATGGAATAATGAGTCACTTCAAACTACATTGGACAATCTTATCTATGAGAGTCAGTCTTAAGACAATGCATAGAAGAAGGTGACAGTGATAGGGTTTCAAAACCAAGTTGTGAAGGAATACCAAAGCATGATAGTCCTATATTAGATTGATAGTCCATAATAAATTCATAAGATAGTCACAAAAAATAAGGGCAGTCACATAAGAAATGAAGCCTAAAAGAATCATAGTGAGATGATTAAGAAGGATAGTTGTATGCACAAAGAATGGTGAATGAATGAACTTATCAAATCATTTGTGACAATATCAAGAGGGAAACTTCACAAACCTAAAGGACAGTCAAATACACATAATGGAGTCATAACAACTGTGAAAGTGGACATACATGTTGAGGAAGTACATTCACTAGGAAGTTAACATAGGTTTCAAGCCTCTAAGAGAAGTATTAAATGTCATATTTATTAATCACTCTATAAAATCACCATGCTAAGTACAACCAACCCTAAAGGATACTCAAAAGAAGGCTAAGTGTTTAGTGTTTACTAATTTACATAAAATAGATAAAAGAGGCATGATTCACAATGCCAAGATATGGTAGTCCCCTCACAATCTTAATAATCCTTTTTGCATATCTCACCTAACTTTCAAGATGCAATACATCACAATAAGTAACAAATTATGACAGTGAGACCCAATATAGGAAATTTATTAAGGAAGGGACAGTCTAAGTGATAGCCATCATAATGAATATGATATGCCTTATAACAGTTAAATGTATGCATGATAGTCATATTTAAATTAAGAAAGGTAGATATATAAAGGAATGAGTGGAAGTTCCTAAAGCATTCATTATTTAATAAACTTGAGGAGCGGGCAACCTTGAAGACTTAGTTATCTTGATACAACTCACATACCTATCATTATGCAAGGGAACATTCATAAGTTAAGTGGCCTAAATGCTCAGTTTTGGCTCATTTTCAATAACTTTATGCCATTTTGAGAATCCTACATAGATGTAACCTAAGTTAAGAGGATTTTTAAGCCAAAAGCATGCATCTTGAGGTAGTTTGGGGTCCTAAAATAGAGGTTTTTTTGGATTGTAAACCCAACAACCTATATAGTTTCATGTAAATTGATTGAAGACATCATTTCCAATCAATTTCTTGATTTTTTGTGAAGATCAGTTCAAGTTCAATTAGGGGCACACTTCAAGGAGCATGTAAAGGAGAAAAGGTCAAAGTCAAAGTGAACTCACTCATCACCAAAGCTTGTATGATTTTCTACCAGTTTAGATGTATTTCCATACTAGTCAACTCTCAACTCATCATGGAAACTCAACATCTTCCATGAGGTTCAACTTTAGTCATGAAAGAGGTGGATTTCCATAAAGGAAAACTTTCAATTCTTTAGAGTTAGTTATTTCTATGCTTATTTTTTCCTTATGCAAGAGAAGAGATTGTAACTCAATTTGAGAGATTTTTTTCAATATAAAGCAACAATTTTTCTATATTTTCAATATTTTTTAGACTTGTAAAAGCAAAACTCCTACTATTTAAATAAAACAAGCATATTTTCATTCTCAAAATTCTAGTGTTGAATATCTCTAAACATGATTTGATCTGATTTTTGTGATTATAAATGAAAAATCCTTGAATTGTGTCTCATTACAAACATTTCTTTATAGAATAGGAAAAGCCTATACAGGTCATAGGCTGTGTTAACTAATTTTTAGAGTTTGTACTTGTGAAAACACATGGTTTTCCTTCAATAAAACTTGAAACATAACTTCCCTTTGAATTGTTTTTGTATGAGTTTGTCAAAAATTGAGTTGTGCATAGAATAGAGTAGTTTTTGAGAGAAATTGTGTGTTTAAACAACATGTTATATCATTTTAAAGTTTGGTGCATCACCTCCTAGGGTCAGCAATCTTTAAGTTGAAGTTATAACCATTTTCTCATCAATGCAATAGTGTTTAGGAGGTTTATCAAGGGAACCAACCCTCTCTAGAGGTTCATGTTCACCATAGGCAGCCCACAACTTGAAGATGATCCCATGTTTCATAGGATAGCTAAATTTTACACTTCGCTAGGGTGAAATCCTTGTGACAACAATTTCATAGTGATTTCATTTAAAATTAATATAAAAATAGTATTACTAATGTATATTTAAGTTGTAGAAATTAAATTGTTTTTTATTTTGGGGCGGGCTCCACCAAAAGTTGCCTATATAGTCAAATTGGACATTATTTTCAAACTTGCATAACTTTCATCTAGGGAGTCATATTTTAGACTTCCTATACTCATTGGAAAGGTGGTTCTGAGAACTACACAGTGGTATAGTTTTGGTTTCATGAGTTTATAGTTTTGATCAATTTTTGAGCCCGAAAGCCAGATGTTCTCTTGTACATGGTTTTGGTCATAAATTTTGCATACGAAATCGGATTTTCGATTTGAATAGGAATTGAAGAGCATGGAAAATGTACTACACAATGGATCAATCATATTATCAACTTGTGGTGTAGGGAATGTATGGCATGTGTTTTATCACTTGTAGGATCTTGAGATTCAAGGTGTGATTGGGTGAGCATCTAGATGAGTCAAGAGGTGAAACCTTGAGAGAGTGCATATTTTTATATGATATTTATGATGGTACAACTAATTATCAATTTGGTGCTTCTTGGTTTAGGTTTATAGGTATTTTTTCAAATTTATACTTTGATTATGACAAGTACATAGGTTGTCTTCAAAGTTGAAGACATGGTTTGACACGAGTGGAGACTTGGAGTCTTTTATCCATGGTGATAGTTGAGTGCAGGTATAACAATGCCTATGGTTATGGTGTCATGGGTATGTAGGTATATTTATGTATTGGCATGACATGATCATGTATGTGGTTGTTTGGTGGTGTTATGGTTTTATGGTTAGGAAGTTGTTCTTATCTCCTTGATGCTTTTTTGGTTCCTTGACTATGGTTTCTCATTTGTGGACATGTTTGGAAAATCATATATGTGGTTGATTTGGTGTTTGAGTCTTGATTTCTACAAGATTATCTTCTTTGATATCTTGATTTGTAGGTTACTAATGTGATGATGAGTTTGCATGCTTCATTGTTTTGATCACAAGTTATGCAGGTGTGTGGGTTGGCCACCTATTCATTTGTAGTGGGATGAATCAGATGTGGGTTGTCTATATCCATGAGATTGGCTCAGTGTTGATGCATTTTTTGTTAGTTGGCCCTATCTATGGTAATTTGTGCATTGGTATGTTGCTTTGGGATGAGAATATGGATGGTTAGAGTACTTGATTAGTTGGTTGACAGGACTTGTAGAATGTGGTTTGATCATGATGTCATGATAGATTGGTTACATTCATTGGTTTTACACTTTTAGTGGGAACTTTTGACATTGATGACTTGGTAGTGTAGGATTGGTTTTTGATGTTTTTTATGGAGGTTGTATGTATCTTCTTGGCTTGGAGATCTTGGTTTCACTTGGTATGTTACTGACATTTCAGTTGTGTGTGTAGACTTGGATGATATTCATGGAGGAGATGGTTGTCACAATTCCATATGTAGCTCAGTATCATGATTCAATGGGAGTTGTTGGAAGTGATGTGGATGCATCATTGGTGATGGTTATCTTCATGTGATTGGAGATGTGATTTCTTGGTTTAGAGTGTGTTTTCTATTATGTCATGATATACTCTTAATACTAGTTTAGATTTTGGCATGGTATATGTTCTCTTGATACCAAGATGTATGCATTGGTGCATGTGATCTCCTAGGAGGACATGGTTAGATCATGATGTCATGATATTCTTGATTTTGCGGTTGGAGCTTTGGCATTGATCTTGGTAGTTCTCTTTGTATTGAGTGCATGATCATTTGCTTGATTACTTCATGATGGTGCTATGTTGAATTTGAATTTTGGCATGTATTGATCAGTTTTAGGTGCTCATGGATTCTTGGAGACATGGGTGAGGTTGGAGTTCTCTTGTGATTAGAGACATTTTCTTGAGATAATTACTCTTTGGAGGTTTCAACAGGAAGACTGAGGAGATTTCACTTTGATATGGACGTGAGTTCATGATGGACCAATAGAGGAGATTGTTCTTGGAGTGAGTCATGATGACTTGGTTATCTTGGAGGAGCATTCTCATTCCCCACTCTTGGTCTACTCGACAGTTTATCATTTGAGAGGTATTTTCCCATTATTTATTTCAAAGGTGTTACATTCCATGCTTTTATTTCTCATGGGAATGAGTTTATTCATGGTGATTGATTTTGGAGACTCATTTAAGGATTGTTTAGCATGAGTTTATATTGCTTTATCTTTCATGGATATGGATCTTGAGCTATGGATAGTTAGTTCTAGAGGATTCATTTGAGAGGATTTTGGCATGGTTATCTCCTTGTGCATTTGAGTTTATGCTGTCATTCATTAATGAGGAGTTGAGGAGATGGTTTATGGGTTGATTTTTTATATTTGGGAATGGTTAATTTGAGTTTGATCTTCTTGGTTAGAGAGGATTACATCCATCTTGTCATTTACATGATTCATATGTTGTATGATCTAAGAGATTAAACATTGTTTTGGGTGTTGTTGAGGCTTCTCACTTGGGGTTGTTAGGAGATCATACTTGACATAACACTGCACTTTTGAGGTGTTGGTAGAAGGATGTGTTATGGTTTACAAGTTTTCTCTCTTCATGGTTCCTTCCTAGATGTTCATGTTCATATGATTTGGGAGGATAGTGGCAACATGTTGTGAGAGACTATGTAGCTATTTGGGTTGCATGTGCGGATTTTTTTTATTGTTCTTGTTACTTCATTGTTGATTATTTATCACACCTTGATATATTGTTGATTTGTAGAGTTGATAAGCTTTGACATTATCCATCCAATGGGAGTTCTTGGATATGCATGTTCTTCATTGATAGGTTTGATACAAGGAGCTTGTGATTGTGATTTATGGGTTGCATATGTTGTTGGCATGAGTTTACTAATGTTATTGATACCTAGGAGGTATGGAGGGTTGGATGTATCAGCATGTGTTGTGGATTTTATTTTCGATCATGTGGGTTTTTCATTTGACAACAACTTATTTGGAGCCTTTGGTATCACTTGGATTTGATGCTTGTGTTATTGGATTGGTGCATCTTCACCTTAGCATGTTCCTTTTCTTCCATAGGTGTCACGTTGGAGGATTAGAGTTCTTACTTGATATGGTGGTCACTTTGGTTTTTATTGCAGGTATCTTGATGGAGCATGAGAGCATGTTGGAGATTCATGTGATTTCATGTATGGCTATGATGATGTATTTAATTGATTGATACCTTATGCAATGTATACAACAAGTGGGAGAATGTTGGGATATGGTGTTGTACACCATTGTATAAAATGTTATATTATATGTAATTAAATAATTATTTAGTTGTGTTGCACCTAGGTGATGTGGTTAATCACACTAGGTAATTATTTGGGGACTACTTTATATTGTATTGTAACATTGTATTATTATAATTTAATGTGTGGGAGACATGGGATAATAATTTAATATTGAGCTTTTTTTAAAAAAGTGAAAACTTAGTACCCAATATTAAATAAGGGATTATAAAGTTTTGTGTTCACATGGTTTTTCGGCACATGGTTTTATCTTACCACTCGGTTGTATTTGTGTGAGCTTGTATCTATAAAAGAAAGCACATGTTTAGTGGTTATGGTTAGCTGGGTGAGTGGGCTATCATTATTGAGTCTTTTTTAGGAGTGTATATGTGAAGCATGGCATGGGATGTGTGGATTCATGATTGGACATATGAAGATGCATGGAGAGGCTTGATGCTTTAGAGGTATTCGTTGTAACTCTTGTATTATTTTATTGTTGAATAATAAGATGGAGTATGGATGCTTTTGGAGGCTAGGTTTTTCCCTCTTGAGGGTTTTCCTAGGGTATATCTTGTGTTATCTTGTGGTTGGTGTATTTGACATATGCATTATGGTTACTTGTATGCATGTTTATCTCTCATGGGGTTATGTAGGAAATGGATTAAGAATGTGTGGGTTGATTGCATTATTTCCTAACAAGGTTGTCATCCCTAGTCATAAATAGATGATCATTCAAAAGTCATATTTTAAAGAAATTTCTTCTCCATTTTAATAGTTTTTAAACTTCTTTTACAAACTCCAAAAATCATATGCAACAATGTACTCGTTCAACAACCAAAATATAACCTATGCATAACAACATAATTAATGGGGTATAAAAAATATAGTGTAAAGAGCAATAGTTGTCTATAACATATCAATATAAAAATGTTTAGAGGATAACTAATATAGGTACATATTGTTTCCCATTTTTCCCTAATGGATTAGGTGTTTGTGTAGAAATATTTTGTAATGCTCCTCCAAATGTTTTCATTCCCTTCATGGACAACAATGATTGAAATATATACACAAAATGAATTTGTTAAAAATGCAATGCAATTTGAAGGCATGGAGCTAGATTCCACAACATTTGTTAGCATCCTCCCATATCTACCAAAATGGGAGTTTTAGAACAAGGGATGGACTTCCACTAAATCATAATCAAATGATGTTTTTTATCCAATGTTAGTTTAAGTGACCTAGTGAACATGTATCCAAAATGTGGAAGCATACACAAGGCATGTGAATTTTATGGCAAAATGTATCAAGTCTCATGGACTAGCATGATTATAGGGTACACACAAATGGGTTTTTAATGAAATGGTCTTAAAAAAATTCAAACAAATGTAATTGATAAGAGTAAATTTTAAATCCATAACCTTTGCCAACATCCTCCCAAACTATGCCAAAATAAGAGCTTTAGAACAAGGTATTAACATCCATTAGAACATATTTTTTGTTAGATTTTATAATTGCATGTGCCTTGATAAGTTTCAAATGCTATGTAAGTGTTTTTCATTTTTTAAATTACAAGTTGGTAACGATATTTTTTATGAATTAAATCATAATGCTTATTCAAGGAATACATCACAAACTTAAATGTGGACCAACAATCTTAGAATGCATTTAGGTCAATAGGTGAGAATCAAGGGTTTTTTATTATGTTTAGTTGCTCTAGAGCTTGTTCTTACTCTTTAGGAAGTGTGAGTTCTTTATGTAGCCAAATTTAGTAAAACTTACATTTAGATTTGTGGATTTTTTATTTTCACAATTTTTCATTGAAAAATGTTCTTGGTTTTGTTTGGATGTGCTAGTGAAGACTACATTAATACACTATTGATTATCTAGAATTTGCATTTGGCCATATTTGTAGATTAGCATAGGGTTTAGTAGAAGCATTGAGTGGAATACTTAAAGTCTTGGGAGTGGAATATGAACCTACTTGCATAGAATAGTGCCTAATATCCACCCACATTGCTCATAATTGAATTATTTTGTCTTGGTAAGCTTCCTCTTTGGAATCAATTATACTCCATCATTTTACAAGTAATGCGAGATCACTTTATGTTGATGGTATGTTAATGTTGTGAACATGTATCCAAACCCCATAGAGAGATGAGATGAAACAAAGCTACCTTTCTCCCTACAAAGTCATAAAAGCATCATAAATTATGTATGATGTAAACTCATGTGTAAAGAACATAATTAAATCACTTTTTTTTTTCACATATCCTTGTATTCCATATTATGATAGCTAGAAATGTCTCTCTTATCACCTATTTTAGATATTGAATTTTATTTTTGTTGTAACATGAAACATAGACATTTAAATGTTATTTTTTTAGACCTAACCTAAAGTAGTTTGTGTATACTTGAAAATACCCATTGTAGATGCTAGTCAATGTTTGAAAATTTTATTTTTATTTACTTATGTAAACCTTCCATCAAGTGTTACCCTTTGGTATCATCCACTATTTTATTTCCTCCTTTCTCTTAACCCCCAATAAAATTGCAATCCTTTTGCCAAATGTTGCCTTTTGGTATAATCCACTATTGTATTTCCTCTTTTCTCTAAATCTATAATAAAATGACAATTTGTTTTCTTAATTATCTAGCCCTAATTTTTGGGAAAGTAGGGCTTGCCTTAAAAGAAATATTTTCAAATTGTTGTTTGTGGAAGAAATTAAAAATGATTCTTAAATAGTTTAGCTTGGTTGACTTTGATTTATTTGAGCATTAGTTGATTGCTAAATGGTTTAGATACATGTTACCAAATTATACATTGAAATTGTAGTATAAGTTTGGGTTTGTGAAGTGTATTTATCATTAAATGGAAAAATTATTGATTAGTTTGGAACACTTTACTCAATAGCCAATTTTGAACGTGAACATATGCTCAAATGATGCAAATGAAACAATAAGACATCGCCTTCTATATATTTTTTATCCAATAAAATTAATTCTTCACGATTAATCTTTTGAGTGCGTACATTATAATAGACTAATTCATTCATATGAGATTGAGTGTCCATTTTGAAAAGTGTCATTAATTGATGATATAGTAGAATGATATTGAGTATTATATAGAAATATAAGTGTTGGCCTGATAAGGGGTGATTTTTTTAACAAAATGAGAAGTTACATGTTCAAAGGTGGCAACAATAACATGTTTGTGATAGGATGCAAGCCTTTCAAAGTATTAATTGATAATATAGGGTTTAGATGGTTCTAGATGGAGGAAATCAATATCATGAATTTACATAATATGAAGATATTTTTATCTTGTGGTGTCTTAGAGGTTTGAAGGTTTTGGATTTTACATTTCCTTGGGTAGTGTGAGTGGGGCCAATTTCTAGTATGTGAGCTTTGTCTTCAATGAGTTTTCTATAAGAATGGATGCTTCCATGAATCTTGGGAAGGGAGAAAGGAAGGTGGCAAATGAGTATGGTGGGTCTAGGAAGGAGAAGTGTAAACGAAAAGATAGAGTATGGAGAAAATATGCTAGAAAAAATCTCTACATTCTTGGAGAAGGAAATTGGGAACCTAGACTTGAGGTTGTGAGTCATGGGAATTTGAGAATTGGCCAAGAAGGCAGATGTCTCTCTTGGTGTTTGGCTAAGGGCTACAATGGCGAGGACACTCTTGGACCCTAAATAGTTAGTGAGTAGGAATAATGTATCTAATGTTGCACATGCCTTAAGTTGTGAATCAATGTTGTCTTCTACTGCTAGAATGTATCTCCTTCATGACAACATTTGTGGCATTGAGAACTAGGAAAAAGCTTCTTTTAACTGCCATCTCTGGAATTCTCGCAAGTTAAGCAAGAATGTGTCACCTACATTAGAAGGTGATGAAATTGGCAAAGGGGTAGAAGGTGAATCTATCTCCTAAGGCTAGCTTCAATGAACCAACTTCTTGTTATGATGAGATGTCTAAGGAGGTGCAAGTAGTTGATTCCCACCTAGGTGGTGATGATGGTTGCAAAAAATGTAAGTGCCCTAAGGAGTAGCGGGGGGGGCTATGTAATTTCCCCATTGACTCCACCATGATACTTAGCTTTTCATGAAATCTAGTTTTTTGGTGATTGCTCCTCTAGTTTAGCAATTGGTTTATCATTTAGTAATGCCAATCATTCTCCTTGCCTATGGTTAAAAGTCAGTTTATTTGGTATTTCATGGATGTATGTATCTTTCAAACAACGTTCGGTTAACAAGTAATGGGATGGTTATATCATTAAGGTATATCTTTTTCTTTTGGTTTTTCTTGATAGTTTAATGGTAGGTGGCAATTTTGATGACAAATACCTTGAGTTTGGTTTTGTAATCAAGGTGGATTAATATAAGAGTGTATTGAAATTTTTTGGTACTTCGATGGATTTGATGAAACCCATAGTTACCATTAGCTGAGCTTTGAACACTTGTTTTGTGGCTCCTAGGTGCCTAACCTAGATATAATAATAAAAAAAAGAAATATCAGTGTTATAGATTAACAATATTTACTATACATCAAGAGACATTAAACATATTTTGAGTAATGTTGACTAGATATTACATTGAAAAACTAATTGGCCATTTGATAGCACCTTTAGGTGATTTTACTAGTTCATCTAACAGTCCATTCAAGATTATGCGGTCAATATTAACATTACCATATAGAGGATCAGGTTGCTCAAATATTTTATCTGTGCTTGCAGATGTGCTATTCATGGATAGAATGGTGGTGTCTTGCCATGAGTTAGATCAAATTAAGACCCTACAGCAACAGTTAAGGAAAACAAAAATTCACCCCTGTTAGGTACAAAATAAAAAGATGATTATCAGCACCATGCATACCACTGCTCTCTCAAGAACTTGCCAGATCAATTGACTTCTTTAGAGCTGGCAATAGCCTCTGCATGATAGCTGATTCACCAGGTGGTGTTTCATTTTTCATCTTACCATTTCGTAGAGCACGAAACACGGGACTGGAGCCTTCTGTTGCAGGGAAAACCAGACAGTCGATATGCACAAGATCTTCTATCTTTCCTTCATTTACTCGGATAAACCCAAGTCGGACTCCTCCTTTCACCTTCTCAACCTGTATAATATACTACTAATTCATGTCACTGTACCAGACAAGTATTCATCCAAATGCAAGTAAAAGCTTTCTTGGTTTTTCTAACTTGATTTTGTTTTGGAGTTGAATATCAGTTATAGCTCATACTTAACCGTTTGTTTCAAAGTTTTTTTTTAGCGTATATTATACGTTTATCATTCTTGTGAAAGGTCTACTTCCTATAAAATATGTCAAGCATCTCTGATCTGATGAAGCCATATGAGAAAGTAGGGTTTGGAAGTTACATAGAAAAATTGTGAGTAGAAAACCCATGCTTCTCATACTCTGTTCTTATTCAATAAATTATTTGTTGTGTTGTGAAAAATGTTAGGAAAAGAAGATTCTTTCTTCTAAGGCCAATCTGTGGATGTTGATTTTGTAATGAAAAAGACCTAGAGGCTACAAATGTATATGGATTTCAAACTAATATTCAAGAAGCTAATACAATTTAAATATGAAGAAATATGTAAGTTGAAGTTCACTAATTAAATTATTCATATGCAAATGAATCAAATGAGAAATACCATGCGACAAAATTGATGAGTTAATAAGTAACCTTAAGAGGGGCAGATAGTGGCAAATTCGCACCTTGAGTAAGACTGTTTCCCCACTGCAACCACCACAACAATTCCAGGAAATCAATCAAAACTCTTATTTCTCTATAAAGCTTACCATTTTGTGGATTCTTTCCATGATAGTTTCCCTCTGCATAGTTGGGTTGACTATGCATATTTTTCCTCACATATTAACACAAGGTAGAAAATACTAAGACAATTTAGATACTCAAACAATCTTACAAACTGTACCACAGAACTCTCTCCCTGCAAATCTCTACTTAAATACTCAGATCTTACATCTTATAGTGATCACATAAAGAAAAATGTGATTTACAGATTGAGTGAAATAAACATGCTTGCACTCACCAACCTTCTTGGGCTATTTGAATGGGAATAATAAATTACTTCAAATTTACCACAGAAATTGGCAGGGTTGAATTGACAATGGAGTAGAAATGAGTCAATGACTATTATTTAAAAAACTCTTTTTAGGAAATTCGCTTGATTACGATCATAACCATCTAATGCTGACTGCATATTTACCAGAATCCACTCTTACTCTCAATTCCAAGATGAGCTTTGCAACCCTGGGGCAAAGGATCTGACACTGTCAGAGCCTCTGCAGGACTCTTCCTAATTTGTGCAAGATTCCTCCTTGTTTGTAAAAGTCGATCCCAAGTCTGTAAAAATCCCTATTTTGTGAAAATACCTAGAGAAATTTCCTACTGATTTGTTAATGCAAATGTAGTGCCGTCTGTGGCCTATATAAAGGTTGAAAATTTAAAAGGGTAAGTAAACTGTCGTATTTGAAAACTGCGAAGTAAGAGTTTGATTGCTGTAGAAGGTACCTCTATTGAATAGAAGACAACGCTAATCGCACCAAACTTAGATTCAAGTGGATGAATTCAATTTCAGATATCTGGTCATAGGAGAATGTCATTGTTGTAAACTTGTAGCAGTTCATATCTATTCACGATTTCAACTGCATGATGCACTTTTCAAGCGTTTTCTAGGAAAATTTATCTCCATCTTCTAATGAAACTTGACAGTTGAAATGGGAAAAATCATCTTTTGGTGAAATTTAAAATATTTTATGCAGTTATTGTAGTGCCAAAACTCAAGTCTGAACTTGACTTGTCTTTGCCTTTCCATGTCCAAGCTGAGTCTGATTCTGGCTTCCATAGTTAGTTCTAAAGACCTCATACTATTTTTTTATGTATTATCATTCTATCAGAAATTAAGGCAAGCTTTGTGTTTTCATAATCCTTCTTTAAATGGCTCTTAGACTAGCAACAAAACATTTGATCATTCAACAATATTTTTCCTCTTTCTCTAGCTTCCCATTTTAAAAGGGTTATCTAATCAGCAGACATTCAATTATGATAAATATTGCAAATTTTGTCCATTGGCCATAAATCTGTTTTATTGAAGAATTTTTAAAAAGGACCCACTTTTCAGCAGACAACTTGGAAGACTAGAATGAAATGACAGTGATGCAACCAGAATGTGTGTATTTTTTTGCCTCACAAATCACTTCAGTAAAATTTGATGTCACTTTTCCTGTTAATGGGATCTCTAAGTCAAACCACCAGCCTCCTACTGCTCCCCCTTCCCTCATCAATAGAACACAAGTTAAATGGACTCCACCCTGGAAAGGGAATTCACCCAGAAGGGAATTTCAAACTAAACTTTGATGGTGCTGTAAGAGGCAATCCAGGACATTCAAGTGTAGGTTGTTGTTATCAGGGACTCCCACATAAGAATGATAAAGGCGGCTTCCAAGAAACTACAAAGCAGAGACAAAAGCTCTTCTCCTTGGTCTCCTTTTGGTCAGATCATATAACATTCAAAAGATTAATATCAAAAGAGACTTGATGGTTATCATCCTTTGTATGCGCAGAAGGCATTCAATGAATTGGAGGCTTAATAGCATTTTGACAGAAGCTTGGGATATTTTAGACAGCTTTGCCAACTATACTATTGTCCATTGTTACCTGAAGATAACAAGGTGGCAGACCTTTTATCTAACATGGGCATTGATGGAAAAGAGGATCTAATTATTAGTGAGGACATTAAATGTTGGCCCAAACTCTAGGAATATGAGATAAATAGCATTAGTTCTTTTATGTTGAATTTAATCATGACCTGCTGCAAGACATCGCCCCAACTCACATATGAGTTAATAATCTTGGCTGGTTTTGTACCCCTTGCACACATGGATCATTCCAGAACACTTGTGTTTTGTTATTATAAGCTCGGATTTCTCCCTCGTTAATCACTGCATTCAAATGGCCTTTTTGGGGCATATCAAGGAGACAAGACTGTAGAAGGTGTTCTTCTTCCAAGGTGGTGATGTGTTAGAAGGAATTAAGGGAGTGCTCAAAAATAGTTTTCTTGAAAGTGTTGTACGATACATGGTTAATACATAATTTTATCCATGTTTGTCAGCAATATCTTCATTATTACAAGTGATCCCCAACTGACAAAGGGTTTGGGAATGTATTGCATTTGGGAAAAGCTACGACATGGAATGGAGGAAGGGGTGGACATGGCAGTGTTGGTCTCATTGAATTCCCTTCCATTCACCAAGTCTGAATTCAGAGGATTGGAATGTTGCAAGGTGTGCGCCCTTGGTCTCCTTGTGTTGTGCAGCGTAGTGCTCTGGTTCGTGACATGGCTTAACCACCTCCCGTGGATTCTTTAACTCTAGCAATTGTATCAGGCATTAATAGGTCAATCTTTTGGTGCAACAACAACCGTTTGTGCAACAATTGGTATCAAAGCCTAGGTCACAGGTTCAAACCCCTCACTTGTGCTGGGGGGGATTGTTGCAAGGTGTGTGCCCTTGGTCTCCTTGTGCTATGTAGTGCAACGCTCTAGTTCATGACATGGCTTAACTGCCTCCCATGGATTCATTAACTCTGACAGTTGTATCGGGCATTAACAGGTCGATCTTTTGGTGCAACAACAACCGTCTGTGCAACATGGAATTGCTAAAGACAATATAGGGCATCAAGGCAACATTAATGGCACTAATTAGAAAGGTTGTGAATATGCATAGTTTCCTTAAGGGTTCGGGGGATTCCTACAAGCTAGCAAAAGTCACCAAGGCCATCAAGTTCCTTCAGCATTGGGATGGACTAGTCAAATTGGAGAATGGTGCATATGGCACCATCTTCATTGGTACAAATAGTGGATAGCTCTCCTCGGCAGGTGTTTAGGTCTGGGGATGGTTCCAAGTTATGATGTAGAGCATTCTCATTAAAAGACTTATCCCACTCACCACTGATTTGTTTCTTCTGTTTGAGTTTTTTAGGATTTTTACATTACTAAATTTAGTAGTTTGTTCAATTGCTCTCTTTTGTGTAGGAATATGGCTACTGTATTAACTATTTTAGATATTGAGAATCCAATTAGGAGTTGTTTATACTTTATATACAGATTCTTTATTGTTGCGTGCAGTTAGAGGAAGTCATTTTTTAGTTTGGGGTGGTTACAAATGATAGGCAGCCAATTTTCTTTTGTGGACTGCTGTCTAATAAAGAGAAGCACAACTAGGAATGGGAGGCAGAGGAGGACCATGAGGAAAAAACAAGATGGATATATATTTTTTGTTGACCTTTTTCGCTCTAAAGAAAAGGCAGAGGTTTGAAGAAACAAAGGACATTATAATTTTGGCTTAGTTTGCTTAAGCAAGGAGTGATGTCTGTAAGTAATTTTGGGCAATTCTTGGACCTATTTTAGTTTCTTTCTGCACTGGACTGTATATGATGTTTTATTCAGAGAAATTACATCTCTGTTGAGGAGTGGATGTGTACTGATAGTTCATAAATTGTGTACTGTGTGACCAAATTTTCTAACTCGTTTTGTTCTGAGTAAATGGGATATTAATATGTTTTCTTTCAGTGTATAAACTGAGTAGGTCTTTTCACAGCTAGCTCCTGTAATTCTTGATATTTGCTTGTGACATACATGAAATGCACCAAACAGGGGACTTTATAGAGCTGTTTTATGCAGGATAGAGTGTGTGCCCTTGATTATTTTGCAGGTTAAGAGAAGACTGCATAAAGTGGTCAAAGAATTGGTTTCTAAAGTTTATCTTGCAGGACCCAGGTAGGACTGCCATAATTTGGTATTAGAGCATCTTAAGATGCTGGGAATGGAAACTTTGTGAGAAGAGTTTTGATAGTTTAATGGAAGCTGTGGTTATGGTTGTGCATGCAAATATGGAATTATATTATGATATGAAAAAGAGGGTAATTAAGATAGAAGAAAAAAGAAGACAAAGATAGAGATAGAAGCAAACAGAAGACCAGCAAAAGGAGCTGCAAAACTTAAGCGTAAGAATTGGAGGAGTTTTGGTGGATGTTAGAGGTGTATGAGGCATGGAATGATAAGAAGGCAAAGAAAAGGAAATCTACAACAAAGGCTTTGAAGAGTTGTGAGAAGATGAAAAAGAATGGTGAGAATAAATACTCACTTTGTGAGCAAGAGTTATATTTGGAGAGGAAAGTTGTAAAGTCAAGGATTAGACAAGATATAGAACTATTAAAACTAGGGAAGATTAAACCCCTTGAAGTGTTGGCAAAATTATTATTAGATAGAAGATCCTTAAATATGATCTTCCAAGAGTTTCAAAGAGCAGATACAGATGAATGTGATGAAAATGAAGAGGATGAGTGTGATGAAGCTATTGAGTTGAGTTACCCCAAAGAAGGGGAAGGTATTGAAGATATCAATGCAAGAGGAGAAGAGTTGGAGAATTATAATGAAGAGGAATGTAGCTCGTCACATAAGGCGGCCCAAGATATTGTAGCAATGGAAACAGTCAACATTAGAGAAGAAGCTGCAACAAAGATGGAGATCTTTGAGATCCTCATTTGTGATGGAAGTTGTATTGGTTTTAGAGAACACAACCAGCTAGAAATGGCTAGAGTAACATCTAGAGAATCCCATTTTTAATGAAAAGAGAGTAGAAGATCATCACTTTCTTGGAGAAAGAACGAGGGTGACTGAAGGAAGAAGAAGAAGAAGCACATACATTTGTTGTGTAGCAAAGGAGGTCAATGCAAAAAAGAGTTGTCTTGTGAATGACATAATATAGAGCTGGGAAATGAATATCTGCTCATAAAAGATGAATTGGAAAGCATGTTTAAATACTATAATGTAGAGAATGAGGTAACTAATATGAAAGCTTTTGTTTTTAATGGTTTATATGCAAGTGAATCAAAAGGTGATACAAGTGATGCAAAGAGCCATGATGATTTTCAGTGGAGGAGGGCCACTAAGCCTTCAAGGAGTTTGGAAAGAGAAAGAGGAACCAATTGGCAGAAGAGGACAATCTATGATCCAACAAGAGAGTAGAAGTGAAAGAAGAAAAAATGTGATGATTTGCAGAGATATCTAATTAGGTGGCTGGAATGTTATGGCTTGATTCTTCAAGACAAAAGGATGGTTATACCATCTAACCCAATCTCTTACTTGGATGTTTGATGTAGTAGCATCCTAGAGTAAAAGTGATCCTACATTACCTAAAGAATATATATATATATATATATGTCTACAATGCGTGCAACACAGTTTTGCAGTCCTATTAAGGTTCACTCCATATTGAGTTTGTTCCAACTTTGGAGCAATAGAGTGTTGCACTTCCATGTGCTGTAGATTTCCTGCCCATTGTTGATTTGCAAGGCTAGGAGAATGGGGATTAAACTCCACCACACTCAAAGCAGCTGCATTTCCTTTTAGTAGCTTAGAATCACATGACTTACGCAGAATTTGATAGATGTGTGTGGGGCTGGCTCACACTCAAACAACAGTTGCCAAATGAGGATCTTGGGAATATGATAAAGGAATATGACAGACTTGATGGAGATGAAGGTTTCTGCAGTCAACATGTGTTTCTGTTCTATGAATTGGATCACAGCCTTGCTCATTCCGATGAAATTGGGAATAAGAGAAATTCACAGTAGTGTTATGCGGATGCTGTCAATGGCTTCTTGAAGCCTGTGGTCAATTAAATTAGTTTTGAACCAATCGATTCAAATTCTTAAGAGATAGGGGTAATGATGGGGAGCATATTCATTAAAATGCATATTCCACTCACCGCTGATTTGTTATTTCTGATTGAGTCTTTGTAGTATTTTTAAATTACTCAATTTAACAATTTGTTCAACTTCTCTCTTTTGTGGACAAATATGGGGAACAACTGTACTTTATTAACTATTTTTGGATTTAGAGAGTTGAATTAGTAGTTGTTTACGTACAGATTCTTTATGGCTGCATGCAATTAGAGGGAGTCAATTTTTAGTTCCGGGTTACAAATGATAGGCAGCTACTTTTCTTTTGTGGGTTGATGTCTTCTATGAAGGAGAAGAACCGATAGGAATGGGAGGCAGGGGAGGACCATAAGGAAAAAGGGAGACGGATATTTATTTTTTGTTGACCTTCTTGGCTCTGAAGACAAGACAGAGGTTTGAAGAAACGAAGAACTTTATAAGTTTGGCTCAGTTCGCTAAAGCAAGGAGAGATGCATGCAATGATTTTTTGGCAGTTCTTGGACCTGTTTTAGTTTCTTTCTACACCACACTGTATGTGATGTTTATTCAGAGAAATTACATCTCTACCAAGCAGAGTATTTGTATTGTTGAGAGTTCATAATTTATGTTCCGTGTAACCAAATTTTCTGAGTTGTTTTGTTCTTAACAAATGGGATGTTAACATGTTTTCTTTTGGCGTATAAACCGAGTATGTCTTTTCACAGCTAGGTCCTGTAATTCTTGATATTTGCTTGTGCCTTTATACATGGAATGCACCAAACAGGGGACTTTATAGAGCTGTTTTATGCAGGACAGAGTGTATGTGCCCTTGGTGATTATTTTGCAGGTTAAGAGGAGACTGTATTAAGTGGTCAGAGAATTGGTTTCTGAAGTTTATATTGCAGGATCAGGGTAGGGCTGCATCAGGTTATAACAGTCCTAATGTCATGTTTTGTATCTCCAGTTCAGTCAGGTTTGTCTGTAATAGGTCCATATAATTATAGGATAAAAGCAATACAGCCAATGTGTAGTAGCAGCCCTAAAGGCCGGTAAATCTTGATTGTAGTCTTCAACATTTTGTCTAGGTTGTCTTGGTCCAGTGACTAGTCACCGCAGTCTATGTAATCTCTATAAGATGTATTTTGGTCAGTTCTGGGCCTCTGGCTTACAGTCATGCATATCACTTCTGCAATATTTCTGAAAATAATATAAAGGGAGAGGGAGAGGGACCCTACCCCTCATTTGAATCACCTAAAAAAAATTTGATGCCGCTTTGAGCATTTATAAAACACTGATTCTCTGCACGTACAATAAATGTAGATCTTTTGGACAGTAACTAACTCAATTGGTTACATACTTTACACATTACTGGATTTCTTTTGATTTGAACCTCTCCGTGTTGAGGCCGTGGGGCAAATGCTAGCTCAGACCTATCAAGCTCAAGTTCAAAGCTCCTCAGAAGTTCCTCAGTGATGGGTACACACCAGCTACCATTGAAAGCTGATTATAATAGCCTTGGGATTAGGTCTGATTACAGAAGGAATCACCCTGATCATGTGAATGGTAAGAGCCCAATTTTCTCACCTCCGCATTCATGGGAAGAGGATTTCCCTGCCCAAATCGACATCGGCAAAGAGATCACTCAACACAATTTGGCCAAGGCAATTACAAAAATCCTGGCATCAGACGAAAGGGAAAAACCAGACAATTTCTAGTTCTGTTCATTCAGCCTACAACCTTTGCAGGCATACACGATGACCTTGCTTGGACTCAAAGGCATATGAGATTAAGAGTGACTTGACTTTCAGAAAGACGATGAAGGCTTTAGTTAAAGTGGGCACGTTGACATTCATCAGCTTGCTGATTCAGAAACAATCCCTCTCAATAGCAGGACGGTGCTTAAAATAATGATTATCTGGAACTAATCATATAACAATTGTATGCAAAATTAAAATGGGTTTGTGTTTTACACCAAAAATATACACATCAGACAAAAACCAACATGGAATAGAGAAAAATAAAATACATGATTAGGCGCAGACAGGGTAGAAGGTCGGTAAATATAAAATTTACGAGACACTGAACACTTGCACTATGTCGTGTTATAGAAGCATTATTTTGCTAGGCAGGATCCATCACAGGGAAGGCACTAAACGTCTTCGAAAGAGGGGGCCATCTAGAATGTGATAGACTCCTATAAATAATTACCACACAGATTAAACCCCACAGTTACTTACCTGGAAGAGTAGTGTCTCCATCTTTTTCAAATCCACGTTGGGAGGGAGCTTCATTGTACCCAGAGAAATGGGCTCATCTAATTGTTCTGTTTTAACCATACCACCTTCCTCCGATGCTGCTTTCAGAGTCCATATTGACTTATGAAGATCATGGTTTCCGTGCTTCTTGATAGAAGCACTCGGAATGAAAAAGCCACCAAAACTTGTTTTCAATTCAGTTTTTCTTAGCAAACTCGTGGACTGCAGACAACCATAAGATGAGTCAACAACTACAGCAGACTGTATAGGAGCAGAATACATGCTGCTGCATTTTAAGGCCAACATAGAGGCCATGAGAGGAGCTGAATTTTGCAAATTTGTTTTGGATTAGGAGCAGAAGGTCGTTGGTATTGAGCAATCTTTTCAAATTTTCAGTATAAATTAAAGGGCGCTGAAGTTGAAAGTTGGAAACTTTAAATCCACAAAATAGAGTTTTTGGATTGCTATCAATAAAAAGTGTAAACGTGTGGCGTAGCATTCCTTTAGTCCTCTACAGATTTTAGAGAAGTTTGTTTAATATATGATTTTAGCATTTTGTTTGGTTATTTGGCATATTTTCTAATCTTAAAAAAGAATGAATAAAGTTTCTGTTGAATAGGCTTAGTATAACCATTCTCTGAAAAAGAATGAAATGATTCTTTCTTAAGAAAACAAATTATAAAAAAATTGAATGATTCTCTATTTTATAGGTCATTTTTCTTTATGAAATAGTGATCTAGTTTTGAATTTAAAATTTAATTTTTTTTTTACAACATAACAAATATTGAACATCAAAAGCTTCAAATTTTGTGTTTAGGATTGTGTATTTAAAGACATCATCTTATGTCATTTTGTTATTGTAAGGTTTTTTTTTCTTAGTAGATTTGTATTTACTTATTAACTAGATTTTTTTAACATTTTCTTTTAAGTTTGTTTAGGTCAATAAAGTGAGTATTAATGTGAGCTGAGTGAGGTGTCAACATCTTCTATGGAGATTACACTTCCTACTTTTTGGATAATTTTGGTGTAGTCCCCTTATTCATTGCATTTACCAACTTCTCTTTTTGAAGCATTTATTTTTCTCATTGAATTTTAACTCTATAATGTTATTTTGATGTTTGATCATCTACATTTGTAGTTTAATAATTTTATTTTGCAGATTTTAACATGGCATCAATAACTTTCAATTTCTATTTTTGAAAGATTTTGGGGGAAAGAGGCTAAAAAATTTGCATTCAAGTTTCCTAAAAACTTTGTATACTCTTCTCTTGCATCTTTGGATGATTTGGAGAATCAAAAAAATTGATATATTTTGTTTAATCTCTAAGATTTTATATTTATGTTTTCTAAAATCTATATGTTGTCAAATTTTCAATAATCCTAGCAATATTTTCAATTGTTTTATGCATTTAGAAAGCTCAAGAAAGTCAAGATTGATTTTTATTTTACCTAATCAATTATTAAAAAGTCAATTTGTAAATGAAGGTTTGATCATTACATCAATTAAACAACGTTTATTTGAAGCATTTTGAAGTCAAATGAACCTTGCTAGTACATAGAAAAGGCCCAATAATCCTTCTATTTATATAGAACTTGTACGGTTTGGTGGAAGGTGAATTTGAGGTTTTTTTTTTTCGAAGAGGACTATAAGGCGTTCCTAACACAATCATATGATATAAATTCTAACTTTTAAAAAATGCTTGTAGCTTCCTTTACAAAGGACTATGGCCTTTTTTGGGTGAAGAAAAACTAATTCAAGTAGCTTGCAACTCATTTTGGATAGAGCATCCACACATGCTATTCATAGCCTTCGAAAAAAGCTACAACCTCTTCATGTCCTTTGCCACACAATTAATCACAACTACAATTATACCCTTGTGCACTACTTGCTATTGGTCTTCACTATAATGACCTAAATTATAGATAAAATTTATTGATTTTTTGGTATTTTCTTATAAGCAATAAAAAAATTGAGGAAGGAAAAAGTACTTGTAATAACTAAAAATATTTAATTCAAAGCCCCATCTACAAAATCACCAAAATATGAAACCCTCATGGTAGAAATAATTTAGATCTAATCAATACACTTGATAAAAAAAAGGGGTCCAAAAATGTATGGTGTAATACCCCTCTGTTTTGCCTTTTGGTTGAACAGTGTTCTATTCTCTTTTGTTGTACTTTCTGTTAGTACCTCGACTATGGTACTCGGCTTCTATTTGGTCGCTATCTATAAAGCGACGTTGATGTAATCTTTTGATGTGATGATATTTTAATATGATGTTATCTTATGGCATGTTTTGGATTAACAAAATGGATTTTTGAATTAATGATGATTATGCTCTGGATTATACTAGCATGTTAGAATTGTCAGTTATTTGCAGTGTATTGGTGAAGGGGACAGTATCATACCACTCGCTTGCGAGTGCCCTACGATTCCGAGATTTCCTCTTCACGGTGTGTATTTTATGCTATTTATACTACATGTGGTTGTTTACTTAAATTGCAGGTTGACAGGTACAGGACATCAACTCCACTTGGTTTCACAGGTGGGAGCGTGTTCAATACCCAACGGTATTCGATTGGGAGATAGTAGCTAGGTTTTTGTGTCAAGTTGTCACCCTAGTCTTGTGTGTCGTCTGGTGTTGTTGGGTTGTGCGGTTTTGATTATCGTTTCCCCCTCTTCGTTATTTAATTGCAAATTGAATTGGGTGATTTAGATAGCTTAATGTATCTAAGTGGTGGATTATTGTGTTCTGGAATTATGTTGAAATATAATTTATTTTATTATTTATTTAATTTAATTAATAAATAATTTAATCTTTGATTAAATCTATTTATTAATTGATTAAATTTATTTGGTTGAAAGAAGTTAACTTATCTATGTTGAAGTTATTGATTTAATTGTTAAAATTGAAAATAAGAAAATGCATGGAAATCATTTGAGAAAATTGAAATTGGAAAAGAAATGAAAATTGATTTAAAAGTCAAATTGAAGTTTGAATTCAAAAAAATTAAGAAATTAGATATTTTTCAATTTTCTATTTTCAGGAAGTTATTAGGGTGGTTGTAGGATTTTAGGGTAAAATCCTTATGTTTGAATTTTTGCTCTCAATTTTTGATCTTGGAGTTTTTGAAAAAGATTGAATTAGTGAGTGGAAGAATTCTTCAACTTTGTGGGTTTTTGGATTGGGATTGTGAAAATTTGTGGGGTTGGATTTGGAAGCAAGGTGGGAAGCTAGGCATCATCTGGACCTCCTCAAACTCAGAGAAAAACCAGGTTCAAGTCCTTTAAATGCTTGTTTTGAAATTTTTGAATTTTAAATTTTATGGTTGAAGATCTTATGGAAAGAAATTTTAAATTTTGTTGTTAAATTCAATTAAATCAAGGTTGGAATTTTGTCTTTCAAATTTGCAAGAAGACCTTTTTAGATTTAAATTGCTTCCAAGAAAATGATGTTTGTTGGAATGTAAATCATTATTCTTGAATTCTTATCATTCTGGTTTTCTCAATTAATTCTGTATTTTAAACCAAAAATGCATAAATATATATATACATATATATATACATTACACACATATATATATATATATATATATATATATATATATATATATATATATATATATATATGCATATAATAATGCTTATTTAAAAAGATTATTATCAAAATGTTATTGAATGGAAAATCGAATTTACTTTGGTCGGATTTCATTTTTCTATTAAATCACATTTTTTTTAAAAATGCAGGTCGCGGAAATTGTTTTAGGGTTTTATTTTTTAAAAAAAATTTAATAAAATTTTATGGGGAGGCGGCTGGGGGCTCAACCCCCGCTGCGCCCCATGGGAGGCGGGCAGAGGGAGCCGCGCCCAGCACGCCCCTCTCCTCCTCCCCTTACCTGCTCTTACCGGCCATTGCCGCCCACCTGGGTGTGACGACTATGTTCACACACAGTCGCCGCCCCCATTAATGGGGGTCGGCTGTGTGTGAACACAACCGGCCGACCCATGGGGAGGTGCAGCCCCTGTGCTATGCGCAGCCCGCGGACCAATGTGGCCGCCCATGAGGCCGATGCGCGAAACAAGATATAACTTCACTTTTTTTTTAATATTTATATATATAATATTATTATTACAATATGATGTTAATATAATAATATGTGTTATTTTAAGAATAATATATATTATTAATTATTAATGTTATATTGCATAATATTATAAAATTATTTTGATGATTTGTTTCTCTAATTAAATGGATATATGTATAGTTGTGGTGTAAATTTAAAATGCATAGGAAATTATTGTTTTTCTATTGGCATGAATTAATTTTAATTGGGGAAAAGAAAAATATATTGACTCTAGTTAAACCATTGTTTTGTTGTAAACAATATTTTAATGGGAATAACATTGATTTAAATAATTATAAATATGCAAGTCAAGTTAAATATTTTATATGTTTATATTGAAATGTGGAAATGATTACTTCATGTTACGATGTTTTGATTAGTAGAATCAATTGATTATTTTATTATTAATGAAATGCAAGTAGGAGATTAAGTAGTAAATATTAACTTTCTCCCATGTTTGGATAACGCGTATTTTGTATCGGTTTATATAATGCAATAAAATCCTTAATGTTAGCATGAGGACATGGATTTAGAATATCCAAAGCAGATTTAATTCTCGTTTGACTTTTATCTGATTCTTGTCATCATTTGAAAATTGAGTCTTTACATTGGACAAGGCTTCCAGTTGAGTTTTCTGTTTCGTGGGTTGTCGGTTTGTTATGTTAACCTGGTTTGTATCCCTTGGATAGTGTATGAGGGTTGTGTCTATGTTAGTACCCGGTTTCTTCAAACGTGAATGTTTGGTATCTCCTTGGTTTAGGAGCGGATTATGGGATCCGTGTCTCCTTGTATGGAGTGACCTTTTATGTGGTTAGTGCCTCCTTGTCAGGAGTGACTTTGTTACCTTGTTCCTCCAGTGTTGGAGAGGGGTTGAACCTAGGTTGCCTCCTGAGAAAGGAGTGGTTGTAATACCTTGTTTGTTGCACTTTGTACCCTAGATGTTTGGATGTTATATGTGTGTTGTCAGGTAGAAGAGTGGCTTCCATTTGGGGCCAGAGCCCGGAAGAGGTAAGATTGGGTAACCTTCGAAAGTGGTATAATTAAGTGATAACTAAATCAATATACTTAGAGTTTGGGTAGTACTTCACACTAAAAGGATAATTATCCCTCAATCATAGATCCAAGTGCTCGGTTAGACTTGGGATGGGTGGGAAGGCCGGTAATGGCAAGGTCATCTATCTTGTCTGTACGAAAGGTATTTGATTCCGCATTAGTAAGTATGAGGTCCAATGATAGGTTAGGGCCACCATCTTGACGATCAGTGTGGGTAACTCATGATGAGTTGTACGATGACACTCTGTCTAGGACAATAATTGGTTTCTATTTTTGCCTTGGTAGGTATGAGGTCCAATGGTCGGTTAGGGCCACCATCTTGACGATCAGTGTGGATAACTCATGATGTACTGTGAGATGGCACTTCGTGTGACCATAGTTGGTACTCGTCTATTGTGAGTATGGTTTCCGTAACATACTTTATGTGACCATGGTTGGTGTTTGACTATGTGGTATGGTTCTCGTAACATACTTGTCTTGCTTTATTTCTGGAAGCATCGTGACCATGTAGTGTTGTACTTGTGTTGTGCTTGCATGTATTTGAGTCATACTTTGGGATGTACTTGTGAGGTTCATGTGTTTGGTTGTTCAGTTTGGTTCAGTTATGTTAGCCTGTGTCTAGAGGTAGATGGTCTTGACTAGGATTCTTGGTTAGTATCTCCTAGCACGGGGGGTGGGCCTTTGGGTTCCACTTGGTTGGGTGGTGTGCACCTAAATCTGTTGGGTTCTTTCTTCATGTTCATGTGGATGAGACTTCCAATTGGATAGCTCATGGTTTTCAGTATCAGTTCTTGCTTTATTTCATTTCAGTTGAGCTTGTATTATTTTACCCCTCAGATGTATCGAGGTGGAAGTTGTAATTGTAATTGTATCTATTAGACTTACCTCATTCGGGGAATGAGAGATGTAATTGTAATATTTAATTGTGATTAATGAAAGGGAAATTTATCTCTATGCTTTGTTGTAAATCTTTTCATTGGAATGTATGTGCTTAAATTATTGGTTAAGTAATTGTCATGGATTAAATTCATGTTTTTTGTTGAGGTTCTATATAATCTCTGTCTCGTAACCTTAGAGGTTGTTGGCATTAGTTAGCGAACTTGCTTATTAATTATACTTCAAAAAAAAAAAATTATTCTGTTTAAATTGTTATTGCAACTTCCTCTAGGGTTGCATGGCGGGGCATTACATATGGTGGCAATACAAACCCCTAGATTTGATATGTAAAGAATACTACAAGTCTAATATTGATTTGGTAACATTGAAATAATATTTCTAAGTATGTCAAATAAAATCATACAATATGCAAAAATAATAATTAGATCTATTTAATGACAACTAATGGAACATGAATAACAAATGTACTAATTGTTGGTTGGCCCAAAATGTTGGCTACAAGTTGTAGGTGGGTGTGGGTAGATAGAATTGAGGATTTAATGTTTTGTGCCAACCTTCAATCACTATCCTAGGGTAAATTGTTTAGTTTTTGTGATTGGAAATGATTCCCAATGTAGGTCATTGCCAAAGATGGGCCTGAAAATGATTGAGTATTAGAGGTCACTAACCCCTTGGATGGTTTTCCCCTTATGTTAATACCAATCACCCTTTGAGTTTGTGAGTGTATATTCAAATTCTTAGTTTTCGTAAGTCAATTTTGAGTCATCCCTCAAATCATACAATCAATAACTTCATTAAACATCAGCCCTTAAAAATGATGTCCTCCAAGTATGGTGCCCAATATATGAAGTGGAATTATCATTGAAAATGCAAATATAACACTTTTGATGCACTATGACTCTCCAAAATCCTATAAACTAATGTATAAATCCTCAAATATGATAAGGAAAAAAAATAAAAATTATTTCAAGTACATTGTAGCAACATTGTTGCAAATTGCAAATATATTTGAATCCTCCACAGATCAACGTAATTATGATCTCTTGTTGGAATCACCCAAGATTGGAAGAAAAAAAATTCATCCTTGATCCCAAATGTGGAATCCAAGGGGGATTTAATCCTTGGATACAGTAGATTAGACAAATTCCTCAAAATTTGAAAATTGGATGCAAAAGGATACCTCGGATCATGATTAAATGAGAAGCCAAGTGATCCTTTAATAATTGTCTTATTTTTAAAAATCAAGCCCTTCTATTAAATCATTTTTGTTTTTGGCCCCAAAATTACTAAAACTATTTTTTATAAAAACTATTTAAAAATATTTTTACATTGGAAATTGAGAGGTTGTCATTGATGTCAATAGACAGTGGAATTTGGATAATTGCTATAATGAAATTTTGATGTTTGTCAGTATTCAGCTGCTTCAGTAATGGAAGTTTGTTGATCTGGTATTTTGATATGGATTATCTTATTTTGTAAGATTTACTTAGAAGCTGATAATATGTTTAATCTTGACATCATTTGCATTCACTAAAAAGTTTTCAGTTGACTAGGTTACCTGGTTGGAAAGGTACAGTTACCAATAGCTTGGGTAGTTTAGTTTCATGCTTATACACTAGCTTTGTATGCCAATTTTTTGGTCTAAATTCTTTCTCAGAAAAATATATCATTACAAGACTTTGTACATAGATTTGGGACTACGAGATGCATTCTACATTGAAGTTCCATAATGATATATGAAGGCATTTGGAAGATATGAATGAGTATTATGATCTAAAGACTATAATGATTTTCTATATAGTACACTGATGTGGGAGATTTCACATTTTCTCATATTTGATTATCATATCGTGCGGTGTTGAATATTAGTAGTTTGAGATGTCATCTAAGGGAGAATTTGTTGTGTTAAATTTTTTTGTTGTTGCACACGTGATGAATTGCATATATATTTTGCAATGTTGATCTAGCTCTAGGTAACCTAATTATGTACTAATGTTGAGAAATTTCAATTGTTGGCAACAAAAGGGAAGACAACTAAGAGGGGGGTTGAATCAGTTGTCATGGAATTTCAAACTTATTAAACTTATTAACCCCTATTCTTAGATCTGATTAACAAACATGAAAGCATTAAACCATCAACACATCAGAAACATACATAACACCAAGATTTTTGTGTGGAAACCCTGTTAGGGGAAAAACCATGGTGGAGGTTAATCCACAAGTTTATACTGTGTTAAAAGTATGGAAAAATGGGGAATGCACATGCATTCAGGCACATTGCCTAGAGCTCACTGCTCAAACAAAAAAGGATTACTGCCCAAGGGAATACTCACTGTCTTACAATAATATTCGGATTAAATCCATTTGAAAGATCTTGAACTGATAAAATAGCATATGCTAATGCCTGATTACAGTTTTGGTTAAGCACATGAACACTTCTTCACTCTTCTTCAATCTTCTTCACACTCTTCTATACCTTCAAAAGATTTAGAATATTATTCACACACACACACTTTCTCTCTCACATTCAAATCAAGAAACAATCGCTTATATATATCCACAACAAGGAATTACATCGCTTCATATCGGCTTCAACAAAATAATAAAATAAATACAAACTATCAGCCCAAAATAATAAATATTATTAATGTGAATCAACCAAGGTCAACCACAAAATAGTAGAGACCTAAAACAATATACTCGAACATAAAACACCTTCACAAACTATTCCTCGAAGATTCACAACATGCTACAATCACCTTGTCGACCATGAACATGAAAAACATTAACACACAAGAGAAAATCATCAATCACGAGCACAACGATCAATGCAGACGTGCAACACAGATAGAGTACAATCTAGAAACATCCATGAACAATGTAGGAGAATTTGAAACAACTCATATTACCATAATCACACTATCTTTTTCCAGGAACACCAGCTACAGTAATAAAATAATTGTCAGAACACAAAAACCCATAACTTGCTCAAATCTTCATGCAAACCTCTGAAACTTTCGATGGATAAACTAGAAACAATTGAAAATAGATGCTTTAATCCACAACTTCTCACCATCAACACACTAAAATTTCCATCATATTTATCTTCACTGCTTCATAGATAACTTGCAACATATTTTATTACAATTTTCTCAATATCCTCGACATATACAGTCTTAAAGACTTTAATGCTAATAGTGTTGAAATCAATAACAACCACATATCAATAACACAACCAAAAAATCCAACAATCTCCCCCTTTGGCATTGATGGCAACACATGATGTGAAAAACACCATCAATGCAACTAACTCCAGCACTTACTCCCCCTTAGGTTCTAACTCTTTTCTCATGACTTCTTCTCCTCAAATAATTCCCATTTTTTCACATTGCTCTTCTCCCCCTTTTAAATCAATTAAAAAGGTACACACAAGCTCTAAACCACATATCCGAATCATCTAACTACTCCCCCTGAGTAGCAACCACCACAACATCAATCCGAATCAAGATTTGACTGTGAAATGCACATACTGATGCAAGACAATGCATCTCAGTTCTGACTAGGAGGGGTAATCACCCCTAACTTCCCTTTGAGATACTCAAAATTATCCTTAGGAAATGACTTGGTAAAGATGTCTACAAGAGATGTTCCTTAGTAGGCACATACTCCAATTTGACTTCCTTTTCACTCACCTTCTCTCTCAAAAAGTGAAAATTGATAGATATATGCTTGGTCTTTGAATGCAACACCAGATTCTTAGAAATGTTAATTGCACTTGAATTATCATAGAAAATAATAATAGGCTCACCATACATAACTCAGATATCTTTCAACATCCGCTTCATCCACAATAATTGAGTATAATTGTTAGCAACAACAATTTATTATGCCTCTACAATAGACAAAGAAATGACATTCTTCTTTTTACTTAACCATGAAATCAACTTCTTTCCCAAGAAAAATGTGCAACCACTAGTAATTTTCCTAATATTCACATCTCTTGCCCAATCAGCATCAGTAAAGGCACTCAAAGTAAGATCATCATCTTTAGGGTACCACAAGCCAAAATCAATTGTTCCCTTCAAGTATCTGAAAATTCTCTTCACAACAGTCACATGAGATTCCTTAGGATCAACTTAAAATCTTGCAACAATGAATACAACATTCATGATATGAGGTCTAGTTTGAGTCAAATAAAGCAATCCACTAATCATTGATTTGTATCTAGTCTGATTTTCCTTCGAAGAATCATCATTTGTTTTCAACTTACATTTGGTCACCATGGGTGTACTGACTGGCTTTGAATCTTCCATACCAAACTTCTTTATCAATTCTTTCACATACTTGGATTGAGATATAAAGATCCCTTTATCTAACTGAGTAATTTGCAATCGCAAAAATAATTTCATCTCTCCAATCATTGATATCTCAAACTCATTTTGCATCTCATTAGCAAACTTCATGCACAAACCATCGTCTCCTCCAAAAAAGATATCATCAACAAAGACTTCCACAATCAAATCTTTATCATCATCAATCTTGAAATATAGATTACTATCAATGGTACCTTTGTTAAATCGAAGCTTTAGTAAATACTTGTCCAATCTAGCATACCAAGCTCTAGGGGTTTGCTTGAGTCCATACAATGCTTTCTTCAACCGAAAGACCATATCTCCCTAATCATTCAATTGAAATCCATCAGGTTTCTCAACATACACCTCTTCTTCCAATTCACCATTTAGAAATGCTAACTTGACATCCATCTCATAAATCATATAGTTTTTGTAAGCATCATAAGCAAGAAACAGGCTCACAACTTCAATCCTAGCAACAGGGGCAAAAGTTTCTTCAAATTCAATTCCTTACATCTGAGAATATCCTTTATAGACTAGTCTTGCTTTGTTTCTGATAACTTCACTTTGCTCATTCAGTTTATTTCGAAAAACCCATTTAGTTCCAATTACATTTTTGTCCTTAGGTCTAGGAACAAGAATCCATGTATTATTCTTCTCAATTTGCAGTAGCTTTTCTTTCATTTCTTCAATCCAATGCTCATATTTGTATGATTCATTTACATTACTTGGCTCAGTCTTTGATATCAAACAATATTCTTCTGCAATTCTTCTCCTAGTTTGGACACCTTTGTTCTTATCACCTATAATCTTATTTTTTGAATGATATATCTCACATGCCTTGGATTCTTAGGATGTTCTTGAACTCTAGGCTCTTGTGATCTCTCTTCTGCACTTTCACTTGTTTCTCCTTCCTCTTGATCTTCTTGATTCACCAGAACGATCTGAACTTGATTTTTTTAGTTTGAACTTTGTTTGTATTGTCATTCTGATCATTAGAATCATATCCACGGGTTCTGGATGGTCTAGCAATGTCTTCATCAACCTTAACATTTGTGTTTTCAACCATTTTCCTTAATCTCTTATTGTAGCACCAATGGGCCTTACTCTTAGTAGAATAACCAAGACAGATTCCTTCATCACTCATAGCATCAAACTTTCATATATCTTTGTCTCTTCTGATATAGCATTTACTCCCAAAGATTTTGAAATATCTAACAGTAGGCTTATGACCAAACCATAGCTCAAAAGGGATCTTACTAGTACCACCTTTGATTTGTACCCGGATGAGGATAGAAACAACAATACTCACAACTTCTGTCCAATAGATATGAGGAACATTTCCTTCTAGCATCATAGTCCTAGCAGCATCTTGAGCTGTCATGTTCTTCCTTTCCACAACTCCATTTTTCTTAGGGGTCCACGGTGTAGATAATTTTTTCTTTATCCCATGCTCTTCACAAAAAGAATTAAACTCACTGAAAGTGAATTCACCACCTCTATCTGATCTCAAACACTTAATCTTCAAACCCGTCTTTGTCTCAACCATAGCCTTAAAGATCTTGAACTTCTCTAGAGCTTTAGATTTATCCCTATATAAAGTAACCCAAATCATCCTAGAATAATCATCAATAAGAAACATGAAATACCTATAACCTTGTAAAATTTTGACTCTAGAAGCACCCCACAAGTCAATATGCACAAGCTCCAACAATTCATTTGAACAATGTTGTTTGATCTGAAATGAAATTATAGTTTTCTTTCCTAACTGACATCTCTCACTGCCTGAGTAGAACTTATATTGATAATATTGTCAAAGTTTACATGACACATTCTCCTATGCCACAACCAGGTTTCATCAACTTGAGCAATCAGACAACTTTTACTAGCAACATTCAGGTGAAATATGTTACCTTTTATTTTTGTACCTAAAACAATTACACTTCTAGAACTTCCCAATATTCTACACTTTCCATCCTTCAATTGAAGATTATATCCCTTGTCAACCATTTGTCTAACACTTAAAAGATTATGCTGCAAACCTTCCACATAAAGAACATCATCAATATTATGTTTACCATCAAAACAAATACATCCTTTGCCATGGATTATACCACCATTGTTATCACCAAATCTTACAACACCACCATCATACTTTTCCAGGCTTACAAATTTTATTTTATCACCTATCATTTGATGAGAACATCCACTATCAATTACCTATTCATCCTTCTCTTCAACTCGAGCAACTAGGGATTTCTCCACATTTGTACAACTAGCAGATTTAGTAGACACATGATTATTTTCCTTGATAGCAATAAACACAAACTCATCTTCACTTATATTCCCTTTATTAGATTCGTCATCTATCACACCTTCATCAGCAATATAATAACACTTCCTTTGAAATTTAGGCTTGTTAGGTCTTGACTCAGGAACTCTTTCCAGACACCTTGATGCAAAATGACCTATCTTATTACAAGAAAAACATTTAATAGGAAACTTTCCTTTATACTTATGTTGTCCTCTAGCTTCTCTTTTGAAAATAAGTGCTTCAACCTCATTTCAATTCTCTTTCTTCTTCTTCAATCTATCTCATTTCTTCCTCATACTTGAATGCCTTTCTAGAAGAAATTTCACCCATATCATATCTCTTCTTATCTCTTCCAGAGGTAGTAGCTTTAAATAAAAATTCTTTCTTAGGAAGGGCATCACCGAATTCACTCAACTCAAAAGCAGTAAGTTTACCAATCAACATATCTCTAATTACATTTGTCACAGTCCAGAGCTCATCAATAGCTATAGCTTTGATTTTGTATGCATCAGGCAAGGATCTAAGCACTTTAGCAACAATATTTGATTCATCCAACTGTCCACCAGCACATCTAATACCACACACAAGTTCATTCACTCTTTGCATTAAATTAGTAATATTCTCATCATCACCCATTCTCAACAATTCATATTTACCTTTTAGAATTTGTAGCTTAGCAATCTTTAAATTAGCATCACCTTCATACAAAGTTTCCAAATTTTTCCAGATCTCATAAGCACTCTTTAGATCCATAACATTTGTCATCTCAAAATCAGTCAAAGCACTCAACAATGCTTCCTTAGCCCTGATATTGTATTCAACATCCCTAATCTCAACAGTAGTAGTAGGAACATTTTAAGGAATAAAATACCTTTTACATGTAATGCTCTAGTAGGATTCACCAATGCATCTCAAATGACACTCCATTTGAGTCTTCCACAGAGAATAATTTGTTCCATCAATTATTAGACTATCCTTCTTATATGTTGCCATCCCAAATCACCTCAAGTTGTTAGACTTCTTCCAAGGAACCTGTTCTGATACCAATTGTTGGAAACACAAGGGAAGACAACTGAGAGGGGGGGGTGATTCATTTGTCACAAAATTTCAAACTTATTAAATGTATTAACCCCTATTCTCATATTTGATTAACAAAAATGAAAGCATTAAACCATAAACACATCAGAAACACATATAACACCAATATTTTTGCATGGAAACCCTATTAGGGGAAAACTACAGTGGAGGTTAATCCACAAGTTTATACTTTGTTAGAAGTATGGAAAAATGGGGAATGCACATGCATTCAGGCACACTGCCTAGAGCTCACTGCTCAAATACAAAAGGATTACTGCCCAAGGGAAGACTCACTGTCTTATAGTAATATTTAGATTAAATCCATCTCAAAGATCTTAAACTGAGAAAATAACATCTGCTAATGCCTGATTATAGTTTTGGTTAAGCACATGAACACTTCACTCTTCTTCACTATTCTTCACACTCTTCTCTTCCTTCGAAAGATTTAGAAAATTATTCACACACACACACTTGCTCACTCACATTTAAATGAAGAAACAATCACTTATATATATCCGCAACAAGGAATTACATCGCTTCATGTTGGCTTCAAAAAAATAATAAAATAAATACAAACTGTCAGCCCAAAATAATAAAGATTATTAATGTAAATCAACCAAGGTCGGCCACAACATAGTAGAGACCTAAAACAATATACTTAAACATAAAACACCTTCAAAAAATATTCCTAGAAGATCCACAACATGCTACAATCACCTTGTCGACCATGAGCATGAAAAACATGAACACACAAGAGAAAATCATCGATCGTGAGCACAACGATCAATGCAGATGTGCAACACAGATAGAGCATGATCTAGAAACATCCACAGACACCATAGGAGCATTCACAACAACTCAGATTACCAGAATCACATTATCTTTTTCTAGGAACACCAACTATAGTAACAGACACAATCAAATCTAGAAGTCTTTGCACTATACAATATGGATTGTGGAAATTTGATATCATTAACAGAATAACTGTCGAAACAAAAAAACTCATAAATTTCTCAAATATTCATACGAACCTTTAAAAATTTTGGTGGATAAACTAGATACACCTGAAAACAAACCCTTTAATCCACATCTTCTCACCATCAACATATTGAACTTTCCATCATACTGATCTTCACTGTTTCACAGACAACCTGCAACATATTTTATTATAATTTTCTCAATATCCTCGACATATAAAGTCTTAAAGACATTAATGCTAATAGTGTTGACGTCAATGACAACCACATATCAACAACACAACCACAACATCCAACATTAATATGTGCTGAAAATGATAAATGGATCTATCTTAGGTCCACACTAAAAATTTATATGCGAAGATGAATATGTCTTGAGGTGAATACCGACAGAGTTGGTTTTTGATTCGAAAATAAGGTTTCTCTAATTAGGCCAACCTAATTAGTGAACATGAATGAATATGAATATACATGTATAAATGTAAGACGATTTTGAGGAGAAGAGTATGTAAGTGTTAGAGATACACGAAGATGGAGAAGAAAGTGTGTGTGTGTGATGTATATGTGCAAAATTGTTAGATGAGAAAATAGGTGTGTTATTTATGTATTGTGCTTCACCATAATTGAACCCTGGCACAAGGAAGGCGCATTCTATCTCAGTTCATCACTTGGTAGTGAGCCATTCTGTATTTTGTAAATCTCTTCAGGTTGTGAGCCTTTAAGGAAAGTGTGTCCTGGTAGTGAGCTATTGTAATATTCTATATCTGGATATATTGTATTGTGAGCTAAGCCTTAGCATGGTTTTTTCCATTTTGGGTTTTCCACATAAAAATACTGGTGTTTATTTGTGTTGATGCATTGTCTTGATTCCATGTTTTCTCTTGTTATTTTGGGGTAAAAGCACAAACCCATGTTTCACTTTATAAAGGAATCGACCAACAACAACAAAAATTCTGAGCTTCGACCACAAAAGTGGTCTTTATGTTTTGAATTTCAAAATGATGTAAATTAATGAAATGTAGAACTTTAGATGGAGTTTATTCCTATAACTTTTCAGATTTTAAAAAAATAAAAATTCATTATGTTTTTATCAATTTAAGGACATATTTTAGAATGCTGAAAATTTCAGAAAAAAGTGACTTCATAGGCTGTCAAGAAACAAATTGAAAAAAACTCCATTTCTCCCTAATTTTTTTTCTCCAAATAGGTAACTTCAATATCTTGTGCATGGAATTTATTTTTCAAAATTTGATGTATATTTGTCTTGTAATAACGTTTTAAAGTCAAACTTGTCAAAATTTGATAGTTTTCATAGGACGTCAACTATTGTCTATTTTTTAAATCATTTTCAAAAACAAATTATACCCCTTTGAAGAAGAATCTCTCCTCTTGTGCCCCATATATTTTTTAAAAAAAATTAATATGTTTTACTATTTTTTAAAATTTCTAATCAACCTCTTTTTTAATATTAACAACCTGCTTGAATTATTTTAAAAATAAAATATATTAAAATTAATTAGAATATTAAAAAAATTATATATTTGGATTCACCACTCCAAGCTCTAGAAAGAAGTACTTTTATTTTTTGCAAAAAAATCATTCTAACTAGAGAAATACTCTACCAAAGTTGAATGTTTCAAAAAATTCTATAAAAAGGTGAGTTGGCTGCCAAGTAGTCCATGCCAAGTAGACATGCTCGACCGAGCCTGCTTCGGTCAAGCATGTTTCGATCGAAACCTGCTTGACTGAGAAGTTCTTGGCCGAAATATGATTGGTCGAGATATAACTTGTCGACATGTGCTCGATCGAAAATAGTCGATATAAATAATTTAAAAAAAAAAAATCAACTCAAGGAAATTCGGTAAAATACATATTTTGTCCAAGGAAAGCTTATTTAGACCAAGGTTTATTTCAACAATTTAGAAGATTTATTTTGACAAAAAATAGTTTATTTTGACAATTTAGAAGCTTTATTTCAAAACTTTTGAAGACTTATTTTGACAATTTAGAAGACTTGTTTCTACAAAAGAAAATGTGTTTGGACAATAGGAGAGCTATTTTTGAAGGTACATTGATCTTAAACTTATTTAATTGATTATGTCTTTATTTTCATTAATGCATTTGAAGTTTTTTTTCACTATTTTTCATTTGAATATGGTTGTAAACTAGGGTTATTAGGTTATGGTGTACACATGTACGAAGACCCACAATTTTTTTGCATCTTATGAAGATATTCCTATTGGTAGATGGTCAACGCTCCCCTCAAGATTTGTGACATGGAATAACCATCTCTCGTGGATCCATTAACTCATGGTTGTATTGGGCATTAACAGGTCAATCTTTTGGTGCAACGACAACTATGTTTCCAACAAGTGGTATCAGAGCCAAAGGTGCCAGGTTCGAATCTCCTCGGGTAACGCTGAGGGGGAGTTTGTTGGCAGATGGTCAACACTCCCCTCGGGATTCTTGACATGGGCTAACCACCTCCTATGGATCCGTTAACTCTCACAGTTGTTTCGAGCATTAACATGCCGATCTTTTAGTGCAACGACAACTGTGTTTCCAACAATTCCTTCTACATATCATGATGATTTGAGATGTCCATAGAGCCACATGTTATTTTTATATCCTTCCTTATTTTATACATTATGATGTGTTTCACATGATCACCAAATTCTTCCATAGCTCATGTGAGACCTATATCAATAAATTAAAGATATGTACACCTTTCATGATGCTTGGAATATACATAAATTGATGATCTATTTTGTTAGCCTAGATCATACATATGCACATTCATGCTTCACCATCTTTTCTTACATTACATGATGATATCGAGCTTACCCATGACAAAGAGAAACCACCTAATACATGAGATATATATTAATTAAATTCTTATATTTCATTATTATTGACCACCAATTCTATGTTCTTCCATTCTTGTTCTTACATCCTCCATATGCCTATGTTTGATTAAATTTACTTTTTCCTTTACTTTTATTTCCAACTTGGACTTATCGTTTATGTACATATATTATTTTTCTATTTTATATTTTGCATGCTTATGTTTATTAGACTTTTGTTTAGTACTCGGGATTTTATGATCTTTGCCTTATAATTTTGGTTTCTTATGTTGCCTCATTAAGTCTTAAATTTTCACACATGTATTGTAATAATTTTTGAGCATGTAACTTTCCACAAATTATTCTTTGACTATTGATTATTTTCTTTGATCCTATATATGTTCATGGACCATACTTTTATCTAGCTACTGCATAGACTAGAGGGTATCATGCATTCCATTACATCTTATACCTTCATCATGTTTCATCTTCATATTATGGGAATCATGTCTCTATCCCTTTACATCTTATGCTTATATGGTTATATCCTTACATTTTAGGTCATTAATCCTTCCTCCTTTTAACATAGTGTGGTTTTATTTGTCACATCCTTGCATTTAAGGAATCATGTCTTCCCCTTTGTAATCTTATCCTTTCATTTCTATATACCTTTTCATAGGAGATATATATCATGTTTTCTCTCTTTCACATCATATAAGTGGTGATCTACACATTTAGGTATATATTGAGCTCATGATGTTTCTCTTTCTATATTTTATAGTACTCATTTTATTAAAAGATCCACATATTTCAATTTACATTTAGTGGTGATCTAGTAAGTGATGTCATCATCTAGCATGCACATCTAGTTACATGATTTAAATTTTTAAGTGATATATATTCCAAACATGCTATTGATATGTTTATAATTTATGTATTTAAAGAAATTTTAATTGATGAACCTTTTTTCAAGCGATATAAATATACCAAATATGAGCTCATGATACCAAATTTTCTCATGTGATATGTTTGTAATTTGAATATATTTTTTTACTTTGTCTTTAAAACAAATGAACAATTTATAATTTAGTGTTAGATATTTATGCAATATTAACTATACATGTTTCATTGAAAGCTCATGTGTGTACAAATTTGTATGTAGGTGAATTCAAATTTGAGTGCAATTTGAGATGGTGAATAAAAGGACTAGATCAAGGAAGTATGATCAAACACAAACAAGACATAGGAAGAGAAGAGAATGTGAAAGAACATCTATTGAAGAACAACCTATGGAAAATATTGATGACCACTTGGTGACATACATGTACAAGAACAAACTGAACCTAGTAATATAATTTTTTTCTATGGTATGGAAAATCTGATGAAGATGGATGAGGATTCTCTTTTCAACAATATTTCATCTGAAGATATGTTATCTGAAAGCACATTAAAATTACACTAAAAAAGAATATGGGATGAAATTTTTGAAGAAAAATCTCTAATTGGAAGAGCACAGTTAGTTGCAAAGTTAGTTAGAAGAAAAGAAATGACCCCTGTTTTGGAGTTGTTAGGGGTTGATAATATGAAAAAGTCATCAGATTCATTAAAACAAAAAATTGCTGAAAAATTGCAAGAAGCATTGAAATGCATTGAAAACAAGAGTCGATCTAGTGATCTAAGTGTTGCACGTAGAGAATTGATGATTGCAATTTATAGTAAGAAATTACCACATAGAAGACAAGTTCAATAAATTTCTAAACTAATAAATGTTTCTAGGAGAACTATTGTAAGGTATATTGAAAAGAGAAATGAAATAGATAAAAAAATGAGAAAAAATGGGTAAATATTTGTAGGGTTCCCCGAAAAGATAGAATTTTAGAAGATGTAAAGAAACAGGTGGCTGAATATTGGACTAACCACTCTCGTGTTTCTTCTAGAATAGAAGGGATACTATACAAATAATAGGTGAATATGGTACAAAAATTTCTCATCCAAAACATTTTATAGATACAACACAAAGTGAACTTTTTGAAGCATTTAAGCAAGAATTTTCAAATGTGAATATTTGTCAAAGAGTGTTTGAGACACTACAGCCATCATTTGTATGTATAAATAAAGTATGTGAAACTTGTTGTCAAAATCATGTTGAATTTGATCTACACCTACAATTATATAAAAAATATATGACAGTACTTGATCAAAATTTAGCCATCCCTGGAAGCACAACACAATTTGTGAAGTCTCCTGTATGCGAAAAAAATAGAAGATTTAGATGAATTCAGTGTTTGTGTATAAAAAATGTATGGAATGATTATAGATATTTGAAAAATCTCTTACATGTTGAAAATATTGAAATGCAAGTTATTTGGAAGATATTTGAATATGAGACATACTTAACGAAGTCAAGACTCGAGGCCAAAAAAATGTCCTCAAAGCGAGTGGACTGCTTTACAATGAATTCTTGAATAAATTTCGGAATATCATATATCCACATATCTAGTATTTTCATGATGCAAGATGGAAAGCTAAGCAATTTCCTATTTCAAAGAATTGATTTCCACTAGGTTGTATTCTCTCTATTGTAGATTTCTCTGAGAACTATACATATAGTCCTCAATTTGAGATTCAAAGTCAATATTATCATTTAGAGCAAGTTGCAATCTTTGTGCAAGTTTTCTATAGGCATGCTGAGTTAGAGATCGATGGAATACAAAGTAGCAAAGATGATCGAATTGTCATCAAAGAGGTTCACTTTTATATCAGTGATGATACGAGTCATGATAGAAGCTATGTAGCTCATTGGTTCAAAATGATTTTTAAAGACCTGAGGCGATGTGGCATAAATCAAGAACAACACTGGATATGGTTTGATGGATGCACTAGTAAGTACATTGTTTTTTTTTAAATTTTATTTATTTATTTAATTTTAACTTTGAGACTTAAATTGTTCAATTACTTATATATAATTATTTTTTCGAAGCTAATTTGGTTTGAGTGTAATTATATGTAACTTCATAGGACAATTTAATTCTGCAAAAGCTTTTGTTTGGTTAAGCCATCAACATGCTAGACACAACACCATTTTTTTGTGGAATTTTTATGAGTGGACATAGAAAAGGAGAGCATGATAGAGCAGGAGCATGTGTAAAGCGTGCACTTCATCAACATGAACTTGTTGGTAGTTCACCATCTATATATATGGAATCTAGAGATATTTAAAAAAAATTAAAGATATATATTTAAACTAAATTAAATTCTTAAGTTCCTTGAAAGTAACATGTGACAAATTTTGCCAACATGCGTATTTGTAGGTAATGCCATACAAAAAGCAAATGGAATTATTGACTAGTGCAGAAGTCATTCTTCCTTTTGTGACTCAACATATAACACATGATATTTTTGGGAAGTTACAGGTACATCTAGTCAAAATTTGTTAAAAATTTGAATTTCAAAGTTTGTGTACATGATTTAATTGAATTTTCAAATTTGAACTATATATATATATATATTCACTTAAAATAATCACTGGTAGATGTTTGTAATTTACATATATTGATCGAACAAATCCTTATAATTTTCAAACAATTCATGGTATTAGAAGTTTGCATCAAATCGTGACAATGGGAAGTAGTAGGCCTTATGTAATTAATGTGAGAGAAAAATCATGTTTTTGTGTTGATTACATTGAGGAAAATGCAAATATTGTTCAATGTGACAATATTAGAGATGGGTATGTTTCATGATGGTAAATGAAACAATTAATATCAATGCCTCCTTTTGATGAAAATTACAATGTCGATGTCTACGATCCTCTATATTCAGCTGATTATGAACATGTATCCGATTTAGTTGTTACAAGTATGGAAATTAATTTTACTTAAAATTGATTTAAATATAATCTATGTAAGTAAGTTTCAAGCATTTTTAAATAAAAAATTATATATTTTGTACAACTTTTGTAAAATTTACATGGTGTGTGTACATGAGATATTTTTTCTATTGTTGTAGATCCTAAAAATGTAGAAGGTGTAGATTACTATCTACTAAGATGTACACAACCAAAAAGAAAATTGGTGGAATCGATGATAGATGGTGATGGAGAAGAGTATCCCATTGGATCACTCATTATTGAAGGCACATTATCAACAAATAAAGATAGATACAAATGGTATTATATATTCATTGATTATATGCTAGGATAAAAGGTTCTACATTATAGTCACTTAGTTATAGCAACACAAATAAATTTAGAAACTTTACCTAAAAGAGGATGTGCCAAACAAAAGTGGAGGTTTCCTATTGAAGATCATGAAAAGATTTTAGAGATAATTAAAGATAAAGAGGATTCAAATTATATGTACTAGGAGATTTAAGTTGTTTTTTGGATATATGTACATGTACTCAAACTTTTTATAGATCTATAGATAGATAGATATATTGGTTGGACATGTGACGTGTTTTAGAAAGGGTTTTTTTCAAAGGATCAGTCATTTATTTCTAGAATTGTATTTAAATTCAAGTTCCATGTGGAATTCTTAATTTAGTTCAAGAATCTTTGATTTCATAATTTACATAAATTAAACTCCACTTAAATATGTATGTTAGATCATATATGCTTTCTCTACAAAAACTAGTGACTTTAAAAATGTTTTCAAACATTTTGCCTAAATTCTTTTAAATCATCTAAATTTCCAATTGCATTTTTATGTTGGACATGGAATTCTTTTAAGTTCACTTGAATCTTCAATTCCATTTGTTGAATCTTAGATCATATATATCCAATTTACAAAACCTAGTGACTAAATTAAAAAGTTCACATTTTGCCTAAATTCTTGAGCTTAAGAATTCCATGGAACATAAATTTAAATGCAAAATTGGAATGTATAAACTAGGTTTTGTAAATTGTGCATATATATACGATCTAGCTAATATAAGTGGACTTGAACAAATGAAATCTAAATTTTTAAAATTCTCTAGGTTTTATAAATTGCATGTATATATATGATCTAAGATTCAAAAAATGAAATCAGAACTACATTAGTATTTAACTACCCTATGACATGGTGCTTGTGTTATTTTACTCTACAAATATATATTGTATGAGAGTGTTCATATTGGAAGTCTTCTTTTGGTCCCCTAGTCACATGGGTAAACACTAACTTAGCTATGTCGAATACCATATGAAGTGTTTATGTTGGGATCATGTGGTTTTAGAAGGTTTTTTCAAGCAGGTTCTTAAATGTGAAAGTGTTGGTATGCTCTTTACTAGTGTAAATTTTTTATATATTTTTTTCTTATTGGGTTCCTAAACTATGATTACTTTATTGTAATTTTGTGAAAAATTGGATCTAGTTGATTTGGTGTTTTTGTGGCGAAGAATCTACATGTTGTCTTTAGTTTTCTTTGTTTTTTATGTTACTAATGTGACATTCAATATTTTTATTATATTATCCAAGATCTATCTAGGCATTGCAATTTCTTTTCTTTCATTTAGAGTAGCAACCATGATTTTCTATAACCTTTGGTATGTTACTTGCGTGTACCATTTTGTGAATGTTCTTGTATGGGTTCTCTTGGATTGGTCTTTCTTGTTCACCTTGGTGCATTGGAATATTCATTGTAGTGAATCATAGTGATGGTGTTTGGGGTGCTTGAGATAGCTATATTTTGACATCAATAGTTGTTTACCATGTATAGCTTGAGATCACATGTAATGGGATCTTTGGTAATTATGTGGATTGATCAATTTTTAATATATAGTTATCATGGGAAGATCTAGATACTTATATTGTGCACATAGTGAGATTTTATCAATTTCCAATTACATAAATGTTCCATGGAATTCTTAAGTTCAAGAATAGATTTGATTTCATTTACATTCAACTCCACTTATAGCTCATTATCTAGATCACTTTCTTTGCATGCACAATCAAATTCATGTGTATTAGATTATATAGAATTCATAAGTTCACTTGAATAGATTTCATTTCATTTACATTCAACTGGACATAAGTATAGCTCATCATCTAGTTTGAATTTTTTACATGCACGTTCAAATTCATGTGTATTAGATTATATGGAATTCTTAAGTTCATATAGCATCATATATATGCACAATTTACATTTAACCTAGAGAGTGACTTTAAAAATGAATATTTAGAGCTAATAATTCCTTATCATCTATTTCCAAATGCATTTTTATGTTCTAGTTAAAAAAAATGAATCTCTTAGTCCAATTAACCTGGAAATTAAATTTTTGCATTCAAATTATTTCTATTTCTTGACCTATTTAAAGACAAATTCATTTTTATAATTAATTGTACATCCATCTTTTTAAATTTACAAATAGAAACTATTAGATAGTACAACATTTTTATTTCACAATGTAAATAGATGTACAATACGTGTTCAAACCATAATAAATTTAAATAAAGGTACAAACTTGCTAAATAAATAAAACCATAATAATTCAAGCACGTTGTAAATGGATGTAACAACTATTAAAACCATAATAATGTGTATAACAAACCTGTTCAAACCCATAGTAATGTATAAATGTGATGTAAATCATAACAAGTGTATACCATAAAACATAAATGTATGTAATCTGATGTAAATCATAAAAAGTGTCTCCAACATAATAATCTGATCTCAAACCATAATACTGTAAAACAACTCAAAGAGAGGGATATCTAGTATAAATAGAATCATTAGATCTCTGGCATAATCTCTCCCTCGATCCATGGACCAATCCCTCTCCTGATCCATGACGTGATCCCTCTCTTGATCCAAGATGTGTGGATCCATGTCCCAATCCAAGCTCTCCTGATCCATGTCCTGAGCCTCATCCCAAGCCCCACACAAGTTCAAGTGTACACACATGTAATTTAATTTTTAATACATGTATATATGTATACATATATGTAAAATTATCTAAAACTTACAATGTAAATGTTTTCAAACTTACATCATGTAATTTAATTTTTTAATATTTAAATGTACACCTCAGTTGTATACTGCATGGGATCACCATCATGCACCAAATTTCCAAACTTTGACAAATCACCATACTGCTAAATTTTTTTAAATACATGATTTCAATGAGGAGTTAAAGAACTAGACTTTAAAATAAACTATGTATGTACGTAAATTTTTAGAACACAATTATATATAAAAATTCTATTCAAGTACCTGTCATGCCTCCTCGAAGGCTCTACCAATGTCACTAAGATCACGAGAATGTAAAGAAACCACATGGGGATTTGTAGGTAGGATAGTATCAGTGCCAAAAAAGAATTGACTATATGTGCCACAGTGACCTCAACATGATCTATAACATCCAGAGGAATTGGACAAGCTAAAGGATCGACAGAAACATGATGCACATGGGATCTTGTAGAATATCCTTTGAAGCTTCCACCTCATGGCTTGTGTGTACTAGAATATTGTTGTCTAATAAAGGCTTGTACCTAGTCAAGAGGCATACCATGGTCCTCATTGATGACTTGAAAAGTAGCTAGTAAATCCAAAACTGAGACTCTACACATATTACACAAAGTCGTGTGACTCATATGCTTGGGGTGATCCCACAATATTGGTTTACAATTTTTGGGCAAATTGGACACTAAAATATTTTTTTCTAGCTAAATCTTCACTTTTGGATACCTATAGTAGCTAAACCGTGAGGAATTTGAAGATGATGCAAACTAGTGATTTGTGACATTTTGTCTATAGATTCTAAATATATTTTTTTGAAAATTTTGGAATCAGATTTCACTTATTTTTCCATCTCTTTTGAAAATTAGTTTTTTTTAGTAAACAACATTTTTAAGGAGTGACGCTAACCGTATACAACATAACTTATTTTCAATGAAGGATAAAATTCTATTTTTTTCGAATTTAGATTTTTAACTACGATATCTAGCCCTTTCATTTGGTTTTATAGTGTTTTATTGAATATTTTTTCCTTAATCAAGTTTAAAAAGTCAAACAAATTACAATTCAAACATAGGCGGACCATATACAACATAAAAAAATTTGTATGTATTGAAATTCATTTTTTTTTATTGGATTAAGGACATCAATACCTAACCCGAACATTTTTTTCATGATTTTATTTTGATAATCTGCTATTTTTCCACATGTGCAAGATAGAGAGCTTGATTTTCGATGAAAAACCTATGTTTAATCAAACTACAAAAAAAAACATATTAAAATTATATTCGTTGGATAGCTCCTTTCAAGGACTACCATCATCCAATTGGATTAGTGAAGTATCCTCCATTTTCATCCTCAACTTGAGTTTCGAAGGGAAAAATTATAGAGTTTTTTGGTGCCAGAGGGGGAGAATGGGGGAAAAGGGGGGTTCTAGCGAACCCCTAGGGGTTCACTCGAACCAGGGTTCATTCGAACCCCCTTTCCACAAATATTTTTCTTTTTTGGGAAATGTGGGACCCGACATTAAATGGGTTCACTTGAAGGGGGTTCTAAGTTCGTTCAAACTCCCAAAAACCAATTTTTTTTGCATGGGGTCATTTTTTGCAACTTTTCCTTCCTCACTGGAATTGTAAACCACTTTTTTGGGTTTACCCCTTGACATCTGAAGGAGTATGTAGATCGAGACAAACAAATGGATCATAAGATGTAGATTTAGGATCAGTGGCAGGAAGACTGATATGCAAGTGTAATAAGTATCTGCCAATTCAATCAGATGAAATCTGATAGATCTATGTCATAATAGTGGCAATACTGTCATAAATATGGGATCGAGTGGAGCAAGTTGTTGAATCCCTTACTATTGCCAATTCCATTTTTTTTTGGTAAAACCAAAAGGTTTGGGCCAACTAATTCCCTCTTGTTCACGAGTGGTAGAAAATCTGGACGTCTAAACTCTTGTTTTTAGAAAAATGACCTCTACCTTGGCTAGCATACTTAGGATAAGATGTGTAGTCCACATATCTTTGTAGATGAAACTATGCATATAACTGTTTGACAAAATATAGTGGTAGCTCATCATTTTGAGGCCATCTATGGTAAGTTGCCAACCATCTAGGATATGTGAATGGCACAAGAAGAGGATCTACACACCTCATCACCATATATCCTCTAATTCTATTGTTTCCTCTATAAGTAGGGAACATGGTAAAAAAAAATTCTTGTGAAACTAATTTGCCAACATCTTTTGATTTCTATGTGCTAGTAACACTCAGGTGGCAAGAGACAAATAAAACTACTCAATATTGATATCATCATAAGGATTTAATGATTGGATTTTCACAATCATTCATATAATATTGTCTCTATTTTTGACTAATCGATCTCAATTAGCCAAATTAGGTGAATTGTTAATTGTTTGATCCAAACATCTTAGTGAGTTTTGTAATCTAGCAATACTATCCTAATATAAATTAGATCTAACTTGAGCATGTTGCTCAAAATGAGGAGAATGATGTGATCCCTCATCATCCATGATATATATATATATATATATATATATATATATATATATATATGTATATATATATGTATATAAGTAAAGAGATATCTGCATACCATTAAAACAAAATATACATGGTGTTAAATAAATTTATCAAATTTCAAAACTAAAACATTTTTAACTTTATATCTAATGAGATAGTTCAAGTTATATTTATCTCTATGTTCAATAGTTCACCTTATACAACTTAGATAACATAAAAAATTTGACAACTCCAAAGAGACTTGATACACACACACACACACACACACATATATATATATATTTATGTGTGCATGTACATGTACATTTGTATGTATATATACATTTATATGTACATGTATGTACATACATGTGTGCGTATGTGTATGTGTATGTGTATGTGTATGTGTATGTGTATGTGTGTATACATGTATATATATGTGTATATGTGTATATATGTATATATACATATGTATGTATATATGTACATGTACACATGTACATGACGTATGCATATATATGTATATGTGTATGTATGTATAAATATATATGTACATGTACATATACATACATACACACACATGTACACATATATATGCACACATACATACACATATGTATGTATATATACACACATACACATATATGCATACATACATACACACATACATGTATATATGCATGTATAGGCATACACACATACACATACATACATACATACATACATACATACATACATACATACACACATACACACATACACATATATGTACATACATGTACATGCACACATATGTATACATACATGTACACATGGTGAACTGGAAATTTGGGGTTTTTAGTTTTGGGTTTATAGAACTATAAATTTAGGAAAAATGTATGTATGTACATACATGTACATACACATATATATACATACATGTACACATGCTTTTACATATATGTACACATACATGTATACACTTTTACATATGTATGTATACATGTACATGTACATACATATATGTACACACATATAGACATCTAATATTAAAATTAAGAGATTATTTATTTAGAGAACTAGGTTAGGTAAAGGTTACAATTTAATTAGGGTTTAATTAAGGTTCAACAATGGTTAGAGACCAATCAGGGTCGAGTAAGATTGAAAAAAAGTTAGAGTTAATTTTAGGGTTAAGGTTAAAATTCAAATAGGGTTAGATGAATGGGACAAGGGGTAGATTTTAGAGTTTAGCAAATGATGTTAATCTAGAAAAATTTGTAATGACTAAAGATGACCTTAGTAGATGATGTTAATCTAGAAGAATTTATAATAACTAATCTAGAAGAATTTGTAGTGACTAAAGGTGAGTTTTAGCAGATGATGTTAATCTAGAAATCTAATTTGTAATGACTAAAGATGAGTTTTCTAGAGAAGATATAAAACAAAAATTCCAACTCATATTGAAATATTAGCAAATTTAGTTATTGTCTTGAATATGATTTGAATTTAATGAGGGGTTTGAATTTTTGTGCTTGACCTTAGCAAATAATCTTAATCTAGAATAATTTGTAATGAATAAGGATGCTCATTTTATAGAGTAGATATAAAATAAAATTTCCTTGACTAATATTGAAATGTTAAATAATGAGGGGTTTGAATTAGCAAATGATGTTAATCTAGAAGAATTTGTAATGACTAAGGATGAATTTTATATAGATATAAAATATATAGCATTTAGTGAAATTGTCTCAAACAAAAATGCCTTGAACTCATATTGAAATTTTTTAATGAGGGGTTTGAATTAGCAAATGATGTTAATCTAGAATAATTTGTAATGAATAAAGATGAGTTGTATACATATTTATATATTTATACAAATATATATGTATGCATGTACATGTATATATTTATACATTCATACACATATATGTATGTACATGTACATATTTATACATTTATACACATGCACATTGTATGTATATGATCTATATATATATATGTATATGTGTATGAATGTATATATATATATATATATCTATGTACATGTACATATACATACACATATTTATACATACAGACATACATATATTTATACATACATACATATGTATATACATGTATGCATACATGTATACATACATATATACATACATATACATTGGTCATCTAAATGGGAAAATGGTCATCTAACATTGTATTTAAGACTGTAGTTTAACTTAACCAATAATGAAGATACATAAATTTCTTGCTTAAATCATGTTAAGATTTTCTACCTCAGCTTACCTATCTACTTTGTGGAAAAAAATAAGATTTCTTGAAAATGAAGAGTAAAAAAGTGCAAAATATACATAAAAATGAAAATATAAGTCTACTATGTTAGAGATAATATAAATGGGAAAATAGGAGCGAAAAAAGAGAGATTCAATTGTAAGGTATCCTGAACTTTGTAGATAGCAGGCATTGTATATGTGCCACATGGATTCAAAAACAACAATGGCCCTTTTAAGACAAGAATTCCAAACAAAATAATAATATACAAATTTGTCTTGAAGCAAAATGTATGAATTTTTGATACTATTGCTAAGAAAATCATAGAAAAATACAAGAACTGGCCAAGGTATTTCTACCATATTTAGAAGATAGCAATGAAATAATCCAATATCTTGTTATAAAATGTCATATGAAGGAAGCAACAGTGCATAGGCAGTAAGGATTTTTGCTAATTTTCTCCTTCAAGAAAGTAATATTAAAGATTACACATTCCTGATAACCAAGCTTTTATGTGTTGTCTGGAAGTTTTATATAATTCATTAATTGAACACTTACTATATTTATAGTGCTCACCACTTTCTTTACCAGAGTCCATACCATAATGACTAGTGTTAGAGGAAAAGAAGCATATTTTAGCTCCAATAATATAGTAATTTTTAAATAGATGGACATATCTATCATATGTGAAGCCAAAATTACCATTTAGATTTTTTCATTAACAAAATTCTTAGCATGTATAGTTATTCAACTTCATAATACTGTTAGTTTTCTATTGGAATTGAGTTAGAATCATCTACATGAAATTCCTAGGTGCAAGGACTATGCCAAGGAGGAATTTTTTTTAGAACCAATCTATTGTCAACCATGGAAAGGATTTACCTTGATTTAGTTGTTCTAGATAGGAGGTAGATTTTACTTAGTTTTTATGCTCCTAGTTATTTTCAAACCATATCTTTGTAAGAAGAGGATACACTAAAGATGTTTAAGATAAGGTATCTCTTCTTGATGAGTCTCTTAATAATAATAAGTGCCAACATTGTGGTTGAATTGGACATACTAAGAGTTGGAATTTTTATGTCAACCAATATTTAGATTATATTCATTAGAGGTATTTCCCAATGGCTAGGGTGCTTGCAATCTATATATTTGTACACAATGTTAATAGAAGTTGTTGCCTAGATACAAGTTCAAATGTGTATGTATAGAAGTTTTATTTTAGAGTTCAGTATCTATGTGTATATGTATATGTTTCAATTTATATGTTCAAGTGTGTATGTGTACGTATGCATGTTATTTCATTTTAGAGTTCTGTAAGGCACACAATAGTGGTCATATGGGTTAATTTCGTGTTTTCATATGGGTTTTTTATGTGCATGAACATGTATGTATGTATATGTATGTAAACCCCAAATTTCCATTTCAGTAAACCCAAAACTGAACACCCCAAATTTCCATTTCTATTAACCCAAAACTGAAAATGCCAAATTTATATTTTTGTAAACCCAAAACTGAAAACCCCAAATTTCCAGTTCACCGTTGAAGGCTTTATTAGATATTTTACCACATTTAAATTATTTAAGCTTAAAAACCATTCCATTATAACTTTGCAACAGGGGTTTTAATCATTTCAAAAACATACTTTTCCATTCACCTATTCCACCCATAAACATAATAGACACAACCATTGTTACTTTTTATTCCAAAAAAAAAAAACTTTCACAAACCATTCATACTACAATAATTTTTTTTCACATAAATCACACAAATACATATCGAGACAACATTCACCCAATAAAAAACCAACACATCTCCTTCGACTCAAAATATTTTCCCAAATCACATACACCAACACATTACCCACCAAGAGCATAAGAGAAAAAATGGTAGAAGAGAACTTGGGAAATGCGTTCACAATACAAGGTCTTCTTGCTATTTATCGACGCTTCCAAACCCTTCTTTGGTCGAGGTTCTCTCGAGTTGGAACTATTTATCCTAAGCATGCAAAATGGTTAGGCCCTATTTAAAAAAGTAAATTATTATTCATGTTTCTGGTTGAAAGTTTTCAGTCGAGTACTTTTTGGTTGAAACCCTTCTAGCCAGAAAGGTACCACCATGCTGGTGCGATGTCACTGTCACATGGTTTTGATTGAAAGCCACTCAACCGAAAGAGTTTGATTGGAACTATTTATTTGGCCGAAAGTGTGACACACTATTGTGGTTTTACCCTTAAGGCTACAAAAGTTGAAGATACAGATGAAGAAAATTTTGATGAAATAGAAGCTAACTTTGTAAGAAGGATGAGAAAAATCTCTGGCAAGTATGAAGGTAAGTTACCCTTTAAATTCTTTAGTTATGGAGAAATAGGTCATTATGATACAAAATTTCTAGAAAGAGCTAAAAAGAATAAACAAAGATATGAGAAGGAAAAGAAAGGTTCAAGAAGATTAACAGAGCTTATTATATGAATGAGAATGCTAGTATATTTGATGAAGATTCAAAATATGAAGATTTTGATGAAAATGAATTCTTGTTCTTGGTGATTAAAGATGAACCTATTTCTGCTAATTCTAAAAAATAGGTAAAAGAAATCCCTTCGGAGAAGGAGAAAAATTAAGGTACTGTTATCTCTACCCTACATGATAAACAAGAAAAATATTTTGGGTAGTTGATAGTGGTTGTTCAAATCACATGACTGGTGATAAAATTAATTTTTTAAAGCTTGAGAAATATGATGGAGGCTTGGTTATGTTTGGAGATGATACTAGTGCTAAAATTAGTGGGATAGGTTCAATAAGTTTTGATGGAAAGAATAATACTGATGTCTACTATGTTAAGGGTTTAAGACATAATATTTTGAGTGTTGGTCAGATTTGCGGTAAGGGCTATGATATTTTGTTTAAGGATGAGATATGTGAGATCTAGAAAGGATCCGAAACATTGATTGTTGTAGGAAAGAAATCTGAAGGAAATATCTATCAGGTTAAGGGTGCGGATGGATGATGCTTTATGAATTAGATTAATGATAGTTGGTTATGGAATCAAAGAATGTGTCACATGAATTTTGATAACTTGGAAAGGATTAGTGTTGTTTAGGCTATGAGAGATTTACCAAGAATTACAAAGCCTTTTAATGCTATGTGCATGAATTGTCAGTTTGGAAAGAAAGCAAGAAATCATTATAGATCAAAGGAACAGTCTACTACCAGACTACTAGATTTAGTTTATACAGATCTATGTGGTCCTACAAGAGTGATAAGTCTACTTGGTGAAATGTAATTTATGATTTTAATTGATGATCATTCTAGATATACATGGGTTACATTTCTTAGAGAGAAATCAGATGCATTAGATAGATTCAGGACATTCAAAGCTATGGTTGAAAATGAGATAAAATTAAAGAGAAAATGCTTTAGGTTTGATAGAGGTAGAGAATTCACCTCCCATGAGTTTAATATGTTTTGTGAAGTGCATGGAATAAATAGACAATTATCTACCCCAAGAACTCCTCAACATAATGGATTTGTTGAAAGGAAAAATAGAACAATTCAATTGGCTGCTAGATCAATGATCATTGAGGTTAGTTTAGCTGAAGTTTACTAGAAAGAAGATATTCATACTATTTTTTATGTATTCAATCGAGTTCAAGCAAGGGAAAACAGTAAAAATACTCCCTATGAGCTATGGTTTGGAAGAATTCATATTGTTAAGTATTTCAAGGTATTCAAAAGAAAATGTTATCTCAGAAGAGATGAAGAAAATTTGGGAAATTTTGATGCAAGAAGTGATGAATTAATTTTTCTTGGATATTCTACTAATAGAAAGGCATACAAATGTTTCAATAAAATACTGAGAAAGATTGTAGAGAGTGAAAATGTCAAGGTTGATGAGACAATGAATAATTTTGTTGACATTGATGGATATGTATTTGATGAACCCGACTATGTAAGAATATAAGAGATTGAAGAACAAGAAAAGGTTGAGCAATAAAAGTAGGATGAATAAAATGTAAAAGAAGAAGATGATCCGATGGTGTCCCCTAAGATACCTAGATATGTACAGAAGAATCATTCAGAAAATCAGATTATTGGAGATAAGACTAAAGGTATATTAACTAGAAGAAAAGTTGTTGCTGAAGTTAATTTGTGTTTACTTTATGAGATTGAATTGAAGACTATATGTTAAGCATGTAAAGATGAACATTGGATGGAAGCCATGAAAGAGGAACTTATGCAGATTGAGAAGAATCAAACTTGGGAATTAGTCCCAAGACTGATAGATAAAAACATCATTGGATCGAAGTGGGTATTCATAAATAAGTTGAATGAAAATGGAGAAGTTGTTAGAAAAAAATAAAGGCTTGTGTGTAAAGGTTACTCACAAGTAGAAGGCATAGATTTTTAGGAAAATTTTGCTCTGGTAGCAAGAATTGAAGCTTTAAGGATTTTCTTATCATTTGGTTCTCATAAAGATTTCAAGGTCTATTTGATGGATGTCAAGTCAACATTTTTGAATGGTGAGTTGGAAGAAGAAGTCTACATGGAACAACTTGAAGGATTTCAGTTGACAGATCAACCAAATATGGTGTGCATATTGAAGAAAGTTGTATATGGATTGAAGCAAGTTCCTAGAGCTTGGTATGCAAGGTTGGATAGGTATTTAATTTAGCAAGGTTTCAACAAAGGTATGATCGATATTAATCTATATTTTAAGATTGAAAATGAAAAAAATTGATTGTATTTGTGTATGTTGACGACATTATCTTTGGAGGAAATTAAAATATGTGCAAGATGTTTGTGGAAGAGATGCATAAAGAATTTGAAATGTCTATGTTTGGAGAGATGAATTTCTACCTTGGGTTATAGATTAATCAAACAAAGAAAGGAATTTTCATGTCATAGTTTAAGTATGTGAGAGAGATGTTAAATAAGTGTGGGATGGATGGTTCCAAACTAGTATGTACTCCTATGGTGATTGGTTGCAAATTGGGTAAAGATGATGATTCACCTAAGGCTAATCAGAGAAAGTATAGATATGTGATTGGTGGACTATTATATTTGACTGCTACTAGACCAAATATTATGCATGTTGTCTATCTTGTGGCTAGATTTCAAGAAGATCCTAAGGAAACTTATGTTGCTACTATTAAAACATTTTTTAGATATTTGAATGACACTTCAGATTATGGATTGTGGTATCCTAGAGATACTGAATTTGCACTTAATGCATATACAGATGCAGATTCTGCTATATGTGTAGATGACATAAAGATTAAAAGTGGTGGTGCATTCTTTCTTGGATGTAGATTGGTGGAATGGTTAAGCAAAAATAAAGATTTAGTCTCCTTGTCCACTGCTGAAGCTAAGTATATTGTTGTTGCATCTAGTTGTATACAAGTTCTATGGATGATTTTTTTTTTGAAAGATATCACAGTGGTATATGATGTTCCTATTTCTATTTTTTTTGATAATACAAGTGTAATTAACATTTTAAAGAATCCTATGATTCACTCAAGGATGAAGAATATATCTATCAAATATCATTTCTTGAGAGAGAAGGTCATGTTGAATGAATTAAAGCTTGAATATGTTCCGACGAAGGATCAAATTGCTAATATTTTCACTAAGGCTCTTCCTAAAGATAATTTTGATTATCTCCAGGACAAGTTAGGGGTCATTTCCCCTCCTATCCTGAGCTAGATGCATATGGAGATGCATTAGTCTAGTGGATCTATGGATCTATATTTCTCCTGGACTGATTTTTTGGTGGCTATCTATTAGGGGAAGAAAGTAGTATTAGGTGTTGTCATTGTGAGTATTCGATTTTTCATGTCAAAGGAGAAATCAATGTAAAATATTATTTTTCCTTTTCCATTGATGTCAAAGGGGGAGAAGAAGCATTTGAAAAAGGAGAGGAAGAATAGGAGAAGAAGCAAGTGAAAAAGGAAAGAAGGCATTTAAGAGATTATCTACTAAGGGGGAGAAACAAAAAAGTGTATTCAAAGCTAGTATGTTGTCTTTGATGATTTTTCACATCATGTGTTGCAATCAATGAAAAAGGGGGAGTTTGATGCAAAAATGGAAAGATTGAAGGTGTTGTCATTGATGTCAACTGATCAACTGGCTATCAACTGGTTGCTATCGGCTATATATGTCGAGAATATTGATAAATTTTTAATAAAGATATGTTGAAAGTGTTCATTGGTTGCTCTAGATTTTTCTCCTATGTTTTTGCGGTTCAAATATGTTGGTCATGGTTGTTAGAAGATGTTACATCTAGATTTTTAGTTATTGATTCATTGTACATTGCAAGTTATGTTCACTAGTTGTGAACTATGGTTTTTTGTGTTTCTAGTTGTGGGAGAAATGTTGCTTGTCCAAATTTCTCTTTATTGAATTCTTATGACTTGCAGTTCTAGAGTTGAGTTTCCTTGATTCTGTTGAATATAATTTCAAAATTTGGAAGATTCGTGCTTAATGGTTCTATGTGTTTTACACTGGTTTGGATGACCTTGTGTGAAATAATACTTTCGACGTTGATGAAGTGTGTTGGATATTTTTGCGTCTCTTGAAGCATGTTTTTCGGTCGCCCTCATTATAATTCAACCCTAGGATGTTTTTGTACCAACCTAATTTGAATTTGAATTTGGATAACCGAATTTGGATATGTTTCAAAATTGAAGATGGTATAAATACATGATGAGTTAGTGGTGAAAAATATACAAGAGTGAAGAAGAAGAGTGATAAGAGAAAAGAGGAAATGCAGATAGTTATGAAATTGATTCTATTCAATGAGTGTGTGTGGTGAGTGTGGAAGATCAATGTGAAGCTTAATGCTAAGTTTCCAAATGCAGTGAGCAGAAGGTGAAGTCTATAATTCATGCATGTCTGCGAGTGATTGTGGTGGAATCCTTTGTCACATTAGGATTGTAGTCTCTTTGTAACAAGTCTTCTTTGTCTTCTTATACCTCTGTGGCAATGATCCCTTTGGATTGTTAGCTCTGTTGGATAGCGAGTCCTTGATCTGGACAGTGAGTCCTTTTTTAGTAGTGAACCTTATTTCTTAGCCAGTGATCCTCTTGTAATCGGTTTTTGATATTATCTATAGTGTGAGTTAATCCTCACTGTGGTTTTTATCTAATTAGGTTTTCCACGTAAATATGGTGTTATTACATGTTTATGTGTTGGACTTAATTTTCTGCATAGGCATTTGATGATTAATCAATTAAACAGTATTAAGAATTAGTTCCAGTGATTGAATTAAGGAGATTAAATCTTTGAAAACTAATTCACCCCTCTATTAGTTGTCTTGTTCAACACAAAAAATAGTAGGAACAACCTTGTATAGAAACAACACATCAAAAGCCATAGGAGAAGCAACACCATAAAATAAAAAAATATTATTCCTTTGTACAAAAGGATAAGAAGGCTTATAATCCTCGTAATAGGAAGAATCGACATTAGAGTACATTATTAAATGTTTCTGGAGAGCATTATTACACCAAGTGGAGGAAGAAATATGATGAGAGCTACCAAGGAAAGCACATGCCAAGTGTCCAATATCAAAACAATGTCTACAAAAAAAATAGATACCTTCGTAATCCACCAGCTAAGGCTAAGACCAACCATCAACCTGAAGCACTACATCACTATGTAAATATTGAGATAAATCAACCTCCATAAAAATACTAGTGAAGGAGGTGTGAGTAAAATTCTTTGAAGCATTATCCACTTTAAAGAAACTACCTAGTGCATTACCAATGCCTTCATAAGTAGAGGGGTACTATAACTGTAAGGGAAGATACAACAATCTCACCTAAATAGGCATAAAATTAGTGGGTTCCTTCAAAGGGTTAAAGGAATGCACCCAAGGCCTCATGAACAAGGGATGAGAGTCCCATTCCCACACACCATGATCCAAGATAGTTTATCTATATCCTAAGAAGAATTAAAAAAATAATTAAAAAACCTTTGGAAGAAGGGTAAATCTCCATCTTACCCTCCATTAAAGGTATCCATTGCTTCGAAATCCATAGGTGCAAATCCAAGAGATAAGGCAAAAAGTGAAAAAATATGTAGATAGGACCCATCTTAGATAAATAATCAATATAGTCTGAGACATGTCATGTCTAAGAGTAATCATAGGAGAAACACACACACATAAAAGAGGGCACTTAGGGCCCACACCCACAAAACTAGACCACACAAACTTAAAAAAGTATCTTGTAGCCTGAACAAAACTAGGAGAGCCCTTGATAGGAAACCCCTTTAGAGAATCCATAATAGGAAAATCACCAAAAAAAGACACACATGTACCCAATGATTAACCATCCAATGAGAGATCAATAATTAGGTTACACACAAGGGAAATGGGTTGTAGTCGTTCAAGAGAGTGGGAGAGGAGGGGAGGAGAAGAATTCAAAATTGTTGGAGAGTGGGAGTAGAAGAAGCGGTGAGCCATCTTTCCTATTAAGAGAATGTAGATGATGACTAGATGCATAGTTACTTGAATTGAGTGTAGTTATAATAAATGAAAAAAATCGAGGAATAAAATAAATACATACTTATAGAAATGAAATCAAACCATTTATTCTAAACTAAAATAAAATTAAAAAATTGTAAAATAAAATCCAACTCGTTAAAATACGTTTTCTTGAAATAAAAATAATAAAATGAAACTTAATTATTATCAAGATTTCTAATACAATACAACTAATATAAGTCTAATATTAATTTATAAAACTAATGAATAATAATCATTTATATATTAAAATACATATAGAAATATCGGATACATATTGATACTAAATAGATAATTATATATTTATATACTAAACATATATCCTTTAGGGATCCCATCAACCACCAATTTTACTAGAAATATTCTTCCCAAAAAGATTGGGGTCTATGAAACCTTCTATCCTTGAACTTATGCAATAATCACAGAAAAATATAATTCATAAAATCTTTATTCAATTGATGTGAGAGGTCATTCTATTTTACAAGTGAAAATAAAAGATAATATATAGATAGAATAATCCTAACAAAATTTCTAAATAAAATGGGTTTACAAAAATCTTATCCAAACAATATCTCTTGTGAATAATGACCATAATCCTTCAATATAAATATATGAATGATTTGGCTGTAATAATCAACCAACCAAATATTTATCAAGTCTAAATAATGTTTGGTATGGTTATAATATAGCTATAACCAAACAATAAGAAAATCTATCATTATTTGATAGTATTACATAGTTATTTTTAAAGTTAGACAATACTTAGTAGGATTTTAATATCTACACAACCATACCATATTACAACCGTATATTTTTTTGCATGCAATTATATAATCTTTATTACTTGTAGCTAGCTACAATTATAATTACAATGTCAAGAAGGGTTACATTAAACCTCCTTATTTTGGATGTTGGAACATGCCTTATTATCTACTTTACTATATTAAGTAGAACAACAATACTTCTAGCTTAAGATTATTTATGTGAAATTTGTTAAATGTAGTCTTCGACATTATTAATATATATAAAAAGTTATTAAATTGCATCAATAATTCTCAAAAGTAAAATTGATGCATGATCAAATGGGGTTAAAATATAGATGATCTCCTTAGGAAAATGCAAACAATGGTGAAATAAGAGAAGTGCAATATTTAGAATTAGATTCATCTTTTCCAAAAAAAAAAAAAGCTCATGTGATATAGCCTCATGTTTCAATTATTAAATATTATTTTCCATATCCTATGCTTCAACATTGTGTGAATAATTTTTCAGTGAATTTGTATAAAATTTTAATCTTGTATTAGTGGGTGCATCTAATGGATTTCTATTTAATATCATTTAATCATTCATCATTAAGCATATTTTTGTTAATAATATCTTGTATTATTTTAAAATAATGTAAGTTTGTGTGTAATGACCTTTAACATTAATAATTACAAAATGGTTTACCATTAACAATTTTGAAAGTGGCTATTCAAGATCTAGTGGAGGGATGGGAGGGACTATAAATAAATTACAACTCAATAAACTTTATATTAGATAATTAATTGGTTCTTGAAGTTTAGTGAAATTTTTCAAATATTTTTTTTTTAAACAAGAAAATGAAGTACTAGTAGCTATTTTATTCAATTTTTATTTCATATCACTATCTTTAGTTCAATATTTATTTCATATCACTACCTTTAGAAAATGCATTATGCTTTTGAAAATTATAAGGGTATAATGGTATAATAAAAATTAAGTATATCTCAATGTATTTTATATTAATAATTTAACCTCAAGATTCTTCAAATGGGTGCTTATCTCTATAAACTAAGAAGTTGCTTAGATGTACATTATTATTTATAACCAAAAGTAGTTCCCTCAAGAAACATGATTTTTAATTCATCATCATCAAATTAGTGTTCAAATTTTAACATAATAATTAAAATTGAATAGTATAATCATTGATAGGTTCATTGATATTTTGTGTGCATACAAATTCATCAAGAAGCCAAGATATTTTTTAAAATTTATGCCATGAGGGAATACTCCTTGAATGCTCCTTTTCTTTTAGAGAATATACATGTTGATTCACGAGGAGATTATTTTTGTACAATGAATCTACTAAAGAATTGCATAAGTTGAGTGTCCTCTTGGGCTACATGTACATCATGATCATAGTCATCTTGGTCATGTATGTTATGAATATGGACAAACTTAAATATATCATTACTATTATATTAGGAAATAATATTAGGGTATATGTGAATAATTAGGAAAGAATATTAGGGTATATGTGAATAATCCATCTAAATCCATTTAGATAATGTGTAGTTCTTAGCATAAATAATTTTACATAGAATTAGAAAAGTAATCTCAAAATAGGAAAAAAAAAAATTGATGTAAATTGAATTTGATAATAAATGGGAAATTTCAATATTACAACCAATAAGGGTAGGGAGAGTAGACACTTAAAATTATCCTGAATGATATTACACACTTGAATCTAATCACTAACATCGTTTCATTCTAAAATTCATCTTCTTTTCGCCTATTTTACCAAATAAGCCTAGTTATTTGATTAAATGCATCATTTTCATCTATTTATATAGTTAATGTTATTAGATTAACTCATCACCTTGAACATAAACCTTTCATCCTATTTAATTGAATAATTCAAATTATTTAAATTAAACCCCCTTATGTCGTCTCATTTAATTGAATAATCTAAATCATTTAATTAAATGTCACATAACCCCTTTCATTAAATAAATTAATTATTTAACGATAATCCTAATATTCCTCAACTTGTTTTAATTGACTAATTACTAATTTTACTCACCCATCCACTTGCATGGGAATATTATTTTGGAATATTCTCCCATTTTGGCTCCAAAAATGGAATATTCTTTCCTAACAAACTCTCTAACAAACTTTCTAACAACTTTGAAAGTGTGTTTGTTTGAATCATTGTGAGACATTGATTGATTCTTTGATCCATGTGATCTTGAATTCTCATCCATTGATGAGAATCCTTGATCCATGTCTTCACCCTTGATTCACCATTTTATCCTATAAACAACTCACATTTTGGAGAGAAATGGATTCACTTCCATCAAAGAAAATTTATGTTGCATGCTTGAATACTATTTGTATTCATCCTTGCATATATTATCAATATTTTTCATCTTTTTCATCCACCCTTAGCATAGTTTCATCCATTTTAGTTGAAGATTTCATCAATGGAGCTCAATTAGATGCTCATTTTATCCAAGGGATTGGGAAAGGCTCACCATTTCATATCAATACGACATAAATCCCCTAATGGGATAAGGATTGGGGTTATATATTAGGTTTGTTTTATGCTTTCATGGTTTATTTCATGCTTAGTTTAAATGGTTGATTGGTTTGAATCTTTCAAACATCTCATTGGGATTGTAGCTTAGTGGGTTAAATATAGCTTAAATTCATTTGGATCTAGTGCATTTAGCTCATACTATGATTATAATCACATTTTGGTACTAGGAGGAAGGCTCTACTAACCAAATATGATCAATTTATCTTGAAATTCCCTTCTTTTGTAGTTTACAGATATAGCGACACATTTGACGGCTATAGAAAAACTTTTGCATATGGCGACGCCTTTGATTTTTTATACAATGACACTTTTGAAATATTGCAACATGTTTGAATATTGCGATGCTATTATGTTTTTGATTAATTTTGTGATTTTGAATATGGCGATGCCATTGATATTCTGATGCTATTGAGGTCACTAGTTTGTGTAGAGCGATGCTATCGTATTTCACCATAGTGATGCAATTGAATGTCAACGATGTTATTGTAGTTAAAACAATAACACTATTGCAGGTAAAATAGAGAGTCAATTTTTCATGTGTGCTTTAAATTCTCGGTTTCATATACTCTCTAATATTTTACTAACATCTTGTTTTTATGAGACTAACTGATTTCATAGATTTGGAAAAACTTGAAGTGAATGAGCATACTATCATTTGACCATATATTGTAAAATTGATTTTTACACTTATGGGACAATTATAACCCATAATATGCTCCTCTATTTTATGTTTTAGGAATACTAAATTTACATTGGGTTTTAAAACTTACACTCTTAGGACAACTAGCTTTCAACTGGGCTTAAAATTAAGAAATGCTTTAAGTCTTTTCAAAGTTGGTTAAAATTGAATCCATACAACCTCATTTTGCGATATTGGTTAAAATTGAACAAACAAAAATGAACACTTCCATTGGTGCTTAAAATGAAGTCATTTTGCAATATGGGTTAAAATGAATGAGTGTTTGATGTGCTTGCTTTGCTTGAGTATACTTGTAGTGTGTATCCACTCCCCTTGCACTTCGTGTGATCTTGGGTGAAGAGAAACACTCAAGAATACAAAATTTATTTTTTTGGTCACCCTAAGAACTTGCTACATATCCTCTCCCCTTACACTTCGTGAGATCTTAGGTGAAGAGAAATAAAAAAATTCTTATTCTGAGAGGGCCTACTAATGAGATACATCCCACAATGGAGAACTCGTCTAAGTGACTCTTGATCAAAGCAAGTTTACCAGTGGGCTATATAAAGGTCGTGAAGTTGAAAATAATAGCTTCAATCTACGATGATAACATACTGCACCTAATCCAACTATGGACATATTGGCCATAAGGGAATGGTTTAATGCGTTAATTGTATTGTAGATGGTAGTATATATCTCTGTGTTCTTAGTTTGTTGTCATTAAAAACCTTTTATGTAGTAGCCAACCTTGTCTTTTTGAAATGTTCTTCAAAGTGGTACATTGGAATTCACTTCTAAGAAGTTACTTACGAAGTCCAATTTATGGTTTAAGCATAAAATATTAAAGAGAATGGTCTCTTTTTCTTTTGTTCCCTCCATAAGTTTCATTTGAAATCATCCCTTCGGGGCATGAGGTAAGCCTACCAAGAAGAATGTACCCACATGAGCTAGGATTGTTATTGCTTGTTGAGTTAGTTTGACACATTGCTTGGTTTCAAAAAACAACTTAAACAAACATCAAAATTTTCATCAAATTTCAAACCCTTTAGATTTAGTGTGAATACCTTTTGAAAATTCCTATATTGCTGCTTGTCCCTAATGATTTTATCTTTAGAGGCTTCTAAATATCTAGAATTATATCTTAATTCACACTTTCCAAAGTCAACATAGGGAACTACGGCCCTAGCTTTTTGATTTTCACATATTGGACTTTGTGGAATGAAAAATTGCTTAAGTCATAGACATTTTTAGTTTGAAATTAATTAAGACTTCTTGATGTGGTAATAAAGCAATATCACTAAATCAAATATTAAAGCCAAATGAACTCACCACACATTGGGATTATTTAGGAAACACATTGACTCCCAAGCAACAAAGTGAAACAAGGAAACTATTGCCAAAACATTGTGTCACAAGTTCTATTATCAAAACATTGAGTTATTAAGGTTTTATCACTTTAGAGGTAAATCATGTTTCTCACCATCTTGGTCTTGTAAAGAAAAGGTATTTTTTAGGTTAACACATTTTGGGTCAAACATCTCATCCATCTTCACACATTTTATATTCCAGTTCACAAACTACTTTAGAAACCTTTGGAAACACCAACATTTTAGACTTAGGATATCATCAAACCAATCCCATAACTTAGCTATTTGTGTGAAAATGAATCCTTTCCCATACACTTAGTTGAGTTAGTCATCATCATTTTGAACTAGTTTATCCTAAAGGTCACAAGTCTACCTTTAGATTGACAAGTTCATTAACACCTTTTTATCCAAAAACATCAAAAACTAAAACCTTTAAGTCTAAAGTGTTGTCCAAAAGTTTTGAAAGTTCATCCCCCATATCATTCACCCTTTTCATCATCCACTCAAATCATTGGTCCAAAAAAACTTAGAGGAACCCTTTTATCTAAATTTGAGTCAACTAGAGAGTTTAAAAACTATAAATATCAACACACCTCTCCCATAGTTGACCCACAATTTATGGTTACAAAAAAATCACAACACAAGAAAAATATGGAACAAACCAAAACCAAATCCAACATAAGTGATCTAAACCCACAATAATTTGATCCAAGGATCCATTCTATCCCCTCACAACAACCAAAAAAACCATTAGACAAAGGGTATGAGGTAGAATATGCCACACATAGCCTCCATGAGATCACTGAGGAAGAAATCCTTGAATATCCACAAGATCCTAGGACAAGCCACATTGTTAACACTTTGATGAAAAATAATCCTACCCAATACATGCTATCTCTAGCAAAAGAAGGGGCTAAAATCCCTTCTAAATTTGAATTTGACACAATTAAGGAACAAACCTTAGAGAACGTGGCTTTAATTCCACCAAATTTCATCACACAACCCTTGGCACAAGGATTGAATCAATCTATAAATCAACCTACTCCATCCATTGTGCCAAGTCAAATATCAACTCATAGTCTTACAGCTAGGATTACAACGAACCTTGGTCTCACACTTAATGTAGGACACACTTTTTTGGGTACTCAAAACACCAACCTTCCCCAAAAAATAAATTGGACACCAACATTTTGTGCCCCCTCCCATTCATCAAAACCCTCTACATACATAGGTACCCCTCACATTCCATAACACAATGATGAGCTCGACATTTCGAGTGCAACCATCTTTTTCCATCCCCACCAAAAGTACCCAAAGTGTGCCCAAAATTACACAAGGTAATGTGAACCAATTACATCAAATAGAACAACAAGGGAAAGTTAACACCCTTACACAAAGTCAACCCTTAACACAACAAGGGACATCTTCATCCAACCACCCAATTGGCCGATCAAACCCATTAGTTACACAAAAAACATCAACCCCATTTATCATAAATGCAAATAAAATCAACACATTGATCACAAACCCCATCAACCAATCAAACACCTTAGCATAAAAAAACACAACAAGGGAACCCTCAACACATTAGTCAAGGGAACCCTTCCAATCTATTGACCCAAGGTCAAAATGTACTATTGATATCACAACACTAAATGACACCATCATCTTTACCATTAGTTCCCAAAGTGATGCAAAATTAAATGGGGCCCCAAACCTACATTCCTCCATCCCAATTGATATTTTTACAAGGAATGATAGCACAAAAGAACCCACAAAAAACACCATAAATAGAAACCATCTCAAATAAACCCACAACCCACTCATACCATGATCACCCAAAATTCATCTCGCGTATCCCAACATCAAAAAAATTTCACATTGCAAGCACAAAAAGCTCATGCTCTAGGTTTACAACAAGAACACCAAGCTTACTAACAATCGTTGCAAGAACAACAAGCTCAAGATCAAGCTTTGCAAGAACGACAAGCCCAACAACAATATTTGAAACAAAAATAAGATTATCAACAAGCGTTACAATAGTAGCAAGCTCAACAACAAGCCTTGCAAGAATAAAACTCAATAACAAGCCTTGATCACACAACAACACCAAGAAGCTCAACAACAAGCCTTGATCATGCATCAACAAAAAATATCCCAACAAAAAGCATTGCTAGCACAATAATATGCCCAACAACAACATGTGCTTGTGCAACAACAACAACAAGGATTTTACTATAATTCCCAACAAAATGTTGTAAATCCAATTGCACAAGGAGAATATACACCACCACCTCTATCAATCTCACCTTCACAGTATCAAAATCCATCCTACACACCATACAATGCCCCATCACATCAAAACCCCACTTACAACTCATCCACCATCTCATAGTACACAACATATGCTCCTTCATAAAATCTACAAGAAGATGTGTCATCATAGCTCAAGGTGCTCACACAATAGATCTAGGACATTCAATTGGGAAAAACCAAGAAAGCACATATGCAAAAAGACTTGTGTGCATACTCCTTCGACAAGAACATCAAGATGGTACCCTTCCCACCTAGTTTTGAGGTCCCAAAGTTTGATAAATAAAAAGAGAAGGGAAATCCTGTGGATCACATCAAGGAATTCCATGTCATGTGTATGGAAGTTTCCTACAATGATTCCTACTTGATTCACATTTTCCCACGTAGTTTGGTGGGCCCAACAATTGATTAGTTCTCATAGTGTCCTCTAGGTATCAAAAAATTCCAAGAAATAATTGATAAGTTCATTGACCATTTCTCCTTCAACCTAGACATGGATGTAAGCTTGGAAGAGTTGTACACACTCAAGAAAAACAAAGGAGAATCCTTCACTAATTTTCTATAAAGGTGAAGGCAAAGAGCTAGTAAGAGCAAGTGGCCCATTCCTAAAGAACAATAGGTATGGATCATCATAGGAAAATTTGACACAAATTTATCTATCCAATTAAAGATGCAATGTGTCACCACTTATGACAAGCTTATCCCTAGGGCCCTCAACATCGATAGATCCCTAATATCATAGGGAACCACACAAGCGTATATAGACAAATTCCCATCAACAAATTCTAATGAAAAGACCTGAATATGGGCTAAGAACAAGAATGTAACAAATGATGGTGTCATTAATGCTAAATTAGTCATAAGTGATCCTAAAAAAAACACCAATCAACCAACCAAAAAACAAAAAAATGTACAAAAGACCACCACACCACCACAAAATAACCAAATCAATAACACCAACACCCAAGAAAGAGGACCACCCAATAAGAATAACTACCCAAAATGAAAATACACATCATTCGGGGAACCCATCGAATCCATCATTTAAAAACTGGTACAAACAAACCTGATTGTACTCCCCAATTTCCAAAACTATCAATAACCTCAAGCTAAACCACCTTGGTATAAAAAAAAGGATCTTTGTGACTTTCACAAGATCAAATTTCATAAAAAATCAAGTTGTATGAAGCTAAAGAACATTATCCAAGATCTCATAAAAAATGGAGACGTAACTATCGATGTAACAATAGGTAACCAATAACTCAATATATACAAGAACCCAATTCTAAACCAAAAAAAAGGAATGACAATGGCAAAGGAAAAAGTTACACTAATGTAGGGCATGCATATTCCAATGTGGTCACCTCTTGTGACAATTTTGTAATAGTCGTCCTTATCAGAGGACCTAGTGTAGAGTGTGGGGTCACCACACGATGTGGAAAGATCACAATCCAAGGAACTTCATCAAAATCTAGGGTACAACCTACACTTTCAACATCCAACTCTAAGAACTACAACCTCCTAGACCAGTTAAAGAAAACCCTTGCACAAATTTCCATCCTTGAATTATTGAAGCTATTCTCCACACATATGGATATTCTAGAAAAATCTTTATCAACCTCCTCTATACCCAGGAATATGGATAATGAGAAATTTCAAGCTATGATAAGGCATATCACCATCCCCCATCTTCTCAACTTCTCAGAACAAGACCTACCAACAAAAATACCACACAATCAGACTTTGCATCTTGAGGTCATTATTCATAAGAATAAAGCTAAAAGAGTCCTAGTAGATGGAGGTACTGGTCTAAAAATTTGCACCCTTCAGTTGGTTAGAAACTTGGGTTTCTTAGAGGATGCTATTGAAAATACAAAGCGGATAACCATAAGGGCATACAATGATCAAGAGAGGGTGTATGAAGGCATCATCAAGCTACCTATCCAAGTGGGACCTGTCATTGCTGAAACCACATGCCAAGTGCTAGATCTTGACCTTCCCTACAACATTGTACTCGATTGACCATGGATTCATGCCATGCACATTGTAGGTTCCATGTACCACCAATGTGTCAAGTTTCCCTTTGAGAATAAAGAAGTTACCATCCATGGTGATCTTGAGACCTTTTACTATTGCAAGAACCTTGAGGCTAGATTCTACAAGATCCCCCAAATACCTAAGAATGATGAGGGCCCCACATTCTCCTCCTCATTTGTTGACCTATCCTCTCTTGCATCCACCGCATAATACAAAAAACCCATTGTGTAGAATAACCTGACATCAAGGCTGTAATCAAGGATAATAGCTATGGGGATTATAATTTGAAGAAGGATACTTTTATGTTGGGGGAGTTACCTCTTTCTCCAAAATATCATGGAAAAACCCAACCTATCAACATAGTATTTGAAACAATGAAGGCATAATCCACCACCTTCACCAAGTGGGGGGCTTAAAAAAAGAGTATGTCAATGAAGAAGATGTATCTAAATTAATATATTAGGATGACTGACCCATGCTCGTTCTTCTGATGGAAGATGAAAAAAAATGCTGACAGCTAATGATGGGATCGGGGTATAACAAAAATGAAAATATGGGACAAAATGAAAATGGTTTTCTAGAACCCATTGTTCCTAAGAGATGTCCAAATAATCTTGTTTTAGGATGTACTAGACTAGTAAGTTGACCCTTATTGGCAAAGGTATTTCTAATAAATGGGTTGAGGCTTCCTCTTGGTTACCAAAATAACACGATACTACCCTAGATGACTTCCCCCTTGACATCATTGAATTGTTTGAGGATACTTCCATATTTATGATAACCACCACATCCTTCACCCCAAATTGCCAAACCTCTGAATTAAACCTAGTATATCCTCAACTGATCGACTGGGACGAATGAGGATTGCCAATTCTAGATATGTTCAAAAATGATGAAGCGATCTTATAATTTATGGGAATCCACAACAACTTTCCATGTGGGGATCATAAAGTAGGATTTGGCATAGAGCTAGACACACAGGCATACTATGGGGAGATGATTGAATCCCTTAGTCACAAAATTGATGACATGAGAATAAAATGTATGTCTTTAAGTGAAAACCACATTGTGGCACTTTCCAATCACAAAATAGTAAAAAGAAAGGACGTATCCAAAGGTGAAACCTATTTGAGGTGCTGGAAGATGAAGGAATAAATCTCCCCCTAAGTGCATTACATCCAAATAAATCAAGAATACTGGCAAAGAAAACAACTCTAGTGAATGTGGGAATGGAGGAGGCACCTAAGATAACCTTATATGCTAAATAATTGTTAGATGAAGAAAAAAAACTTGGCATCATTCCTTAAAGAGTGAAGGGAAAAATTTGCATGGTCCTACAAAAATATGCCTGGGCTTGATCTTGAAGTGGTTGTACACCACCTTGTAGTATATGCCAAAGAAAATCTAGTGAAATAAAAATTAAGAAAGATGCAACCTTAGATAACATTACCAATTAAAATAGAATTATAAAAGCTCCTTGACATCAAATTTATCTAACCCATCAACTATCCTGAGTGGGTTTCCAACCTAGTACCAGTCTCCAAACTCACTAGGGGCATCAAAATATGCATAGACTTTGGGGACTTGAATAAAGAATCTCCAAAGGATGACTTCCCTCTTCCCAATATTGACATTATTTTTTATCTAACCACAAGACATGAAATGTTATAATTCATGGATGGATTTTTAGGCTATAACCAAATCATGATCACTAAGAAGGACTAACATAAACCTTCCTTAACAAGTCCATGGGGGACATACTATTGGAACATGATGTCGTTCATGTTAAGGAATGCTGGAGCAACATATAAGAGGGCGATGATTGTTAGAGTAAAGGTCTTAACTAAATTATGTTGATTAAGTTACCTTTATTCCCTTCTTAAGATTTCACGTTAGTTTGCATAAAGTGACATTTAATAATTATATTAATTATTAAATGTTATCCTATTAGGGCTTCTATTAGGGTTTTTCCTATTAGGGTTTTATTAGGGTTTGCATGATCTCCTTTTTATAAAGATTGATCCCATTGTATTTCATATCAATTCATTCTCTCATTCTCTCTGATATATACATTTTCAATTTTCAGAGAACCTTTGCTTGTTTGTCTCCATCTCTTCTTTTGTGACAGGTTATTTGCATGTAGGTTATCTTCGGGGTTTGTGGTGTTGTATTTTCTCAACTCCTACATGGTATCAGAGCTCCACACCTGCTGCTTCCTGTTCTTGTTTTGAAGATTTTTGGAGCTTCAAGGGTTTGGGGTTTGTTTTCTTGATCCAGGGCATACCTACAATTTTGAAGCATTTTCAGCTCAAACGGACATCACCATTGCGTCCGCAGCGGTCCAAAACCCCTAAATCGACTATTCATTCGTCCATTTTGGACAAAGTCAAAATTTGGGGCAAATTATTTTTAGGATATAGTCGTACGACTGTCGTCTGTGCACAATTCAGAAAAATTCTTGGTAAAAAATTTTCGGAATTCCTTTTTCGTCAAAAAAAAAAATTATTTTTCTGCAAAAATCTTTTTCGCAGTTTTCATTGTCAAATTTGATTTTTTAATTAAAAAAATCAAAAAAAAAAAATAAAAGGCAAAATTTTTAAAGCCTTTTAATGACATGCTTAGGCCGCACCACACGCAGGTGGGTACCTTGCGCAGGCCTGCACCCTCATATGGTGCGGTGGGGGTGGGCCCACGTGCCTCCTCCACCAAACTTTTTTTTTCAATTTTTTTTTATTAAAAATTTTTTTTTGTAATATTTTTTATTTGTTTTTTCAATTTTAAAAAAACATTTTTTTTCAAAATAAGCCCTATCGCGCATTTACGGTTACGGCCATTTGGCCGTCAAATTTAACCCAGTGTTTTTGCTGCGACGGTCGTATGACCGTCAAATTTAACCCAGCGCTGACTTTTTTCCCTCTTTGGAGCTGTTTTATTCCAGAGGCCGTAATTTGGGCATACAATATCATTTTTTGGCAAACGAGATATCGTCAAAAATCTGGTTTTCTCATCTTTCCAGTGGTGTGGGTCTCATCACTTCTTTTTTCTGTTGGTGCATTCTACAGCCAGTTGAAGACAAAGGGGCTTTTTTCAGTCCCAAGCTCATAACTTTTGATCAATTTCTCCGTTTTTCGCAATCTTAGTGGCGTTGGAACCGTATTTCAGAGCTCTTCAGTTTCATCCATGCATTTTTCCCAGATTTCACTCTAGGTATATTTTATTTAGTTATTTTTGTTTTCACACTCTAGTGGATTACCTGGACATATTTGCTCTTGGAAACTTTTTTTTTGCATGGGATGCTTTGTTTTTGGTTGTTCTTCATGTATTTCCAGCATTTTGTCCTTTGAGGACATTTTGAGCATCATTTGTAAGCTATCTTTTATGTAAACGCACTGAGATAAAGTGCCACACTATTGTACATGCATCTTTTGGGGATTTTGCACATAAGGTTGTGCCATATTTTGTACTCGCACTGATATTATAAAGTGCCATGAGGGGTTGTGTAGTTTGCCTTTGTTTTGCCATCACATCTTTGTTCGGTGAGTGTCCCTCCACGATGATAGTGAATCCATACCATGGGGGGTTGTGTAGTTTGCCTTTGTTTTCCATCACACCTTTGTCCGGTGAGTGTCCCTCCACGCCAACCATGGATCCATATGAATCCAGCCTCATGCATGTGTGCTTTGTTTTGCACACCACTTTTTCAGTTGCAGGTGCTATCTTGCACACTTTTCGATGTTGTTTCTTCTCCTTCATGCACTACAGGGTGTTTCACATCATTTCAGTAGATCTGTTAGGCTCTCCTAGTTTAGGATTATGGGGGGCTTATTATATTGTTAGTGCTAATTCTTCCTTGGTTTCACCTTGGAAGGGATCTTCCATTCTCAGTTGATCAGTGTTTTAGACTATTGGTTCTTGTACCATTTGTATCTTCGTTCCATGTGTTTGCCTTTGTTTTCCATCTGATTCAAGTAGTGTCGTATGGGCACTTATGCAGATTGTTGTCTTCTTGTTCCTGATCATCCTATCTTTAGTGGAGGTTCTTCAGCACCATAGCAGTCATCTTTCGACAGTTGTTTACAGCTTCTTCTGCTTCAATGATGTTCTTCTTGGCTTTCTGCATCTTTTTTTGGAGTAGAGCTTTTTCCCATGAGGTTTTCTCTATTTCTCCATTTTACAGAGATTTGGTTGTATTTGGGTACCTGATCTGGCCTAGTTTCTGGGACCCATGTTTTCCTTCTTGCATTGTAGTTACCTTTGCTTTCTCGCATTTGTTTGTAGCTGCACTGTTGCTCATCTTAAGGGGGGGTGTTAGAGTAAAGGTCTTAACTTAATTATATTGATTAAGTTACCTTTATTCCCTTCTTAAGATTTCACGTTAGTTTGCATAAAGTGACATTTAATAATTATATTAATTATTAAATGTTATCCTATTAGGGCTTCTATTAGGGTTTTATTAGGGTTTGCATGATCTCCTTTTTATAAGGATTGATCCCATTGTATTTCATATCAATTCATTCTCTCATTCTCTCTAATATATACATTTTCAGTTTTCAGAGAACCTTTGCTTGTTTGTCTCCATCTCTTCTTTTGTGATAGGTTATTTGCATGCAGGTGATCTTCAGGGTTTGTGGTGTTGTATTTTCTCAACTCCTACAATGACCCTAATCTTTAATGACATGATCCATAAAATAGTTGAAGACTAGGTGGATGATATTTTGGCCAAATCAAAGACAAGGAAAGAGCACATAGAGGTATTGGGACCAATATTTGATAGGATCAAAAAGTATAAGGTACGATTGAATCCAAAAACATGTGTCTTTGGGGTAACATCAGGCAAGATTCTTGGCTACATAGTGTCATAAAGAGGGATAGAGATAGATCCAACAAAGGTGAAATAAATATTAGACATGGAGCCATCAAAAATATTGAAATAGATGTAAGGTTTATAAAGAAGGTTACAATCCATTAGGAGATTCATTATATAGCTGCTAGACAAGATCCACTCCTTCTCTCATCTTCTTCATAAAGGAATAACATATAAATGGGATGAGACATGCGATAAAGAATTTTAGAAAATTAAGGGCTACCTATTATCAACTCCTATGCTCATTTTGCTGATACCAGATAAACCTTTGATCTTATACATCTTAGCCACATCAACAACATTAGGTGCTCTTCTAGATCAACACAATGAAATGAGAAAATAAAGAGCCATCCATTATATTGGCAGGAGCTTGGTAGGATATGAAATTAATTACTCGTACATCAAGAAGGCATGCCTAGCAGTGGTCTTTACTTCACAAAAATTTAGACATTACATGCTTGCACATAAAATCAAGCTTATTGCTAAGATCAACGCATTAAAATATCTATTGTCTAAAACAACTCTCATTAGGTGAATGACCAAGTAGGTAATGATCTTAACAGAGTTTGACATAGAATATGTGGAGCAAAATGCTATGAAAGGATAGGTCATTGTAGACCAACTAGCAAAAGAAACCATTTATGCAGAGAATCCTTTGGTATATGAGTTTCCTAGTGATTCGATCTTTCTCCTCAATACAATGGATCAATGAAAAATGTACTTCAATGGATCATAAACACAACATGGATTAGGGGTGGGAATTCTCTTTATCACCCCTCAAGGTGAATAGATTCCAAAGTCATATCAACTATCATTTCCATGTACCAAAAACATTGTTGAGTATGAAGCCCTCATAACAGGGTTAAGAATAACATCCCAGTGGTAGATATAGGAGTTAAAAGTCTACGGGGACTCACAACTGATTGTTAACCAAGTCAACGATGACTATCAAACCAAGGATGATAAACTCATTCCTTAAAAAAAGATGGTATAAAGTCTAAAGGACTTCTTCATTGATATAACCTTTGAGAAAATACCCCATGTAAACAATCAACTAATAGATTCCATGGCAACAATTGGGTCTTTTTTAGACATGCCACACAACGTCCTTCAATGTAAATTCTTTTTATAACAACTTCTCATACCGAATTCAAAATACCTAAATATGAATTTGTGTTGTGTAATTGTCAGTCCTGGTTGCCCATTTTATCACAATATACTCACCTATCTTAGTAGAGGTACCCTCCCATCTAACATGATTTCCAATCTTAAGAATAATTTCATTAAAAAAGCATGCCAATTTATCATCTTAGGTGATACACTATATTGTAGAAGAATCAAGGGGTCATTGTTATGATGTCTCAACCAATAGGAAGCCTTGACTGCCTAAACAAAAGTACATGAAGGCATTTGTGGTTCCCATTCTAGTGGTATTACCTTATCCAAGAAACTGTTGAGGACAACGTATTACTAGCCAACCATGGAAAAAGATGCTCATCAGTATGTGTATAAATGTATCCAATGTCAATAGCATGGAGATCTTATCCATGCTCCAGCTCAAGAGTTACAAACAATTTTCACACCTTGGCCTTTCTTGTAGTGGGGGCTCGACATCATAGGAAATATTACCCCCGCCTCATCTAATGGCCACAAACTCATTATCACGACCACTGAATACTTTACAAAGTGGGTGGAAGCTATCCCTATGAATTACATAATAGGGAAACAAATCTTCAAGTTCATCCTAAACTACCTTATTTTTCACTATGGCGTTCTACAAGTCCTTATCTCAGATAATGGGGCACCTTTCAAAAAATAATATGTAAGAGAGCTATGCCAACAATTCAATATCCAACATTAGTTCTCCACCCCCTATTACCCCCAGGGTAATTGCCAAGATGAGGCTACAAACAAGAACATACTAAGAATATTAAAAAAGATGATCAATGGAGCTGGTTGTGTCTAGCATCTGCAGTTAAACCCCACATTATGGGCCTATCAAACTGGTATTGACACAAATATAGGTGCAACACCTTTCTCCTTAGTATATGGATCTAAATACATCCTACCTATTGAGGTCGAGCTTCCCTCACTATGAGTATCACTGTAGAATTTGATCACTAATAAAGAAGATAGGGTGTCTCGACTGAATGAGCTAGAATTCCTGGATGAGAATCATATTGATTCCTTAAGTCATTTACAAGCATACCAAAACTGATCGAAATGAAGCTACAACAAGAAGATCAAGGGTTGATCTTTCCAAGTGGGAGATCTAGTCCTCAAGAAGAATTAGAAGAATGTTCTAGATTAGGATAGTAAAGGAAAGTTTGAACCTAACTAGTTGAGGCCATTTGTTATCATAACAAGCTATGGATTAGGATCCTATTATTTGTCAACACTTGGAGGAAAAACATTGTACGAAACAATCAATAGTCTACATCTTAAAAAAAATTATGCTTAGGCTTGAAGGGTGTAAATCCAAAAATACAAAAACAAATTCAAAAAATAACAAAAATCCAAAAAAATAAGAAAAAAGGATTGAAAACAGTAAAGAAAAAAATCATTCTCTAGTGAAAACCACTTTGTTGGCACTTTGGGCAAGTACCTTGGTGAAAACATGAGAAACAAGAACCTCACATAAATAAGCACCTCCATCTATCATTGGCTCGTTAGCTTATCCTGCTTCACATTGAATCCATCCATCAAATCACTAATCCTATTTATTCCATCACCCATCCACATCTGTATCATAGCTTGATATTACATAAGTATCAAATTCCCCTTTAGTACTACTTGGAACATTGCTAAGGTCAGTTTGTCCTGCCTATATCGAAGTAGTCTATCACATCATACTGGGGGCAAATTTTTATGCTTGCATCAGATTGGGTTCTTATATGTCTTAAGGTTATTTAAAATCTCTTAGAAAATCCAAAAACATTTGAAAACCTCATCAAAAATCCAAAAAAGTCAAAATCTTGTATACCCAAAATCCAAAAATATTCGAAAAGTTGTAAAGTCAAAATCCCAAACATCCAAAAAACATAAAAAATCTCTAAAGATGTCAAAACATAAAAAAATAAAAAATAGTACCATGTATAAATACATTGTCTTTGAGCTTGAGTGTAGGCAAGGCCATCAATGATGTACCCTTGAGACACCCTAGGCTAGTCCTTTAGGAGTTCGTCACAATAAACTAAAAATCCATCAAGTGTTCATATCTCATTGATAACATGTCAAAGTCAGTTGAAATATGTGGTCTCTACATGTATAATGTAGGAAAGTCTAATCTTTGATGAGTGCCTAAGGTCCTAGGTCATTCCATTTTAGGTCTTTGTAAAAACTCAAAAAACACAAAAACATTTGAAAACTGAAAAATCAAAACATTTGAAAATTTGAAAACCCAAAACATCGAAAACATTTAAAAATCATAAACAACCTGAAATAATTGAAAAACCTAAACATTCATGTATAAACATTCCAAAAGACCAAAAAGTAGCCTCAAAACATTTCAAAAATACCAGAAAACTTTGAAATATTCCAAAAAATCCAAAACCACCCGTCCCATTTCATTTTTACCCACAATAAGCTTTCATCCATAATAAATCAATCGTCATCTTTAAAATTTGGTAAAAAAAGTAGAAAACAAGTGTGGCAAGTCGTGAAGTGTGAACCTAAATGTCAAAATCTAAAGTCTAGATCCTCCATAAATGAGTTAGTAAAATTTGTTTCAACGACCTATCAAACACTTAGCCTTAGTCAAAACATTTGATAAAATTTTCCTAGGATGTATCCTTCCTACAATGGGCATCCTTGTTAGACATCACCTTAGCTATGTTACTTTGGCAAGAGATATAGATAAAATTGACTGTTTGTTTTGATCTTTTCTTACAATTTATCTTATTGAACCATCCTGAGGACCTCTCCATGATGTATAAACAATTTAGAGAGAAAGGAATGGGGCATCAATCATTATCTTTTGTTTGTTGTGCTTGTGGGGTATTCTTGTAAAGTAATCTTGGAACATACTTTCTTAGTTGTGTTAGGGTGGTCATTTGGAGTAGATTGTTGACTATTGTGTATTCTTTGGTCTGAAATATTCTAAAATTTTAAACTACATTCCAATGAGGTTTCCATTTGTCAAGGTGTGAAAAAGGATTATCTTATCTATTTGCAAAGTCAAAGTCCATTGCACTAGATACACCGCCATCCTGGTTATCAATAGCATGATGCATTGTGTCTATGTGTTATATCAAAAAATAAGAAATGATGAAGTGTCCCAATCCAAAAAATACACATATAATCTATCTCATCACCACATCTAATAAATTCTGAAAGACTCATAAACATGTTCGACTTCTAAATCAATCTCAAAATAAATAGTCAATCCATTCATCTTATTCTTCTATCTTCTTTCCGTGCTAACATGGTATCATGCCAGACAATAAAAATCATAAAACATCCAAGCTACATCCATAAACCATTAGCATACATACATCTTGGATAATCATATCATCTCTTAAAGAATGACATCCTCATATGGAAAATATGCAAAAAGGAATACATCCATCTCATAAAATGTCGTAGAAAGATACTGAAGAAGAGAATAAAAAAATCCATCATATTGCATCCATAACATACATCATACATCACATATCACGTAAAAATTGCATCATAGATCATATCATATCATAAAGCATAAATAAAGAAATACATCCATAACATTTTCATTCATCCATATGCAAGTACCTCCATATATAAAGCATGCAATAAATGAAACATCACATCACATCATAATCAAATCGATCCATCTCATATATATATACATATATCTCAAAATGAATGTCATGGTACAAATATTAGAGTCAATGCGTAAGCATCATCTAAAGGAGATATACAAGAGGCTATCAAAAAAAGTCGATGAATGCATATTCATGTATAAATCAAACTGTATATAAAAAATGTCTCTACAAAATGAGCATGCTATCCCCTGCTCTACCGATCATCATGTCGAGATAGGTCCTAATGACCATAGGTAGTTATCTCTGAATACCCTCACTAGACTGCCTAACTAATGGCTCAACATTTGAACCCCCGGGAGTTGCCCCACTCCTCTATGAGTATTATAGCTACTGCATCTCTCGAGGGACATCCCTACGACCTAGAGTGTCTGATAGTATGCTACCTCTATTACAAAATCTATGTACATTCATGTAGACACAACCTATCCTTGTGCTACTACTGTAATGGAATCTAATTGCTGCCACTACCTAGTCTCTTGGGGCAATTGTAGATCCATGCACTGTCACAACTGTCTCTCATGACCCCTATCGAATGTCATAATATATAGCTACTACCACAACTGATCTCTCTTAGTCGTAAGGGCTTGAATCTATATATCTCACAAATTCTTCCCTGGCTGTTGTTGATCCTATCACCCTGGTGGTGGTGGTGGTGGAGGTGGGCCTAAAATCTATTCAACTAACTACTCTTGATGAACCTAGTCCCAATGAACCTCATCTCGGGGTGGTTGTTGATTAGCCTACTGCCATCCCCTACCTGCACCCCTACCTACTTCTCAACCTTTGGGTCTACCCCGTGGATACCCTCTAGCTAGATCTGTCAAGCGTGTGGGAGGCACCCACCGTGCATCATAAGCTGGGGTGGTCCTAGCATAATGATGTCCTTGATTGTATACTTAAGGCCAAACATCTAGGTATTTAAAATCCTCTATGACTACATGTGGCTAAATATGAGGTCTCCACTAGACTTGTCTAACAGTCTTGAAAAAAATAGTTGTGTGATCATCTAGAGGCACATCTTGCATCTCCTTGAACTCTGAGCTATGCGGTCTGGAAGGTACCACTCTATCATAGTATGATCCATACCCTAGATATATCGGGTCTACCTGACATAAAACAACAACTGGTGATTGTCATACCATGGTGGTACCTAAAGCCATGGCCTCCACCTAAAGATGGTCATCTCGTCTATGACCCTCCTCCAATATGGGATCCCTATAGGCCTCGTGTGCTGTAAGTGTAATTAGGGCTAAGATATTAAGGTTAGTCAATAATGCATATAAATCAAACCCTAATAAACAATGAAACACAAATAAGCATAAAGACATAAAAACATAAAATAATATTACCAAATCTTCATGCCACCATTGATTCACCTTCATTGCACTTCTCCATTTTTCTTGAATAATATGGTTTCCCTTAGATTTTGAGTATACAAATAGGCCTATGACAATGAAAAAGAAAAATATTGAAGAGTCACAATATGACTATAGATGAAAATGGTCAAATGACTTGATAGCAAGATAGAAAGATAGCATAAGCTCTCTAAGATCACATAAAGTGTAAATGTAGAAATGACAATGATAAAGGTCTTTTATAGGGAAGTCAATTTTGAATGAAGGGCTAAGATGAAAGGACAATAATCAATGATGAATATTAAAAGATGAGGTATGGACTAGGGTTAGGGAAAAATTATAAGGATTGACAGTCAAAATTAAATTATAAATAATTTAATCAAGGATGGAGGTTAATTGAGACATGGATAGATAAGATTGGCATGGATAAAGAGGTGAGAGGGGAAATTAAATAATACAAATTATTTAATCTAGGTGGCCAATGAATAATTAAATAATTTAAAAAATTATTTAATTATATCTAAGAATGTGAGAAAGGGAATATTTTTGAATTAAATAATGATTTAATTCAAAATTCAAGAGAGTGGGCCAAATTAAATAAATAAAATTTATTTAATTTATGGGAGAGAAGAGGGTAATGAATAATTAATAAGTTTAAATAATTATTTAATTATAGTAGAAAGTGGTATAAAAATTAAATAAATAAGAATCTATTTAATTTTAGAAAGAAAGAGACTTAATTAGTGACATAATTAAATAAATAAAATTTATTTAATTAATTAGGAAGAAATAAAGATAGAAATGAAATAGCTAAATAATTAAAATTATTTAATTAATAAAAGATATATGATATTAGAAAATAATTAAATTAATAAAATTATTTAATTATGCAAAATGAAAGAGAAAATGACAAAGAAAATAAAATTCGTAGGCCTTGAACATTTTTTAGTGTCTACATTTTTCTCCTCTTTGATACAATGCAGTTTATTGTATTGTGTCAAAAAAATTCAGTGAAAATAAGGCCCCAGTGTGAACGGGATGAGGAAGGATGACGATGAGGGTTGTGGTATTCAACCTCGAGAGGACATGTGGGTTCAAAGAACATGAGTATGCTCTTGAAATGGATAAGAGGAAAATAGATAAGTGAAATAAAAGAAATGCTAGAATGGAGGATATGGATGTTGGTGGAGACAACTTTAAAGATGCATATTTTTCTAGGCAAGACTCTGCACTAATCATCATTGGGCAGTAAAATAACACAAATGGACAAAAAAAACCATGGTATGAGATAGACCAAGGTGTGCAAGGTCATCCACTTGCAAAATAGATAGTCATGGACAAGGAATGTCCTAGCTCATACTAAAGGCAAAGTTGTCCTAGTCATTTTGCCAAGGAAATCCACAAAGAACAATCAAAGAAAAAGAGTCACGAGATATCACTGCTCCTCTAAATCCTTTATGGGACATCCTCAAGGAAGTTGGTAACCTGAATCAAAGACAATTCGAGAAAAATATAAGACAAAACAAGCCACAAGGTCAACAACCATTCAAAGTGTTTGCCAAAATTTAATTTGTTTGACGGTTCTGCAATTGACGAAGCCTGGTTTCAAGAAATACACATGTTGTATAAGACGTCGAGTTTGGTTTCGATCATGCGACCACCTGTATAAGGAGAATGATGATGTTTGACTAAATGACAATGTCTGATTTCAGGAGGGACACATCCTGTATAAGACATATGTTGGCTGGTTTAATGGTTTGACTATTTGACTGTTTTGAGAATTTGTTTAGTTTGACTAAGTGACCTTGTTGACCATTTTATCTTCTTGATTCGTGACTTGTCTGATGTTTCAATGAATGTTTATGTCTAGATTGACAATGTCCAATTTATTATGATTGATGTGACAAACCTTAAATGACCAACCTAGGTGGCCTAAGGGGCTCATCGACAAGTGGCCTTGCCTACGTAACAATGTGCAAAGACCTCATAGTTTGACATGACATGAATTTGTTTTTATTGACAAAGGACTGAGTCATAGTTTTATTCGAAAAACCTAAAAGGACTGACCTAATGCCTTAGGGTAACATTGAGAAATGGCCTTGCCTACATTTAGTCACAGAGGCAATGTAGTTCGACAATGACATGGACTGACATGACTAACTTTGACTCTGACATAATTTTTAGGATTTTTATAGATTATTTAGATGTATTTTGTGTTTTTGACATGTTTTATTTTTTTAAATCTTTTTGGGAATATTTTTTTTTTGTCTTTTGATAGTTTTATGTTTTTTTTGTCTTTTTGATGGTTTTATGTTTTCTTGGATTTTTTAGGACATTTTATGATTTTTTGTCTTTTTAGGATAAAACGATCAATGCCAACATATGTACGATCTGATGATGCAGGTCAAGTATTTTCCCCCAATTAGGAATAAGACCAATTTATTAGGGGTGTATTGGGGTAAGTTATGAAGAGAGTGAAATGATGCATGATGTCAAAATTTTGTTCCAAATTATGGAAAGGACAACCAATCGTTATTATGGGTGATATGGAAAATATGGGCAAACAAATTGACATGAAAAAGTTAGTTTGGAATGATGGTAGATGACAGAGCAAGGTCAACTACACATGGTGCTTGTTTGCCAGGTTTTCACCATGGTACTTATCCAAAGCGCCACCGAAGTGGTTTTCATTATTGGACAAACTATTTCTCGTCCTTTTTTTTTCATATTTTTCATGATTAAGACAACACTCTCGAAAGCTATATGTAGAATTTACGCAAATGGAGACTATTGATCAGTTCTATCAAAGGTTCCCAAGTAAAATCAGAAAGCCATGTCACACTCACTTTATAAAGGAAACGACCAACACTGATCCAATTTTTAAAATTGAATCACTAAAAAGTGGCATATATGTTTTGAATTTTGAAATGATGTAAACTAGTAAAATATGTTTTTTTTAGTATATTTAATGTTTGTATTTTATAAAATATATACATATATATTTTAAACTAGTTTTTACTAAATTTACACTATAATTTAGTTGCTGATAAAATGATGAAAAATGAAGTTGCATGGGACGTCAAACTTCTTTTAGTAAATTTTATTTTTTTTTCTTTTAATTTTTTTGTGTATTTATAACTTGAAACTTTAGTGCATGTATATATTTTTCTCTAATTTTCATAAATATATATTTTTAAATAAATATTAAAATGTGCATGAATCAAAAAAAGTTGTTTCCATCAGGCTTCAACTTTCATATTAAGTATTTATCTAAAATGGAAAAAATGTTATACCATCTTGAAATAGATTATTTTATCTAGTGCATCATATTTTTTTCAATTTTTTTAATAAGTTTTAGTATTTTTCCTTGGCGCGGTAATCGACCTAATATTTTGTGCTGATAACCTACTTTTAGTAAAAACAAGATATAAAATATAAATAATAATTAAACTATTAAAATAATAATATATTTGAAAACTACACTTATGGATCTACAAAAGGGTATTATTTATATTTAAAAAAAAATATTTACATTAGTAGGAGTTATTGAAATTTCAAGTTTTTCAAATAATTTTATTTTTTTGGTCAATTGGATTCAAAGTGGTGCTCCATATATTCTTAGCCAAGAATTTTAGTTGAGAAAGTTGTGAAAGAATTTAACTTACCTAGAATGAATCTTACTAGATCATACATTTGACCAAAATTGATTTTTAGTTAGAAATACTTAAATTAAGTTGTGCTGATAAGTTGGCTGAAAGTGTGACACAACTTTGTTCTTTACCCTCCCCTTCTAGAGGTAGGCTCCCAATATAAAGACTCCTATCACAACATAAGGACCTAACCAATTCAACTCAAAATTTCATGGCTTTTCTTGCTCTGTTTGATTCTTAGGATTTTCCATTAGGACCAGGTCATCGATGTCAAAACTTCAATTTAAAACCTTCTTATTGTAGCTCAGTCAGAGACAATTTTGATATGCCTAAAGATGATCTAATTCCTTTTTCCTCCGTTCATCCAAAGGTTCCAATTCATGTAGTCTAGATACTCAATATTCTTCATCATCAATATGCCCTTGCAAGGATACCCATAGGGAAGGAATTTTGACCTCAATAGGTAAGATAGCTTAAGAACTAAAGACTAGGGAATATGGAGTGGCACTGATAGGGGTACACATACTTGTGCGGTAGGTCCATAAGGTAGGATCGAGTTGGATATGCCAGTCACGACCAACGTCATTGACAATATTTTTGAGGATTCTGAGAATTATTTTATTAGACACCTCAGCTTGACCATTGCCTTATGGGTAGTAGGGTGTGGAAAAGTGGTGTTGAATGTCAAATTTCTCACAGAGTTGAAAAACTTCTTGATTTTAAAATGGATGACCATTATTAGTAATGATGGATTGAAGGATACGGTACCGAAAAATGATGTAGTTGAGAATGAACTTGGAAATTTGTTTTCCGGTTATGTATGTCATAGGAATTGCTTCAATCCATTTAGTAAAGTACTTAGTAGCATTAATGATGGATTTATGACCGTTGGCAGATGTAGGATGCATCTTACCTATGAGGTTGAGTCCCCATTGGGAAAAGGGCCAAGGTGATGTTATTGGATGAAGTTCCTATGTTGGCGCATGTATCAAGTCACTGTGTATTTGACATTGTAGATATTTCTTGACAAAGACATAAGAGTCTTTTTCCATTGTAGGTCAGTAGTAACCCAGTCCCATAATATTTTTAGCTAGGGTTAAACTGCTAGAATGAGATCCAAATATACCCTCATGTACCTTATGCAATTTTTTTTGTGCTTCTTCGACATCGAGACATCTCAACGAGGTATTGTCTAAGGCAGACCAATAAAGGGTATCACCGATGATGGCGTATTTGCAGACTTTACAGATAAATGTTTTGTATTGGTTATTTGAAAGGTCAAGCGAGAGGGTTTGGTCATGAAGGTAATAATATATGTCTTGATACCATGGGGAATTGGGACCAATGAGATCACACACCATCTTAGATTTTGGGATATTAAAGGTGGGAACCAAGAGCTATTATACCAAAAACTCAAATTTAGGCATGTTATTAGGTATAACCAAGAGAGAGCCAATTGTGGCCATGACATTTTCTGCTTTATTTTGAACACGTGGTACCTAATGGAATATAATTGTGTGAATGTATTGCTTGAAACCATCTACCATCCGCTTGTAGGGTGTGAGTGTTTCATTCTTAGTGTCATAATCATCATTAACTTGTTGAATTACAAGTTGAGAGTCACCATATACTCAAGTAGATGTTTGATCTTCCATTTAATTTCCATACGTAATCTTGTAAGAAGGGCTTCATATTTTGCTATGCTGTTTGTGCATGGGAAAGTGATCTTGAATGGCTTAGGGATAGTATCACCTTGACATGTGATAAATAATATACTTGCTCTTGAACCATGGTTTGTATGTGATGTTAGGTCTCAAAAATGTTGGTTTGAAACCACAAGAGGTTGCCAAGCTCTTGATATGTTTTTGGCTAACGTACAAGGCCAAATGAATAATTTGAACTTTCTTCTCTTCAAGCTCTGCCAGACCTAGGTGGATATACCTTGATGTGTTTCCTATTCTGACAATTGAGAGTGGAGAGATAAAAGTTTTCTAACTACTCCTACTGAAATTTGAGATGTGAATATTTTGAATAAGATTTTATGATATTCTAGGATGGTTTGGTGTGACTAGTGCCTACTTCGGTTGGGCTAATGGAGTCAAGAATTGTATGATATGTGAGTCCTATTTCTGGATACAATTTGAATTGTTTGGCACTTTTATGAGTTTATGCTTGGCATAAACGTGTGAGGAAGCAATTATCAAGTTCTTCTTATTGATCCAAATTTCCTTTTTTAGATTATTATGATCAATTAAAAGAGTTTAATCATTTCCTGAAGGATCCAGTTAATTGAACCACACAAGAGCAGTAAACGTGCTTTGATAAATTGAAAATATCCTTGATACATCAATTTAAATAATAAGGAAATGACAACCTTGGAGACAACCGAATAATATTTTTAATAAATTCAACAAACAATTGACTCCATAATCGGATCACCAAATTTATGCATTCTTCTCCATTATATAATTTGAAAAGATTTTACAATGTGGGTATGTGTAGGATCATGATGGGCCAAAAAGTGGCAATATGTAAGTGATATGATGGCCCATGTGGCTGACAACTTTTTTTTTACCCAAAATTGATGAAATAAAAAGGGTTTTTAGAGGAGATTCTCAAATTTCCATCAATATAAATTATGCTTTACTTTGAATTTAATAAATAATAATTATTTATTTTTTATTTGAATTACGACTAAAGTCCTGATTGATAGGATGATTGAAAAACATATATAGCTTTCAAACGCTATCAAATTCTTTGAATCAAAAACATGCATCACATTTTATACTTCACATACTATAGGATTTAAAAAAAAAGAATTGAATTTCATGAAGTTTTGACCAAGTTAAGGTGGTTAGATGTACGAATTTTTATATTTTTTAAAAGTTGTAATAAAAAATTCATAATTAAATATTTACTTGGAAAAAAATTACAAAAAATATGCATCACATTGGGACATGAGTCCTCTACTTTTATCTAAAATATTACAAAAAAATATTATCATTTTATTGTGGTTAGGGTGGTCAGACAAACACCTACTTCTTATTTTTTCCCTGAAATTTAACTACTACTGCATTGAAATTTCAAATTTTCACCAAATAGATTTAAAATAAAATAAAATAAACCTAGTAGTTTAGAAACTACATTCAATTTGATACAATTTCTATTCTTACATATTTTTGAAATAATATAGATAGGTTATTCAAATTTTTACATCAAGTTTCCTAACTCTGATTTTTTGAATTTTCATTGCCACTTAAGGGCCTGTTTTTTCCATGATGATCCTACAAATACCCATGTACAACATGATATTTTGTTTCAAAAATTGTTCACCCTATCCAACTACCTAACTACTACCTCCTCATCCTTGATGATAAAATTTTATTTCACATATATATATTGTTTTTTTTAGGGTTATGACCCTTTTAACATCCATTCACTGCAACCCTTCATTTAATTAATTGTCTTCAATTGATTAAAATATATTAATTTTAATCTCTTCGATCTTCAAAATTTGTGAAAATAATCGTAATGATTATCAAATCTTTCCTTTGCTGGCAATTTTCACACTTGTACTTTCATCCAAAATGTATTTATGGGTAAAAAAATTTACCCACTCCTTAACCCCGCCGTGAAAATATTTTATTGCAATATTACCATGAGTGAAATTCAATCTTCAAGATATTCACCATGTTCACAATAAATCATTAGTCTTTACTTTGCTTTATATTCCCACAATATTTTTTTTTCTTTTAACTCCCTTGGCAAAATATTTCACTCAATGAGAATATTTGTAATGCCCCGCCAAGTAACCTTAAAGGAAGTTGCAATTAACATCATAAGCGAACCAAATTTTTTTTTATAAAGTGCATTTAACATACACATTCACTTACTAGTTAACAACAACCTCTAAGGCTACAAGGTTAGGATTACTTAAACCCACACATACATATTACATATAACCATAGCATTATGAACTTTATGATATAAACATCATACATCATAAGAATACCACATAACATAATAAAGTAAGCATCCAAAATACAATCTCATAATCATTATCTTAAACCAATAGTTACATCACTCATTCCTAGAATGAGGCACTAGTACAAATGTATTACAATTACATAACTCCACCTCTTACAAAAGAGGGATAAAGTATTATATACAAACTAAAATATTACAATGCAAGAAATTACAACAAGAACCGCAAGTTGTCCATCTGGATGTCTCGCCACCAAGTACTGAAGATCGATGGGGACCCAATGGTTTTGGTGCATGTTCCACCCTACCAATGTGGTACCCGAAGGCCCACCCCCCATGCTAGGAGATAGTAATAAAGTAACATGGACAAAAATTCTACTACCTCTAACCAAAGGCAAACTCATACTGACTCATATTGTTATAACCAACCAAATGAATTAACAAGTACAACTCATTCACCATACAAGTACGAATCAAGTACAACTCAAGTACAATATAAGTACAAATCAAATACAATACAAGTACAACTTCAATATCACTGACATAGGTCACATTGCTTCCAGACATAAAGTAGATCAAGTATATTCAAATAACCATACACATAAAATAATTAACAACAGTTGTCATAGATAGAGTGTCATCGCAAGGTTTGTCATGAGATCTCCTCTGGGCATTCTTCATAGGCTCTGGCACAAGTAATCCTGGTGGCCTCAACCGAATCCCGACACTCATACTCACTCATGCGGAATCAACTACCTCTCGTAAGAACTAAATAGTTGATCTTGCCATTCTAGACCTTCTCACTCATCCCAAGTCTAAACAAGCCCTTGTGTCTATGAGTGAGGATTAAATTATTTTGATTAATGTGAAGTTAATCCTAATCTTCTAAGTACATTATTTTAGTTATCACTTGTTTAAATCACTCCTGAAGGTTATCCAGTTTACCTCTTTGGGCTCTGGCATCTAACAGAAGCCACTCTTCTATTCGACAACACACATCCAAACAATCCACCAAGGGAACCACAAGTGCATACCAACTAGGCATCATAATCCACTCCAACACAAGGAGGATACAAATAATAGAACTCACTCCATACATCTTGGAGGCAACAAACACATATTCCACTCCTTTCACAGAAGGTACAAAAGATCCCACTCCAAACATCTTGGAGGCAATAACACATAGTCCACTCCTTTCACAGGAGGCAACAAGATGAAACCACATAACAAGGTCACTCCATACAAGGAGACACGGATCCCATAATCCGCTCCTAAACCAAGGAGGTGCAAACATTCCCGTTCGTGAAAACCGGGTAAAACTGAAAAGACGCCATGCACTACCCAAGGGAAAACAACTGGATGGCATAAAGATTCAACAACCCTTATCCTCTAAGATCTTCTGGAAGACTTATAATTTAGGACTAACACTAAATCCCAAAACCAACAATGCAACTTGACGACATAGCAACAAAAGCATTCAAGTTATCAATCAAATCTAATATTTGGATTTCCTAAATCCATACTCATTCAATAGGTAGTGTTGACAAAGTCAAAGACATGATAACTAGATCATCTAAAATAATCATAACCCCTATTTCCTTTTTCATTATTGGAAATCTAAAACAATTAAACTTACTTCCCTTTACTGAATACAAAGAATTAAATCCTTTAAGATAAGCATGAGGAAGATACTACTTTTGGATATACTAAATCCATATCTTTTTCATAATCCAATCACAATGATTCAATTAATCTAAATAGAAATTAATAAATAACATAATTGATTACCTCATCAATAAAACAACTTCTTAATTTACTTTTAAATCGACACAAATCCATGCAAGTAAACTCTTTCCATTTCCTAACCAAATCTTACATCTCATTCAATTTTCTATTTAACACATTTAATCACTTTAATATAATAACACATTGTTTCTCTATCCATTTTTCATATACACTAATCAATCCATTTTTAAATTTCTATTCAATAATATATTGCATTCTTTAAATCAAATATTTAATTCTTTCAATTAAACTTTAACAAACCATTTTAAAATAACAATAATTTCGCATATGTTTATAATTTTAATTCTACTAATCTAATATACAAATTTTATTTAAAAATAATATAAATAAATATAATACTTTAATATTATAAATTATAATATAAAATATTATTAAATAATATTTTAGTATTATAATAACAATACATAAAATATTAATATTTATAAATATCAATTTATTATTATTTTATTTTCAAAGCAGCCATGGGAAAATAATTTAACAGCAGTTTCATGTTTCAAGTATAACTCAGAAACTACAATCTGGGTATTTGCGATTTTTGGATAGGGATAAGAAAATTTCTAAATGCAAAAACCCTTTAAATTTCCTGAAAACCCAGTTTGTGAAAGTAAAGTTATAGGTGACACAACTAGACCATTTTACCATAAAAAATATAACTATACTGCAGATTTTAAAATCCGTTTTTTGATAATAAACAGAAAATTTCATTTTCTAAAAACATTCTAAATGCATTGTTCAATCTCTATGTTTGATTTCAATAACAATAAAATCAATTTCTCCAAATAATTTAAATTCAACTAAGGTTTTCACAATTTTCACTCAAGAATTTTCACAAGCAAATGCTGTAAATTTATTTAATTCTTTTTTTTTAATATCAAATTTAATTTCTAAAATAGATTTAACAAACAATTCTTTAATCATTACTATTTTAAAGAAAACAATCAAGAACAATAAAACACAAAGAGGAAAACCTGGTACAAGAAGCTACAGGAAGAGATGAATTTCTGATGCAAGCCTCCTCCAAAGATTTCCTGAATTTTCTTCAATCCTCCAATGAATCCAATCCAAAACCAAATAAATGCAAACAATCTTTCTTTCAATGAATTCTACAATCAAACTTTCTTCAAACCCTTGTGCAAATTTTCCAAAATTTCTTCCCTTCTGTAAAAATGTATTTTTCTAAAAAACTTTCTTCCCTAAAATTAAAACATATATATTCTTATAAATCAAAAATACCTAATACAACCATAATTCACATTACATGCAAATTAGATATTTCAATTTCAATTTCAATTTCAATATTTACAACCCTAATTCACATTACATGCAAATTAGATATTTCAATTTCAATTTTCAATTTCAATTTTTTAATTTCACTTTTCAAAAACCGACTTTCAATTTAAAATGCAATTTCAAATAATAAATTAATTTCCAAAGTTGCAATCAATTTCTCAAATAAACATTTAATTACAATTTCTAATTTAATTCCCACACGTTGGAATTAAATTCCAAAATTAATTCTAATTCTTTTATTTCCTTTCATTCTCTTGCATCACGTTTAATTAATTAATTAATTATTTAATAACTAAATTCAACCCCCTTGGATCAAATTTAATTAATTAAATAAACTAAATATAATTAATTAATTTAAGTATAAACTTTTATCCACATTGCATTATTTAAATTAAATAACCATCAACATGATTTAAATGCAATTATTCTAAATATCTATTTCCAAATCAAGAATGCTTCAGAATTAAATAACATCAAAGCAAGATAGACAATGACTCGACACACACAACTGATGACACACTAAGGCTAGGGTATAGACTTGACACATGTTACCTAGCTACTATCTCCCGTTCAACTTAACCGTTGGATCGACACGCTCAAACCTGTGAAACCAGGTGGAGTCGATGTCATGTACCTGCAATCCTGCAACCAAGTAAACAACATCATACAATATATCCAACATATAATACACACCGTGAAGAAGAAATTACGGATTCGTAGGGCGCTCGCAAGCGAGTGATGCGAAACCGTCCTCTTCACCAATACACTCATCGAAACTGACACTTCCATCATAATTCCAATAATCTCATAATAACATCTCATGTTAACTCTACAACATCATTAATCCATAATACATGTGAAACAATAATCAGATAACTACATCCCACAATAATGTTGTCGCTCAATAGTAGCAATCAAAACATTATAACAAAATGTATCCAGTATCAAAGTAATTGCAACCAAACATAGCATAAAGCAACTTGAACAAGAATCAAAACGGAGGGGTATTACAATATTTACATCATATTGCATTCCCCAACATTAATCACATTGTGATAAAAAAAATAATTCCTATCCCCGTGCGTAAATATTCCCACTTACAAATTTGAGACCCCTCCCGGTAATGCGAGAAATACTATGCCAGTAGTGAAAATTACTTTTCCCCAAATTTAAATATTGTAATTTTAATAGATCTCCCTCAAAAATATTACCATATTTTATTGCAAAAAATATCTTATCCCACTTTCCCACACACTCTTTAAGTTATGCCCGTGGTAATGCGGGAAACATATTAGAGCCATCACCTTGCTCGGTGGACTTGGAGACTGAGTCTTCTTGGTCTTTGTGTTGAGGAAGAAGAAGGGAATCCCTCGATTTGTCACTTCTTCGTGACCTAGGGTCAAGGGTGTCTGTTTTGTCCACTCAGATTCTAGAATTTTGTCCTAATCTATGGTTTAATGGCTGTCTGTCAGTTGTTCTTTGTTTGGTCTGTCCTCTCCTAGTTCATTCCTATTTTGAACTAGCTCTTTTTTGGCCCTTTAGACTCTCTGTATAAAGAGTACAACACCTTATAAATGTTGCTTATCTTTTCAAAAACATATTAGAGCCATTACACCATGCGATAAAATTTATACCTTCTCAAAGTAATTTCAAAATAGCGATTTAATAAATATTTCTAAATATCAACCACAAAACTTGGCTTCATTGTAATACCACGAGTCTTTTCCCTAGCCTTTGTGGGAATGTGGGAAAAACTTGTCAAGTTACCTCATTACCACAACACTTTTGTTTGAATCCTATGGTAATGAGGGTAAGCCATTTCAATACTGCACATCTTCTATTTATTGTTCCATACTAATATTTTACTATACCTGTAATAAATCATCTTCACCCATTCAATGGTTTCCAATATGCTGCCCATTAGTTTCATTAATTATAACTGTAATATGTTGTCTTCTATTATCGTCTGTGTTAGGAACAACCTGGGGCTCTCATCAACTGATCAAATAGTGCTTCACAATTGTGTCTTCTACTATTGGCTCCAGGGATTGCACTCTTAAAATATTTGTACTCATATTCACCCTCACATAATTGTTCTTCTATTAAGCATTTAAGGGCCTTCTTGCATACATTGGAGTTCTTCGAAAAAGAAAATATGGAGCCTCCATATCTATTCTTGGCTACTACGACTTTGACAATAGATTCCTGCATTTTTCTAATCTTGACAGATATTGGGTTGACACTTCCACAAATTCCTTTGTCATATTTCATAATAACAAAGACATTCTTCTTCACATCAATTTTAGGAATGTCACCAGGCTGCGTAATGAAAGGTTGCCATGATCCCCCAAAATTCTCTGCCTTTGTTTGCAAAGTTAAATTTTTTAAAGTGATAATATATTTAGGGTTTTCAAAGATGTCCCAAATTCATTCCAAAATATTTAAGATGTTTTAAAATTTATGCATCTCAAACTTTAGCACATAGGCAAATTTTAATTTCGCCTGCTCAGAAAACAAATTAATTCTACTACAGGCACAGGAAGCATCTGGAGCTACAAAAATTTGCAAGGGACTGTGATCAATTATTTTGGAAGTGGGTTTCTAATGGATGTTGAACAACTCACCAAATAAAAGTACTTCCTTTGTAAACTGATCCTGCCGGAACATGTAGTGAGAAAAATGAAATTTTAAATTAATCCACCAACTGACCTCAAAATTCAACAAAACTGAAATTGGAGAAATTTGAGGCCAAAAACCCAACTGGATCATCCTTGGAATTTCAAAATTTGCAAATTTTTGGGGGCGCAAAATCTATCCCATGAGCAGTCACAAAACAATTAAAAAGCATAAAAGAATGCTTCCGACGACCATGAAAATGAACAAACATGTTGATTTGTGATAGGAGAGTATGCTAGTCAAGTGGTTTGGAATGAAGTCATATGGGCTGAAAACTATTAATGACCAAATTTTCTTATTCAACATTTTCTGAAATTTGCACTTGTCCAACTCAACTGAAACCCACCAACATGTCATTTTGAAAAAAATACCAAACCTGATTCTAGGAAGCTATAACTTTGGAGATTATCTCTTTTAGGTATGTTGAACATGTGTGAAAGAGGTTTTATCTTCAATATTCTTCCTTTGCAAAATATTAAGGATCAAAGTCGACCTCTGTGAAAGTTTTCTGGAAATGCAGTCTTCTAATTGGGTAAAATCCATTTGGAATTGATTTTGAAAAAATATCAAATGATATCTTGAAGCCCTAGAAATTTGCATGAAGGTAGATTTTAGTGTAGAAAATCAAAGGCACCAATCAGTTTGTGATGAAACTCTTCTGGTTACTTAATATTTCCTTCCAAATTTGATCATTTTAACAAATTTTTATCATGTGTAATCAGTGAACCTTTGCAGAACCCTTCAACTTGGACTTTTGAAACCTTGTCAAAACTGATCATAGGTAGCTGAAAATTGGCGTGCACACTCATATGTAGTAGATAAACACGCCTGCAAATGGATTTTGTGTGAAAATGAGCAGATCCAAAGTTAAGATTTTTCAAAATGTGTTCCTTGGGCTGATTTTACAATTGGGTTTTTTGAGTGTTGTATTAAATTTTTTGACATGGCACATTGAAATTTTGCCAAAATTTGAAGGTCACAATAGTGGCTTCATCTAGGATGTATGCCTCCTGTGGGCATAGCAAGAATCCAAGTCTCTAGGAGAGGAGGCAATTTTTTTTATCTATTGGGCAGCAGATTCAAACCCTTTTCATGTCAAGAACTGATATGGTTTTGAAAGATTTACACCAGAACTAATGGCACAAGGCCACCAAAAAGAAAGGCCTATACTTTCCTTTGTCATAAACTTTATTCTGATTTGAGCTCAGTGAAATCCCTTTAAAAGTATTCATGTCATCTTCCTTGCCATTCTTGTTGTCATAAATATACTTGCAACTCCTTCCACCATTCCGATCTGGGTCACGCATCATGAAATGATATCCTTGCTGATTTGGAAGCTAAAAAATTTCATTGTTCATCATATAGCTAAGATTGATTTGCACAAGAAATTTGCAATCATTATGAGGCCATTTATGCAACCAAGAAATACAACCTTCATGTGCATGGGAAGAGAAACAATCATGATCATCTATGCCACTCATCTCAACATTTGAATGCTTCTCACACAAATCTGAAAGCTCTATCATATCAACACTGTTTGAGACAAACAAATCTGAAACATTTTGCATCTCTTCCATATCACCATTTGGAGATGGCAATGAATTCTGATTCATATTTTCATTATCATGCGTATGTGAACCAATCAATGTTGGATATCTATCATCCACGGTATGCAAATAAATGTCTTCTCTGCAAGAACCCAAAATTTCTAAATCACATATCTCTTCTTGAATAGATATAGATTTTTGATCAGCTTCAAAGGTTTCTCCATCCCTTTGAGAAATGCACATGGAGTCATATGAATCATCACAATAAGTACTTTCACTCTCAAAGAAAATGTAGAATGGACACAAAAAATTTGAATCATCCTTGTGTGCACATCATTAGTATTCAAGAGTTAGCAAATCAGAAATCTACACATTACTAAGTGAACATACTTCCTCTTCCGCATCTTTCATTGCTTCTTCCTCTTGATCTCCATGAGAGCTGCAAGAATCCTTTTGTTGAAAATCAAAATCCACAAGACTGCCTTCACAATCTAAATATATAGTGGATCCCTCATAACATGCACTATCACAATCCATTATGCAAGAGAGACTTTCTATATCTTCCTCCCGAGTCCTCTTCATGCAGGCTTCCATAACAATCACTTTCACTTGCACATGTCTCATCTTCTAGTTGTATTGCTTGGTCAGTTTCTCCATACTCATTAGTAATATCACTATTGTCTTTATATTGGCTCAAGAATAGTCCTTTGAAATCTTCCCATGATGATATACTTTGCATAGGTAAGCCTATAAACCATTTCCATGTATTATCCCTAATAGATCTTAAAAAACATTTCATAATGACATCTTCGGAATAAATTAGAAAGTCCACAATAAAATCACAAAATTGTTGTACATGCTTATGAGCTGATTTATATCCTTTTCCATGAAATTTAGGGATATGCTTCACTAGTTCTATTATCCTACATGGATAAGGATTTGGGTAACCCTGAATATTTCTGAAATCAAGTGGTTTGTACATTTTAAGATCCAATAACCTTATTTTGAGAAGTGTAGGCTGCTTTTGTATGTCTACTTCTGCTGCAACCTTTGATTAATATTGCCAAGAGAGCTGACATCGTTTTGCAGATTTTGACATGATGTGTGATATTGATAATGCCACCCATACTGATTATATTCATGATCTTGATAGTTTATTGATCTCTGACCAGGAGGGAGAGGATAAACATTTATTTGTTTTGATGATGACTGTGGTGCATAAGTGTCTTGCTATGAATGATATGCATTACCTGCATTGCCAAAATTCCCAATTATATTATGTGGCACTTGTGGTGTCCAATGTCTACTTGAATTTACATATTCATTCTTATTGTAGAATGACCTATTTTGTGATGTATTTGGAACACATTTGACTCCCAATTGCAGCAGTTGTTGGTTCAATTGTAGTATTTATTGTTCTAATTGTAGCCTTTATTTTTTCAATTATTTACACTCTCTTATTGAATGTTTCCTTTTTACTTCTTCTGACATCTTGACAAGAAATTTGCAGCAGGTTTTTATCTTTGAGTAGAAATAGTAATGCTATCCCAAAATGTTAGTGTATTATCTACCACCTTTTAACAATGTTGCCACCTACTTTCCCCAAAAGTAGAAAAATGAAATAGATTTTGAAATTGTTATTGGTTTACCCTTGCATAATCCCCTTTTGTTGAAGACCAATTTTGAAACTTTGTTGACTTTATAAATGAATAAGCTAGAAAAAAATTACTAAGTTTGTCCCCAACGGAGTCACCAAAATATTAGGTGCATGACTCAGATGGGGAGTACAAATGACACAATTATGAACCTTTGGTTGAAGACCAATTTTGAAACTTTGTTGACTCTATAAATGGATAGGTTGGAAATTTTTTACTGAGTCTGTTCCCCAACAGAGTCACCAAACTGTTAGGTCTCAAAAATGTTGGTTTGAAATCACAAGAGGTTTCCAAGCTCTTGATACATTTTTTGCTAGTGTACAAGGCTAAATGAAGAATTTGAAACTTCTTCTCTTCAGGCTCTGCTAAACCTAGGTGGGTATACCTTTATGGATGAGCAGATTTAGGTGATGTGTTTCCTATTCCGACAATCTATCCACGATGACAATTGAGAGTGGAGAGATAAAGTTTGCTAACTACTCCTACTGAAATTTGAGATGTGAATATTTGGAATAATATTTTATGATATTCTAGGATGGATTTGGTGTGACTAGTGCCTACTTCAATTGGGCTAATGGAGTCAAGACTTGTATAATATGTGAGTCCTATTTCTGGATACAATTCAAATCGTTTGGCACTTTTATGAGTTTATGCTTGGCATAAACGTGCAAGTAAACAATTATCAAGTTCTTCTTATTGATCAAAATGTCCTTTTCTAGATTATTGTGATTAATTAAAAAAAATTAATCCTTTTTTGAAGGAGCCAATTAATTGAACCACACAAGAGTAGAAAATGTGCTTTGATAAATTGAAAATATATCCTTGATATATCAATTTAAATAATAAGGAAATGACAACCTTGGAGACAACTAGATAACATCTTTAACAAATTCAACAAAGAACTGACACCATAATTGGATCACCAAATTTATGCATTCTTCTCCATTAAATAATTTGAAAATATTTTACAATGTACAACATGATATTTCATTTCAACAACTATTCACTCTATCCAACTACCTAACGACTACCTCCTCATCCTTGATGATACAATTTTATTTCACATATATACATTTATCTTTTTAGGGTTATGACCCTTTGCACGTCCATTCACCGCAACCCTTCATTTGATTAGTTATCTTCAACTTAGTAAAATATTTTTAGTTTAATCTCTTCGATCTTCAAACTTCATGAAAATAATCCTAATGATTATCAAATATTTCCTTTGCTCGCAATTTTCACACTTGTATTTTCATTAAAATGTATTTATGGGTAAAAACATTTACCCATTCCTTATCCCTGCCGTGAAAAATATTTTATTGTAATATTACCATGAGTGAAATTCACCCTTCAAAATATTCACCATATTCACAATAAAATCATTGGTCTTTACTTTGCTTTATATTCCCACAAAAATATATTTTCTTTTAACTCCCTTGGCAAAATATTTCACTCCTTAGTGAAAATATTTACATCATATTGCATTCCCCAACATTAATCACATTGTGATAAGAAAATAATTCCTATTCCCATTCCTAAATATTCACCTCATAATATATGTGGAATATATTACTTTCATTTCATTACTTTATATTTTCACCACACCACTGCTAACACTTTAGAAACATCACACCATGCGGTAAAATTTATACCTTCTCAAATTAATTTCAATATAGTTATTTAATAAATATTCCTAAATATCAACCACAAAACTTGGTTTCAACGTGATACCGTGAGTCTCTACCCTAGCCTTTGTGGGAATGCGAGAAAAACTTGTCAAGTTACCTCATTACCGCAACTCTTTTGTTTTCATGCTATGGTAATGAGTGTAAGCCATTTCAATACTGCACATCTTCTATTTATTGTTCCATACTAATATTTTACTGTATCTGTAATAAATCATCTTCACCCATTCGATGTTTTCCAATATGTTGCCCATTAGTTTCATTAATTACAGTTGTAATCTGTTGTCTTCTATCATCATCTGTGTTAGGAACAACAACCTGGGGCTCTTATCGGCTGATCAAATAGTGCTTCATAATTGTGTATTCTGCTATTGGCTCAAAGGATTGCACTCTTAAAATTTTTGTACTCATATTCACCCTCACATAACTGTTCTTCTGTTAAGCATTTAAGGGCCTTCTTGCATACATTGGAGTTCTTTGAAAAAGAAAATATGGAGCCTCCATATCTATTCTTGGCTACTACGACTTTGGCAATAGATTCCCGCATTTTTCTAATCTTGACAGATATTGGGTTGAAACTTCCACAAATTTCTTTGTCATATGTCATAATAACAAAGACATTCTTCTTCACATAAGTTTCAGGAATGTCACCAAGCTGCATAATGAATGGTTGCCATGACCCCCAAGAATTTTCTGCCTTTGTTTACAAAGTTAAACATTTTAAAGTGCTAATATATTTAGGGTTTTCAAAATTTTCCCAAATTCATTCCAAAACATTTAAAATGTTTTAAAATTTATGCCTCTCAAACTTTAGCACATAGGAAAATTTTAATTTCGGTTGCTAGGAAAACATAATATTTCCACTGCGGGCACACAGAGCATCCTGGAACTACAAAAATTTGTAAGGGAATGTGATCAATTATTTTGGAAGTGAGTTTCTAACCGATGTTGAAAAACTCACCAAATCAAATTACTTCATCGTTATAATTTCTAGATTTGCAATTTCATCGGGGCAACAAAATCTAGCCCGAGAGCAGTTGCAAAATAATTAAAAAGCATACGAGAACTCCTCCGACTACCATAAAATTGCACAAAAACATTGATTTGTGATAGGAGAGTATTCTCATCAAATTTTTTGGCACGAATTCATTTGGGCTGAAAACTATTAAAGCCTAAAGTTTCTTATTCAACATTTTCTAAAAATTGCACTTGTTCAACTCAGCTGAAACCCACCAATATGTCATTTTGAAAAAATACCAAACCTGATTCTGGTAAGCTATAACTTTAGATATTATCTCTTTTAGGTATGGTGAACATGTGTGAAAGAGGGTTTCTATTGAATCTTCTTCCTTTAAAAAATATCAAGCATCAAATTTGACCTCTATGATTTTTTTTTGGAAATGCAGACTTCCAACTAGGTAAATTCCATTCAAAAAAATATCCAATGATGTACTAAAGCCCTGTAAATTGGCATGAAGTTATATTTTTGTATAGAGTGTCGAAGGAATCAATCATCTTGTGATGAAACTCTTTTGATTAATATTTCATTCCAAATTTGATCATTTTAAGAATTTTTTGTGTAGATAGCAAACCTTTGTAGAACCCTTCAGCTTGGACTTTTGAAACCCTGTCAAAATTGATCGTTTGAAGCTAAAAATTGGCATACACACTCATATGTGGTAGATAAACACATCTACAAGGTGATTTTGTGTTAAAACGAGTAGATCCAAAATTATGATTTTTCAAAATGTGCTCATGGGGCTGATTTTACAATTGGGTTTTCTGAGTTGTATTAATTTTTTTGACATGGTACATTCAAATTTTGCAAAACATTGAAGGTTATAGTAGTGGATCCATCTGGGGATGTATTCTCCCTATGGGCATAACAAGAACCCAGGTCTCTAGGAGAGCAGACAAAATGTTTTATCTAGTGAGTAGCAGATTCAAACCCTTTTTGTGTCAAAAACTGATATGGTTTTGAAAGATTTACACCACAGCTGATGGCACAAGGCCACCAAAATGAAAGGCCTATAGTTTCCTCTGTTATATAATTTATTTTGATTTGAGCTCAGTGAACTCCCCTTGAAAGTATTCATGTCATCTTCCTTGCCATTCTTGTTGTCATAAATATACTTGTAGCTCCTTCCACTATTCCAATCTGGGTCATGCATCATGAAATGATATCCTTGCTGATTTGGAAGCTGAAAAAATTCATTGTTCATCATATAGCTGAGATTGATTTGAACAAGAAATTTGCAATTATTATGAGGCCATTTATGCAACCAAGAAATACAACCTTCATGTGCATGGGAAGAGAAACAATCATGATCATCTATGTCACTCATCTCAACATTTGAATGCTTCTCACATAAATCTCAAAGCTCTGTCATATCAACACTATTTGAGACAAACAAATCTGAAACATTTTAAATCTCTTCCATATAACTATTTGGAGACAACACTGAGTTCTGATTCATATTTTCATTATCATGACTATCTAAACCAATCAATGTTGGATTTCTATCATCCATGGTATGAAAATAAATGTCTTGTCTACATGAGCCCAAAACTTCTAAATGACATATCTCTTCTTGAATAGATATAGATTCTTGATCGACTTCAAAGGTTTCTCCATCCCTTTGAGAAATTCAAATGGAGTCATATGAATCATTGCATTAAGTACTTTCATTGTCAAAGAAAATGTAGACTGGACACAAAACTTTAGAATCATCCTTGTGTGCACATCTTTGGTATTCAAGAGTTAGAAAATAAGAAATCTGCACACTATTGAGTGAACATACTTCCTCTTCCACATCTTTCACTGCTTCTTCCTCTTGATCTCCATGAGAGCTGCAATAAACCTTTTGTTGGAAATAAAAATCCACAAGTCTACCTTTATAATCTGAATATTCAATGGATCCCTCATAACATGCATTGTCACAATCCATTATGCATGAGAGACTTTCTATATCTTCCTCCTCCTGATGCAAGTTGCCATAACAGTCAATTTCAATTGCACATGTCTCATCTTCTAGTTGTATTGCTTGGTCATTTTCTCCATACTCATTAGTAATATCACTCTTGTCTTTATATTGGCTCAAGAATTGTCCTTTGAAATCTTCCCATGAAGATATACTTTGCATAGGTAAGCCTATAAACCATTTCCATGCATTATCCCCAATATATATTAAAAATTATTTCATAATGACATCTTTAGAATAAATTTGAAAGTCCTCAATAAAATCCCAAAATTGTTGTACATGCTTATGAGCTGATTTGTATATCCTTCTCCATGCAATTTAGGGATATGCTTCACTAGTTCTATTATCCCACATGGATAAGGATTTGGGTAGCCTTGAATATTTCTAAAATCAAGTGGTTTGTACATTTTAAGATCCAATACCCTTATTTTGAGAAGTATCGGTTGCTTCTATACTTCTACTTCTTGTGGCACCCTTTGATTGATATTGCCAAGAGAGCTAACATTGTTGTGCAAATTTTGACATGAAGTGTGATATTGATAATGCCCACCATACTAATTATATTCATGATCTTGATAGCTTGCTAATCTCTAATTAGGAGGCAAATGATAAGAAACTTTTTTTTTTGATGATGACTATGGTGCATAAGTGTCCTACTATGGATGATATCAATTACCTCCATTGCCAAAATTCCCAGTTATATTATGTGGCACTTGTGGTTTCCAATGTCTTGTTGTATTTACATATTCATTCTTATTGTAGAATGGCCTATTTTGTGATGCATTTGGAACACATTTGACTCCCAATTGCAGCAATTGTTGGTTCAATTGTAGTATTTGTCATTCCAATTGTAGCCTTTGTTTTTTCAATTCTTTACGCTGTCTTATTGACTATTTCCTTTTTACTTCTTCTGACATCTTGACAAGAAATTTGTAGTAACTTTTTATCTTTGAGTAGAAATAGTGTTACTGTCCCAAAATGTTTGTGCATTATCTTCCACCTTTTAACAGAGTCACCACCTACTTTTCCCAAAAGTACAAAAATGAAATGGATTTTGAAATTGTTCCTGGTTTACGCCAGCGGAATCCCCTTTGGTTGAATACCAATTTTGAAACTTTGTTGACTCTATAAATGGATAGGCTGGAAAAAATTTATTGAGTTTTTCCGCAGTGGAGTCGCCAAACTATTAGGTGTGTGACTTGGATGGGGAGTGCAAATGACACAATTATGAACCTTTGGTTGAAGATCCATTTTGACCTTTGTTGACTCTATAAATGGATAGGCTAGATTTTTTTTATAAATTTTGTTCCCCAACGGAGTTGCTAAGCTGTTAGGTCTCAAAAATGCTGGTTTGAAACCACAAGAGGTTGCCAAGCTCTTTGTAACTGTAGATTAAAATAGATGTATCTTTCGAATGATGATGAATAATCTGCAACTAGAATAACAATGTTAAATCCTAATCTAAAATCAAACAACAAAGAGCGAGGAAATAAACTAAACAAACTAAACAATTTAATGGAAAGCTCTCACCGAATATGCATTCACCCCTTCAAGTTATCTTGATTGTTCTTCTCCATTTTGCGATTTCAGTATTCTTGCCCTCAGATTTCAGTGTTTGAATGCAAGTATAACTTCGTCGAGTGTCTAACAAAAATATCGAAGATGAGTCTCTTCTCAAAAGTATATGATTTTGGGAGTAATGATTTCAAGAGGAGGAATAATGATAATGACAGGCCATTTTATAGATTTTGGGTTTTCGAATGATCGGCTCAGATTGAAAGAGAGGTCGATGGATGAGATTGATGAATGCCATGCGATGTGAATTTTGTCAGATAGAAAGTGAGTTATAACATGAGTTAGAACACAAGTTCAGGAAAGATTGAAGATAGAGACTAAGTTAGAACGCGAGTTAGAACACGAGTTCAGGATCTTAATCTCCAAAAATAGAAGAAATAGACTTTGTATACAAAAGCCAAAGTTAGAACTTGAAGACTAATGCATTCGAATGCAAACATGAGTTAATTAATTAAATAAAGATATTTAATTAATAGACACACCATGCATATGAGTTGGAACTAGTTAACTGACTAATTGTGATAGAGAGTCCTCTCACAGAGATAATCAGATGTTGAATCCAGAGATAACTAGAGAACTAAAAATAGATTTTGAGTCAGAAGGTGAGTGAATGACTTAGATAACTGAATGATAGAGGAATGTGACATAAATAATTAAATATGAATTAAATGTTAATTTAATTCAACATTCGAAAATAAGAGACTTTAATTAAATAAATAAAGTAATTTATTTAATTTGACTGTTTGAAAAGGATAATATAAATAATTAAATAATAAATATTTAATTATAGAAAAGGGGTTAAATGAATAATTAAATAAAGATATTTAATCATAGTTGGAAAAGTATGATAAAGGGGTAATTAAATAATAAATTATTTAATTGATAGATAAAAGGGGAAGAATTAATTAGTTCGCAACATAATTAAATAAATATGATTTATTTAATTAATAAAGTTGAATAAAAGTTAATAATGAAATAATGAATTAATTAAAAAGGGATATTTAATTAATAGAGGAAATATGTATTAGAAAGGGTAATTAAATAATTAACATTATTTAATCAAGACCACGGACTATAGAAAATTATGTCAAATATGTACTCGTAGGCCTAGACCAATTTTTGGTATCTACAGTTTACCCCTCTTTGATACAATGTTAGTACAGTGTTGTGTCAAAGAAAATATGCCCCGATCATGCCCCAGCATGAAACAGGTTAAGGTATGCCCCCTCCGGAAAATTGACAAATTTTTGAAAGTTTCAAAAAAATCAGGAAATATTCCCGATAAGTCAATTTGATAGTCAGAAATGCTATGGAGGTGACGAAAATGAATTTGGAGTTGATACGGATGAATACAGGTCACTTGAAGTTGAAAGGTTAATCGACCAATAGACTAGGTCAGAAGAAATGCCATTTCCAACCCACCTATAAATAGAAATTAGGGCTAAACCTAATTCATTTGCACCCGGAGGAGTTAGAAAAAGAGGAAATTTGCTCTGGCTAGTTGACGAAAATGGCACCCATTCCATACGCTGCACATCATGGTTATCGGATCCAGACATTCAGGAGGCCAACTGACACAGGACCATCGGTATGTACTCAAAAATAAACTCTTGAAAGTTATTTTGCACATAGTTTTAGGTGTTTGATATTTAATTAAGAAAATGCAGTGCGTCGTAAACGACGCATATGCCGTCGTATTCGCCGCATTTGACTGCGAAACAACGCATTTGCGAAAACACGTCTAGGTTAGGTTAGGTAGTTTAGGGAATGATCGCATGTGAATTATAATGCACCACATGTGTTGTTATGCAACACAGATGCATTATGAATAGATGCATGTGTGGTTGTGAACCGCATATGTAATTGTGCAACACATATGTTGTAATTAGGTGGGTTGACGAAAATGCACCGCATCTGTTAAAAATGCACTGCATGTGGTTTAGTGAACCACATGTGCAGTAGGTTGACAAGTGGTGGAAAAAAATGCAACACATATGTAATATGCACCACATGTGAGGCTTCGTGCAACACATTTGCAAAAATGCACCGCATTTGTTAAGGTGAGCCGCATTTGACGGGTAAAAGTTTCAAAAAATTTTGCTAAGGAAAACTTGAAAATTATTGACATCATGGTTTAAATGCAGGTGGATCTAGATCCTATATATACGCGGGAGTCACGACCAAAAACATTCAATCTCAGAGATCAGTTGACGAGTGCAGATATTCGACTGTTATGGAGACTGGGTCTATGCCACTGTTTGTCGATGCCCACTATTTGGGCGAACAGGGGTATGTTGACAACACTATGCAAGCGATGGCATTCAGAGACATCGTCGTTTCATTTACCGATTGGGGAGGCCACTATCACATTAGAGGATGTGTATAGGATTTTGAGACTTCCTATTAGAGGAGAGCGGGTTATGTATGATACCCAGTGAGGATTGACCGAGTTGGCGAGGTTTTATTAGGTAGACGACATCAACAGGCTTAGGATCAAGCACTATGAGATCAGATGGCTAGTGTTAGTAGACAAATACAAGCGGATTGACTGTATTTTATGTACATTGATTGGGGGGATAGTTTTTCCAGACAGACGGAATCATGGATTTCCTATGGGGTGGGGAGCTATGTTGGTTGGCATGCTAGAGAGTGAGATGAGGTATACATGGGGTCCATGTCTACTTGGGATGTTATATTTTCATCTACATGACATTGCTTACAGAGATGCACAGTCATTGAGTTGTGGGAATACACTGTTGATGGTATGGGGTTGGGAGAGGATAGTCGGTTTTCATCCTCTAGTTACTGTAGAGAGACCAAAGAGATACCCTTATGTGTTCCAATATACAGGACACATTACTCAGACACATGATATTGGCGACATGCATTGGATATTCTTGATCAGTTCACATGGAGACCTTACATGGATTGTGAGGAGTGGGTGGATGAGGATATACATTTTCCAATCTACAGAAATACATAGTATCTCATTGGGAGGACTGTTTCTAGTGTACACATCATTGAGCAATATTTGCCAGACAGAGTTCTGAGACAATTCGGCAAGGTTCAGGATGAGCCTTGAAGCAGAGCAGAGTTTGCTCGTTCATCCAGAGAGGTTCCATATTGGAGACCTATGATACCAGTAGCTACAACTGAGGCAAAGATACAAGCACTACATCCAATCCAGTGGGGATGGAGAGATGGATTAGCAGACCCAGGTACTACAGCGGCGTATGAAGCATGGTGGGTAGAGCATCGAATTGTTCCTTACACGGATCTAGATCAGCCGACACCTATAGAGAGATGAGGCACAAGACCTAGAGGATGATGGAGAGGTGGAGGTGCTAGAGTGGGGAGAGTTGGTGGGAGAGACGGTGATGGGAGAGGACAGAGAGGGGGTCGAGTAGGTGCACTATCACCTATCTGTGAGGTAGTAGCTGAGGATGTACAGATGTTGGACATCAGAGGGGGAGTGGATGTATAGGCTGGGGGTGAGCATGCTACAACATAGGTAGTGGTAGAGGAGCATGCAGAGGTGGATGTTGGAGTAGAGGATGTTGCAGAGGATTTAGACGTGGATATGGCTATAGACCCTCTGGGTGTTTTGGCAAGATACAAACAGGATGATGTGGAGGATGATGATGAGGATGATGTGGAGGAGGATGCACTGATGGAGGAGCAGGAGAGAGAGCTTCGAGATTGGATCATAGAGGGGAGACGGGAGGAGGATGCTCCTAGAGATGGTGACATGGAGGCTTTGGAGGAGAGACTCAGACTTATGATGATAGAGTTTGATGCGATGAGGCTAGAGAGAGACAGTGCCTACATAGAGAGGGACAATGCATATGTAGAGAGGGATAGTGCACTTATGGAGAGAGACCAGACGATAGCTCAAAGGCATGAGATAGAGCAACAGTTCACAGAGGTTGGACGCCTTTGCATTGGGTCCTCATCTGATGGTATGGTACGAGAGTTGGTCAGATTGGTGGAGAGAGCCACTTATTAAAAGGATTTATATGAGGCTGCTGTGCCAGTAGAGAGATGAGCTCCTACATTTTCAGAGGTGCGTAGTCAGAGCAGGGGTCATACTACGTGTCAGAGGACACAGAGTACTAAGGGGGTGGTAGGACCTTTGAGGGAAGGTCCATATGAGAGGCCTTCCACCTCACAAATAGCACCTTCGAGTCTTTTCCCACCACCATCACCACGTGACAGCAGTGGTAGCAGGACACAATGACAGGGTTACATATGTAGACATTTGTTTTGATCAGAGAGCCTGAGAGCTCATGTTTTATTTATGGTTATATTCAGACATTGTACTATGACACACTATTTTTTGAGCGATATATATATGATTTTGGCGGCTTCTATATGATATGCAGTTCTATATTATGGATGATGCTCTATTTCTAGATGATTATGTTTCCTAAATGATGTATATATATGTGTTATGAATGAATGTTTCTACATGTTTATGAGTTATGCATTTAATAATGATGTTATGGATGTCTTAATTTACTTATGATAATGAATGCAATGTTCTATATGATGCTGATTTATGTGTGATGGTGATATGTACATGCAATGTTTACATTATGTATGTTATGATTATACAATGCCAAGTATGTAATGCTTTCGAATGTATGTAATGAAGATGAATGGTACTCTCTATATGTTTTAAATGTAATGCAACTATTTGAAATTCTTATTGGATGTATGCTAATGAAAATGATCTAATGTTTTTATTGTGTCACAAGACTTTATCTTAATGCCAAAGAAGAGAAATGTTAGGATGAAAATGAATTCAGAATTTTAGTAAGAAATAATTAAGGTTGATTGATTGAGAAAACAATATAATGAAGGTTGATCGATTGAGAAAAAGATATAATCTTCGATATATTGCCAAATATGCTATACTTGCTTGTTATCATCATTGGGCGGGACATGACACAGATGGATAGTACACACTATGATATGAGATAGACCATAGTGTACAAAGTTATCCACCTGTGAAAAATAGACAGTCGTAGACAAGGAGTGTCTTAACTCAGACTAAGGACAAGATGCCCCAATCGTTTTGTCAAGACAAACCACAGACAACAGACAAATAAAAGACGGGTCATGAGATGTCATTGCTCCTCTAAATCCTTTATGGGACATCCTTGAGGAAACTAGTAACATGACTCAAAAACCAATGTTAAAAAGATAGTTGACAGACAACAGCCAAAGAAAAAGAGTCCTGAGACATTGTTGCTTCTCTAAATCCTTCAAGGGACATCCTTGAGAAAGCTAGTAACAGGATCTTGCACAAATCGATAAAAAGATAAGACAAAATAAGATATAAAGTCATAAAGCCAAATAAATGTATTCGCCAAAAATTGATCTTGTGGGATTGTTTGATGTTGATGCTTGACATAGCGTAATGTGAGGGATGACACATACCACAATAAGATGTTGAGTCTGGTATCGACAAGGTGACTATCTGTATAAGGCATGACAAAGCCTAGTTTCATAAAAGACACGTGTCGTATAAGACATTGGAGCTTGATGATGTTGATGGGACAAGCTACATGAGGCTGTGAAAATTTGATGACGTCTATTGACAAGAAAGACGTATCTTGCAAAGACATAAGTTGATTGTTTTGACAATGTGTTTGATATTGACTTGATGACTGTTTGAGATGTTGCCTTGTTGGTGCATGACTTGTTTTGATTCGTTGACTGATTAAAAGTGTGTGTGTGTGTGTGTTGACAATGTATGACATGAGGTGATAGCCTAAAGGACTGACCTGATGCGGCTAAAGACATGCATCTAAGTGAATGATATTCAATGTGTGTGATAGTGAATGTGAATGTGAATGAACCCTATTGGACTGACCTAGTGTGGTCTCGGGAGCTCATCAATTGATTAGCCTTGCCTACGTTGTACACACAGTCATAGTTCGACATGACCAATGAATTTGAATGTACAAAGAGCCATGATTTAAATGTGTGTGAGACGTGAAAAACCTAGACAAATAGACCTAATGCCTCGGGGGCACATCGATTGATGGCCTTGCCTACGTCCTAGTCACAGAGGTAACATAGTTCGACTATGTCTACGACTGACTTAACATGACCAACTTGACATGATTAACAAGACATGATTGACTTGACATGATTGACTTGACTCTATTTTTGGGATTTTCTGATTGTTTTGATTTTTTTTAGGACATTTTTTTATTTTTTTTATGACTTTTGATTTTTTTATGAAAATCATGATAAATGCATGTGAATGATGCTGACACACATGAATCCAAGGACAAGAATGATTTTTCTACTAGCCAAGCTGAATACTAATTGAAAAGTGATGATGACAACAACGTTGTTTGATGTGGGAAGGACACATCCCGAAACAACGTGAAGATGACAATGATATGACAAGAGGACAATAGTTTGTAGCAGGGCCAGGATCAAAGTCAAGGAATGTTTTGGATGATGCGTCAGGTTGCCATATTGTTGCATTTGAAATGACTTGATGAGGACTGGATGGGATGACGAGGGATCTTTAGAGCATAGACAAGGAAAACCAAGATGGATGATAGGTATAAAAGGACAATGGATGGCTTTGGTAGAAGATAGGAGACATGGATGGCTTGGACTAGAGAATTATCATATGGTCTCCAAGGATGATGTCGCATAGTAAAATGGAGGCTATGAATGTAATGACATGATTTTTAATGAATAAGGTACGACCAAAAGATAGACATGTCAAAATTTTTCCAAAGCATGATTAATGTTTGTACCCAAATCCTTATCAAGATCAAGGTAGGTGGGAAAATGGATGGGAATGATAGGGCTTAAATGGATAGATGGAAATGTCATAAAAAATGTCATTCGAAGGGTACAGGAGATGAGACAACTTTCCCCCAAGTGTAATGATCCACATAGGTAATTTATTTTACACATGACGCCTGTTTGCTAGGTTTTCATCATGGTACTTACCCAAAGTGCCTGTTTGCTAGGTTTTCACCGTTGGACGAATTTTTTCTCTTTACTATTTTTTTCATTTTTAAAAATTTCTGTGGTGTCACCATGACGCCTGTTTGCCAGGTTTTCATCACGGTAACAATTTTTCAAGATTGTCTTGATACTTTAGATGATCACTAATTGTGTTGAATCCATTGATGGTGCTAATGTAGAGACTGGAGCCATGGTATGCCAATAATGACCTTTATGAAGTAGTTGTCTTGTTAGGATCATAGCACTTGCATACAATTGATTGTTGTCATTGTGATCCTTTGTGATAATAGAGTTGGCCTTATCAGAATACACACATCACGATAGAGTGCCATGAGAGTCCTTACAATAAAGAGTTGCTGCCAAGATGCGATGGATTTGTGACAGGGGATTTTTGGACTTTAGACGAGATGTTGGATTATGACGGATGATGGTAGATGTAGGGGGATTGTTCAGAAGTTTATATGAATCGCTTTTTATTTTCCAAACTTGGGATGTTGGATGGAAAAGTTTGGAATTTTGTTTGGGATAGCATTTGGAACCAACACTTTTATATGCCTTGCTTGATGACCATTGTGAAGGAGGTGGACATTTATTATATGTGGGAGTCCTCTTTTCTTGTGGCTCCACATTTTGATTGATTCTTGGATTTGAAATATTTTCTAAATTGCTTGATCCATTTTTCTTTGGGATCCATTTTAACTTCATTTGTCCACTCAGATTTTTGAATGATTTGATGGCCTTTGACATTTGATTTTGAACTTTGTATTTGTAATAACTTTGTTTTTGTTGGTTCCAAATAGAAGGTTTATTCATGTTGGAATGATGGTATATGGTGTGGATGGAAGGAGTGTTAGTAGAAATCTTATGGTAAGAACTACTCATGGCCCCCATTTTGATGTTTGTATCAGATAAAGTTGCCCCCAATATCGAGGAGGTATCACTAACATCATTAGATTCTCTGATTGATGAATAACCAAGACCCTGATGTCTAGGATTTTCTTGAAGTTGTACTGGTTCTCGAATTCCTTGCTCATGTAGGCCTAGTCCTTTGCCTTGATACTGCATGTTCTGATAGATTCTGTTTGCAATGGGGTATTTTTTGTTTTGAAAACAAGATGTTAGCCCATCATTGTGTATGTAGACACTGTTACTTGGAATCTTCTTTTTTGAAAGAAATCCTGCTCTGACAAATATAGATGATCTTATCTGATAAGATGTTGTAGCTTTGTTAACATGTTGGATATATTTCTGATTAACATCTTTGGTTTGATTTTGTGAAACATTAGATTCTAGCTGTTCTTCAAAAGATATCGGTGCTTCCATGTCGATGTAGAAACTGTCCTTATGGTCATTATCATGGAGTCTAGAGAATTTAGCTATAGCTTGATCATTTGAAACTATGTCTAGTGTAGAAGAATCTTGTTCTGGAGGAAGATCATCTATGTTTCCATAGGAGGCAAGTGTCTCATTTTGGGAAATGGCGGTGTTCAAAGTTTAGGTAGGATCAACCTCAAATGTTTGATCATGAATGGCATAAAGTTCGATAAGTGGATCATTTTGGATTTCCTGATCAATGCCAGTGTCTTGGTCAAAGATAGGTTTGTCTTGGATGACTTGATTGGGAATGAAATCTTGATCAAGGATAAATGTATTTTGGCTGCCATGATTATCTAGAAGGACTTCTTGGATAGACCTAAAGATAGTGTCATGGGATGGACTTCGTTGATCTTGACATGAAGGTGAAGCCATGATGTCATGCTTTGGACTTTCTTTTTGACATGTATCCTCAAGTGTAGGCAATGGGATGTGATTTTGGAGACCATGAATAAATGCATTCTCATGACTAAATGTAGGTTGGGATGGAGTGAGTAGGAATGGATTAGTGGATGATGGAATAGGATGGGATGTGGAGGCTTGGAATGGGTTGAGGGATGATGGACTAGGATAGGGTGTGGAGGCTTGGAATAGACTAGTGAGAGGTTGGTTTTCCTTGTCAAGGTTAAGGTAAGGGTGATTAATGGCATGGATTGTTCTAAGAGACTCTTGATGATGAGGGTAGATGGATGGAAGACTAGAGTTTATGGGTTGTTGATAAGAGGGATATGTGGGTAGTTTACCATGGGTTGAAGTTGATTGGGATTTGGAGTGGATAAATTTTATTTTGAAGTCTATGGCTTCTTGGTATTGGCCCATGCAGAGTAATTGGTATTCAACTTGACTAGCAAGCATATCAAGGTGAATGGAAGACATGGTAGTGGATGATAATGCAAATGATATGGAATTATGTCTATGTTTTTGGATTTTCTCACAATAATGGATGTTGCTCAAATGATTTCTAAAAAGACGTAGACTAAGATGAAGTATGGTTGGACAAACAATATGCAAAATTTTGAGTAGACTATGATAGTAAATGATTCTAAAATGGGTATTATAACCTACCACCTATGGAATAAATGCATGCAAGGATTTGAATGTGACCAAGGAACCTGATTGTAGGACAAAGACAATAACAAGGTGAATTTCCCAAACTAGATTGTTGAGCTAGAAAGATTCACAAATAGGACTAAGTGACTGGGTTCAATGAATTGCGACAAATCGGAACATGAATGTATCCAATGAAAAGGAAAGTTATCTATTTCTACGATATGCAATTTCCTAGGAAGTATCTATATGCATGCAACTTAGGATGACTATGACTAAGACGTTGACTGTGACTAAGATGTATATGACACCTAATGATGCAAGGTTTTGAGCAAAATTTTCAGTTTCTGTCCAAGGTTAATCTTAAGAACCAGAAGCAATGTGACTGTAATGTTTCGGACTCAGTTTGCGGTTTTCGAAGTTTTATGTTGATAGTCAGATGCGGTTCACCTAATAGTTTCATTTCAAATTTTGACAGATGCGATTTACTATGATGCATGTGGTGATTGGACTAAATTCTTATTTTGGACACTGATAGAGTTTGGAATTTTGACAAATGTGGTTTAGTTTATGACAGATGCGGTTTTTCAAAACGCATGCGGTTTTTATGACAAATGCGGTGTTTCCTCTGACAACTGTGGTTTTTAATATGCATGCGGTTCTAAATATGGACTCTGTAACCCAAATTTTATGACAAATACTTGCGGCTTGGAAATTGATAGATGTGGCTTGCATGCACACATGCGACTCAAAACATGACAGTTGCTGCTCGAATTATCCAGACTATGGAAAATGAAAATTTTTGACAGACACATGCGGCGTTTCCCTTAGAAAGTGCGACTCGCTAGGACAGATGCAATGTTTAAACTGACAATTGCGACTTTGCTTTTGACAGTTGAAATTTTTTTTCGAAAGTTTTTTTTGACTAACTCCGTTTTGATCAAGATTTTCATGAATATAGCAAAAATAAACACAACAATCAATGTATTTTCTGTTTTGTGATGATAGAACTATTAAGACTCGAAAAACATTTACAACCTAAGATTTTTGGACAATACTTGTTGAGTTCTTACTTGGATTTCTCCAACTACGCATATTTATGGCGAATGACTAGTAGCTTGACCCCACTGGCTCCTCTCCACAACACTCACTTATACGGGGCATCCAAGCTACTATATCCATGAAAATCCCATGGCATACATTTCGTTTCCACACATAAACCCTAAGAATGTAAGATGGTTTCACAGGGCCGACCTTGCTGCGCCAACAAGTAGGTAGGATTTTGGTAACTCTACAACAAGGTGTTTAATAAGGGCATTCCATTTGTGGGGCACTATCCAACATCAGTGAGAGTCCATTTCTGTCCATCTCATCAGAATAGTGTGCATGATTCTTGGGTTTCTCCAAGAATCCTCTTTTATATACCGGCTGGAAGTCGCTTGGCATCTAGTGTGCTACTGGTCTAAGTCGTCTTGGGGTGAGTACTTTTTCCCACCAAGATAGGCCCAAGTTCTAGAGTTGGTAACCATTTCTCTTGCACCCAGGATCGCATGAGTGTGCAAGGGGAGAGGATACTTTGGTATACCAAATCGTGGGGTTACAAAAACGTGCTTTCACACCAAACAAAGAAGACAGTGATTCTTTTTATTCCAAACGACAGTTATCTATCTACCACACAAAAAGCATGCTAAATAAATAAACACAAAGCATTAGGTCCTGCATGCAAATTGATTAGTAGTTCATTTTTCTTGTCTTGTGCTTTCGTCCTGCAAAAAATATTGTCTTTGGTTTTTATTGTCTTCTATGCTTCGTCCTGCAAACACTATGTTATTCCCTCTTAACACAATTGAAACAAACATTAGCACAATACAAAAATCACACAAAATCGATAAAATAAAACGCGGATGTACGAAATTCAATAAAACGGTGAAAAATGTTTACCAGCCAGATGTGGCTTTTGGAGCCATAGATGCGGTGCGGGTTTAAAAACAAATGCGGTTCATGTTTGACAGTCGGTTGCGGGTTGAATTTTTGACAGTCGAATGCGATGCATAGGTTCACGGATGCGGTGTAAGATGTCAGATGCGGTTCAAAAACTCAGATGCGTCACAAAAATCCACAAATGCATCACATGAAGTCAAATGCATAACATAAGAATTTCAAAAAATAGGAAAAAAATTTACCAGTCAAATGCGGTGCAGAAAGCCGCAAATGCGTCACACAAAGTCACATGCATCACATAAGTCAGATACATAACATAAGAATTTCAAAAACCAAGGAATTATTTTTTTTACTAGTCAAATATGGTGCATAAAGCTGTAAATGCATCACACAAAGTCACATGCGGTGCAGAATGCCACAAATGTGTCACTTCAGCTTGCGATCGCAAAAAAAATAGTGTTTTTCTTGTAAAAAATGCTACCCTTAACGAAAATATGTAGTATAATATATGAAAATTCATCTCTTGACCCTTCTGGATGCAACCATGCTATTTATTTGATCTCAAAATTCTCCCAAAAGTGTGATTTGCAAGATTATTCAAAAGTGTGATTGTTGACAGGCAGATGCGGTGCAAAGTACCACAAATGCGATGCAGAATAATAGATGCATCACAGAATATAGCAGACGCGGTTCGCGAAGGCAAATGCGTCATTTTTTTGATCGGATGCGGTTTGTCGTACTATAACCTACAAAAATGAAAAATGGAAAAATGGAAAAATGAAAAGATGTGTGAATTTGAAGCGTGTTCATGTCGGGTTCACCAAATGTAACAGTAGATTAAAATAGATGTATCTTTCGAATGATGATGAATAATCTGCAACTAGAATAACAATGTTAAATCCTAATCTAAAATCAAACAAAAAAAAATGAGGAAATAAACTAAACAAACTAAACAATTTAATGGAAAGCTCTCACTGAATATGCGTTCACCCCTTCGAATTATCTTGATTGTTCTTCTCCATTTTGCCTTTTCAGTATTCTTGACCTTAGATTTTAGTGTTTGAATGCAAGTATAACTTCGTCGGGTGTCTAAGATAAATATCAAAGATGAGTCTCTTCTCAAAAGTATATGATTTTGGGAGTAATGATTTTAGAAGGAGGAATAATGATAATGATAGGCCATTTTATAGATTTTGGGTTTTCAAATGATCAGCTCAGATTGAAAGAGAGATCGACGAATGAGATTGATGAATGCCATGCGATGTGAGTTCTGTCAGATAGGTCGTGAGTTAGAACATGAGTTAGAACACGAGTTCAGGAAAGACTGAAGATAGAGACTAAATTAGAATGTGAGTTAGAACACGAGTTCAAGATCTTAATCTCCAAAAATAGAAGAAATAGACTTTGTATGCAAAAGCCAAAGTTAGAACTCAAAGACTAATGCATTCGAATGCAAACATGAGTTAATTAATTAAATAAAGATATTTAATTAATAGACACACCATGCATATGAGTTGGAACTAGTTAACTAACTAATTGTGATAGAGAGTCCTCTCGCAGAGATAATCAGATGTTGAATCCGAAGATAACTAGAGAACTAAAAATAGATCTTGAGTCAGAAGGTGAGTGAATGACTTCGATAACTGAATGATAGAGGAATGTGACATAAATAATTAAATATGAATTAAAGTTTAATTTAATTCAACATTCGAAAATAAGAGACTTTAATTAAATAAATAAAGTAATTTATTTAATTTGACTGTTTGAAAAGGATAATATAAATAATTAAATAATAAATATTTAATTATAGATAAAGGGGTTAAATGAATAATTAAATAAAGATATTTAATCATAGTTGGAAAAGTATGATAAAGAGATAATTAAATAATAAATTATTTAATTGATAGATAAAAGGGGAAGAATTAATTAGTTCACAACATAATTAAATAAATATGATTTATTTAATTAATCAAGTTGAATAACGGTTAATAATGAATTAATTAAAACAGGATATTTAATTAATAGAGGAAATATGTATTAGAAAGGGTAGTTAAATAATTAACATTATTTAATCGAGACCACAGACTATAGAAAATTATGTTGAATATGTACTCGTAGGCCTAGACTAATTTTCGGTATCTACACTCTTGATACGGTTTTGGCTAACATACAAGGCCAAATGAAGAATTTGAACCTTCTTCTCTTCAGGCTTTGCCAGACCTAGGTGGGTATACCTTTATGGATGAGTAGATTAAGGTGGTGTGTTTCCTATTCCGACAATCTATCCATGATGGAAATTTAGATTGGAGAGATAAAAGTTTGCTAACTACTCCTACTTAAATTTGAGATGTGAATATTTCAAATAAGATTTTATGATATTCTAGGATGGATTTGGTGTGACCAGTGCCTACTTCGGTTGGGCTAATGGAGTCAAGAATTGTATGATATGTGAGTCCTATTTCTGGATACAATTCAAATTATTTGGCACTTTTATGAGTTTATGCTTGGCATAAACGTGCGAGGAAGCAATTATCAAGTTCTTCTTAGTGATCCAAATGTCCTTTTGCATATTACTATGATTAAGTAAAATATTGTAAAACTTTCTTGAAGGAGCGAGTTAATTGAAGCACACAAGAGCAAAAAATGTGCTTTGATAAATTAAAAATATCCTTGATACATCAATTTAAATAATAAGGAAATGACAACCTTGGAGACAACTGGATAATATTTTTAATAAATTCAACAAACAACTGGCACCATAATTGGATCACCAAATTTATGCATTCTTCTCCATTATATAATTTGAAAATATTTTAATACAATGTACAACATGATATTTCATTTCAGCAACTGTTCACCCTAACCAACTACCTAACTACTACCTCCTCATCCTTGATGATACAATTTTATTTCACATATATACATTTCTCTTTTTAGGGTTATGACCCTTTGCATGCTCATTCATCACAACCCTTCATTTAATTAATTGTCTTCAACTTATTAAATTATTTTTATTTTAATCTCTTCGATCTTCAAACTTTGTGAAAATAATCATAATGATTATCAAATCTTTCCTCTGCTAGCAATTTTCACACTTGTATTTTCATCAAAATATATTTATGGGTAAAAGTATTTATCCACTCCTGAACTGCGCCGTGATTTGTTTTTTTATAATATTACCATGAGTGAAATTCACCCTTCAATATATTCACCATACTCACAATAAAATTATTGGTCTTTACTTTGCTTTATATTCCCACAAAAATATATTTTCTTTTAACTCCCTTGGCAAAATATTTCACTCAGTGAAAATATTTACATCATATTGCATTCCCCAACATTAATCACGTTTTGATAAGAAAAATAATTCCTATTCTCGTGCTTAAATATTCACCTCATAATATATGTGGAATATATTAGTTTCATTTCATTACTTTATATTTTCACTACACCACTGCTTTCACTTTCGAGCCATAACACCATGCGGTAAAATTTATACCTTCTCAAAGTAATTTCAGTATAGTGATTTAATAAATATTTCTAAATATCAACCACAAAACTTGGCTTCAACGTGATACCATGAGTCTCTGCCCTAGCGTTTGCGAGAATGCGATAAAAACTTGTCAAGTTACCTCATTACCGTAACTCTTTTGTTTGCATCCTGTGGTAATGAGTGTAAGCCATTTCAATACTGCACGTCTTCTATTTATTGTTCCATACTAATATTTTACTGTATCTTTAATAAATTTTCTTCACCCATTCGATGTTTTCCAATATGCTGCCCATTAGTTTCATTAATTAAAGTTGTAATCTGTTGTCTTCTATCATCGTCTGTGTTAGGAACAACAACCTGGGGCTCTTATCAGCTGATCAAATAGTGCTTCATAATTATGTATTCTACTATTGGCTCAAAGGATTGCACTCTTAACATTTTTGTACTCATATTCACCCTCACATAACTGTTCTTCTGTTAAGCATTTAAGGGCCTTCTTGCATACATTGGAGTTCTTTGAAAAAGAAAATATGGAGCCTCCATATCTATTCTTGGCTACTACGACTTTGGCAATAGATTCCCGCATTTTTCTAATCTTGACAGATATTAGGTTGACACTTCCACAAATTCCTTTGTCATATGTCATAATAACAAAGACATTCTTCTTCACATCACTTTCAAGAATGTCACGAAGCTGCGTAATGAATGGTTGCCATGACCCTTGAGAATTGTCTGCCCTTGTTTACAAAGTTAAACTTTTTAAAGTGATAATATATTTAGGGTTTTCAAATTTATCCCAAATTCATTCCAAAAAAATTAAATTTTTAAAAAATTTATGCCTCTCAAACTTTAGCACATAGGAAAATTTTAATTTCGGCTGCTGCGAAAACATAATATTTCCACTGCAGGCACATAGAGCATCCTTGAACTACAAAGATTTGTAAGGGATTGTGATCAATTATTTTGGAAGTGAGTTTCTAATAGATGTTGAACAACTCACCAAATCAAAGTACTTCATCGTTATAATTTCTAAATTTGCAATTTCATCGGGGTGCAAAATCTAGCTTAGGAGCAGTCACAAAATAATTAAAAAGCATACCAAAACTCCCCCGACTACCATAAAATTGCACAAAATATTGAGTTGTGAAAGGAGAGTATTCTCATCAAATGGTTTGGCATGAATTCATCTGGGCTGAAAACTATTAAAGCCCAAAGTTGCGTATTCAACATTTTCTAAAAATTGCACTTGTCCAACTTTGCTAAAATCCACTAACATGTCATTTTGAAAAAATACGAAACCTAATTCTGGGAAGCTATAAATTTGGATATTATTTGTTTTAGGTATGGTGAACATGTGTGCAAGAGGGTTTCTCTTGAATCTTCTTCCTTTAAAAAATATCACGCATCAAAGTTGACCTCTATGAAGGTTTTGTGGAAATGTAGTCTTCCAACTAGGTAAATTCCATTCGAAAAATATCAAATGATGTACTTAAGCCTTGTAAATTGGCATGAAGTTAGATTTTGGTATAGAGATTCAAAGGAACCAATCAGCTTGTGATGAAACTCTTTTGGTTAATATTGCCTTCCAAAGTTAATCATTTTAACATTTTTTTATCGTGTGTAGATAGCGAACCTTTGCAGAACCCTTTAGCTTGGAATTTTGAAACCCTGCCAAAAATTGATCGTTTGAAGCTAAAAAATGGCATGCACACTCATATGTGGTAGATAAACACATCTAAAAAATGATTTTGTTTTAAAATGAGTAGATCCAAAGTTATGATTTTTCAAAATGTGCTTCTAGGGCTGATTTTACAATTGGGTTTTCTGAGTGATGTATAAATTTTTTTGACATGACACACTCAAATTTTGCAAAAAATTGAAGGTTCCAATAGTGGCTCCATCTAGGGATGTATGCTCCCTATGGGCGTAACAATAATGCAGGTCTCTCAAAGAGCAGACAAAATGTTTTATCTATTAAGTAGCAGATTCAAACCCTTTTCGTGTCAAAAATTGATATGGTTTTGAAAGATTTACACCACAGCTGATGGCACAAGGCCACCAAAAAGAAAGGCCTCCACTTTCCTTTGTCATAAAATTTATTCTGATTTGAGCTCAATGAACTCCCCTTGAAAGTATTCATGTCATCTTCCTTGCCATTCTTACTATCATAAATATACTTGCAGCTCCTTCCACCATTCCGATATGGGTCATGCATCATGAAATGATATCCTTGCTGATTTGGAAGCTGAAAAAATTCATTTTTCATCATATAGCTTATATTGATTCGCACAAGAAATTTGCAATCATTATGAGGCCATTTATGCAACCAAGAAATACAATCTTCATGTGCATGGGAAGAGAAACAATCATGATCATCTATGTCACTCATCTCAACATTTGAATGCTTCTCACACAAATTTGAAAGCTCTATCATATCAACACTATTTGAGACAAACAAATCTGAAACATTTTAAATCTCTTCCATATCACTATTTGGAGATGACACTAAGTTCTGATTCATATTTTCATTATCATGAATATCTAAACCAGTCAATGTTGGATTTCTATCATCCATGGTATGCAAATAAATGTCTTCTCTATATGAGCCCAAAACTTCTAAATCACATATCTTTTCTTGAATAGATATAGATTCTTGATCGGCTTCAAAGGTTTCTCCATCCCTTTGAGAAATGCACATGGAGTCATATGAATCATTGCATAAAGTACTTTCATTGGCAAAGAAAATGTAGACTGGACACAAACCTTTAGAATCATCCTTGTGTGCACATCTCTGGTATTCAAGAATTAGAAAATAAGAAATTTGCACACTACTGAGTGAACATACTTCCTCTTCCACATCTTTCACTGCTTCTTCCTCTTGATCTCCATGAGAGTTGCAGGAATCCTTTTGTTGAAAATCAAATTCCACACGACTTCCTTTATAATCTGAATATTCAATGGATCCCTCATAACATGCAATGTCACAATCCATTATGCAGGAGAGACTTTCTATATCTTCCTCTTCCTCATGCGGGTTGCCATAACAATCAATTTCACTTGCACATGTCTCATCTTCTAGTTGTATTTCTTGGTTAGTTTCTCCATACTCATTAGTAATATCACTCTTGTCTTTATATTGGCTCAAGAATTGTCCTTTGAAATCTTCCCATGAAGATATACTTTGCATAGGTGAGGCTATAAGCCATTTCCATGCATTATCCCCAATAGATCTTAAAAATTATTTCATAATGACATCTTCAGAATAAATTTGAAAGTCCATAGTAAAATCCCAAAATTGTTGTACATGCTTATGAGCTGATTTATATATCCTTATCCATGAAATTTAGGGATATGCTTCACTAGTTCTATTATCCCACATGGATAAGGATTTGGGTAGCCCTAAATATTTCTGAAATCAAGTGGTTTGTACATTTTAAGATCCAATACCCTTATTTTGAGAAGTATCAGTTTCTTTTGTACTTCTACTTCTTGTGGCACCCTTTGATTGATATTGCCAAGAGAGCTAACATTGTTGTGCAGATTTTGACATGAAGTGTGATATTGATAATGCCCACCATACTAATTATATTCATGATCTTGATAACTTTCTAATCTCTAATCATGAGGCACATGATAAGCATTTGATTGTTTTGATGATGACTATGGTGCATAAGTGTCCTACTGTAAATGATATGCATTACTTCCATTGCCAAAATTTCCAGTTATATTATGTGGCACTTGTGGTTTCCAATTCCTGCTTATATTTACATATTCATTCTTATTGTAGAATGGCCTATTTTGTGATGCATTTGGAACACATTTGACTCCCAATTGCAGCAGTTGTTGGTTCAATTGTAGTATTTGTTGTTCCAATTGTAGCCTTTATTTTTTCAGTTCTTTACACTCTCTTATTGACTGTTGCCTTTTTACTTCTTCTGACATCTTGACAAGAAATTTGCAGCAACTTTTTATCTTTGAGTAGAAATAGTGTTACTGTCCCAAAATGTCTGTGCATTATCTACCACCTTTTAATAGAGTCACCACCTACTTCTCCCAAATGTAGGAAAATGAAATGGATTTTGAAATTGTTCCTGTTTTACGCCAGTAGAATCCCCTTTGGTTGAAGACCAATTTTGAAACTTTTTTGACTCTATAAATGGATAGGCTAGAAAAAATTTACTAATTTTGTACCCACCGGAGTTTCCAAACTATTAGATGTGTGACTCGGATGGGGAGTGCGAATGACACAATTATGAACCTTTGGTTGAAGACCAATTTTGAACTTTGTTGACTCTATAAATGGATAGGTTGGAATTGTTTTACAAATTTTGTTCCCCAACGGATTCTCCAAGCTGTTAGGTCTCAAAAATGTTGGTTTGAAACCACAAGAGGTTGCCAAGCTCTTGATACGTTTTTGGCTAACATATAAGGCCAAACGAAGAATTTGAACCTTCTTCTCTTCAGGCTCTACCAGACCTAGGTGGGTATACCTTTATGGATGAGTAGATTAAGGTGGTGTGTTTCCTATTCCAAAAATCTATACTTGATGGAAATTGAGAGTGGAGAGATAAAATTTTGCTAACTACTCCTACTTAAATTTGAGATGTGAATATTTCGAATAAGATTTTATGATATTCTAGGATGAATTTGGTGTGACCAGTGCCTACTTCGGTTGGGCTAATGGAGTCAAGACTTGTATGATATGTGAGTACTATTTCTGGATATACTTCAAATTTTTTGGCACTTTTATGAGTTTATGCCAGGCATAAATGTGCGAGGAAGCAATTATCAAGTTCTTCTTATTGATCCAAATGTCCTTTTGCATATTACTATGATTAAGTAAAATATTGTAAAACTTTCTTGAAGGAGCCAGTTAATTGAACCACACAAGAGCGAAAAATGTGCTTTGACAAATTGAAAATATCCTTGATACATCAATTTAAATAATAAAGAAATGAAAACCTTGGAGACAACCAGATAATATTTTTAATAAATTCAACAAACAACTGACAACATAATTGGATCACCAGATTTATGCATTCTTCTCCATTATATAATTTGAAAAGATTTTAATACAATGTACAACATGATATTTCGTTTCAGCAACTATTCACCCTATCCAACCAACTAACTACTACCTCCTCATCCTTGGTAATACAATTTTATTTCACATATATACATTTCTCTTTTTAGGGTTATGACCCTTTGCATGCTCATTCATCGCAACCCTTCATTTAATTAATTGTCTTCAATTGACTAAAATATTTTAATTTTAATCTCTTGGATCTTGAAACTTCATGAAAATAATAATAATGACTATCAAATATTTCCTTTGCTAGCAATTTTCACACTTTTATTTTCATCAAAATATATTTATGGGTAAAAGTATTTATCCACTCCTTAACCCCGCCGTGAAAATATTTTATTGCAATATTACCATGAGTGAAATTCACCCTTCAATATATTCACCATATTCACAATAAAATCATTGGTCTTTACTTTGCTTTATATTCCCACAAAAAAATATTTTCTTTTAACTCCCTTGGAGAAATATTTCACTCGTTAGTGAAAATATTTACATCACATTGCATTCCCCAACATTAATCACATTGTGATAAGAAAAATAACTGCTATTCCCGTGCATAAATATTCACCTCATAATATATGTAAAATATATTAATTTAATTTCATTACTTTATATTTTCACTGCATCACCACTAACACTTCGTTTCCCCGCATGCCCGCTTACAAAATTGAGACTCCTTGCGGTAATGTGGGAAATACTATGCCAGTAGCGAAAATTACTTTTCCCCAAATTTAAATATTGTAATTTTAATCAATCTCCCTCAAAAATATGACCATTATTTATTGCAAAAATATGTTATCCCGCTTTCCACACTCTTTAAGTTATGCTCGCGTTAATGGGTGAAACATATTAGAGCCATCACATCATGCGGTAAAATTTATCCCTTCTCAAAGTAATTTCAACATAGTGATTTAATAAATATTTCTAAATATCAACCACAAAACTTGGCTTCACTGTGATCCTGCGAGTCTTTGCCCTAGCCTTTGCGGGAATGCACGAAAAAATTGTCAAGTTACCTCATTACTGCGACTCTTTTGCTTGCATCCTATGGTAATGAGGGTAAGCCATTTCAGTACTACACATCTTATATTTATTGTTCCATACTAATATTTTACTTTATCTGTAATAAATCATCTTCACCCATTCGATGTTTTCCAATATGTTGCCCATTAGTTTCATTAATTACAGTTGTAATCTGTTGTCTTCTATCATCATCTGTGTTAGGAACAACAACCTGGGGCTCTTATCGGCTGATCAAATAGTGCTTCATAATTGTGTATTCTGCTATTGGCTCAAAGGATTGCACTCTTAAAATATTTGTACTCATATTCACCCTCACATAACTGTTCTTTTGTTAAGCATTTAAGGGCCTTCTTTCATACATTGGAGTTCTTTGAAAAAGAAAATATGGAGCCTCCATATCTATTCTTGGCTACTATGACTTTAGCAATAGATTCCTTCATTTTTCTAATCTTGATAGATATTGGGTTAACACTTCCTCAAATTCCTTTGCCATATGTCATAATAACAAAGACATTCTTCTTCACATCAATTTCAGGAATGAATGGTTTCCATGACCCCCGAGAATTGTTTGCAAAGTTAAATTTTTAAAGTGCTAATATATTTAGGGTTCTCAAAGTTGTTGCAAATTCATTCCAAAATATTTAAAATGTTTTAAAATTTATGCCTCTCCAACTTTTGCACATAAGAAAATTTTCATTTCGATTGCTGGGAAAGTAGAATAATTCCACTGCAGGTACACGAAGCATCTTGGAGGTACCAAAATTTGCAAGGGATTGTGATCAATTATTTTGGAAGTGAGCTTCCGATGGATGTTGAAATAATTTCCAAATAAAACTACTTCCTTTGTAAACTGACCCTGTCGAAGCATGTAGTGAGAAAAATGAAATTTTAAATTAATGCACCAAATGACCTCAGAATTCAACGAAACTGAAATTGGAGACATTTGAGGCCAAAAAACCAACTGGTTCATCCTTATAATTTCAAAATTTGCAACGTCTTTGGGGCACAAAATCTAGTCCGGGAGCAGTGGCAAAAAAAATAAAAAGCATACCAGAACTCCTCCGATGACCATGAAAATACACAAACATGTTGAGTTGTGATAGGAGAGTATGCTTGTCAAATGGTTTGGCATGAAGTCATCTGGGTTGAAAAATATTAATTCCCAAAGTTGCTTATTCAACATTTTTTAAAAATTGCACTTGTCCAACTCAATTGAAACCCACCAACAAATCATTTTGAAAAAAATACCAAACCTGATTCTGGGAAGCTATAAATTTGGAGATTAGCTCTTTTAGGTATGTTTAACATGTGTGCAAGAGTATTTCTCTTCGATCTTCTTCCTTTGCAAAATATCAAGCATCAAATTTGACCTCTATGAAAGTTTTATGGAAATGCAGTCTTCCAATTGGGTAAAATCCATTTGGAATTGATTTCGAAAAAATATCAAATGATGTTCTGAAGCCCTAAAAATTTGTATGAAGGTAGATTTTGGTGTACAAAATCAAAGGAACCAATCTATTTGTGATGAAAATATTTTGGTTACTTAATATTGCCTTCCAAAGTTGATCATTTTAACAATTTTTTATTGTGTAGACAACGAACCTTTGCAGAACCCTTCAACTTGGAATTTTGAAACCCTGTCAAAACTGATAGGAGGAAGCTAAAAATTGGCATGCACACTCATTTATAGTAGATAAACACATCTAAAAAGTGATTTTGTGTGAAAATGAGCAGATCCAAAGTTATGATTTTTCAAAATGTGCTCCTGTGGCTTATTTTACAACTGGGTTTTCTAAGTGTTGTATTTAATTTTTTGACATGACACATTCAAATTTTACCAAAATTTGAAGGTTCGAACATGTGATCAATCAAAATGTAGTTTTCATGCCACTTTTTCATCTAACGCGAAGAAAGATTCATTTGGAAAATAAAAAACTAGTGGATGATCTACCTTAGTTGGTGTGTCTGCAAGTTGATCTACAATAACCTGTCCTTTGATAGATTTTCTCTCGATGTACTGGATGTCATACTCACTAAGTATCATGACCCATTTGGCTAATCATCTTGCCAATGCTACTTTGCTGAGAAGATACTTTAGGATGATCGGGAGCCACAATACGGGTTTACAATTTTTGGCCAAACTAGACATTGAACTGATTTTTTCTAACTAAATCTTCATTTTCGAGCACCTATAGCGGCTAAGTGATGAGGAATTTGAAGATGATGCAAACTAGTGATTTTTGACATTTTGTCTGTAGATTATAAATATTTTTTTTTTCAAACTTTTTGGAATCAAATTGCATTTATTTTTTCATCTCCTTCAAAAGCTATTTCTTTTTCAATAAACACCATTTTTAAGGAGTGATGCTCACTATATACAACATAACTTTTTTTCCATGAAGGATAAAATTCTTGTTTTTCTGAATTTAGATTTGTAACTATGATATCTAACACTTTTATTTGGTTTCATAGTGTTTTTTTGAATAATTCTTCCTTAATAAATTTTTGAAATCAAACCAATTACAATTTAGACATAGCGGACTGCATACAACATAATTTTTTTTGTATGTATCAAAATTCTTTTTTTTTTGTTGGATCAAGGATTTAAATATCTAGTGCACTAATATTTTTCAAAATTTGTTTTTGATAATCTTCTATTTTTCCACATGTGTAGGATAGATAGCTTGATTTTTGGTGAAAAACCTATATTCACAATAAATAAAAATAAATCTAATAATAAAATTAAATTTATTTAAAATTATAATTTTTGGGAAGATTATAATAAAGACTACACACTTACAAAAAAATAAATTTTAAATGAATTCATTTGATCCTCCAAAAATTAAATCAAAAATGTTTTTTTATTAGCATTTTGATAGGTGTAAGGGAGACTCTGTTATAGGTATGGTTTAAAACTAGCAGGGTTCTATCCAAGGGGTTTGATATAAGGTGGTTTGATCACACCCTCTTCAATAGGAATCCTTAAAATAGAACTTTATAAGGCTTAAATCGTTATATTTTCTAAAAATATGTGATTTCAACAAAAATCAGAATCTCCTAGAAATTGTAAACCAACATTGTGGGATCACCCTTTAACGGGTTTATCTTAGCGACCAATAGTGTTTGATGATTTAAAATGTAGTTCCTTAGTCATTGAGTAGCCAAAACTACTGCAAGACAAGCACATTCTATTGGAATGTAATTTAGTTCATATCCAACCAAGGTGCGAATGATGTAGTATATTGCTCACTCATAACCCTCATCATCATTTTGTGTAAGCAATGCCCCCAGTGTGGATGTAGTTTCTAAAATGTATAGAATAAGAGGCCTTCCATCAAAATGTGGCATCAATACTGGCAGTGCCAATAGGTATTCTTTGATCTTTTCAAAAGCTTCCTGACATTTTACTATCCAAGCAAAGGGAACTCCTTTTCTGAGTAAATGTTAAAAATGATGTATCTTATCTTCCAATTGTGCTATGAAGCTTCTGATGAATTGTAATCATCCTTGAAGTGTTCTTAATTGACTCAAGTTAGTTGGTGGAGGCATGTCCATTATGGATTTTAATTTAGCTAGGTCAACTTCAATGCCTTGTTTAGAAACTATATATCCAAGAAGCTTTCCTGATGTCACAACGAATACACACTTCTTGGGATTTAACCTCACCTTATACAATTCTAGTATTTTAAATATTTTGTCAAGGACTCTCAAATGATCTGCTCATGTCAATTATTTTCCCAATAGATCATCCACATAATCTTCCATCAATGTATGCATGAGATCATGGAAAATGGTTGTCATAACACGTTGATATGGTCCAAAAGGCATGATGTTCCAACAATAGGTGCCCCATGGACAAGTAAAGGATGTCTTGTGTTGGTCTTCTAGTGGAATTCTAATTTGATTATATCCCAAGAAGCCATCCATAAGGGACATCATCTCGTACCCAATTGTCAAGTCCACGGTTATGTCAATGTTTGATAATGGGAAATAATCTTTAGGACATGCCTTGTTTAGATCTCAGAAATTTGGACAAATGTGGATAGCACCTATTGGTTTTTTCACTAGTACTAAATTAGAAATCCACTCTACATAATCAATTGATCGAATGAAGACCATATCCAATAATTTCTTTAGTTCAGCCTTGACTAATAGTGTAATCTACAAATGTATTTTTCAGAGTTTTTTTTGAAAGGTTTAGCATCCGGATATAATGGCAAATGATGTAGTATCAACTCAGGATCTAATCAAGGCATGCCGGAATATGACCAAGCAAAGTTAATCTATATGTCGATGAAGAAGGTTCAGAACTCAGTTTGCTCGAACTCTATCAAAGATGTCATAAAGTGGATTATCTTAAGACTATCTCCAGTGCCCAAGTTGATTTATTTTGATTTCTTGATTAGCATTGGTGACTTCTCTTGGTTAATGGGGAGAATTTCCAACCCTCCATCCTTTGTTTCCTCAGAGAGGTTTTTACCGTCGGATACATCCTTTATTTTTACTTTTTCTTGGTCTAGAGGCACCTTTCGATTTTCACCTAAGGACTCGTCACTTTTATTTTTTCGTTTTTCATTTTATTGTTTTTACTTTTGAGACTAGAGGGGTGGAAAAACTCCCCAAAATATGCCATGTTATCCAAGTCAATGGTAAATCCAGCCTTATGGTCCCGAATAGGAATTCCTTCAGGCAATCCCATGAACTCAGCTATTACTTTGTTGTTCTCAAAGATATCTAAGATGAGAGGGTCTCATTGATCCCAATCGATAAGTTGGGGATGGACTAAGGGAATTCCATCATCAAAAGAGTCAAAGTTCAAAGGGGTCAAGGTAAAGGCTGAATTATTGACATAGTTCCAAAAGGATTTTACAGTGTCTTTGCTACTCCTAGGAGGGGGTATGTCAGATTTTGATGTGTCTCGTGATGGACCAATTTTGAAGCTTTTATCAAATATTTCATCAAAATTAGGTTCACTGGGTTCTCTAAGAGTTTCATAAATTTCATAGCCATTAGATTATTTTTAGAACCCTATTCATATTCGTTTGAGTCCGTGGAATAGTAGGATTGGTCAAAAGTTTCATTATATGTCTTGATAGCCTTAGAAGCACTCACTTACTCTTGTAAAGGTGATGTGGTACTTGAAACACCAATCTTAATTGGTTCAAACCCAAGCCCAATATCATTTGGTCGCTTAAAGATAGTGATCGGATCAATCCTGCCATCCTGATGTAATCCAAGCCCACTATGTCCATCATATCATTTATCTTGCATAAGTTTAAAGCCTTTACCATAATGTTCCATAGGTATTTGTGTGGATGGAGGAGGTTTTTCATTGTCCTCTTTGTAAAGCCATGATGTCACATCTTCTTCATTGATAATTTATTTACTCAATTCTCCCCATTTTGTGAAAAAATTGGTAGGAGGAAATTGAATAGTGACATTAGTTTGCCTCTTGTTTGTCATTGGTTTTCCATATGACTTAGGAGACGTTATTTGATTGATGGAATAAGATTTCTTCATATGATACTCTCCACAAGCTTTGTCTTGGACCTCTACTTTGGGAGTGGAAGATGGAGGGTTCAAAATAGAGTCTTTAGAAAGAGCGAAAGCATAAATATAATAGGATGAAGTGGATGATGATGCCTCTTGGTTGAAAATAACTTGTTGTTGGGGTATTCCTCGTAGGTTAGTGCAATATTGGAATGAATCGAGATCACCAACTATGGTTATTTTGGCATTGTTTAATGGAAATTTAAGGCATTGATGGTATGTGGATGGAATGAATTTCATGACATGAATCCATGGTCGGCCCAAGAGAAGGTTATATGGTAATTCAAGGTTCAAGACTTGGAGAGTGGTGTCCATGATTGTAGGATCAACTCTGATAGGTAATGTTATGACTCCTTTAGACTTTCTTTCTTCATTATTGTATGCCTTGATAACAATACCTTTGGTAGTGTCTACAAATGCCTCTGAAAAGCCTAATGCCTTAACCAATTTTATAGTGAAAATATTTAACCCTGCTCCTCCATCTACCAAGACTCGTCTGACTTTGGCTTTATGGACAAGGACCTCAAGATGTAAAAGGTTATTATTATTTATCTTATCTGTGGAATAATCTTGTTTAGAAAAGGTAGTGTGGTGGGAATTGGTAAAGTATCCAACCATTTCTTCAAAATGATTGACATCAAGATCAGTAGGTACGGTCATTTTTTGCAACTTGGATTTGTCTAAGATGGCCCTATGGTCGGGAGATATGCATAATAATTTGAGGATAGAAATTTGTGCTGGAGTCTCCCCTAATTAGTTAAGAGGGTTATATTGGGCTTTCAGTGTTTGTTGTTGTTTTGGAGAAGGACCTTGGACTGTTACTTTGGTACGATGGGTATTGATAACACATTCAAGATTTTTATTAATGGTGATAGCATTAACATGTTTATTGGTTGCGCAAATGTGATTTATGATAGTGGAATGTCCATAATTGTATTTGATGTTGGTGTAATTGGCTAAGTTATTATTGGTCTTATTGCCTATATTGGGGGATTTTCCTTTCCCATGGTCATATAACGGATTAGAAAAGAATTTATGGTCACTATTTGAAGCTTTTTGTTGTGTTTGTTCATTAACCTAAATAGTACCATTTTCAATGAGGTCCTATATAATGTTCTTCAACTGTTGACACTATGAAAGGGTATGTCCTTTAGTTCGGTGATAGTAACAAAAAGAATTGCCATCCCACTAGGAGGGTTTGAACTATCCAGGATCATACTGATTGGGTTCAGGAAGTTGTATTAAATTGCACTATAAGAGTTTTTTAAAGACTAGCTCAATTGGTTCACCAAGTGGGGTGTATTGTCATTTTGGAAACATCCTTTGCATTATTGGTTGTTGTGTGTTTTGGACAACATTAGCGGTTTGGTTAGCAACTCTTGATATTTTGTTTGATGTATTAGGGCCTCTAAGTGAAATAATAGGAGTTGCATGTATGGTTTTAGCATCAACAACTCCATCATTGGTGACATTCTTATTTCAGCACCAATATTTGTTCTTGTCACTTGGGACATTTTGGTTGCTTGTGTTCTTGTTTTCCATTTTGAGTTCACCTTTGTCAACGAGAGTGTTTTCAATGATAATGCCTTTTTCCACTAGGTCCACAAATGATGTGCAACATTTTACTCTTAGTTTGCTTCTCAATTTTGAGTTGAGGTTTTCTAGGAAAATAGGGACCTTTTATTTTTCAGGTATCTCAACTAGAAATTGACTAGCTAAGCTTCACCACCGTTGAAAGAAGGTGATAAATTTTTCTCCTTCCTCTTGTGTAGTGTGACACAAAGTGGTTAGTGAGATTTCATTGTTGATGTTAAAGGCGAAGTGTTCAATGAATTTTTTGGCTAGATCACCCCATATTCTTATGCTAGTTGGAAATTTAGAAAACCATTCAAGTGTTATGCTAGTAAGGCTTCGTGGAAAAGTCTCATGAGCTATGTGAGCTCAAATGTGATTTTCATGCAATGTGTGGTAAATTCCCTTATGTACTAAATAGGGTTACACCTCCCATTATACTATGGAAATTTTGGTATAACATATCCATGTGGGAAGGGTGACATGTATAAATTTCTATCAAAGGGGAATGGACATAAGTCTTGCACTGCACGTATACCTTTTTGGTTGTCATTTGCATGTTGTCTATTTATTGTTGAAGGGGTATCACTTGTATTTGTAAAATATCCACTTGTGTATTGTTTGGGTCTACATGGCCATGTTGCAATCCAACACTATGTGATGGATTTTGGTTTAATGTGTGGGTGTAGGATGGATTTTGGTTTTATAAATGGGATGCACATGTCATTTTTTAGGTTGGAAAGTTTTGAGTTGGAATGTGTATGTTATGGAATGCGTTAGATGAGCTTGCAAAGGTTTGACCCTATAGGTTGCCTTGTGCATTTGGTATAGCCATTGTAGTGTTAAGGACAATTTTAGGCCTATTTGTTATGTCGTGTATGAAAAATGGGTTTGACAATGAAGCTCCTATGGAAAATTTTGTGCCTTGTTTCATGCTTTGGGTTCCACATAAATAGGTGTAGATTTTAATTGCATCTTGTGTGGTTCCTCCTATTGGCATGGATGTGTTCACTTGTGGAATTGAAATGTTCACTTGTGGAATGGCTATGTTGTTCCCTTGAGTTTGGCTATTAGGTGTGGATGTTGATTGTATGGTACTTATATCAAATCCAAGGGGTAATGTGGAACCTTTTGTCAAGAGTTTTGCTAGGTAACGTTAGGGGTCATGTGGCAAATATTCATCTATAAAAGAGGAAAATTTAGGATCTTGTGAGGAAGCCTCTATGTCTTCGACCATAACATGCCCCTTGTGGTCTCTAGTGATTTTTTTTTCAAATAGTGATTTGTATTATTTGGGAGACCCTTGTGAGGAGCTTGCAAATGGGTTGATAAAGTTCTTGTTTGTTGGAAAAGCCATCTCGTCTTCTCATTTCCTTTGAGACCTAGTTTTGACCATGTAAGACTTGCAAGAGGCAGTGTTTGTGCTATGGTATGACTGCAAAGACTATGTCTAAGGATGACCAAGGTATAGCTAAAACCAGGGTTATGAAACTATGTTTTTGGATTTTTAGAGGTATAGTATGCCTAAGGATGATAACCAACTATGGATTCAAGGTGAAAAAATGTCAAGATCTCAAATGTAAGTGTCACAATGTGGTCCAAAGTGTGGTAATGCTAATGCAAGTGTAATGGAAATGACCTAAAAATGATGCTAAAATTATGAATATGAGGAAACCAAAGGTCAGATTGCTCAACTAAACCAAGAGGACCAAAGATACCAATCTGGGTTGCCAAGACTTCAATGGTAATGGTGACTGAGTGACAAGTTTTGACAAAGGTGACCTTCAAACTAGCCTTGATAGTTGAGGGAAAACCTAGGTGATAAAAGGACTAAAATGATGGGGAATGTTGAAATCAAGAAAAATTTAATTTGGTTTCTATGGACTGATCTTAAGTTTGCTAAGGTTTCTACCAAGGTCTATGCAAGCTAAAAATTATTTGCCTATGATGGCTGCAAGGTATGCAATGGTAACTAAATCACTGAATGTTGGATGATAGGTTTGCAATTCTATAGGTAAATACTCTAGTTATGCTTAAGACTGATTAGAGAGAGGTTTTGTTTCCGTTTCGGTCTCAGATTTTTGTCTTAGGAAATTGCGGTTCAAGATAGTCAATTGTGGTCTACAAAATCAATGGTTGTGGCTCAGATTTGCCAATTACGGTTTACAGAAGTTGTGATTGCAGTTGAGGACAATCGGTTGTGGTTCACAATGTACTTATTTGGATTTTGGTTGAATTTTGTCAAGAGTTTGAGGTGATAATGTAAAATCTAGTTTTGGAAAACATTGCAAACACTCTCAAAACACTTGTTTCTAGTTTGGTCTGAATGTTTAAATGTGCAAAGACACTTGCAAAGACACTTTACAACCTATGGCTTCTCAAGAGATACCACCTACTAGATCCCCACTTGGATTTCTCCAACCACTTAAACAAGGTGAACAACTAGAGACTTGGTGGCACTAGCTCCCCTCCATGACACTCACTTCTTGGGCTCACCAAGTCTCAATTCCCCACAAGGATGAATTCCTATCTCTACACAATGCTTAGCGAAGATGTGAGGAAACTTCAGAATGACTATTCTTGTGCTAGCAAGTGAAAGGGATTTTGGTCACTACAACAAGGTTCTTAGTGAATACTTGGGGACATGACACCTTGCAAGCATCCAACAAGCCACTTAAGGATTTAATCACTCTACTAGGGGCTCTTATACCTTTTAAAATTAAAGGTAGGTACCTTGTTTCGAATGAAACTACTCAGCTATGGCCTACATACCATAAGGACTTGATGGTTTAGTCTTATCCTTTTATATACCAGCTCAAGCAAAAAATCGGTTGGAGTCATTTCCTCTTTCAAGGCAAGCCCCTCTAAATGTAAAAAAAGCAAGACAAAGATGTTTTTTTTTATCTCCCAAGATCACATAAAGCACAAGGAGAGTGCATACACAAAATGCCTTTTCCTCACACTCGTATGGGGTTCATTTTAATTCCAAAATCCAATGTGTGAAAAGACAATAAAAGAACTTGTTATTTTTAATCCCCAAAGCAATATGTGAGAAAGAAGCTAGATTCAAGACCAATTTTAAACCAATGAGTGAAATTCAAATTAGGTAAATTGATCCCAATGATGTGAGAATACAAGATTAATTTTAATTCCAATGAGTGAAACGAAGACAAGATAGTTTTGTTTGATCAATGTAAATGAGAATGTCACCTTGGTACCTATGCCATACACTAGAGATCAAACATTAGTAACATAAAACCCCTAATATATGAAATGCAAATGACATACTAGAAATTTTAAATGAAATCTAAAAATCTAAAAACATAGGCAATTATGCTGTAGAAATTACAAATGTGGCCTACAAACTATGACTATGGTTCACAAGATGTTGACTACGGTTCACCAAAACAGATGTGGCTTAGATTTATGGTGGTTACGGTGGACCAAGATGATGATTGGGGTGAGTGACAATCTAATGCGACACATAAACTTGGAACCTAGGAATTTTATTTTTTTTTGCCAAAAATAAATGACCTAATGATACCTATAATATGAAACTAGGGTTAGACTAGAAAACCAAAAAGCTAGATGACCTGGATCTAATAGAAAATAACCAAAAAACAAACAAAATCTAAGTGTACCCCTATGCAAAGCAATTTTGTCATTCATCTTGGCGATTGCGTCATTTTGGCTTTTGCGATTGCGTCGATCCATACTTGTAACCTGCAATTCTGAATTTTTGTATGATCTATTCTATTTCATGATTCATTTAATGTTCACCAATGTAATCAGGGTGAAGATATTAAGGTTAGGAAATAATGCATATAAATCAAACCATAATAAACAATGAAGCACAAATAAGCATAAAGACATCAAAGCATAAAGCAATATTACCAAATCTTCATGCCACCATTGATTCACCTTCATTGCACTTCTCCATTTTTCTTGAATAATATGGTTACCATCAGATTTTGAGTATGTAAATAGGCCTATGACAATGACATAAAAATATTGAAGATTCACAATATGACTATGGATGCAAATGGTCAAATGACTTAATAGAAAGATAATATAAGTTCTCCAAGATCACATAAAGTGTAGATGCAGGAAATGACAATGATAGAGGTATTTTACAGGGAATTCAATTTTGAATGAAGGGCTAAGATGAAAGGACAATAATAAATAACCAAGATTAAACGATGAGGTATGGACTAGGGTTAGGTAAAAATTATAAGGATTGATGGTCACGATTAAATTATAAATAATTTAATAAAGGATGTAGGTTAATTGAGACATGGATAGATAAGGAATTGAGGTGGGAGATAAGATTGGCATGGATAAAGAGGTGAGAGGGGAAATTAAATAATAAAAATTATTTAATCTAGGTGGCCAATGAATAATTAAATAATTATTTAATTATAGAAGAATGTGAGAAAGGGAATCTTTTTGAATTAAATAATGATTTAATTCAAAATTCAAGAGAGTGGACCAAATTAAATAAATAAAATTTATTTAGTTTATGAGAGATAAGAGGCTAATGAATAATTAAAATTTAAATAATTATTTAATTATAGTAGAAAGTGGTATAAAAATTAAATAAATAAGAATTTATTTAATTTTAGAAAGATCGAGACTTAATTGACATAATTAAATAAATAAAATTTATTTAATTAATCAGGAAGAAATAAAGATAGAAATGAATTAATTAAATAATTAAAATCATTTAATTAATAAAAGATATATGAAATTAGAAAATAATTAAATAATTTTATTATGCAAAATGAAAGAATTAAAGGGGAAATGATGGAGAAAATAAGAGTCGTAGGCCTAGGAAATTTTTTAGTCTCTATAGTAAGGTCATTGTTGCTTCGTATCTGTAAACAATGGGCTCATCCTGATCAATATCAACCAAGGCAACAATGGGTCTCAACACAACAATATGCTCATATGCTCATATATGTAGTAATGTGACCCCCACTTCAATGCTCTTTCCCTGATAGTACACTGCCTGATGCATATAATGGTATAAGGACATGTTGAATCATAACAAGACCCCATGCACACTAAATCATCCTATATAGCATGTCGTGCCACACTAGTCCCCAACCTAGACTGAAACCTCTACCCCGTTGGTTTGGGGTAATCAAACCAAAGATCAAGGAAGGTAGAAATAATTTGAAAACTAGCACCCATCCTCAAAAATACTCAAAGTCAATTTGGGATCTCATTAGATAAATATCCTCCGTCTGTAGGATCTGAAAGCATGCATCCAACCCAAAATCAATTTCATAAATAACTCACTCCCCATGGATGGGAAGTCACAAAATTCGCCAAACATCCTCCAAAGTAACAATAGCCTCGCCGATGGGGAGGTGGAATGAAAATATCTCACCATGCAAGCACTCCACCAATGCCATCATTATCGCTAAGTGAGTTTGAACATCAGGCATGTATGAAATGAATCTAAACCCAAGGACTCCTAAAAATTCTTGTCGCTCCACATCAAAATGTTGTACCTCTGAAAGAAGGTCAAGCCGATTCTTCCAAGAAATATGAGGCTAAATATCCTCCTGCATGCATGAAGCCAACGATGTCAATTTGACTAAAAAAAGATTAAAATCTAAGTTTCCAGGTTTGAATATTTTAAAGCATCTCTATTTTCAATTGCATTGTTGTATCCTTTTTACAATTCTATCACCCTTTTAAGGATGCATTGTTATATTGCAATAGTGAATCAACATTTTGATGCATCACTCTATCCAAAACCCTTGGCACATCGCTATATTGCAAGTGTGCCACTATTTATCAATAGCGTTGCTGGAAACAAAAATCTAGATGTGTCACCCTATTTCTCCTATATCGCTACAAATAAATTATGACTCTAAACCTAAATCCTATATCGTGTCCTTGTTTTCCACATGTCGCTATAATTGCAAATGTGTCACCGACTTCTTCAAAAACATCATGATATAGCAATCCCTAAAAAGACCTAATTCAAACCCTAATAAATGCAATAAAACGCAAAAAATGAGGAAAGTTTTGAAACACATAATCAAGGTCCTACACTGAGAGGCCATTGGTACTCTCAAACTCTGTTAGAAAGGTGTAGGAAGCATACATCACACTATCTCACTAAGGGTGTTAGAGAAAAAGTGTAGCAATTCACTAGAAGACAAAAGTGCAAATGAATTGAAAGTGACCCTTTAACCTCTATTTATGCCTAAAACATGGGGTTATTTGCCCTAATTTGAGGGGGAAACTAGGGTTTTCATCTTATTTTTCCAGTTTCCAAATTATGGGGCATATTTTGAGACATTTTTTTTGCATTTCTAAGCTTGTTTTCGCATCTCAAAGCCTATTTTCTACACTCGAATCAATGTTAAAGCTTTGTTGCAACATCGACTTGAAATTTCAAAATTTTGCATGATCTCTCGAGGGGGAAAAGTATCAACTTAATTCCTTCCACTAGGGCAATAGTGGAGCATCCAAAAAATTATGAATTTTATTTTTTTGATCTAAGTAACAGTTTAAATCCGAAAACATTAGTCTTTGAACCAATGTAACAAGTACCTTTCTTTAAAGAAGACTAGCATGTAGACACTTAAAATTGTCCTAAATGATAGTACACACTTGAATCTAGTCACTAACATAGTTTCATCTTAAAACTCATCTTATTTTTGCATGTTTAATTAAATAAGCCTAGTTATTTAATTAAATGCATCATTTTCATTTATTAATCTAATTAATGCTATTAGGTTAATTCATCACCTTGCACATCAACCTTTTATCTTGTTTAATTAAATAATATAAATTATTTAAATTAAAACCCCTTATATGTTCTCTCATTTAATTAAATGCCACTTAACCTCTTTCATTAAATAAATCAATTATTTAATGATAATCCTAATATTCCTCAACTTACACAAATAGAACTTTGTTCTAATTGAATAATTACTAATATTCATCACCCATCGACTTGCATGGGAATATGATTCCTTTGGAAAATTCTCCCATTTTGGCTCAAAAAATGGAATATTCTTTCCTAACAAACTCTCAAACAAACTTTCTAACAACTTTGAAAGTATGTTTGTTTGAATCATTATGAGGCATTGATTAATTCCTTGCTCCATGTGATCTTGCATTCTCATCCATTGATGAGAATCCTTGATCCATGTCTTCACCCTTGAATGCATCTTGACCATTGATTGATAAAATCAATCTTGACCCTTGATTCACCATTTTCTCCTATAAATACTTCACATTTTGGAGAGAAATGGATCCACTTCCATCAAAGAAAGGTTATGTTACACGTTTGAATACTATTTTTATTCATCCTTGCATCCATTATCAAGATTTTTCATCTTTTTCATCCACCCTTAGCATAGTTTCATCCAATTTAGCTTAATCTTTCATCACTGGAGTACAATTAGATGCAATTTTATCCAAGGGATTGGGAAAGAATTGTCAGTCCATATCAATACAACACCAATCCCCAAAGGGATGAGGTTTGTAGTTATAGAATAGGTTTATTTTATGCTTAGTTTAAATGGTTGCTTGGTTTGTAACTTTTGAATATATCATTGGGATTGTAGCTTAGTGGGTTAAATATAGCTTAAATTCATTTGGATCTGGTGTATTTAGCTCATACTGTGACTATGATCATAAGTAGTGAGTAATAGATATGGCGTATATATAAGAATCAAACCCTAAAATACACTATATCAATGAAGCATGAAAATATCATAGGAAATCTAGATGTAAAAATGGGATATGAACTCAAAAAAACCAAATATTTATAAAACCTAATATAATGCAAAACAATAGAAATAAGATTAGGATGTGTAATATTGTTGGATTCACCAAATTATAAAGGAAAATACACTCTCCTTTGAGGTTAATCTAGGCCAATTAAGTAATACACTAATAAATTATATACTTAGCTTGTTAACTAAAGATTGAATGCATTTGCTAGATATTTAGGAGTTTGTTAGATGTCTTCCGTGGATATCATGCTTCTTAATTAATGATATGTATTAGAATATACATGGCGTCTATGCTTTGCTAGAGGGTAAATTTTTGGTAATGAACTAGTGCTCCTTGAGTCTAAAAATTATCCATGTGTATTGTGCAATTTGACTTATTTTATTAGCTAGCATGCCTTTATGTGCCTTATATTTTTTGATATATGTGAGGCTAGTGGTATTTGCATGTATCTTGGAAGGATCACCATTACATCAAGACAAGAGAAGTTCTTCCTTTGGAAATGTGTACAAAAGATTGAAAACCAAAAGTAAGGGCCCTAGTTCTTAGATTTATTACTCCTTTTAGTACACCAACTTGAAATATGTTACTATTAATTACATTTGATGCTAAAAAATGAGAGAGTAGATGTGTGCTCCATATGTGTTAAAATGAATATATTAAATTTCTTTAAATATTATCTCATAGCATCAAATTGCATTAAACAAATCTTTAGTGAGCTCAAGGTGGAAGGTGAATGGGGCTAATCAACCCAAAATTGATATTTGAATTTTAAGAAAGAAAATGAAAAGTCTACAATTGTGGGTTCATCCTTGCAATTGTAGAAATGTCTCAAGGCTAACAAATAGTTAGATCCAAGTAAATAATGACTTTATAAGAGTAGGTGTACACATAAGTGTAATGAATAAGTAGATATGAGAAATACATGTAAGTCTATGTCCATAAAGATAAGGTAAGAGCCAAGTTTATAAGGATATGTTTGTATATAGATAAATAAAACCTTAGAAGAATGAACCCAACTTCATATAAATTTTTAACATTTATCAATATACACATATATCAAAACATTTTCTAAAATAAATACAGAATTAAATAGAAACTAAGATAAATATAGAAATTTCACAATTAAAGAGTTATATATAAATCATTTCCACTATATTTATTAAAATTGAGAAAAGCATACATTTCGTCAACTATAATGGCATTCAAAGGTTTCGTTTGGGCGTTGGCCAATGTAATAAGTTTAGATCAGTGAAACACGACGGAGTAAGATGAAGGACTTAAAATAACTATAACTCCCTATACATCGTCTATAGCATGTCAATTCCTTACACCACCAGATGATAACGTTGAGCTTTTAAATGATGAAGGAATCCCTGCTAAATAACTACAAAATTTCAACTCTTTATATTAGACTCTCAATGAAGACGTTACAGTGCCCCTCATTGTAATGTTCATTTTGCATCGACCCTCATAGCCCAGCAAAAACCAGAGGATAATAACTGTATGTTGGCTGAATCTATGTACTCGAATCCATGAAATTAAGGACCACGGAGGCGCTTTCTCTCTTCATATTCAGGATCATCTGTGGGCAACTCATCTTTGCAGAGTGGACAACAATTTGTGTATCCCAACCATTTATCAATACATTCTCTATGGAATTCATGTTTACATGGCATTTGTGTGCTTGATTCGCCCACCACAATCTTATCTTGACATATACAACAAAAAGCATCTGTACTCTCCATTTTTATTTGGGTTCTTAAAGACTCTACTGCACTCCTAGATGCCGGAGGGGGTCCTCTGATAGAATCGTTAGTACTGTCAATCAGGCCAAGCCGATTAAGAATTTCATCAATTTGAACCCTTTCTTGGATACCATTAAAATCTCCAAAAATAAAGCCGGTACGATGCCAGCCATATAAATGCCGTGTTATACTAGCTGCATTAGTTTCGATATCATGTAATATTTGCTGCCAATTCAAGCCCTCACTTACTATTTCGATCAGTTGACCCCACATAGACATATCAAAACCCCACCACTTTATCCTAACTGGAATAGAATAATGGGGTTCTCTAGAATATTGATTCAACCCCCCTCCTGATCCACTTTCAACTCTAAAACTATTGTTGTCAGTGGAAGAAAGCGAGGATCGAGCATCAGGATTAAATCTTCCAAACCAATCACCGTTTATATCGATACTGACGCCATTACTATAAAATACCAGGTGGTTAATTATTCTTTGTGGGTCATTGATGAAAGCTTCATCAGAAACACTGTGCGGGAAATAAAGATTAGAAGGCGGCTCTTGTGGCTGATTAGGAAGGTCATACCTTATGCATGTTCTGATAACATGGAGGAGCTGTCTTTTGTGGAAGTTGATCTCATTTTCACTTTGTAATGTGAATAACTCGATACAATTGCATTCACCAGAAGCACTCACTTCGCTCTGACACACAGGGCAATCCATTTTATGTCGATCCATGTGATGAGAGCAGCTGCCTAAACTATAGAGATCAAACCGTTAATCAATTTCCAAACACTTCTTGCATTTGGGAATATGTACAATTCTAAACACAAATCTCAAAAGTTGCGTCTATTTAGATGTCTCGAAAGACCGTACTATGAATGCGGACTTGATTTAGAGGCTTGCTCTACTAATCATTGATTGCATAGACTCTTCTTAGTAACACAAGCTTACCGTTCATACTTCTTATGATAAACAGATGACATCACTAAAGATACATGTTATTATTTCATTAGCCTGGATATTTTAGTAGAACAGCTTATTGTTCATACTCCAAAATTGTAACGCTACCTGTCTATGCGTTCATTAAGGTGGAGTTGATAATGCTATTTTGCTATTTTATATTTTTAACACATAAAGATTGCATTTTACATATTAAATAAAAAAAATATGTTACATTCTTCGAAGACATTTTCTTTTTTTAACTTATCATCATAGGTATGTTAATTTAATTTTTCAGACTGTAGAGTGTAATACGATCAAGGCTTTTAGGTTTGATTGTGTTAGATTATGACAACAAATAAATTAGAAAGAAAGCAGAGTTTATCTTTTGAAAAGATAAGGAAATTAAAGCAAAGTCTTATCTTTGAAAATCTTATCTTTGTAATCTTTTGGAAAAGATAAAGATTTAAAAACATCAAAAAAAAACAAAACAAAGAAATAAAAACAAAGTTAGATTTTTCTATGTGCAACATAGGTTGAAGATATTATTTATATATTGTTGGTTTGAAGGCTAAATTATTATGATATTGAATTGTAATTCAAGAGCTATGAAAGTTGTAATCAATTTCTCTGAGCAATAAGAATACCGATATTTTGCCCCGTGGATGTTTCCTTGGCATATTGTAAAAGTTTTACCATGTAAATCTATGTCTTCTCTATTATTTGATTAAATTTAGTTATGTTTTAGTCTATGTCTAGAGGTAGATGGTCTTGTCTAGGAACCCTTATTACTATCTCCTAGCACGGGGGGTGGGCCCTTGGGTACCACTTGGTTGGGTGGAATGTGCACCTTACTCTGTTGGGTTTTCTTCTTATTCGTGTTGATGAGATTTTCAGTGAGAGATATCTTGGGATCTAATTAAATTTCATTCTTATATTCATTTCAGTTGATTCATATAATTTACTACGCCTCATTTGTATTTGAGGTGGAAATTTGTAATTTGTAATCACACTTATTGGATTTACCCCATTCAAGGAATGAGATATGTAACCTATCTATAGAGTTAATGTGATGTGAATTCTTATTGTAATCTTACTTGTTAAGTAATGTAACTAAAGCTAGTTATATTACATTTTATGTGTTGGTATCTTTAATGCTTTGTATGTATGTGCTTTGGTTTTAGATGTAATCTTTTCGCATACCTTGGAGGTTGTTGTAGTAGAGTTGTGCATTTTCCTTGTTAATAATACACTTAAAATTTTATTTTTTATGATTTCGTGTTCTGTTGTAACTTTTTTTAGGGTTATGTGGCAGGGCATTACACATGGTATCAAAGCCCCAAGTTCATACACTGGGTACTCAGGGTACATTTGAGTCCACTAGGTTATTCCTATGAATGTTTTAGTGGAATTGTTATTGATCACATGTTCATGGCTTTTACTTTAGCATGATGTACTATGTGGAAAAGAGTAGTGTGAAAGAAACCTGATAAAAGGTTATGGTTGGAAAGTTATGATATGTATCCCATGGGTTATGGATTTGGATGTTCCTATAGGGATTATATATGTAGCTGTACAACTGCAAATGTAAGAAACTAGTAACTATATCTTGCTTGTGAGTTGTGAATACCCCATACTTGCTTTGTGTATCCATGTGATGGTGATACTTGGTACCCATCCTTGAGGAAAAAAGTTACACTTTGGTGTGGGATTTACCATACCATTATGTGTGTGTGCATGTTTGTTAGCTGATTGAGGGCCAACCCTTGTGTGGTTGAAACTTATATAAGAGTAACCAAAATTAGTTTTTTTCTTTTGGTTCTCTAGACCCTCAATCCATGAAGGGATAGTAGCAGCCACAAGTTCCTTGGGTGGAGTGTGTAGTGTATGCATATTGCGGTGCAGAGCGTCTTAGCTCAACCAATTTCGAGGAAAATATACCCACTACTTTCCCTTATGATGGATCAGGATACTTGATCCATAAGTGTTAGCCTAATCCCCACAAATTTGAGTACAATAGCATAGGTGTGTTTGTATATGCCTGGTCATCCGTAGAGACGTTGGTCTGGCATTATTGAGTTAACCTCGTCCGTATGAGAGGTGAAGCTCGGTAGCCCCATATTGATATTATCGTATTGCATTATGTATATATACCCTATCTACATGTGTTTTGACATGATGCAAGAGATATGATGCCACACCCGACTGATGTTCCGACACAGTGGTGGTGATGATGTCATGTTACACGATGCCACATGCTGAGAGATGTGAAGGCGCATTATGAGATTATCTTTGTTATCCTACTTGTGCGATGAGCGTTATGGGGCCTCAAACACTTGTAGAGGGATCCCCATGGTTGCTTTGACCATGTTAGTCAAGTAGCATATGGGTAGATCCTAGCCATGTATACCTCTGGCTACAACGAGTTCCTGCATGTGTCTTCTCCATGAGGTATCGCGGGTGGAGTTCATTTTGCACGTGCCTATTTCCACAGACCCTCAGACACACTACCATGTGGCATACGACCGGTACGTGCTTTCTCCGGCTAGTGTATGACCATGTAGAGTGATGACGTTTTGTTAGTCGTGGATACACTCTGGGTCATGTGGATAGCATGCTCACTCTGCATCACATGAGGGCTATTATCTTTCTAGCCGGGCGTTGTTTCCTCTTTCCTCATTGGTGGCTAATATCTAGTCACATAGTCATGTACAGTGCAATTTTAAATATTGTGAACTTTGTTTTGGTTATTGATGATTTTCAGTTGACTATGAGGGTTGACACTTTGTTTGTTTTTGATTGTGAAGGTTTATTCATGACTTGTGATCTTTTTTACTTATAAACCTAGTGGTTATATATTTGATTCAGTGTTGAAATTATGAGTATTTATTTCTTTATTGTTGAAATTGAACTTTAATTTTCTCTTCTTTATGAACTTGGTGGCTAAGCTAGTTTTTTTGTTTTGTTTTCAATGTCGGCTCTGAGTGGTATTGTGATTCCTCTCCAAGGACGTATGAGGTAGACTTGGTGAGTGTGTACAAGGAAGTAGACGTAGGAAACGTTGAGGATGGGGGTATGTGAGGCTCTTCTGTAGCTAGGACCCACTACGCACCTTTGTGTGTTGACTATCTCTTGGAGGCTAATCACCTTATACAACAAAAGATAGGTCATTGTGGTCTTATTTGGATGGTCAGACTCTATGTATGACCTAACACCATCAAGCCACTGATATGATGTTATATTTATATGAGATGGTTATTTGTACTTGGATCATGGATTCTTCTATCATGGTTGGGTACGTTGCTTTCTGGTGTCCAGATGGACCCTTGTGTAGCTTTATGTTGTGTTTTTTGGTGTTATTTGTTGGTATGTATATGTATTATGCATGATTAATCATGGGTATGGTGTATTATTTTGAGTTTTATAAGTTAATTTCACCTTTTGGTTGTGAATCCTTTCTTGGATGGTGTGTATAGGATGCCTAGAAGAGGTAAACGTGGTGTCGATCATTGAAACCCTACTTTTTAGAGTCCCCATGAGAATGATTATGAGGATCACCTGGGTCCACTGTTACGCTCTACACTTGGGGAGATTTTTACCCGGCTTGTGTCTAGTCAGGATGGTGGTCTTCAGGTATTTAGGGAAAGGGAAAGGATCCCTAGGATAAATATTTTTGCTTTGGCAGCACTTATGTTGGATATTTTGAGGGCACATTCTCTGCCCAACAATCATTCTTATGAAGGTTCGGGGTTTGGGAATTGGATTATTGGTATTCCTTTTGATGGGGTGTACCTAGTAATCTTTGAGTTTTGGGGTGATCGTCTTACATATAGGAGGATTTAGAGTTGGATACAAGCCCAACTCCATCATCTCGACCAGTCAGCTCAGAGCACTTAGATTGCAATAGGTAGTGGTATAGGATGTTACTCATGTGACCAAAAAGGCCACTTAGTGAGATAGTGTTCTCCTAGGAACACACATAGAACCAAACAAAGATCAGTGGCTACAGAGCCAACAAGGAATGATGCAAGAAGGACGCATGGAACAAGTGTAGTAGTTGATCATCATCAGTCAAAGAATCAAGGTATACACGTGGAAATTAGTGGAAGTGGACGAGAAGCTGATTTAGAAGCTCATGGGAATTCTCCAGTATAGGAGGCCGAGGAAATGGCTTCAATGTTGTTTCCTCTGCTTGACACATGTTATGCTAAGAATTGTGTTTTAAGTCTATGTGATCGTTTAGATTGACAGTTTGTTTGGCTCAGAACACTATGACTCTGGTTGTTGTTTTTTTTTATGTTAGTGTATGGAGTGGTTTATTTTTGTAACCATTGATTATGTGTGTTTTGTGGAATTTATACTAGGGGTTTTTGCAGGATTCCAAGAGTAAGCCTGACCCTGGGGGGGAGGATGTATCACCCCTCCATTTTTCTCGTTTGATTAGAAAGTGTTCTACTTCATTATGCCTTGTTTGTTGTTAGTACTTTGACTATGGTACTTGGTTACTATTTGATCACTAACTATAAAGCGATGTGGATTTTATATTTTGATGTAATGGTAATTTATTCTGATGTTATCATTATGACATGCTTTAGATTAGCATAGTGGATATTTTAATTAATGTTTTTTTACGCTTTTGTTTAAATTATTGATATTACATTCATCAGTTTTGTAACACTGTATTGGTGATGGGGACATAATTGCACCACTCGCTTGCAAGTGCCCTGCGATTCTGCGATTTCATCTTCACGATGTTCTTTATTATGATACATATATACATGTTCGATATACTCTTTATTCATAGGTTTACAAGTACAGGACATCGACTCCACCTAGTTTCACAGGTTTGAGCGTGTCCATTGCCCAACAACATTTGTTTGGGAGATAGTAGCTAGGTTTTCCGTGTTAATTCATCACCTTGGTCTTAGTGTGTCATTGGTTTTAAGTCTGGTTTGATCAATTTTAATATTGTTCAAATTCACCTTGATTTATTTAATTACAAGTTAAAAAAAAGGTAAATAAATGGCTTTATGTATTTAAGTTGTTTATTAAAGTAATCTGGTTTATTAGGTTAGAAGATGTTATTTATTTAATTAATAAAATAATTTAATCTTGGATTAGATCTATCTTATTGAATTAATTGAATTGAATTGAATTAAGTTTTTTATTTTGGAACTAATTGATATTTTATTTGAAATTGGAAAATTGAAAAAATGTTTTAATTTGCATTTTTAAAAGGTTGAATGCAAAAATAAATAGAAGATATTTTTTGTTTTGTTTTTAAAATTTATGTTGGTGGTTGAAGAGATATTTTATTTTTATTTTTTTGATATTTTTGTTTTTCATAGAATTTTTGCTATAAGCAAAAAAAATTGAAGGGAACAAAGGGGGATTTTCTGGTTGTGGGTTTTGGATTGGAATTGTGGAGAAGCTTTGTTGATTTGTTGGGAAGGAGCTGGGATCTCTGAAGGAATCATTGCACCATTTTGAATCTCTTTCAAACTTTTGAATATCAGGTTTATGTTATTAAATTGATTTGATTTTGAATAAATTCATATATATATGGATATGTTGTTTGCAACATCATTGTTTGGAAAACTCAAAATGATTTTGATGAAGAAATTCATGTTAAACCTTGCATCAAATTCTTAAACCTTTGTTTCCATTTGGGTTTTCTCAAGAAAAATTGCATACTTTGTTGTAAATGATCATTTTAGAAATTTATTTGCTCAACTAGTTTGATAAATTTCATTTTTTTGTATATAAATATATATATATATATATATGTGAAATTATATATATATATATTTCAATGTTGAAATGATTGGTTAAAAAGGAAAAGGAAAAAAAAAAGAGGAACCTAGTTTTTATTTGGGGCAGATTTTGAAATCCGCAGTGTTTGACGATTTTTTTTATAAAAAAATTCTATATAGAAAAAAATTTGGGGCTTGGGGGGGTCGCTGGGGGCTCACCTCAGTGTGCCCCCCATGGGAGGTGTTGTGGGGGAGTCGTGCCCAGCACGCACCCCACACCACACAGTCGCGCCCATACCTTGGGTTTGGCTATGTTTAAACACAATCACACCCATTGTGGGTGTGACTGTGTTTAAACACAGTCAGCCCATATGGGAGGGTTCAACTGTGTAAACATAGCTAACCCAGCAAGAAGACAGTCGACACATGCCCCTAGAAAACCGTGCCCTAAAACCCTTTTTCAGTTTGATTTTTTTTTTAATATATATATATAATATTAAAATATTTATAAATAATATTTTATATTATATTTTATAATATTAAAATATTAATATGTATAATAATATATATATAATATGAGATTATATATTATATGTATATATGTATGTATATTATTATATATATAGTTGTGTATATAATTTTAATATATATATATATATATATATTAAAATGGATGATTAAAATGATGGCATGATTTAAATGTAATTGGGAAAATAAATTTAATGTTTTAAATGATGATTTAAATATATATATATATATATATATATATATATATATATATATATATATATATTTAAATGATGATTTGATTATTTAAATAGATATAAATATTTAAATGATGATTTAATTATTTATATATATATATATATATTGAGTTATTGATTTAAATAATGGTAATTTTAAATGTAATTGAGGAATTTAAAATAGTATATTAATAGTCAAATTATGGTTTTTATTTTAAAATAATGTATATTGATAGAACAAGTATTTGATTTTAAAATAATATGTTTAATATATGAATTAATTGAATTTTGAATGATTTATTTTGAAAAGAACAAATAGATGATTTGAAAGTAGTATGTGTTAAATCGAAGAAGTAAATGTTCATTTATTATTATTTACAAGCAATTAAGGAATTAAATGTTTGGTTTAAATTTCATCCCGTGTCTTAAGGAGACGTTAATAAATTGATTTTATTGAGGCAATAAAATATTGAATTTTAGTAAGGGATGTGGATTTAGGAAATCCATAGTAGATTCAATTCTTGTTTAAATTGCTCTTTTGAATGTAAATTTCTTTTGTTTCTATTTTGGGGAAAATTGTTTAGTAAGGATTAATAAGTCTTTTAGATGGGGTTTTTAATTAATTGGGGTTGTCATATTATGATTGTCAACCTTTCAATTTCCTTGGGTAGTGTGTAGAGTTGTATCCAGTTTATTACCCGATTATCACAAACGAGGATGTATGGCCTTTTGTGTTTTGGATAGGAATTTAATATCCTTAGGTCACACTAGTGTACCCTTGGGATGTGGAGTTTTTCTACATGTTATCCTAGAGGAGTGACTTGCAATGAGGGTCAGCACACAAGGTGGTGTTAGGGTAACTCATTGTGAGTTAGTTAATCCAGTGATCATGTAAATAAACTGATTAGAAGAATAGGTAGTATCAACACTTAATACTTGAATAATTGTACCTCGCTCATGGACGCAAGGGCTTGTATAGACTTGGGATGGGATGAGAAGGCTTGGAATGGAAAGATTGTTATCTTGTCTCTACGAGAGATAATTGATTCCGCATTGGTTTTCATGAGGGTCCGAGAGTCGTTAGAGGTTTTCAGGAGATCTCAAGATGGGGGACAGGGCCTAAGAAGACTTACTAGGATATCCCATGTAGCTTTGTGATGACACTTCTCTTAAGTCAGCACTATGTTTGTATCAATGATGCAATTGATTATTTAACTCTAGAAGCATTGTAACCTTTGTGTTAGTGTTGTATATGTATTGATATTTTTATTTGATTAAGTTCAGTTGTGTTTCAACCTGTGTCTAGAGGTAGATGGTCTTTTCTAGAAACCCTTGTTACTATCTCCTAGCACAAGGGGTGGGCCTTTGGGTACCACTTGGTTGGGTGGAACATGCACCTTACTCCATTGGGTTTTCTTCTTTTTCATGTTGACGATATTTCCAGTGAGAGAGCTCGTGGGATCCAGTTATATTTCATGCTTATATTCCTTTTAGTTGATTCATGTAATTTATTACCCCTCATTTGTATTCGAGGTGGAAAGTTGTAATTTTTAATCACGCTTATTGGATTTACCTCATTCGGAGAATGAGAGATGTAACCTATATATAGAGTTAATGTGTTGTGAATTCTTGTTGTAATCTTACTTGTTAAGTAATGTAACTAAAGTTGGTTATATTAAATTCTATGTGTTGGTATCTTTAGTGCTTTGTATGTATGTGCTTTTAATTAAATGATTAGTAATTTAATTAAAATATTTATAAGATTAATGTATGTGTTTTGGTTTTAGATGTAATCTTGTCGCATACCTTGGAGGTTGTTACACTAGAGTTGTGCATTTTCCTTGTTAATAATGCACTTTAGAAAAAAAAAAAATTGTACACTTCTGTGTTGTGTTGCAACTTCCTTTAGGGTTATGTGGTGGGGTGTTACATTAGCACACTAAAAAAACTGATGCATCCAACCTATATCTAGAGTGTCATGCTACTCCCCATTAGTGTACATATAAAGTTTCCTCATGCTAACTTGCAAGATTTACCATCAAATTCAACATTTATATTTGAGTTGAAACCATTTTGGACATAAACATAAGTTTCCTTGCCAAAATTATTTGGTATTTGCAAAACATCTGAGAGACTTGACCTTCCTCTTGCATCCATGAATGAAACCTTTACTTTTTTTAACCATATATCTTCAAGTAAATGCTATCACCAAGACAAACCTTACCTTCATCACATTATATATCCAAGGTACAAATTGTTATAAGGTGTCTTATGATAATAAGGACTTGATCCAATCAACCAAGAGTTATCACCAATGAAATTAGTAAAAATAAAGGTATCATTATTGTATTCATCATTATTAAAGGATTTACCAAAAGAATCATCTTTATTTTTTAATTTTGAATCCTTCTTGATGTGCCCTTTATTTCTACAATTATAATATTAAATTACTTTGGATTTTCAAAGATATTTAGTCTAGATCTTTACCCTTAGACTTATAATCCAACCTAGTTATTTTTCTCGCCTTTCTTCTCCTTAGATCCACCTCTAACAAATAGTTTATCAAAATAAAGTTTCATCCATGGAATTCTTTCTAATTTCTTTCTTAACAAAATTCATATGATATTTTTGAATTTTAGTGAGATTATTAATATTGATAAATATTATCAATTTTTCCCATGAACCGGGTAAAGAATAATTTAATATAGGATGCACTTATCCTCTTCATCCATCTTTACAACTATGAATACACATGTTTACTTGTATGCAGATCATATTAAATCTTTTCAAGTGATTAGTTATATTGGTTCAAGTAAATCCAAGATAATAAAAATACACAATCTTACATAATACTTGGATATTCACATGGGAAATATTTATGGGAGATAAATTTCCATCAAAATATTTTTACTTTATATTATTCATTTAATCAAAGATTGAATACAAGAATGCCTTTCCTTTTATTGATTCTTAATCTAAAACATACTTATATAATTTATTTGATGTTTTAAACCAATTTAATATATAATCTAATTCCATAAGACAATCTTGTTTCAAAATCAAATCTACACCATCCAAAATTTAATCAATAGAGAATGAGGCACCTAGAATTAACAATAATAATTTCAACCACAAAACTAGTAACCCTTAGTTCCTTCAACTTAGTCTCATTCAAGTTTTGTTCCAAGATGAAAAAGAAATGAAGTGGCCCTTTTTAAATATTTTGTTACACTTGGTCATCCTACATTTTAGTGTAGATTTATAGAATGGATTCATTAGAGAAATCCATCCATAAACATAGAACTTATATTTCTTCCTCCTCTTTAATCAATCGTATGTGGAGTTCAATTTTTATCTATAAATATAAAAAAGGTAGAGTCGACCTAGATGGAAAATAATGAGTGTAGAAAAAGAAGCTAGATATTTTGGCATGAATAAATCTTAGGAATCCAATTATATAACCTTTGATTATCATCCCATCATTTGTGAGTCATTTATCCCACTTCAGGTTATTAATAGAATAAAGGGGAAAAATTCATTTAAGGAGTTGCATGCCACATGATTGTATGATATAGACAAATTTTCATATAATTTCCAATTATTAAATTCATCATGCTATAAATCCCTTGATTTGAAAAGAAACATATTGTCTTGTTTCCTTTATGGTAGCAACATAGTTATAGAATAAGTTGAGAAGAAACATGTCTTTAATCTAGATACATGTTTGTGCTTTCAAATCTCAAGCTAATTTAGAACTTGTTGGCCCTTGTGATTTATTCATGTGGATCATATATTTAAGATCATTTTATATATTTAAATGTATAGTTAGAATTTTCTACATTTTGGTAAAATGAGTTCATGCATCACTTTTTTCATTAAATGTAAATTTAAAGATTTATTAATATTTCAAATTGATTTACTTGTTGCACAAACTTGTTTAGTAATAAATCTATCTAGAAGTTACATTAAAATCTATTGAATGAATGTACATTCACAAGTGAGAACTATTAAATCTAGATATATAGATAGTGTTCATGTTTAATTTGTATTCTATATCATGCACACACAAGTGTAAATCTACTTAGAACTATTTTAGATTTCTATTCTCTAGATATAGATATATTAAACCAAGGTCTCATTCCTCCTTTAGGTACTACATATCACAATGGGAAATGAATCTGTTCCACATCTAGAAACAATATTTGCACATACTAATAGCGATATTAGGATATTGAGAGAGTCATTAACTAATGGTATAGATGCAAAAATATATTTAAAAGTTTGCATGTCCATTTTACAAATATTAGAACAATTAAGAGATAAACTTGGACAGGCTAGTAGTTTTTCCCCTGATAGAGTCACTACAATTATTTCCCACATGCGGGAATAATTCCATGGTGAGGTATCTTATAAACAAATACAAGAGGTTGTGACCAAATAAATGATCAAAAACACTTATTTTCTATTTTATCAAAATAGTCATAAGGTGAAGGGTTACTAGGTCACAAAATGTGTGGATCCTCTTATGGCCCCATCGATATACCCATGATTTATTGCAGCACATGGTAAGTATCCAAAAAATGACCAACTTCCATTATATTTTGTTTAGTAGTTGTATGTTGAGGTCCTTTTGGGCTTCAAAGTCAACTACCTAGACATTCCACCATATGTTGTTCAGGGGCATGGTAGAATTATTGATAGGCCCACCTATCATCAAGTAGATAGACCAACCCCAGTGTTTAGGATGTTGGTTGGTGAAAGGTCTCCTATTCACATCCCAAATCTGCCCCCCTTAGTAGACCAAATTATCATTGCTTCCCAAAAGGAAGTAATTGACAGTGTTGGCAACATTGCAGTCGTAACCACTCTGATATCTACTGATCGTGTGGGTCAATATTTTATGTATCGACGTTCATGATCCATACCATTTACATCAAATGATAGCAACATAAATCCTTTTCAAGTGGTGGGAATCCCTAGACCCACACTGCTCAATGGACCTATAGGAGACATGACACGAAGGACTATGATTTCTTTGGTTGAGGACCTCTTGCAGGCATATTCTTACATCACATCTGGCTATGGGATCCCTATAGACCTGGTCAGAGGTCATTTGGATTGAGGGGTTCATTCATGTCCTAGAAGATCCCATCATTCTCATCAGTCTTAGCCTAGTAGTAGTGCACATGAAGATCCACCTACGAATGATTCCACTGCTACACATATTACATGTTTTACGAAGCTATTGACTGGTCCTAGTTCATCATTGATGCCATCTCAGTTGCATAGTCCCCTCGACTCATCATTTCTGGAAAAACATGCGATGGGCCCTCAGATTTACACGTCGACTCAGTATCTAGATGATTTGGTGGAGACAGCTATGGTAGATGATTGTGAGCATCCGATACTGGAAGATGTGCTTGTGTATGTTTCAATTTTTTTTTTTAAATTATTTTAAAATTTTAGTTTTAACTAGATATTCATGTAATATAAATGTATATATATTATAGATGGACATGGTTCATGTTACTCCAAGCCTTGGTCCAGGTCGTGTACATCATCATGACTCTATGGATGATTCTATTGGTAGTGGATGTGTGAGTTTTACATTTTTATATATAGACATCTATATGTACATTCATATTTATGTTTAGATCTAGATAGATAAATTTAAAAATAGATGTACATTCTTACAAATATCTTTCATAAAATTTATAATACATTATATGTATTTAACACATTTTGTACATGATTTTATCTAGAGGACTCAACACATATTTCAGAGCAGGGTTCTCATTTAGATGATCGTTCGATTAAGAGTCAATATTCATATTAGGCTGCTCTAGATTTATGAGTTCTTTATGTTCATTATATATGACTTACGCTACATGTTTTATGACTTAGGCTACATTTTTATGTTTTATGACTCGGGCTACATGTATTATGTTTTATGACTTGGGCTACATGTTTTATGTTCATTATATATGACTTGGGCTACATTTTTTGGATTGTTGATACATTTTATGTTCATTATATATGACTTGGGCTACATTTTTTAGATTGTTGATACATTTTATGTTCATTATATATGACTTGGGCTATATTTTTTAGATTTTTGATACATTGTACATTAGCTTATGATTGTGATGGCCATGTGGAAAATCGTGGTTTAATTAATGAGTTTTGTGGAAATTATGATTATTATGGTCATATAATTTTTTCATTAAATTTTGTACATCATAAAGGGCCCATAGTTTTATTTACACATCAAAATTATTGATGAATTTAATCTAAAATAATAAATTTAAAGAGAATTTATACACCATAGATGATCTAATCTATCTTTATAGAGTTTAATATTTTATTTGAATATAACTTTCCTTCCTCAATAAAATAACACCTCCATTTAATAAAGGTTTTTTTCTAGTAAGTATCAAGCCAAAACCCCACTTTAATTATAGTAGTTATAATAGCCAATTAATTTTATAAGTTTCTTTCTTGAGAGTTGTTGGTGCAAGTAGGTATGCATGCAAGTGCAAGTTTTAGCTGTAGATTTTCAAACAAAACTATAGTGTTTAATTTAGTACTCAAAGAGTTTAAACTTCCACAAAAAACACATAATAAAGATTTTTATGATTAGATAAATTTTACTCACCTTTGATATATGATAACTATATTAACCCTCTATTAAACCATAGTATATGATCACACATGCATCATTAAAAAGAGTGGGAAGTAGATATCTAGATTAAATAGGATAATATTAACACAATAAAAACTTATCAAATTGTAATGATATCTTCCACCAAAATATCTAATAATTTTTTTTCTTTGTCTTAAGAAAGAGTCAAATGAATCTTGTGAACCATATTATAAAGACTTTAGAGAAATAATCATATGTAAAGTACACTTTGTACAATAAGATAGATGTACCAAAATGTTGGAGAAAATGTCAAGGTAGTATTTAGGGAGCATGAATAAGAACTATGGTAAAGAAAATTTGATTAAACCTAGTAATAATCACAAATAGATATACCTCAAAAAAAATAAAAAAATGATTGTGCATATCTCTTGCACCAAGAAGCATGACATAAATATAGTTGTGTTGTAGAAAAAAAAATGGAGATAGAATAAAATTACAGTTTAAATAATGACCAAGATTGCAATAGACTTTATATCCATATCAACTTGCCTAAACACCAAGCTTGCAATAGAATTTCATTTGGATCCCAATAAACTAGAATTAAAACATAAAATAACCAATAATTTTACAAAATTTATCATGTTAAGTGTCATTCTACAGTATCATAAAGCTGTACAAGAAAGGTACACATGAGGGGAATACCATCTAAACATATTGAAGATATAAATAAATAAACATTCTCTTTTGGGGATTATTGAAACAAAAACTAAATTTTCTTCTACTCCCACCATCACTCTTCCAATGTCTTTTTTTTATGAAAATTAGATACTATAGAATACTCAAATTATGGACCAATAAATTTATTATAGAAAATATTCATTGTTTAAATACTCAACTTTAACTAGATAGTCATATTAAATAGATATAAAAAATTCAATTGTTGTAACAAGGTTTGCACATTATGTACATAACATAAAATTAAGTATTGAATTCTTGAATCAATTTATAATAAATTTTCTAGCCATAAGTGGAGATGAAATTTCAAATGAAATCATTTAGATTCTTGAACAAGTACTTGAATTCCATGGAACAAATATATAATTGGAAATATCTACTCAATTTAAGGTTCTCAATGTGTTTCAACCACTAATTTGTGTCCAACCAAATTTAGAACACTTGTCATCAACATATATTACTAGTAGTTGCACAATATTCAATGAGCAACGAAATAGCCGATAGGCACAAACCGATTTTGTTTTGTAATGGTGGTATAAACAGTAGCCATTCGTACCAAAACACCACTCCCCTATAATATGCACATACCCTGAAACTGTCAGGGAATGGCTTACACATCACATTAATGTGTCAAGCCTACCCAAACCACCTTGAAGAAATTCATATGTAATAATTCTACGCTAGAAGGAAATGTTCATTAAATTTTGTATCTAATCCATTGTAGGTAGTCACAATCGCTTTTATGAGCAAATGTAAAGATGGAGGAAAGACGTTAAGCAATAATCAATCGTGAAGGAGGTGTTCAACATGGTTGTCCGTAAGGTAATTTAGGCTGCAAATCATATTGAAATGGTTAAAGACTGAGCTACATCGATGAATGACCAACAATAAATTATATTAACTATTTTCAATAAATATAAATAAATTCTGGAGCTGTAATGGTCCCCACATAATTACTCTAAAAACAATGAGTGAAACAGATTGGAGAAATATGGTCAGAAACTAATCAAACATGGCGTATATTAAAGATGAGTATTATTCTAACACAACCTCCAGAAGTGGATGTACACCATGGGAAACAACATGTGCCCTATCACAAAACATGAATTAAACACATAAACAAATGAAAATGCACAGTGCACCTCTTAAGAATGGAACAATTTGCGGGCGGGAAGTAATTTTGCATGGCAGGAAAAACGTTCATGTGGCACCCATTTAATAAATGACAAGATAAATGACAATGCTCATAGGAATGTTGTCATTGTGACCTAGGGCGGCCATGGCAGAGTACACAGATTCAATCTGAGCGTCCAACCTGTTGTTGTAGATGAAGCCCTTGGGATCCTTTACCCGAGGAGACTGGCTTGAGAGCACATAATCAAGTGACACTTCTTTTGGGTTGTCTCTGTAGGCAAAATAGGGATAAGCGTTCACCATGAAGGGAGCCCATGTTTCCTCTAGAAACTTGAACAAAGGCTTCATGATGGGCAGCAAAGGGGGCGTGAATGTGGCGACCGAGGGAGGGAAGGAGCTCTCAAGGATGGCCATGCTGTGCGCAGTAGAGAACTTTATCTTGTACGCCACACCCAACAACACCAGCGCCGCATGAACTTTTTGCCTGCCATGCATAATTGTTGTGGATCAATTATGCTTGGCTTTTCAAACATCCTCAGCCAGGTAGGGTGACCCTTGAGCCTCGGTCCACTTTACGATGAATAAATGATAGTACTTTGATACATCAGACTATTTTTCATTTGGGCATCATTGATTTCTGGCAATTCGTGGGGGTTCCCGTCGACGTCAGACTGGGGGAAATTCTGGTGGGGTTCCCCCATGTATAATAGCCTATCGGCTAATTGTAGACACCGAAAATTGGTCTAGGCCTGCGAACACCACTTTCGACATATTTTTCTATAGTCCATGGTCATGATTAAATAATGTTTATTATTTAATTAACCTTTCTAACACATATTTCCTCTATTAATTAAATACCCCTTTTCAATTAATTCACTAATTCATTAATTCCCCCTTTATCATACTTTTTCAACTATAATTAAATATCTTTATTTAATTATTCATTTAACCCCCTTTTCAACTAGAATTAAATATTTATTATTTAATTATTCAATTCCACCCTTTTCGAAAGTCAAATTAAATAAATTATCTTTATTTATTTAATTAAATCTTCTATTTTCGAATGTTGAATTAAATTAACATTTAATTCACATTTAATTCATTTATGTCACATTCCTCTGTCAATCAGTTATCTAATCATCCACTTACCTTCTGACTTGAGATCTATTTTTAGTTCTTCAGTTATCTTTGAATTCAACTGCTAATCATCTCTGCAGAAAGACTCTCTGTCACAACTAGTCGATTAAATAGTTCTAACTTATATGCATGTATGCATCTATTAATTAAATATCTTTTATTTAATTAATGAATTTAATTATGCATTTGAATTCCTCATCTTCGAGTTCTGACTTTGTCTTTGACATTCAAAGTCTATTTCTTCTATTTTCGAAGATTCTTAATGGAAGATTAAGATCTTGTTCTATTTTTAGTATTTCCTGACTCATGCTCTAACTCACGTTCTATCTCACACATAACTCACATTGCATGGCATTCATCAATCTCATCCATCGATCTCTCTTTCAATCTGAGCTGATCGTTTGAAAACACAAAATCTATAAAATGTCCTGTCATTATCATTATTCTTGCTCCCGAAATCATTCATTTTTGAGAAGAGAGACTATTCTTCGATATTTTTCTTAGACACTCGACAAAACTATACTTGCATTCAAACACATAAATCTGAGGGCAAGAATACTGAAAAGGCAAAATGGAGAAGAACAATCAAGATAATTCGAAGGGATTAATGCATATTCGGTGAGATCATTTTGGTTTTATTATTTTATTTTATTTCCTCATTCTTTGTTGTTATATTTTAGATTATTGTTTAGATTAGGATTTAACATTGTTATTCTAGCTTGCAAAAAATCTATCATGTTACATTTGGTGAACCTGACATATTCAACCATAACTTTCAAATGGCTACAGATTTTTTCACAAAAATTTGTTTGCAAGTAGATGACATTATCAAGAGATTTCACAAAAAAAAACAGATTTGTTGGTGATGTTGTGAATTTTTTATAATTTTTTTGTTATTTTTCATAAAATATCAATTTTGAGAGAAAATTGTTGAATTTTTTGGATATGTTTACATTTCTGGAAAGAGATTTGAATTTGAATAGGGTCCCGTTCTTTAGGTTTTAAATTTGCATAAATATTTTTTATTCAAACAATAGATTTTTGAAAATTAAGGTTTCACAAATATTTGTTTGAATCTCACAAACTGTTGCAGATCTATTCACAATTTTTTTTCTAGAAATTTAGAATTATGTCAGGCACCTTCAACGAAAACATCAGATTTTTTAGATGTGGTTTGAATTTTTAATAAATTTTTTATGATTTTTCATAAAAAAATAATTTCAGGTGCAAAACAGACAATCTTTCAGATTTATTTACATTTTTGGAAAGCTATTGAAATTTTAGTATGGGTTTGTTCTCTGTAGTTTTATTTTTACAGTAAAAAATCTTTCCAAAAATCAGATTTGTCTTGACTAGCTATTAGGATTTTGGCTTTGTTGGGTTTGTGAATGTGCATAAAAAAAAAAACACTTCAAAGCACACATTGGATGAAGTGGAAAAAAAAATTGGAGCTAAATAAAGTCTAGGTGCACACATTCTATCTTTCGTCTCTAATCTTTGTCGTTTTTGTTAATGTTTTGTTTGCAGTTGTGCTTAGGGGGATAACTTAGTTTTTGCAGGACGAAGCATAGAAGACAATAAAAAACCAAAGACAATATTTTTTGCAGGATGAAAGCCAAAGAAAGGAACAATGAACTACTGATCAATTTTCATGCAGGACCTAATGCTTTGTCTTATTTATTTAGCATGTTTTTTGTCTAGTAGATAGATAATCATCATGTGGGTTAGAAAGAATTTTTTGATTGATAGATAGACAATTGTCGCTTGGATTAAAAAGAACCACTGTCTTCTTTTTCTGGTGTTTTGCACGCTTTTGTCACCCTTATGATTCAGTAATCAAAGTATCCTCTCCCCTTGCGTAGTCATGTGATCCTGGGTGTAAGAGAAACGGTTACTAACTCTAGAACTTGGGCCTGTCTTGGTGGGAAAAATTACTCACCCCAAGACGACTCAGACCGGTAGCACGCTAAAGTTAAGCGACTTCCACCCGGTATATAAAAGTGGATTCTTGGGGAAAGCCCACGAATCACGCGCACTATGAACCCCTAAACCTGTAAATGCACATAGACGTCAAACATTGTTAGTGTTAGATCAACATGCATGTAAAGATTTGAAGGATTCCCCATGAAATCCACCTATTAAGCTAAAATTAGGAAAATGAAGAACATAAAGCAAAAAACTTGATCTAAATCCTAATTAAGCCAATAAGTTAAAGATTTTATGGGGGAATTGGTGCCAATGATATGTTGCAATTGGCCCTTTCCCAATTCGTATGGTTGCAATGTGGATTGATGAAGAAATGGTCAAATCTCCAAAGAGATTTGAGCATAACCTTGGTGCAAATGTGAAAATGATAGGAATGTATGGATGAAAATAGCAAAATCAGTTCTCACTTGAAGAGAGTAACTTTGCATATGAGTTGTGGATGAAGATTGAGGAGAAGAGTCTCTAATTTATAGATTCAAATCTTGGAAGAGATAGTGGAAATAAGCAATGTGGGACCAAAGATAGTCCAATGGCATTGTGCCACTTGTCCAAATGTGATTGGATGAGGAATGTGCAAGTTTTGGCCAATGTGCCAATAAATGCAATTGGGTGGCATTTCAAATTTGAGAAATGACATGTTGAAGAGGGAAAATAAATGAAGCTAATGTCACTTGGCTCAAGGCCAAGGACATGTAAGAGGCATTGAATGCCTTGTTGGAAGGACCAAGTCCACTTGGCCTTTTTGAATTCAAATGAGGAATATTCCCTTTTGATGCTTTGTGAGGGAAAATAGAGGAATTAATAAATCAAAGTAATTGATTTATTGTGCAACTTGCATTCTCTAGAGAATTTTAGTAAGAAGGATTAACTTAATCAATGTTTTGATTAATTTAAAGGAGAATTAGGTGATGTGACAATTTAGACTTAGATTTATGAATTGATTTAAGTCAGAAATTGAGAGGAAATGATTCATTAAATAAATGATTTGATTTATTTAATAAAGGAGTGTGTTAGATTAAATCAAAGAAGGTTTAATTTATTTAATTTAATAAGAAGACTTTAGAGATTTTAATCAAATAAAATGATTTATTTAATTAAACAACAATGTAGGGTTAATTAAATTAAACTGATTAATTTAATCAAAGGAGGCGATAGACTTAATCCAATAAATAGTGATTTATTGAATTAAAGGATAGAAAGTGATGAAATGCTAAGAATTTGATCTAAGAGGAAACGTTGTTAGTAATCGGGATCAGGTGTGCCAAAATGAACTTGTACATTTTCCATGTCTACATTTTGCCCCTCTTTGAAGCAATGTACTTGTTGCTTTGATTCAAAGAATAAACTACTATGATTGAAGGTCTAGGATTTTGAATTTTTTAGATGCCCCACTGCTACCCCAGTAGAAGGATATTGCTGGATATTGCCCCCTCGAGAGATCAGACAAAATTTTTGGAAATTTGGATGGTCTCGCGAAAAAGATGACAAGGTGCCCGACAAGCCAGAAATACCTTAGAATGCCAGAAAACTGCTTTAAAATGCCAGAAGGGACGCAAAACGACTCTCAGTTGGATGAAGATGGGCTCAGGGGACCAAAACTCAAGCTGGGAGGTCAAATTAGGTCAAAAAACCCTAATTTTCGGGCTTAAATAGACCGCGAGGGGTCATTTTCAATTCATTTTGCAATCTTAGCCTTTAGAAAATTTCAATTTTTAGCTCTGAGTTTGAGTGGAAATGGCACAACGACAGCTTCCCAGGCACGTGACGGAGAGGGTTCAGACACATTAGCAGCCAGTTGGCGTAGGACCCGTGGTATGTACCCCTATCCGTCTTTTAATTTTATCATTTTACGTGCATTAAATAGGGTTAAGGCTCTGTTCAAACTACGCGGTGCCATATGGCACCGCAGAAAGTGTCTTATCGCAACCACACGATTCCATATTGCACCACATATGCGAAGTGCACTGCGTGGGGTAGTTTGCAAATTAGCATTTGGTTGGCCGAAAGTCCATCGCATGTCCATTCTTCACCGCGCGGTGCAGTTAGGAACTTAGGGTTTGCATCAAACAGGACCGCATATGAAAAGTGCACCGCACGGGTCACTTTGTAACTGCTAAAATGGAAAACTCTACCGCGGCGGTGCAGTTTGGAACTTGCCAAACTGTGCCACACCCGCAAACAACGTCGCACTTGCCAGTTTGAGGCAGATTTTGACTTTGAAACTTTTTTTTTTTTCCTAACGCGACGACCTTCCTTGTGTAGGAGCCTGGTGTACTCTATTCATGGGAGAATCGATGGCCGGTGCTTAGTAGATTAGGAGCTATGCCTGAGCTGGTCTAGGAGCACCTTGGTGCTATTGGCCTTTGGTACATTATGTATGCCCCTCCTGTTTGGGCTCACCTAGGCATGCTTACAGCTTTGGCGGAGCGATGGCATAGTGAGACCTCCTTCTTCCATCTTCCTACTGGCGAGGCCACTATCACACTCGAGGACGTATGGCGCATCCTCCGATTGCCCATTCACGGGACCCGAGTCATCTATGATCTAGATGCTGGCAGAGAGGCCTGTTACAGAGTGATGCAGATGGATGTTATTGAGTTTTGTGATGGTCAGATTGACCTGGAGCTGTATCGTGACCGCGTGCACACGTACCGAATGATTATTGCTGCTATTATATCAGGCCTTGTAGTACCTGATCAGCGGGGCCGATACTTCAGTCTAGGATGGGGACTTGCATGGGATCAGATGGTTCATCAGAGGGAGTGCTTTGCTTGGGGACCGGTACTACTGGCGTCCCTCTATAGGGATCTTCATGAGTTTGTCTACTTAAACAGCAGGTCCATTGGGGTAGGAGGCACCTTACTGCATGTGTCGGGATGGGAGAGGATCTCAGTGCTTCGTCCAGACATCACACCAGTTTGGAGACAGATGATCCCCTCGTTTGGCGGTATGGCGGGACATTGATGAACTTTTCATTTACTGGCGTGAGTGGTATTCCACACTGGCGGCGAGTTCTCGATGAGATGAGAGAGTTCGTCTGGAGACCATGGATGGATATTGGTCCATGGGGAGATGATGTCCAGCAGCTCTTCTTCGCTCGACAGGACAGGTTGATGTAGGGTTAGAGCATACCATGATTGAGAGGTACCCTCCAAACAGGGTTGCTCGTCAGTTCGGGGAGGTACAAGACAAGCCCGATGACCACTATGTGGCCATCTTTGCACGTACTACTAGGGAGATAACATGGGGCCAACCCATCCCAACAGCCGAGGTAGTGACCTCTTTTAGGCAGTTGGTGGCTCAGCCATGGCCATATGATCAGGGGCCGGCAGATGTGAGGGTCACTCCAGCTTACAGGGCCTAGTTTAGACCTCCCCTCAGATTGACAGTTCCAAGCACAGTTGTCCCACGACGCAGATGCAGGGGCCGAGCAGGTGGCAGGGGGCGAGGCAGAGGACGAGGTGAGGAACCTCCTCATCAGACACCTCCTAGGGATGAGGCCCAGCAGTCACCTGTTCGAGTAGGAGATCAAGATGGTCAGTCGAGGGTAGATCCTCAGCAACAGCCGACAGGGTAGCCAACAAGACAGCCGGTAGGACAGCCTGATCATCGAGATGTGCTGATTCAGCAGCTACAGGGGCAGATACAGGTTCTGACTACAAAGAGAGACCAGGCATGATCCAAGAGGGATTAGGAGATAGGCTAGCAGTGGCAGTTAGAGAGTGCAGCATCCTCATCTCAGGCCCGATTAGTCGAGATCCGAGATTATAGAGAGGCCATCAAAGAGGCCGAGTACTATTGGCATCATTACTGGCAGGTAGTGCCATCAGACCGCAGAGTGCCAAAATTTTCCCAGCAGATAGGGAGGTGACCAGCAGAGGCACATGGTGAGAGATAGGATGGGGAGGGCAGCAGTCAGCAGGGCCCGCCCCCTTTTTGATCATAGGAGAGTTTTGCTTCATTTTTGATATACAGGCTGCAGTATTTTGGCCTTATTGTATTATGTATCCGATGGACACCTGATCCGATTCTGTATCATAACAATGATTTTTGATGATATATATGAGATGATTCACCCTTTTATGATGTACATGCAAATATAAATATGTGATGTTATGAGATGTTTCTATCCTTATGGTTCATGTGACGCAGTGTATGTAATGAATGCATTTCTTTTTGTATTTTTCGTGCTTTAATGATGTAATGCATATTAATGATGGTAATGGATGCAAATGGTAATGGTAATGGTGTAATGATGTATGATGTAATGATGTCTTAAGATGCTTAGAATATTGAATTTATATTATTCCTCATAACTTAAGATATTGATATGATATAATACTCTTCTAATGTTAACTATCTAGTGGATGCAGGATGTATGCATGAGTGATGTTTTGATTACTGTTATAATACCATGTTAGTGTGTAAAGAAGGTAGAAGAAATGCAGAATTAATGAGTTAGTGAGGATGATGATGGTGATTTACATTTGCATATAGGAATTGAGATTTTCAAAGGGTCAATTGCGTTATGTTTGATAACACACATAGGTACGATGCATCAAGGTATAAAGGAACCAGGATGGCGTGGTACCTAGTGTGATGGAATTTGACTTTGAAAATCAAATAGGAGTATTCTTGTTCACACTTAGCATTCATATTTTATTCAAGATGTAGTTTAGACATTCTAAATATCTCAGACCAAAACACAAAAAAACAAACTTTCCTATGTGGTCAACAAGATACTTAAAATATCCTCCCTACAAACCAAACAAAACATGCATAACTAAGTTATTTTACAAGCGTATCCCACAAGCATAGTAGATAAAAGATAATGATCATTGCCCCATTCCTTTCTCTCTAAACCTGTTTTGTTTAGGCATCATCGAGAGGTCCTTGGGATGAGCACAAAATAAGATAAGTCAAAAGAGACCAAAGTAGAGTAAATAAACAAGCTAATGTTCCTCATACCGCTAGCCAAGACTAACTACTGTGAGGGTTACCTAATGCTTATGTCCATCGCAGGAAAGCTTCATCCTAGGACATGTAGTGATTAGGGTTTTGATAGGGCCGATTGGGTGATAAGCTATTGATACTCCGAGGTGACTAACTTGCTTGCTTACTGCTCTAGACTTGAGACTTTGAAGATTAAGGTGTTCACTTTGAGACCTACTAAACTTGCTTCTGATTGACTCACAAAAGGGTGAAAGTGACGATTGACTTTATTATGAGTGAGACGTTCACGGGTGAAAGTGAGATGAAATGGATGCACCATTTTGGATTTTTTCAAATGTTTTGAATCTATTTTTGGTATTTTCAAGATTTACGACGAACAGACTAACTTAAAGACCTATCCTAGGGGTCTCGGGAGCTGATCCATAGATTAGCCTTGCCTACGTTATACACGCAGAGACCACGTAGTTCGACTGACAACACATTTGACTTAATGAAAAGATGGATGGGCAAACAGATTGCCAATGCGACGGACGCCTAAAGGACTAACCTTAACTATCTCGGGGGATGATCAAAGATCAACCTTGCCTACGTTCAAGCTTAGAGATGACGTAGTTCAGCAAGGTGAAAATTGACAAGACTCAATGATGAATTTTTTGAAGATTTTCTGATATTTTGACATGTTTTTGGATTTTTAAAATGATTTGGATGTTTTTTGAATTTTCGCATGATTTTTTGAATGTTTTTGGTTTTTGCTGATGAATTTTTGAAAAAGATTACGAGAATATACACAAATCCGATCCGATGTTTGTGAGAACGTGCCCCCAGTGTGGTGCGATAGACTACTTCGATAAAGGCAGGACAGTTTGACCTTAGAAATGCCAAGTAGTTCCATGGTGGAATATGGTGTAGATACCAACGCAGGCTATGGTATGGATGCGAGTGGATGAGTGGATGAATGAGTGATGGAATGAGTCGTGTAGATCCTGGTAGATGGGGAAGGTGCTTTATTTACACTTGGTGCCTATTTGCCAGGTTTTCACCAACGTACTTTCCCAAAGCGCCACCGAAGTGGTTTTCACTAGAGGACGAATTTTTTCTTTTTACTATTTTTTGATTTTTTTGTTGTCACCAAGATGCCTATTTGCCAGGTTTTCATCAAGGTAACCATTTTTTTAGGACTTTTTCTAATTGTTTTTTGTATTTTTTGGTTTTATACCTTGCAAGATTTAGGCATAAAACTTTTTGAGGTGTGAACTGTTCATGGGCTCTTGCAGGGGCTTGCCTTCTGGTGTCAACAACTGATATGACCCCGATTTGTAGCTTGCAATGATGATAAAGGGTCCCAGCTAGTTGGGCTCAAACTTACCCTTTATATCTGGATTTGGCACATTCTTTTGGTTTTCTTTCAGCACGAGGTCACCAACTTGGAAAGTGCGTTGTCTGATCTTCTTGTTGTAGCTCCTTTTTAGATGATTCTGGTACACTTGTAGGTGATTAAGGGCATCCATGCGCCTTTCATCTAGTATTTCCAGCTCATTAAGTCTTGTGATCCTGTATTCTTCATCTGTGATGAGATTCTGCAGTGATATTCTTAGTGACGGGAGCTCGATATCGATAGGGAGGATGGCTTCTGATTCGTAGACCAGAGAGAATGGGGTGGTGCCTGTTGGTGTGCAGATGCTAGTGCGGTAGGCCCATAAGGCGGGATTTAGCTGCAGATGCCAGTCATGACCAGAGTCATTGACTATTTTCTTGAGGATTTTCAAAATGGTTTTATTTGTAGCTTCTGCTTGGCCATTGCCTTGTGGATAGTATGGAGTGGAAAAAGGGTGTTGGATTTTGAATTTTTCACATAGATCACAGACATCTTGATTCTTGAAAGGTGTCCCATTATCAGAGATAATGGATTGGGGCACATCGTATTGACAAATGAGGTAGTTCAGGATGAACTTAGATATTTGCTTTCCCGTGATGTAGGTAATGGGAATTGCTTCGACCCACTTTGTGAAATATTCAGTAGCAGTGATGATGAACTTATGGCCATTGGATGAGGTGGGCGATATTTTACTAATGAGATCGAGCCCCCTTTGTGAAAAGGGCCAAGGTGTAACAATGGGATGCAGTTCTTGAGCTAGTGCATGAATAAGGTCTCCATGCTATTGACATTGTAGGCATTTTCTGACAAAGTTGTGTGCCTCTCTCTCCATCATCGGCCAGTAGTACCCTGTTCTCAACAACTTTTTAGCCAAGGTTATACCACTTGAGTGTGACCCACATGTGCCATTATATATCTCAGTTAGAGCAGTCAAGGCTTCCTCGGGTTTTAAACAATGTAGCAAGGTTCCGTCGGTACTTCTACAGAAGAGGGTCTCTCCTAGGATGACGAATCATGAAGTCCTTTTGACAATAGTGCGTTTTAGGTTCGGAGTGATGTCAGTGGGGAGGATTCCTAACTTTAGGAAGGTGTATATATTATGATACCAGAGAGCACCGGGACCAATGAGTTCACATGCGTATTCTGACTCTGGTACCTCAAATGTGGGTATGAGAAGCTGTTCTACAAGGAATTCATGTTTGGAGATGTTGCGAGGAATGTCCAGCAAGGATCCAATTGTTACCATTGCATCGGCTGCTTTGTTGTTTGTCCTTGGTATCTGCTCAAAGGTAATTTTGATGAAAGATTCCTTGAGGCTTTCTACCACCTTTTTGTATGGTGCGAGTTTATCATCCTTGGTTTGGTATTCAATGTTGACCTGGTTGATGATAAGTTGTGAGTCCCCATAGACTTTTAATGCCATGATTCACCATTGTGCTACAATTTTGAGGCCTATGGTCAAAGCCTCGTATTCTGCAATATTGTTAGTACAAGGGAATGCCAGCTTGTATGATCTAGGTATGCAGTCTCCTTGCGGTGTGATGAAGAACACACCAGATCCTGATCCATGTTGTGTGTGAGAGCCATCAAAGTAAAAATTCCAGTGGTCTGCTGCACCAAGGTTGAAAAGGGACTCATCTGGGAATTCTGATATGAGTGGGTTATCTGTGTAGAGGGGAGCTTCTGCTAGCTGATCCTCAATGACTTGTCCTTTTATGGCTTTTCATTCTACATAATCGATATCATGTTCAGATAATATCATTACCCACTTAGCCATTCTACCTGTAAGCATTGCTTTTGACAATAGATACTTTAGAGGGTCTATTTTGGCAATCAACTTGATTTGGTGTGCTAGCATGTAGTGTCTGAATTTCTAAGCCACAAATACCAGTGCTAGGCAAGCTTTTTCTATTTATGTGTAATTGAGCTCGTGTCCCACCATTGTTCTACTGATGTATTAGATAGCCTGCTTGGTTCCCTTTTCATCATGATGGGCCAAAAGGGCCCCAAGGGCAGCTGTTATTGCTGAGATGTATAGGATTAACGGTTTCTCGACAATTGGTGGCATCAACATAGGTGGTGTAAGTAGATATTCTTTTATTTTATTGAATGCTTGCTCGCATTTGTCGCCCCATCTGAAAGCTACTCCCTTGTGAAGTAGGTGTGAATAGGCAATCTGCTTTTCTGCTAGTTGTGCTATGAATCTCCAGATGGATTGGAGTCTACCTTGCAATCCTCTTAGTTGCTTTAATGTTCTTGGTGCTTCCATTTCAAGGATTGTTTTTACCTTTGCAGGGTCCACCTCTATTCCTCTCATTGAAACTATGTATCCTAGCAGCTTTCCCGATTGTACCCCAAAGACACACTTCTTCGGGTTGAGTCTAACCTTATATTGTTTGAGCCTATCAAAGATAGCACTTAGAGTTGCTATATGGTCTTGTCTCTTCTTTGATTTAGCCAGTATTCCATCTACATAATCTTTGACTATTTTATGGATCATGTCATGGAAGATTAATGTCATGGCTCTTTGGTATGTAGCTCCTGCATTTTTCAACCCAAATGGCATTATGTTCCAGTAGTAGGTGCCCTAAGGACATGTGAATGCTGTCTTGTGTTGGTCTTCTTTTGCGATCATTATCTGATTGTACCCCGAGAAGCCATCCATTAGGGAGAGCATCTCATGTTCGGCTGTCATATCCACTATCATGTCAATGTTGGGTAGTGAAAAGTCATCCTTGGGATATGCTTTGTTTAGGTCTCTAAAATCAGTGCAAATGCGGATGCCCCCTTTCGGTTTTGAGACTGGTACAAGATTTGATACCCATTTTGGATAGTCGATCGGGCGTATGAAGCCAACATCCAGAAGTTTCTACAGCTCAATCTTTACGAGCAAGGCTATTTGTGGGTGCATCTTCCTTAGCTTTTGTTTGACTGGTTCTGCTCCAGGGTAAACGACCAAATGATGAACTACTACTTCAAGGTCCAAGCCTGGCATGTCTGCATAGGTCCACGCAAAATTTACCTTTCTCTCCTTAAGGAATGCTGCCAATAGTTCTTGTTCCTCTGTTTGAAGTGTTTGGGCGTAGAATGTGATTTGTGGCTCTGTTTTTGTTCCCAGGTTGACAGGGTTGTACTGTTTTGCCAATATTGCTGACTTTTCCTGGTGTAGAGCAATATGGGGGAGATTGAATCCTTCATCCTCTGGTGCCTCGGGGAGGTTTTCACCATTGGATGTGTCCTTTATTTTTACTTTTTTATGGTTAGAGAGTGCCACAGTGTGGTTTTCACTCAATAAATCAGAGCTTATTCTCAATCTTTTTTTGCCCATAGTATGCTTGTGTGTCCAGTGTGATGTTGAATCCAGCCTTGTGATCTCCGCATAGGATTGTATCCCTTAGTCCCATGAATTATGAGAGAGCCTCATCATTTTCGAACGAGTCTAGAATTGGCGGTCCCTGTTGGTCGTGATCGATGAGTTGGGGGTGCACTAAGGCAATTTGGTGGGTTGGTTGGTTTGACTCGGCTGTGGAGGCATTAATCATTAACAACGTGGAATCTTCGAAATGCCTAGGGAGACCAGCTATAGTATCATCATCATCACTACTAGGAACATCAGTGACATCAAAGGTGTAATTATCGAGTGGAAGACCTAGGCAAACGGGTGGTCTAGGGATTGTTGTTGTTACCTGAGGAGAGGATCGGACTGCTCTTCTGGGCGTACCTCTACCACGTACGGTTATACTCGAAGGAGTATAACCAAGGCCAATGTTTCACATTCTTCTTTCCACAATGATGGGCTCTAACCGTCTATCACTGTTTCTTCCTAAGCTCTCATTCCTATTATAGCCCATACCAAACATCATTTGTAATCCTCTGTTTGTTTCCTCCATGGGTAGGGTGGGAGTGGGTCTTTCATCTTGGTACAAAGTATTTGTGATGTCCTCCTAATCCACATTCTCTCGACTGAGATCCCCCCAATGGTGGAATCCAACGGGTTCCGTTCTAGTGTGAATAGGTGTTTGATTCAGCTGTGGCTGTCCATGTGACCTAGGAGATTGTGGTAACTCTCTAACAAAAAAATAATTTCTATTCATTATATAATCACCGCATCCATTGTCCTATATCATGTTCTTAATCTTAGATATATCGGGGATGGCGGGTGTCTCTGTTGTAGAAGTGGAGGCGAGATTAGCTGGGTCTATATATGAAGTGGAGGGTCCATCATTTTTAGGTACTTGAGGGATCTTGTAAAACTTGGCTTCCAAGTTTTTGCAATAGGTGAAAGGTTCGGGATCCCCATGTATAGTAACCTCCTCATTTTGATATGAGAACTTAATGCACTGGTGATAGGTTGAGGCCATTGCCTTCATTCCATGTATCCATGGGCGTCCTATGAGGATGTTGTATGGTAGATCAAGGTCAAGAACTTGATAGGTTGTTTCCATGGTTGTTGGCCCCACTTGGATGGGGATCTTGATAGTTGAGACACTCTTTCCTGGTCATCATATGCTCTTATCATGATGCTTTTGTTCTTATTGATGGAATCCTCGACGAATCCCAATTTTTTTATGAGTTTCAGCAAACAAATATTAAGACCTGCACCACCATCTACTAGGACTCGTTTGACTTTCTTTTTATGGATTAGGACTTGGAGGTGGAGTGCACGGTTATGAGATGGCTGCGGGGGGAAATCTTGGTCTGAAAATGTGATGAGATTTGGGGTAACGATGTTACCCAGCATAGCCTGAAATTGCTCTGTGTCAAGGGTGGCAACAATAGTAGATGCAGCTAGTGCTTCATCCAGGATCTGTGTATGGGCGGCGGAGGATTTTAGCAATTCCATGATGGAGATTTGTGCGGGTGTTCTTTTTAGCTTGTCAATTACATTGTAATCATAGGGGATGGCCTTTGTGTTGGTAATGGAGGTCTTAGCAAGTGCCCCAACAATGGTAACTTTTTTGCCTCGTGTGGTGACTCCACAGTCACTGTTGGCTCCCTTGATATTTATGACAGTGACCATCTCATTGACACATCCGACTATCTCCTCATATACTAGATTAGCACTAGCATACTTTTGCTTACCCTTATTATTCCCTTAGTTATTTCCCTGATTGTTCCCTTGGTTATTATTTGGCATTGGATTCATGTAGATTTTCAAGTCTTGGTTTCCGGCCGGCTGCTCGATGTTGATGACCTTATCCTCAATGAGGTCTTGGATGATATTTTTGAGTCTCATGCAATTAGCAGTGGTGTGTCCTTTGACTTTGTGAAAGTCACAAAGGAGATTCTCATTGTACCACGGCGGTTTGGTCATGGGCTCCGTGTATTGTTCAGAGTTAGAGATCTTGATTAGATTCTCTTTGACCAGCTTCTTCATTACCGACTCAATTGATTCACCAAGGGCCTTGAACTTCCTCTTGGGTGGAAACTTGTTGTGGGGAGGTGGTCCTCCTTGATTGCCCACATTGTTGACTTGATTGGTGGAAGGTGGTTGCGACTGTGCTACTACCACATTAGTCTGCACGTTGTTGTGATTATGATTTTGCGGTTGATGATGGTTTTGGGTATTTTGCTTAGGAGCATTGATGACTACCTTAGCATCAACCATGCCATCGTTCATGATATTTTTGTTCCTCGACCATGTTCGAGGTTTATCATTGTAGTTGTTAGATGGTGGTTATCCTGTGATGGAGTGAATGTTGGTGCGCCTTCTCACACTGTAAGGGCTCTTTCAATGTTGAGCGCCTTTGGAATCAGTTGATCGTATGATGTGATGCACTGCATTTTCAAGTAAAACGCCAAGTTTTTATCGAGATTGGCTATGATGGTGCAGACTTGTTGTTCTTCTGGCATAGTCCACTTGCTCTGATTGGCCTTGGATCGCCATCTTTGCAAGAAGGATGCGAATAACTCTCCTTTTTCTTGTTTGAGTGTAGATAGTTCTTCTAAACTAACATCCGAACCCATATTGAAAGCGTAATTTTTAAGGAAAGCCTCCACTATTTCCTTGAATGTTTTAATTTCCGTGGCTAGGCGAGAAAACCATTCCATAGCTAGACCAGTTAGGCTTCACGGGAAGAGTCGCATTAGGTATGTGTCATCATATGCGACTTCCATGTAGTGCACCTGAAATTCCCTGATGTGGTTCTCAGGGTTTCCCATTCCATTGTATTTATCAAATTTGGGGATCTCGAATCCCTTTGGGAATAGTACCATGGTGAGAGTTCTATCGAATGGATAAGGGCACAAGTTTCCTGGTGTCCTTATGATTTTTCCAGCTTGCAAGTCCAACACCTACTGTGAAAGCAGTTTGATTTGTGTTGCGACATCTTTGCTTGGATCGGGGGGTGGGATGAATGAGTTATAAGGCATTTGGGGAGTGCGCGTGGTGGGAGGAGTACTAGTGGGTGTTTGCTGCAAGCTTGGCTGTGCATTCAAGGCTTGTTGGTAAGCCTGCATTTGAGCCAACAATGCTTGTTGTTGATCTTGTTGTTGCTATTCCAATAGCGCTTGCTGTTGGTCCATCTACTATTGTTCCCATGAAGCCTGATGTTTGTCAAGCTGTTGTTGCGCTATTAAAGCCTGTTGTTGGTCATGCTGCTGTTGCACCAACAAAACTTGTTATTGGTTGAGCTGCTATTGTGCCAACAATGCTTGTTGTTTAGCTTGGTGTTGTGCCTGAAAGTCTTGCAGGGCTTATTGGTAGGCTTGTAGGTGGATCGCTTGCAATTGCACTTGGTATTGAGCTTGTTCCTGTTGTTGGGCTTGAGCTTGTGCTTGGGCTTGAGCTTGAGCTTGCGCTTGCACTTGTGCTTGAGCTTGGGCTTGAGCTTGGGCTTGAGCTTGTGCTTGAGCTTGTGCTTGGGCTTGGGCTTGAGATTGGGCTTGAGCTTGGGCTTGTGCTTGAGCTTGTGCTTGTGCTTGTGCTTGAGCTTGTGCCTGGGCTTGTGCTTGCTGCTTTTGGTGGAGTACTCTTTGTTGGTTGGCCTTTTGGAGGGTTTGGATTAGAGTGGTGAATGAATTTTTTATGTTGGCTTTCAGTGGGATTGGTGGTGGAGCAGGAATCATGCCAACTATCATGGTGGGTGGAGGGATTGTGGTGGTGATTGTGATTTGGGTTTTTGGAGGGGTGGTTGAGACGATTGGTCCTTGAGGAGGCATGCTTTAGGAGACTTGAGGACCAATAGATGCATTAACCATGGTGATAGGAATAGTTGTGATTTGTCGTGAGGATATGGGCAGAAGAAGCAGGTTCAAAGTGGTGGTCGGATTGCTTGAATTGGAGAAATTTTTGATGGGTAAAGGTGGAAGGCCTATTCCAAGAGGTGATGCGGATGCGAAAGGGAGTGGGGGAAGGGATAATGTACCACTTTGGAAAGAGAAACGATTGATAGCTTCCGTCATTCCAAACAAGTCAGCTTCCTCATGCGGTGGGGAAGTTGGTATGTTCAATTGATAGGCCGGTGAGGCGCGAAATGAGGATGAACCAGCGGGATTATGAAATGTGAGTGGGACGTATGGGTGAGATGGGTTTTCCAGAATAGATGTAGCCAGTGTGGGGGTGATAATTGCTTCTTTATTAGCCACAAGGCGGTGTTTTTGCAATTCCTAGAACATGGCACTCCCCTTGTTCACATTCGGGGAGGTTGGTGTGATGACTGATGTGGTGCAAGGTACTTCTTGATTGATGTTGGACAATGGGGATGCATCTGTACTAGTGCTTGTGTTAAGGTCGAGAGGGGGCATGAACCCTCCTCTTGCTATCGTATTTAGGTATTTGAACATAGCACTAACAATTTTGTGATTCTCTAGATTTTGAACCATTTCCATGATTTCATTTGGTGTCATCCCCATGTCTTCATTTGTGCTGTCCTCTTGATGACTCTCCTCTTGAGGATTTTGTGATGATAAGGGAGAGTTGCTTTAGGGATTTCTTGATCCCGCTAGGTTCACTTCGGTGTTTAGATGACTCATGTCCATAGAAGCTGATATTTCTCTGATATTCTCCATGTCCTTCTTGTGTTGAGATCTTGTTTGGACCATAAAAAATAGGGATTTGTTCGATCCTAATCTTTTAGGTCCAAAAGAGAAGAACTAGGGAAGTTAAAAGATCAAAGATGGTGATAATGGTGATGGGTTAAATGGATGGGATGAGTGAAAACCTTTTTTGAAGAAATTTTTGAAGGTATGTGCTAAACTTTGTAAGGGATTTTGATTTGATTGATTGTGATAATTTGACTAGATGCATTAAGTCAAACAAGATCGTCGTGAAGTTGTTTTCCCTAGGAAGTTGTGTTATCCTAAGGGAACTTGCACAAATGGATGAATTGACAAAGTGTGTTATGCCAATGTGTCTGAGAACTAATAGACTTTAAGAAGTTGTGTTATCTCAAAAAAAAATTTTCCAATGGTTTAAGACTATGTTGGCTAAGTGTGTTAAGCCAAGATATGATGATGTTGATTTAGCCTTCTAAGTTTAGCATGATGATTGATTCTAGAGTTCTCAAAAGGTGTGAGGGTGAGATGAGACTTGATTTGATGGAGGAATGAATGGGAATGACTACTTTGATGTTTGAACCTTAACCTAGATGCGACTCTTTCTACAAAATCTCGGTATTGAAGAACACGCTAGACTTCCTATGGGAGAAATGCAAACCTTTGAAAAAGTTCAGGATTTTGTTGGCAATAAAATGCATACAAGGCGGGATTGTTCCTTGAGGCTTTTTTGTAGAAATTGTATACAAGTCTCTCCCTTACTTCAAAAAGCATCTCAAGGCATTGCTCACGGATTTTTAGACTCACTTTCTTGAACTTTGGCTTTGGGATTTTAATCTTGCGAGAAATCATTGGAAACAAAACATATGTAATTAAATTTGTCTCTTTATCTTGGTTAAATGAGGTTATTTTTATCCAAGACACTTTGCTTGCTTAGGTTCCAAACTATATGTCTAGTGTCCCATTTTCTTTCTCATCCCACAAGGTCCTTTGTGTGGAAATCGAGGAAAATAGGGCAAAAGTTCCCTATGTTTATCCTTATTGAAAAATAAATGATGATAGAACTTGAGCACTTAGAACCCTCTAGGAATGTGATTCCTAGGGAAAGTAAGAGTGGCCAAGTTCCTCAATAGGTATTTGTTTCTCACAAGGTGTTTGAAATTTCAAGGTTTTTGTGTATGTTTGTTTTTCAAAATGTTTTCAAGATCAAGCAATGTGTTTTTTCCAAGCACTTTTTACACTCCTAGGTTGATGAGGCAATACCTTGTTGGGTTCCCACTTGGATAAATCTAGCTGCGCATATCTTGTGCGAATGGCTAAATGCTTGACCACATTGGCTCCCCTCCACAACACTCACTTATTCAGGTCAGCCAAGCATTAGTACCCATGAATCTCCCATGGCATACTTTCCATTTCCACAACAAGATTGCATGTTATGTGGGGCAGCTTCAAAGGACATAACCTTTTGCACCAACAAGATAGACAAGGTTTTGGCCTTTTTCTAAACAAGGGGTTCTAATTCGGGCATTCTGTTCGTCGGGGATTATCTAACATCGGCGAGAGTCCATTGCTATCCATCTCGTCAGAATAATCCTCGTGATATTGGCCTTTGTTCCAATAGCCACACTTATATCCCGGGTGGAAGTCGCTTGGCTTTAGCGTGTTCCTGGTTGGGTCGTTCCCTTGGGTGATTACTTTTTCCCACAAGGTAGGTCCTCTAAGATAAACAAAATCGAGCCAACATATCCCGTCGTTTACACAACCTTTGTTGAAAAACAAAGGGGAAAACCTCCACAATATGTTATGCTCACACTCGCATGCTTTGTTCAATTTTATGTGCCCAAATCGAAATGTGGAGGCAATCTTTTTGACAAGTTAATATCACAAAAATGCTTTTGATTCTCAAGATCACTATAAAGCACGAGAGAAGCGCATACGTATTTTAATGATGTTAATTTGTAAAAAAGTTTGCAAAACATAAATGACACTTGTTCATTTTAACCTTCAAAGCAGTGATGAATTATTTTTAAAAGCACCAAATGAAGTGTGAAATTTCCTTGTTCAATTATTACCTTCAAACCAACTCTAGTGTATTTGCCTAAAATTCTTTTTAGCCCCTTGGAAATTTTAAAGTTTGTTTGTTCTTTTTAAATCCCAATGAAAATTTAGTATTCTAAGGTCAAAGATTTTAACAAGTTCCTTAAAAAGTGTTGAAGAACACTTAAGTGTTTAGAAACACTTTGCGCAAAATGAACATGATATAAAAGAAAATTTGAACGTTTTTTAAAGCCCAAAGTAAAATTAGTTTTCCTAAGGCCAAAGATTTTAACAAATTTTCTCAAGAAGTGTTAAAGAACACTTTTAGTGTTTAGAAACACTTTGGGTTTGTGAAGATAAAATCATGGTGAACTTCTCCTTTTGCTTCCATCCTGCAAAATAACAAAAAAACAAAGAGCAAAAAAAAGAAATACAACAAACCAAGTTAATGCTAAAAAAATTTATTCAAATTTATTCAAATTTTAAAAACTAGACTGATCCCGCGGTAGAGTTTAGCAAGTGTGGTGCTGCTTAGAAACAAAGGTGGTGCTATACAATGCCACGTGGTCGACTGTATGCGGTGCTCTACAGAAACAGAGACCGCGGGTGCGGCGGAGTTTGGAAGCGGCGGTGTTCAGCAAATTTTCAAATTTGAAGCACGGGAGGCAGTTGCGGTGCTATATGGTGCCGCGGGCTTTGGGAGGTGCAGTGCAATATAGCGCCACATATGAGTCCGCTGTGCAATATAGCGCCATGTGTCTAGTCTGCGGTGCAGTTTCCTATATATGAACAAAAAACGTGAAAAAACCGCTGAATTTTGAAAGAAAAATGTGTCAAATGTGAGCCTGCCCTCCTTCTAGCGCCAAAATGTGAACCCCTAAACCTGCAAATGCACCTAGACATCAAACATTATTAGTGTTAGATCAACATGCATGTAAAAATTTGAAGGATTCCCCATGAAATCCACCTATTAAGCTAAAATTAGGAAAATGAAGAACATAAGGCAAGAAACTTGAACTAAATCCTAATTAAGCCAATAAGTTAAAGATCTTATGGTGGAATTGGTGCCAATGATATGTTGCAATTGGCCCTTTCCCAATTCCTATGGTCAAATCTCCAAAGAGATTTGAGCATAACCTTGGTGCAAATGTGAAAATGATAGGAATGTATGGATGAAAATAGAAAAATCAGTTCTCACTTGAAGAGAGTAACTTTGCATATGAGTTTTGGATGAAGATTGAGGAGAAGAGTCTCCAATTTATAGATTCAAATCTTGGAAGAGATAGTGGAAATAAGCAATGTGGGACAAAAGATAGTCCAATGGCATTGTGCCACTAGTCCAAATGTGATTGGATGAGGAATGTGCAAGTTTTGGCCAATGTGCCAATAAATGCAATTAGGTGGCATTTCAAATTTGAGAAATGACATGTTGAAGAGGGAAAGGAAATGAAGTTAATGTCACTTGGCTCAAGGCCAAGGACATGTAAGAGGCATTGAATGCCTTGTTGGAAGGACCAAGTCCACTTGGCCTTTTTGAATTCAAATGAGGAATATTCCCTTTTGATGCTTTGTGAGGGAAAATAGAGGAATTAATAAATCAAAGTAATTAATTTGTTGTGCAACTTGCATTCTCTAGAGAATTTTAGTGAGAAGGATTAACTTAATCAATGTTTTGATTAATTTAAAGGAGAATTAGGTGATGTGACAATTTAGACTTAGATTTATGAATTGATTTAAGTCAGAAATTGAGAGGAAATGATTCATTAAATAAATGATTTGATTTATTTAATAAAGAAGGAGTGTGTTAGATTAAATCAAATAAGGTTTAATTTATTTAATTTAATAAGAAGACTTTAGAGATTTTAATCAAATAAAATGATTTATTTAATTAAACAACAATGTAGGGTTAATTAAATTAAACTGATTAATTTAATCAAAGGAGGTGATAGACTTAATACAATAAATAGTGATTTATTGAATTAAAGGATAGAAAGTGATGAAATGCTGAGAATTTGATCTAAGAGGAAACGTTGTTAGTAATCGGGATCAGGTGTGCCAAAATGAACTTGTACATTTTCCATGTCTACATGCACTATTTCGACGAGATGGACAGAAATGGACTCTCACTGATGTTGGATAGTGTCCCATGAACGGAATGCCATTATTAAAAACCTTGTTGTAGAGTTACCAAAATCCTACCTACTTGTTGGCGCAGCAGGGTCGGCCCTGTGAAGCCGTCTTACATTCTTACGATTTATGTGTGGAAATGAAATGTATGCCATGGGAGTTTCATGGATACAGTAGCTTGGTTGCCTCATATAAGTGAGTGCCATGGAGGGGATCCAGTGGGGTCAAACTACTAGTCACTCGCCATAAATATGCGTAGCTGGAGAAATCCAAGTAAGAACTCAAGAAGTATTATCCTAAAAGCCTAGGTTGTAAATGTTTTTTCGATTCTTAACTATCAAAAATTGAGTCACAACTATTAGTTTAAGCACCGCATCTGTCTTAGAGAGTCACATTTGTTAGGAGAAAAGTCTCATGTGTCTATCAAAAACATTAATTTTCCACAGTCTAGATATTACGAGCCGCAACTATCAAATTTTGAGTCGCATGTGTGCATGCAAGCCGCATCTATCAAATTTCAAGCCGCAAGAGTTTGTCAAAAAATTCAGGTTTACATAGTCCATATTTAGAACCGCATGCGTATTGCAAAACTGCATTTTTCATAGAAAACACTACATCTGTCAGAAAATCGCATGCGTATTCAAAATTGCATCTGTCACAAACTAAAATGCATCTTTCAAAAAGTTCAAACTCTATCAGTATCCGAAATGAGTTTTTAGTCAAAACACTGCATGCACAATTGGTAAACCGCATCTATCAAATTTAGAACCACATCTGTTAGGTGAACCGCATTTGACTGTGAACAAAAAACTTCAAAAACCGCAAACTGATTCCGAAGCATAACTGTCATTCTATTTTCTATTTCTTAAGATCAACCTTGGACATAAACTGGAAAAATTTGCTCAAAAACCTTGCATCATTAGGTGTCATATACGTCTTAGTCATAGTCATCCTAAGCTGCATGCATATAGATACTTCCTAGGAAACTGCATATCATTGAATAGGTAACTTTCCTCGTCATTGGATACATTCATGTTCCGATTTGTCACAATCATTGAACCTAGTCACTTTAGTCCTTTTGTGAATCTTTCCAGCTCAACAGTCTAGTTTGGGAAATTCACCTTGTCAACTGTCCTTGTCCTACAATCAGGTTCCTTGGTTAAACAAAAATCCTTGCATGCATTTATTCCATAGATGGTAGGTTATACCCATCTTAGACTCATTTATTGTCTTAGTCTTCTCGACATTTTGCATATCATACATCCTAGAGCATATCATTCTATTATACATCATTGTCATAACATCTGTCATTTTCAGAAAATCCAAAAAATCATAAACTAGAAATCATATCATTTAGAGACATAATTCAATATCATTTGCATTACCATCCATCACCATGTCTTCCATTGACCTTGATATGCTTTCTAGTCAAGTTGAATACCAATTACTTCCCATGGGTCAATACCAACAAGCCATAGACTTCAAAAGAAAATTTATCCAATCCAAATGCCAATCAACCTCAACCCATGGTCAACTAACCACATATCCATCTTATCAACAACCCATAAAATCTAGTCTTCCATCCATCCACCCTCATTATCAAGATTCCCCTAACACCATTCATGACACTAAGTCACAAAAAACTTTCATTAGTCATACCCACCCTAACCTTGACAAGGGAAATCAGCCATCCATCAATCCAGTCCAAGTCTCCACATCATATCCTAGTCCTTCATCTTATCCTAATCATTTATCCATGTCCTATTCTAGTCCTTCATCTCATCCTAATCCTCCATTCACGTCATATCCTAGTCCTCCATCCACATCATATCCTAATCTTGCATTCACGTCATATCCTAGTCATGCATCCACACCCTATCCTAGTCCATCATCCCTCAACCCATTCCAAGCCCCCACATCCCATCCTAATCCATTCCTACTCACTCCATCCCAACCTACATTTAGTCATGAGAATTCATTTATTCATGGTCTCCAAAATCACATCCCATTGCCTACACTTGAGGATACATGTCAAAAAGAAAGTCCAAAGCATGACATCATGGCTTCGACTTCATGTCAAGATCAACAAAGTCCATCCCATGACCCTATCTTTAGGTCTATTCAAGAAGTTCTAGAAAATCATGGCATTCCAAATACATCTAACCTTGGTCAAGAGTCCATCCACAACCATGTCATCCAGGACAACCCCATCTTTGACCAAGACCCTACCATTGATCCACAAAATCCAAAACGATCCAATCCTTGACCTCTATGCCATTCATGATGAAACACTTGAAGATGATTCCATCCAAACTTCAAGTATTGACACTTCCAAAAGTGAGACACTTGGCTCCATGGGACACATAGATGAACTACCACTAGAACAAGAGTCTTCTAGCATGGACATATTTTCAAATGATCAAGCTATAGATAAATTCACTGGAATCCATGATAATGACTATAAGGAGAGTTTCTACATCGACATGGAAGCACCGATATCTTTTGAAGAATAGTCAGAATCTAATGTTTCAAAAAATCAAACCAAAGATGTTAATAAAAAATATATCCAACATGTTAACGAAGCTACAACATCTTATCAGATAGGATCATCTATATTTGTCAGAGTAGGATTTCTTTCAGAAGAGAAGATTCCAAGTAATAGTGTCTACATACACAATGATGGGCTAACATCTTGTTTTCAAAACGAAAAATACCCCATTGTAAACAAAATCTGTCAGAATATGCAGTATCAAGGAAAAGGACTAGGCTTACACGAGCAAGGAATTCAAGAACCAGTAAAACTTCAAGAAAATCCTAGACATCAGGGTCTTGGTTATTCATCAGTTAGAGAATCTAATGATGTTAGTGATACCTCCTCGATATTGGGGGCAACTTTATCTGATATAAACATCAAAATGGGGGCCATGAGTATTTCTTACCATAAGATTTCTGCCAACACTCCTTCCATCCACACCATCAACCGTCATTCCAACATGAATAAACCTTCCATTCAGAACCAACAAAAAGAAAAAAATTATTACAAATCCAAAGTTCAAAATCAAATGTCAAAGACCATCAAAGCAATCAAAAATCTGAGTGGACAAATGAAGTTAAAATGGATCCCAAAGAAAAATGGATCAAGCAAAGAAAATATTTCAAATCCAAAATTCAATCAAAATGTGGAGCCACAAGAAAAGAGGACTCCCACATATAATAAATGTCTACCTCCTTCAAAATGGTCATCAAGCAAGGCATATAAAAGTGTTGGTTCCAAACACTATCCCAATCAAAATTCCAAACTCCACCATCCAACATCCCAAGTTTGGAAAATAAAAAGTGATTCATCTAAACTTCTGAAAAATCCCCCCACATCTACCATCATCCATCATAATCCAACATCTCGTCTAAAGTCCAAAAATCCCATGTCACAAATCCATCGCATCTTGGCAGAAACTCTTTATTGTAAGGACTCTAATCGCACTCTATTGCGATGTGTGTATTTTGATAAGGCCAACTCAAGTATCAACAAGGGTCACAATGACATCGATCAGTCATATGCAAGTGCTATGATCCTAACAAGACAACTACTTCATAAAGGTCATTATTGGCATATCATGGCTCCAGTCTATCAAAGGAATCAACATATTCAATGATCATCTAAAGTATCGAGACAATCTTGAAAAAATTATTACCTTGATGAAAACTTGGCAAATAGGTGTCATGGTGACACCACAAAAATTAAAAAAAATGACAAAAAAAGTAAAGAATAAAAAATTCGTCGAATGGTGAAAACCTGGAAAACAGACACTTTGGATAAGTACCCTGATGAAAACTTGGCAAACAGGCGTCATGTGTAAAATAAATTACCTATGTGGATCATTACACTTGGGGGCAAGTCATCTCATCTCCCATTCCCTTCACATGACATTTCCTATGAAATTTCCATCTATACATCTAAACCCTATCACTTTCCATCCATTTTCCCACCGACTTTGATCTTGATAAGGTCTACAATACAAAAAAAGGTCATGCTTTGGAAAAAAATTTGACATGTCTCTCATTTGGTCATACCTTATTCATTAAAAATCATGTCATTACCTTCATAGCCTCCTTTTTACTATGTGACATCATCCTTGGAGACCATATGATAATTCTCTAGTCCAAGCCATCCATGTCTCCTATCTTTTACCAAAGCCAACCATTGTCCTTTTATACCTATCATCCATCTTGGTTTTCCTTGTCTAAGCTCTAAAGATCCCTCATCATCCCATACAGTCCTCATCAAGTCATTCCAAATGCAACAATATGGCAACCTGATGCAACATCCAAAACATTCCTTGACCTTGACCTTGGCCTTGCTACAGACTATTATCCTCTTGCCATATTATTGTCATCTTCACGTTGTTTCGGGATGTGTCCTTCCCACATCAAACAATGTTGTTGTCATCATCACCTGTCAATTGGTATTCAGCTTGGCTAGTAGAAAAATCCTGATTTTCCTTGGATTCATGTGCGTCGACATCATTCACATGCATTTGTCATGATCTGATGCAGGAGCATCTAGTGGTGTAATAGAAATCCTACATCACCCAAAAATATATTTACTTTCATTTAGTTTTTTTGTAGATGTTTTTGCATTTCTGGATACCCTTTTCATCGAAGAAGAATTCCAAACTTTCAGAACTGCTTTTCTGCTTTTCTGCTCAACTGCTATTTTTAGCAGGTACAAATTTGAAGGCGTGAGGAGATAGGAATTTAAGGGAAGCTTCAGGATAGAATAATAAACACTTTGGTGAAAGAATCAGGCGAAGATCATTCCCAGTTCAAAAGTTATTCAAGTTTCAGTTTCTGCTTTTTGCCCTACAAAATCTTCGGAACTAATTTTGAGGGACTTAAAGGCTCCAGATGGGCCCAAAAATTGGCGGAAAATGAAAGTGGGTAGCCTTTAGGCCCCACTTTTTGGACTTCATTTTCGCAAGACCTTTCCGAAAAGGTATTATCATTGAAGATTCGACGGTTAGATCTTGAGTTAGGGCTTTCAGAAGTTTGTGCATAATTAGAATGTTGTTTTTGGCTCCAAACGGAGAATTGGGCTATTTATGGGGTAGTTTCTAATTTTTGTGGGTAGTTTTTGAGGAAAGAAGATCGCATGTTGCGAATAGGGTAATTTCTGTAGTTTCTTTCTGTAATTTGCATGTATTGTAGAACTCAAGGATTTGAGATCCTCTGCATGTAAGAATTTCATATTTTGAAAGTAATAAGAATCTCTGGTTTTCTGTGTGTCGGGTTGCACCCTCATCATGATCATCATAAAATGTCTTGAAAAAATCCAAAAAGAGTAGAAAACTTCAAAAGGACCAAAAAAATAAAATAAAAATCAAAACATGTCAGAAAATCCCAAAAACAGTGTCAAGTCAATCATGTCAAGTCAGTCATGTCTAGTCAATCAGGTCAAGTCGGTCATGTTAGGTCGGTCGTAGACATGGTCGAACTACGAGGTCTCTATGTGTACAATGTAGGAAAGGCTAATCATTCGATAAGCCCCCGAGACCACACTAGGTCAATCCAATAGGGTTTATTGCATTCAATATCACACATGTTGCATATCATCAACACAAGTACATATCTTTAGTCCTTTCGAGTATTGTATCATTTCAAACACTGTCTACACACACACCGTTTATCAGTCAAAGAATCAAAACAAGTCATGCAATAACAAGGCAAAACATCTCAAATAGTCATCAAGTCAATATCAAACACATTGTCAAAGCGATCAACCTATGTCTTATGCAAGATATGTCTTTCTTGTCAACATACATCATCACATTGTCATAGTCTCATGTGGCTTGTCACTTCAACATCATCAGACTCCAACGTCTTATACGACACGTGTCTTTCTGAAACTAGGCCTTATCATGCCTTATATAGAAGTCACCAAGTCGAAACCAAACTCAACGTCTTATGCAGTATGTGTCATATCTCACATTGCACTACGTCAAACATCAAACAATCAAACAATCCCACAAGATCAAGTTTTTGTGAATACATTTATTTGGCTTTATGACTTTATATCTTATTTTGTCTTATCTTTTTATCGATTTGTGCAAGATCCTGTTACTAGCTTTCTCAAGGATGTCCCTTGAAGGATTTTGAGAAGCAACGATGTCTCAGGACTCTTTTTCTTTGGCTGGTGTCTGTCAACTATATTTTTAACATTGGTTTTTGAGTCATGTTACTAGTTTCCTCAAGGATGTCCTATCAAGGATTTAGAGGAGCAATGACGTATCATGACCCATCTTTTATTTTTCTGTTGTCTGTGGTTTGTCTCGACAAAACGATTGGGGCATCTTGTCCTTAGTTTGAGTTAAGACACTCCTTGTCTACGACTGTCTATTTTTCACAGGTGGATAACTTTGTACACTATGGTCTATCTCATATCATAGTGTGTACTATCCATCTGTGTCATATCCCGCCCAATGATGATAACAAGCAAGTATAGTGTATTTGGCACAATATCGAAGATCATATTTTTCTCAATCAATAACCATTCTTTTTCAATACTAAATTTTTGAATTATCCATGCTAACATTTCTTCTAGTTTGTATCTTCATCATCCTTATCTATTTTTCCCTATTCTTTTGTCCTTCATATTCTAGTTTTCTCATCCATTTCGAGAGCACACTCGTGTTCTTCAAACCCACCTATCCTCTCAAGGGGGCATACCACTGCCTCCTCATCATTCTCCCTTTCACTGGGGCATACCCTAACCTATTCCATAACCCGAGGCACGATCGAGGCATATTTTTCTTTGACACAACGCTAAAACAACATTGTATCAAAGAGGGGCAAACTGTAGACACCGAAAATTGGTCTAGGCCTGCGAACACCACTTTCGACATAATTTTCTATAGTCCATGGTCATGATTAAATAATGTTTATTATTTACTTAACCTTTCTAACACATATTTCCTCTATTAATTGAATACCCCTTTTTAATTAATTCACTAATTCATTAATTCCCCCATTATCATACTTTTTCAACTATAATTAAATATCTTTATTTAATTATTCATTTAACCCCCTTTTCAACTATAATTAAATATTAATTATTTAATTATTCAATTCCACCCTTTTCGAAAGTCAAATTAAATAAATTATCTTTATTTATTTAATTAAATCTTCTATTTTCGAATGTTGAATTAAATTAACATTTAATTCACATTTAATTCATTTATGTCACATTCCTCTGTCAATCAGTTATCTAATCATCCATTTACCTTCTGACTTGAGATCTTTTTTTAGTTCTTCAGTTATCTCTGAATTCAACTGCTAATCATCTCTGTAGAAAGACTCTCTGTCACAACTAGTTGATTAACTAGTTCTAACTTTTATGCATGTATGCATCTATTAATTAAATATCTTTTATTTAATTAATTAATTTAATTATGCATTTGAATTCCTCATCTTCGAGTTCTGACTTTGTCTTTGACATTCAAAATCTATTTCTTCTATTTTCGAAGATTCTTAATGGAAGATTAAGATCTTGTTCTATTTTTAGTCTTTCTTGACTCATTTTCTAACTCACGTTCTATCTGACACATAACTCACATTGCATGGCATTCATCAATCTCATCCGTCGATCTCTCTTTCAATCTGAGCCGATCATTTGAAAACACAAACTCTATAAAATGGCCTGTCATTATCATTATTCCTCCTCCCGAAATCATTCATTTTTGAGAAGAGAGACTATTCTTTGATATTTTTCTTAGACACTCGACAAAACTATATTTGCATTCAAACACATAAATCTGAGGGCAAGAATACTGAAAAGGAAAAATGGAGAAGAACAATCAAGATAATTTGAAGGGATGAATGCATATTCGGTGAGATCATTTTGGTTTTATTATTTTATTTTATTTTTTTGTTCTTTGTTGTTAGATTTTAGATTATTGTTTAAATTAGGATTTAACATTGTTATTCTAGCTTGCAGAAAATCTATCATGTTACAGTAATAAGTAACTAAAACAATCCAGAGTTCAAACAAGTTACTATAAGTTCTCGTCTTGAACATGTGTGTACATGTACAAGTGAACTTGAAAATCATGGATATAATCTAACTCAAACATTCTGGTTCAACCCGCTATTGAATAACATGTAATTTGTTTTGATGGTCATCACTATCTAGTCTCCTTTTTTTTCGTCTGCGTGCATGTGGAACTGCATGAAGATGTAGGGTGATAGCAATTATAAGGTGACTATATTGATATACCTTGTTATCACCTTGATAGTCCACAAAATAAATCCCATGTTGAACTACTTTGACATGGTTTAGATATATCCCTTGCACTACAATAGAACCTGCACAATAAACATGAACCTGAGGTAAGACATGTGCATGTGTACAATATATATTTAATTTTATTAAGGTAATGTACACAATTTATATATATAATTTTAAATTCAAACTCACCTATGGGAAATAACATTCCATTGCTTGTTCTAGGTTGTGTTAGCTTATTCCTCTCTTTTGTGCAACACAATAAATAATAACTAACACCTTTTATGTTTCCAGGCTCTGCTATGACTACAAAAACATCTCCTGTACACCAAATTTACACAATAATTTTTTTTTTTAAAAAATTGTCTCTAGAGTTTAAAGATCATTAAATTTATATAATATTTAAATTATTGAAAAATTACACATGTACCTTTTCTAACCAATCCTGAAATATGGTCATAATCAATTGAAATCAAAGGAATGTCTTGAAATCTTTCATCCTCATTTTCGTCGTATGTGTCTGAAATGAATAGTGGCACCATATCCCATTTACTAACATATTCAAGATCTTCATTGTTGCATGCATGAAAGTTTCCCACAATGCAATCAGTACAAAAACAAGAGTAATCCATCGTATATAATGTCCATCCAGGGTGACTATTTGAACTCATAACACAATGTAAAGATCTTATTTTTTCTACCCTCTTGCATCCATTCATTGATCTTTTATCCACATCTAGATACATGTACTTGCAAAAAATTTGTGTCAAAAAACATGTGTGTATATATATATATAAATTTAAAATTTAAAATAAATTTAATTTTTTGAAAATATAATTTATACATACCCGATATCTCCCAAAACACTTTATGTGGAATATTTCGGTTTGTTCTTGAAGGTGTGATGACCTCATTTGATGCAAAGTGTTTCTTGCACCATTCAACAACATCATGTGCATCATCTATATGATCTTCTGAATAACTCATTTGATTCTTTCTTAAAGCACATTCGATGCAAGCTTCTGTGCCATCATGCTCACCCTTTCCATTCCCACTCTCAAATAAACTCCAAACATGTGGTATGTTGTAAATTTTATGGTATATAGAAAGTACGTAAAATGGCTATGATGATTTGAATTGTGCCACACATCCATCTGACCATACAAAATTATTTTTCAAATTTTACACCTCTGCTTCTCAAATTCTCAAAAAAACATTTTGTAGAACCATGTTGTACAAAAAGTGTGTCATGCTCTTTATCAATAGTGATATTCTCTCTTGATGGCCCGTTGTTCATTTGTACTCTCAACACCATCCAATTCCAATTGTGCATGTTGATAAACACATGAACCATAATAGTGACCTGCTTTGAAAAGTAATATTTTGATTGAATCTCTTTTTGGTGTACAAAAGAGTAATTTTCTGCAAATTCAACTACTTATAGAACTGTTCCAATTGGGAAAGTATCTCTTAATGTTTGAAATTGATGTTATTTCCACTTAGCATAAAAGGACTGTTGTATCTATGGCTATATAAATTTTTGAAAATCCTCCATAAATTTCCCAATAGGTATCTCCTCTTCTACATAGTTTAACCTTGTGGATTCTTTCCCAAAATTTGTTTGAAACTTTACATACTTGTAACTCTTTCAATTTACTCTCCTTGTTAGGTCAACATATTCATTTATTGAAGGAAAGTTAGCCAAATTTCCACATGTTTCACAGTCTTTTTATGCATTTCATTTGAGGTCCATTTTCATGATCACATAATAGAGATCCTTTATGAACAAACTTACCTATTTAGGAGGTGCCTTTTGAAAACCATATCTTTCTTCTCTCATCTTTTGAAACACCTAATAGTAGAGATCAAGTTCAATGTGACAATGGCAACAATAAGTTTCAAAAAACTTGTTTATCTTCACATAATATGGCTTTAACCTTTCAAACATTGTTTGCCCAATATTTATATGAGGATACATATTACAAAAGTTCATATACATCTCAAGATATGTTATGTCTAGCCAATGTTTAATATGTTCTTCATAAATAAAAAAGTCCAATCTTGTGCCTCATAACATCTCTAGTATTTGATGACGGACGAGCCTGATCATTCCAAAAACTTGAGATCAAGTTCCTAACAACATCTTCAGTCCTATCAGAATGGGGAGCTCTACACATAATTGCCCAATTTCCTTCAGAACTATCATCCAAAACCTTTCTCTTTTTCTCATATTTTATTAGTGTGGTTATACTATAACCAAATTCAATGGAAAGTGCTAACATTTTTATTTTTCTTGATATTTCTTTATTTAAAACAGATGTCAAAATCACCTTTCTTGTAATGGCCTTATCCACTGATCGAGATCCTTTCCCAATGGAATCTAAACCTTTTTTAACATTTTCAATAATATATTTTTGTAGTCTCACATTTTTCCTCTTATTCGATGCATAATTTACACCCAACAATTGTAATGACTCTTTCAGCTCATTACGAAGAAGTAAATGTGATAACAATTGGGTTTTTTCAAGTGTTGGAAGATGATTGAAATGATCATGGATTATTCTATTTACAGATTTAGTCATTGACCTCTTACTCCTATTTTTAGGTTGGTCGGCATAACATTTTATTTTCTCCATATCCATTTCAAGTAAATGATCTAAATTTCTATAAGAAATTTGTTTCCCCACCTTTTCAGCTACTTTTATAAGTACATTCATTGGTGTAGAAGGAAGTGATCCCAACCCCTCTCCAACATGCATTGTTTGAACTCGGGCCTCCTCCCTATCTTCAAGGTCCATGTGTTCTTCAAATGATTTATTTGGTCCAATATCTAGATTGGGCTTGACTTCTGCTTGAGAACTTCATGCTTGTTGATCCATCTCTACATGTCACAAAATACTGTGTAAAGAAAGTGAGAGATGATGATATATAAGTGGAGTTGAACATATGAAATCAAATGAAATCAAATATTCTAGAACTTAATAATTCCATATGTATGCAAGGACTATATGGGATGATATATATGTATGCAAGGACTATGTGATATGATCTATGTATACAAGACTAGGAATTTATGTAAGGACTAGGATGCAATGAAAAGGATATGATTCTAAGATGGGATATATTAAAATGGTATGATATGATGTGATAAGATAAGAATTAAAGATCTCAAATATTAAGAGGGTAAATGTGGGTGATAGATAGAAAATGGGTTGATTTTGAGACCTATGAAGAGTAGTGGGTATGCAAGCTAAGGGTTCTATTTGATCAATGATGAATATGCAAAGGACTGAATTCATGGAATGTATGCAACTTGGCTAGGTGATATGATCTTGATATATGCAAGGGGTTGTACATGAAATAACTAGGTGGAATGATATATATGTATGCAAGGACTATGTGATGTGAGCTATTTATGCAATACTAGGATGCAATGAAAAGGATATGATTCTAAGATGGGATATATGAAAATGGTATGATATGAAGTGATAAGCTAAGAATGCAAGAGCTCAAATTCTAAGAGGGTACATGTAGGAGATGATGGACTCAAAAATGATTTACCTAGACTCAATGATAATGGTTTGTTCCCTAACTGAATTCCATGATAAACCTTAAGTGATGTGGGTGATAGATAGAAAATGGGTTGATTTTGAGAAATATGAAGAGTAGTGGAAGTGCAAGCTAAGGGTTCTATTTGATCAATTATGAATATTCAAAGGAATGAATTCATGGAATTTATGCAACTTTGTTAGGTGATATGATCTTGATATATGCAAGGGGTTGTACATGCAAGAATTAGGTGGAATGATATATTTGTATGCAAGGACTATGTGATGTGATATATGTATGCAAGACTAGGAATATGTAAGGACTAGGATGCAATGAAAAGGATATGATTCTAAGATGGGATATATGAAAATGGTATGATATGATGTGATAAGCTAAGAATGCAAGAGCTCAAATTCTAAGAGGGTACATATAGAATATGATGGAGTCCAAAAGGATTTCCCTCGAGGAGCAAGGATAATGGTATGTTCCCTAACTCAATTCTGTGATAAACCTTAAGTGATGTGGGTGATATATAGACAATGGGTTGATTTTGAGACCTAGGAAGAATAGTGGAAGTGAAAGCTAAGGGTTCTATTTGATCAATGATGAATATGCAAAGGAATAAATTCATGGAACATGCAAAGGTTAGATGATATGATCTTGATATGCAAGAGGTTGTACATGCAAGAACTAGGTGGAATGATATATATGTATGCAAGGACTATGTGATGTGATGTATGTATGCAAGACTAGGAATATGTAAGGACTAGGATGCAATGAAAAGGATATGATTCGAAGATGGGATATATAAAAATGGTATGATATGATGTGATAAGCTAAGAATGCAAGAGATCAAATTCTAAGAGGCTACATTTAGGATATAATGGACTCCGAAAGGATTTCCCTAGAATAAAGGACAATGGTATGTTCCCTAACTCAATTACATGATAAACCTTAAGTAATGTGGGTGATAGATAACAAATGGGTTGATTTTGAGACCTAGGAAGAGTAGTGGAAGTGCAAGCTAAGGGTTATATTTGATCAATGATGAATATGTAAAGGACTAAATTTATGGAATGTATGCAACTTGGTTAGGATATATGATATTGATATATGCAAGGGGTTGTACATGCAAGAACTAGGTGGAATTATATATATGTATGCAAGGACTATGTGATGCGATCTATTTATGCAAGACTAGGAATATGTAAGGACTAGGATGCATTGAAAAGGATATTATTCTAAGATGGGATATATGAAAATGGAATGATATGATGTGATAATCTAAGAATTAAGGAGATCAAATACTAAGAGGGTACATGTAGGAGATGATGGAATCCAAAAGGATTTCCCTAGACAAGCAAGGATAATGGTATGTTCCCTAACTCAAGTCCATGATAAACCTTAAGTGATGCGGGTGATAGATAGCCAATGTGCTGATTTTCAGACCTAGGAAGAGTAGTGGAAGTGCAACCTAGGGGTTTTATTTTATAAATGATGAATATGAAAAGGACTAAATTCATGGAACATGCAAAGGCTAGGTGATATGATCTTGATATGCAAGGAGTTGTGCATGCACTTGAACTAGGTTCCAATGATATATATATATGCAAGGATTATGTGATGTGATATATGTATGCAAGACTAGGAATATGTAAGGACTATGATGAAAGGGCTATGAATATGCAAGGATTGCATGGGATGGAAAGACTAGGTGGAATGCAAGGATTGAAAAATCAGAACTAAAGGACGATGGCCCCAAGAAATCTAAGTGATACAAGTGTTCATGTTGTATGTTTTTGTTGTTTGATGTTTTGGGATTTTACAAGGTTTAAGATGTTGCCGAGTACTAGGTTTTATGTTTGTTTGAGGTTTATTTTTAAACGGACATGCAAGACATAGAAGAAAAAATGTTTGATTTTAACAATACAAGCACAAATCCTAAGGTTTGTGAGGACTATATTCATTGGATTCCAAGTGGGTTTCCCCAGCCGCACTTATTCTTAGCGGGTGACCTAGAAGCTTGGCCCCACTAGCTCCCCCTTATATTTCACTCACTACTCAGGTCAACCAAGCTTCAAGCCCTCATGAATCTCCTATGACAGAATCTTCACCTCTACTAAGAACTACGAGAATATGGATGCCTTGGCAACAACAGTTGTTGCACCAATGAATAGAAGGGATTTTGGCTTTCTAAAACAAGAGGGTTTTAGTGAATACTCAGGGACATGGAACCTCGAGAGCGTACAAAAAGCCACTTAAGTCTTTAACCACTCTACTGAGGGATCTTATACCTTTAAAATAAAAGGTAGGTACCCATTTTTGAATGGCACATGCACGGATAAGGCCTACATACCATGAGGAATTGACAATTTAGACTCATCCTTTTATATACCGGCCTAAGAAAAAAACAAGTTGGATTTGTTCCCTCTTGTGAGGAAGGCCCCTCTAAGGTATTAAACACATACAAAGATGATGGATCTAGTTTTTTATCACCAAATTCGCACAAGGTGAGATCATACTCCCTACCATCTCAAGCATAACAAATAATTTTTATTCACCCCCTAATTAAATCTATATGATGGAAGATAGATGTTCCTTTTAAAGCACCAATAGAAATGTGTTCTAAACTAAAAGACAATTGATTTCAGAATAAAGTCTTCAATCAATCATCCTGCACCAAATTAGTTCGTAGAACTTATAATTTTTAGTCTTCAACAAGACATCCCAAAGTAAAAATATGCAAGAGTAGTGTGTAGTGTAATGTGGAGTGTGGTGGAAAAAATGATCTAGAAAAACCTCCTTAAATAGATGTTTTTGAGGATGGAGAGATTATAAGAAATGAATGTGGGACAAAATATTTGCAAAAAAGATATTTTAAAATCCAATATTGCATAGTAAAATGAGATGCATGTAAGTGAAAATGATAACAGTCCAAAACAAATGCATGGTGACTGATTAAATGAAGTGACTAAATGCATTTCTAAATGTGAATGAAAATGATTTAATAATGTTTTATTATGTATTTAATGGAATATGGATTATGTAAATGAGGTATATAGTTCTTTGATTTTAATATTTTTTAAACATGATGATTTATGAAAATGCAATGAAAATGATTGTTGAAATGATACCATGATTAATTATGAATGATGATGAAATGTTTATGATTTATTATGCACTATGAATGGTAATGAGATGATAATTAATTAAAATTTTAATGATATTTAATAATTTCATGATTCATGCAAATAAAATGATTTTAATTTGATAATTATTTTATAATGAAGTTTGATATTTGACATGGTTATGATAACAAATTTATTACATGATAATGAACTATTATGTTTTTTTATGGAAATGGACATGAACGATAATGCAAATGGACATGAACGATCATAATGCAAATGAACATGAATGATAATGCATTTACGATAATGCAAACAATAATTTGCAAATGATAGTGTGATGATCTTGCAAGGAAAAATTTGAGTGTCTATAGTTTTTTGGATTTCACATGTTGACATGATAGTTTTATTTATGATACTGTTCATGATCTAACTATATATATATATCTAAAATTTATCTCTAGGACCTGTATTTATGTTCTTTTTGATTGAATATTTTATATAGATATTATAAACTCAAATGATGTAACAAAATCTTTCCAATGCATATTTTTTACATTTATATTAAATTTTAAAGATTTCTACTAATGTTTGAAAATTTTCATTTTGTTAGTTTTGAGACACCTTAAAATCTATACTTGATAATCACAAGAATTTCTTGGAATTGATGGAGGAAACTGAGGGGTTTATTTTATGCATTTCATTCAACATAAAATTTATCATGCATAATTTATTTCAACTTAGAGATGAGTGTTTGGAGGTGTCAACAAATTCAAATTTTCTTATAATTAAAAAATGATTCAACATAAATGAAAATAAAAGTGATTTTATTTTGAACTCAAATTGCTAAAAATTAAAGAAATTTTCCTCTTCCATCTTCTAAATAAATGATTCATTAAATTAAAATTACCACAAATCAACAAAAATACACTTTACAGTACACAATAATTTTATCCTATTACATGAAGAAAATAACACACATTACTCATGACTATTTTTCATCAAAAATATGAGTGTGTTACAACATGATAGATCACTATTATATTTTCATGTTTTAATGCAATTAAATTTATGCATGTGCTAGTGACTAAGATTTAGACTTGTTACTATCAATTTCTATAATTCAATCACGTTATATAACATAATCTAATGTTATGGTTTCCATAAAAAAATAGACATGTTATTAGATAGTGTGGTAAGTCTATGAGCCTCTTTGTACCTAAGTAGATAGTTGATCTAGTAATTTTTTATACTTTATTTTTCTTAGATAAGGTATCCCATAACGAGAGATCATTAGGATTTTTGTCTCAACCTTCAGTCCCTATATATTAATACTAGACAATTTAATCTAACTTTCAAGTTATAAAACAACAAATATATATAAATTTCAACACTCAAATAATTTAATTTTTGGCTTGGAACATGTTCTAGAATAGACATTAATTAGAACATGATAATTACAAAAAAATGCATCTCTTTCACATCTTAATATTTTTAAATGGGCACAATCATATAGAAAACTCATTTTTATGGATGAAAAATATATTAAAATAAACTTGGGAGTATATGTTAAAATTATTCTTAAAATAAATTGGGAGGAGCTTGGGAAACCAAATTTACATGATACTCCCTATGATATAGTACTAGATGAGGGAGAAAATCCAAAATTTTCATTAGCACATGTATGGTAGAATATAAAGGTCAACCTATTGGGTTTAAAGGAAAAACAAATTTTGAGGTGTTTGAGATTCAAAAGGACTCTTTGGTGCTTTAAATTTTTTCCTAATCTCAAATTGGTTCATGTAGAATGTAATGAAATATTTGACTCCCAAAAAGAAGAATTGACATTTTATACATGGAGGGCTAGATAGTGCATACATCATTGAATATGAATATCATGGATTAATATTATGACAAGAAAATGGAAAAAGAAAGAGATTTAGAAGAATATGATGTATTTAGATGGCTATATTCATTGAGGAAGCTACCTAAGATCGATACAAAGGGAGATAACAAGATAGAGGGGGGAATACTGGTGAAAAATGGTGTTTAAACCATAGATATAATTGATTATGCACATAATATAGATAGATACAAAATTGGGTGAGCTACAAAAAAATAAAAATGAAGAGAATATATTGTAGATCAAAACTAGTAAAGAATTTAGTATAAGGAATCATAAAAGAGTAGTAGTAGGCACCAAAAATATGTTTGCAATTGATATGGAGATTAAATAGAGTACTCTAAGACAAATTTAGAAACCTATTTTAAGAGGTAGGAGATATATGTAATATTATTAATAGAATGCAAAAAAAGGTGGGGCACTACATAGTGGTTGTTTCCAAGTAAGGAAGGAAGATGAAGGCCCTAGGATCAAAATGCATATTTCAAGAAGGAGGAGACTCTAGTAGATAATGCAAAAGGGATGCTAAGTGAAATTGAATCTATAAGAATGGACATAAGCTCATGTAATAATAATAGATACATTCAAGATAATCTAAATTTATGAAGGAATGATAAATTATGATGATGTAGAATTAAAAAATCAAGGATGTGCAACAAAGGATAGACGGTGATAAAAAGGAAGGTTGTAGCATAGAAGAAGAATATAGAGTTGTGATAAAGTATCATGGATCTAATGAATAAAATTTGAAATTAAGAATGTATAAAGATGAACCATTGATGCTACAAATAAATATTTATGAAGAAAGAGAGGAAATTGAGAGTAATGCAGTACTATGAAATCTAGTGATAACTTGCAGATTTTAGTTTTATAGAACTCATTGAGGATGTGCATTTGAGTTTTCATTTTCATAAAATTGAAATGAAAAACCTTGAATTTTCTTATATATCAATTATTTGATGCATTTTTTCTTGTTGCTAGATAAAACATATGATAAACCCACTATTATAAGTAAATAAATTTACCCATATTTGATGAGAAAGAGAAAAAATAAACGTGTACCTTGTTTCCTTCTATGATAATTTGTCAAGTTTTGTTCGTGTCTATTTTCTTCTTTTTCTTTTGAAAAATTTCGTTGAGCCTTGTTTTTTCTTCTCTTTTTTATTTTTATCCCATTTTCTTCTTCAAATTAAAAATGATTGAAAGTTGAAAGAAAATTCTTCTCCAAAATGCAAAAAAATTGTGACAAAAGAATTGAAAAATCTTACAACAATAGCCTCAAAGATTAAAAATGCAACAATAACAAATAAGATATATAAATTATGAAATTTTCATTTTTCTCACTTGGGAATTGTCTTTTTTCACCTCAGAAGTGTCTTTTTCAGCCAACATGCCTAGAAGCATGAGGTTACACCTAAAAATAGCTTTTTACACAGACTGATCTCAAAAAATGCAAAGAAACCCTAGAAACGTGGTTTGACTTTTTTATGTATACAACAGGGGTTCGATTAAACCCATGGGGGGGAGGGGGGGGTTCGATCGAACCACCCCACCAATATTATTTTAACGAGGTTTGAACGAACCCATGTGCACTTGAACCCATGTTTGATGGAACATAGTTTTTGGGTTCATTCTAACCCCCTTTTTTTCTCTATCTCTCCACAAACTAGTAAATTTCTGTAAAAAACTGTCTTTCGAAGCTGAATTTAAGGATAAAAATGGAGAAAAATTCATAAACCCAACTAGATAATGATATTCCTCACAATGAGCTATCTGTCGAATATAATTTTAATATGGTTTTCTTTTATTATGTAATTTATTTTTTAGTTTTATTAAACATAGGTTTTTCATCAAAAATCAAGCTCTTTGTTCTGCACATGTGAAAAAATAACAGATTATCAAAATAAAATTTTGAAAAATACATTCGGGTTGGGTATTGATGTCCTTGATCCATTAAAAGAAAAAATGAATTTCGATACATACAAAACAAATTATGTTGTATACAGTCCACCTATGTTTGAATTGTATTTAGTTTGACTTTGAAACTTGATTAAAGAAAAAATATTTAATAAAACACTATGAAACCAAATGAAAGTGCTAGATATCGTAGTTACAAATCTAATTTTAAAAAAAATAGAATTTTATCCTTCATAAAAAATTTATGTTGTATACGGTGAGCGTCACTTCTTAAAAATGTTATTTTTTTAAAAAAGCTAGGTTTTAGAGGAGATGGAAAAAGGAAGTGCATTCTGATTCCAATTTTTTAAAAAAAATACATTTAGAATCTATAGACAAAACCTCAAAAATCACTAGTTTGCATCATCTTTAAATTCCTAATGGTTTAGCCACTATAGGAGCCCGAAAGTGAAGATTTAGTTAAAAAAAAATCAGTTGAGTGTCGAGTTTTCCCAAAAATTGTAAACCAGTATTGTGGGATCACCTTAATACAAAGAAGAAAGTGAAAGATGATAGGAAGGATTTGGTAGAGCTGTCGACCACTAACAGTAGAGGGAAGAATTATGTGGGAAAGGATTCCAAGGGGGATACCATGGTTGTTGCTATGGTGGAGACTGGGATTAAAAATACCAGCATTAGGAGATCTGGTAGATGGGAAAAAAATAATAAGAAAGTGCAGATCAGTGAAATTTATTTTGATGAGGAATGGTTTGAAAACAAAGGTAAAAGGAATGAGGAAGTTTTTGAGGAAGAGGAGGAGGATTTTGTTGAAGGGCCTAGCATCATTTTGGCCTTCAACAAAATGCTTAATGAAAAATCAGCTTCCCATTCCTCTAATCCTCAGGATGTGGATCGTGCTGACATGGCAAAGACAGTGAATAAAAAGGTTGATCACAATGTGTTGCTGGAGCACATGGCAAAGCTTGAGAAGAAGTTTAGTGGCTTGACCAGGTTCATTGTCTAGTTGGTCCACTATGTGACTAGCACCTTCTCTGTTGTAGTTAAGAATGAGATGGAGAAGGCTAAGGATGATGGTCTTGAATAGATTGGGGAGGATGTTGTTAACCTCCTCTCTCAAAACTGGGAAAATGTCGGTTAGTGTTCTTGTTAGCTATTGATAAGCTATTTTTTGTGGTTTTTTTGGACTTGATCATTTTTGTCCCTTGAGGATCGATGTGTAAAGGGTACATCACCCTGTAAATGTTTCTTATCATATCAAAAACATGGATCAGTGGTGGGAATTCTCTTTATCACCCCTCAAGGTGACTAGATTCCAAAGTCATATCAACTATCATTTCCATGTACCAATAACATTATTGAGTATGAATCCATGATAAAATGGTTAAGAACAACATCCTAGTGGTAGATATAGGAGTTAAAATTCTATGGGGATTCACAACTAATTGTTAACCAAGTCAATGATGACTACCAAACCAAGGATGATAAACTCATTCCTTACAAAAAGATGGTATAAAGTCTTAAGGACTTATTCAATGATATAACCTTTGAAAAAATACCTCATATAAACAATCAAGTAGTACAGATGCCAAGGAAATGATTGGGTCTTTGTTAGACATGCCACACAACGTCCTTCAATGTGAATTCTTGGTAGAACATCTTGTACCAGATTTCAAAATACCTAAATCTAAATTTATGTTGTGTAATTATTGGTCCTGGTTCCCCATGGTATCACAATATACTCACGTATCTTAGTAGAGGTACCCTCCCATCTCGTATCACTTCCAATCTTAAGAAAAATTTCATTAAAAAAAAATCCTAATTTATCATCTTAGGTTGTAGCCTATACTATAGAAGATTTGAGGGGAAATTATTATGATGTCTCAACCAAGAAGAAGCCTTGACTTCCTAAACAAAATTACACGAAGGAATTTGTGGTTCCCATTCTAGTGGTATTACCTTATACAAGAAAATATTGAGGACAAGGTATTACTGGCGAACCATGGAAAGAGAGGCACATCAATATGTGCATAAATGTATCTAGTGTCAACAACATGGAGATCTTATCCATGCTCTAGCTGAAGAGCTATAATAAATTGTCACACCTTGGCATTTCTTGTAGTGGGGGCTCGACCTCATAGGAAATATTACCCCCACCTTGTCTAATGGCCACAAATTCATTAGCATGACCACTGAGTACTTTATAAAGTGGGTGGAAGCTATCCCTATGACTTGCATAATAGGGAAACAAATCTCCAAGTTCATCCTAAACTACCTTATTTGTCATTATGGTGTTCTACAAGCCCTTATCTCAGATAATGGGACACCTTTCAAAAAATAAGATGTAAGAGAGCTATGCAAACAATTCAATATCCAACATTAGTTTTCCACCCCCTATTACCCCCAAGTTAGCTACCAAGATGAGAATACAAACAAGACCATACTAAAAATATTGAAATAGACAGTCAATGAAGCTAGTCGTGATTGGAACCTGGAGTTAAACCCCACATTATGGGCCTATCAAACTAGTATCCACACACCTACAAGTGGAACACCTTTCTCCTTAGTCTACAGATCTAAATCCATCCTACCTATTGAGGTCGAGCTTCCCTCACTACGAGTGTCACTACAAAATATAATCATTGATGAATAATATAGGGTGTCTTGATTGAATGAGCTAGAATTCCTATATGAGCATCATATTCATTGCTTAAATCATTTACAAGCATACCAAAACTAACTGAAATGAAGATACAATAAGAAGATCAAGATTTGATCTTTCCAGGTGGGAGATCTAGTCCTCAAGAAGAATCAAAAGAATGTTCTAGATTAGGATAGTAAAGTAAAGTTTGAACCTAACTAGTTGGGACCATTTTTTATCCTAACAAGCTATGGATTAGGAACCTATTATTTGTCAACATTTGGAGGAGAACCCTTGCAGTGACCAACCAATAGTATACATCTCAAAAAAAATTATGCTTAGACTTGAAGGGTGTAAATCAAAAAATACAAAAATAAGAAAAATAAGAAAAAAGGATTGGAAACAGTAAAGTTTAAAATTTTTCCTCTTAGTGAAAACCACTTTGGTGCCACTTTGGGAAATTACCTTGGTGAAAACCTAGAAAAAAAACACCTTGCATAAATAAGAACCTCCATATATCATTGGCTCTTTAGCTTATCCTACTTCACATTGCATCCATCCATCACATCAGTAATCCTATTTATTCTATCACCCATCCACATTTGTATCATAGCTTGATATTATATAAGTATCATATTCCCCTTTAGTACTACTTGGAACATTCCTAAGGTCAATTTTTCCTACGTATATCGAGGTACTCTACCACATCACACTAGGGGAAATTGGTTATGCTTGCATTAGATTGGGTTCTTATATATCTTAAGGTTATTTAAAATCTCTCAAAAAATCCCAAAACATTTGAAAACCTCATCAAAAATCCAGAAAAATTAAAATCTTGTATAGCCAAAATCCAAAAACATTTGAAAAGTTGTAAAGTCAAAATCTAAAACATCCAAAAAATATCAAAAATCCCTAAACATGTCAAAACATAAAGAAATAAAAAATAGGGCCATGTCGAACTACGTTGTCTTTGAGCTTGAATGTAGGAAAGGCCATTAAGAATGTAGCCTTGAGACACCCTAGGTCATTCCTTTAGGATTCCATCATAATAAATTGGAAATCCATCAAGTGTTCATATCTCATCAATAACAGGTCAAAGTCAATTGAACTACATGGTCGCAGTGTGTATAATGTAGGCAAGGGTAGTCTTTGATGAGCCATCGAGGCCCTAGGTCAGTCCCTTTTAGGTCTTGGTAAAAACTCAGAAAACACCAAAAAAATTGAAAAATCAAAAATCAAAACATTTGAAAATTTGAAAACCCAAAACATCAAAAAACATTTAAAAATGATAAACAACTTGAAATAATCAAAAACCTAAACATTCCAAAAGACCAAAAACAACATCAAAACATTGAAATATTCAAAAAACCCCAGAACCACCCATCCCATTTCACTTTCACCCACAATAAGCTTTCATCTATAATAAATCAATCGTCATCTTTAAACTTTGGTAAAAAAAGTGGAAAACAAGTGTGGAAAGTCATGAAGTGTGAACCTAAATGTCAAAATCTAAAGTCTAGATCCTCCATAAAAAAGTTAGTAAAATTTGTATCAAGGACCTATTAACAATTAGCCTTAGTCAAAACATATGATAAACATGTCCTAGGATGTATCCTTCCAACAATGGGTATCACCATCAGACATCACCTTAGCTATGTTACTTTGGAAAGAGATATAGATAACATTGACTATTTGTTTTGATCTTTTCTTATGATTTATCTTATTGACCCATTCTGAGGACCTCTTGATGATGTATAAACAATTTAGAGAGCAAGGAATGGGGCATCAATCCTTATCTTTTTTTTTTTGTGCTTGTAGGGTATTCTTGTAAAATAATCTTGGCACATACTTGCTTAGTTGTGTGTAGGGAGGTCATTTGGAGTAGATTGTTGAATATTGCATATGCTTTGGTTTGAAATATTCCAAAATTCTAAACTACATTCCAATGAGGTTTTTGTATGTCAAGGTGTGAACAAGGATTATCTTATCTATTTTCGAAGTCTTGAAAATTCCATCACACTAAATAAAACACCATCCTGGTTAAATCGATACTATGATGCATCATGTCTATGTGTTATATAAAAAATAATAAATGATGAAGTTTCCCAATCTCATAAATATGCATATCATTTATATCTCATCACCACATCTAATAAATTTTGAAATACTCATAGAGTTGTTGGACTTCTAAATCAATGGTCAATCCATTTGGCTTATTCTTCTATCTTATTTCCATGCTAGTATGGTAGTATCATGACAATCAACAAAAATCATAAAGCATGACATCCTCATATGGAAAATATGCAAAAAGGAATACATCCATCTCATAGAATGTCCTAGAAAGATATTGAAAAAGAGAATAAAAACATCCATCACATTGCATCCATAACATACATCATACATCACATATCACATAAAAATCACATCATAGATCATATCATATCATAAATAATAAATAAAGAAATGCATCCGGGTATGTGCAGGATCAGGATGGAAAAAATAGGCCCTTAAGTGGCAGTAAAATTCAGAAAATCAGAGTTAGGAAACTTGACGTAAACATTTGAATAAGTTATCTATATTATTTCAAAAATATGTAAGGATAGAATCTGTAGAAAATTTAATGTAGTTTCTAATCTAGTAGGTTTATTTACAAAAATAAAAACTATTTGGTGAAAATTTGAAATTTCAATGCAGTAGTACTTAAATTTTAGGGAAAAAATAAGAAGTGAGTGTGTGTCTGACCACCCTAACCACAATAAAATGATAATATTTTTTCTCAATATTTTATATATAAGTAGGGGACTCATGTCTCGATGTGATGCATATTTTTTTGTAATTTTTTTCCAAGTAAATAATTAACTATGATTTTTTTATTAAATTTTTTTAAAAATATAAAAAGTCATTTGTCTAACCACCTTAACTTGGTGAAAACTTCATGAAATTCATTTTTTTTTTTTTTAATCCTCTAGTATGCAAAGCATAGAATGTGGAAAATGTTTCAGATTCAAAAAATGTGATACCATTTGAAATTTATAGATGCTTTTCAATCAGCCTATCAATCAAGACTTTAGTCGTAATTCAAATAGAAAATGAACAATAATTATTTGTTACATTCAAAGTAAATCATAATTTATATTGGTGGAAAAAAGAGAATGTCCTTTAAAAACCCTTTTTGTTTCATCAATTTTGGGTAAAAAAAAATTCATCAACCACATGGGTCATCATATCACTTAGATATCTCCACATTTTGGCACATCATGATCCTCTGCATACCCATCCATAACATCTGCATTCATCCATATGCATGTACCTCCATACATAAAGCATGCAATAAATGAAACATCACATCACATCAGAATCAAATCGAGTCATCTCATATATCTATATATATATCTCAAAATGAATGTCATGGTACAAATATCAGATTCAGTGGGTAAGTATCATCTAAAGGAGATATACAAGAGGCTATCAAAAATAAGCCAATTAATGTGTATACATGTATAAATTAGGTTATATATCAAAAATGTGTCTACAAAATGAGCATGGGCTATCCCTTTCTCTACCGATCATCATGCCAATATAGGTCTTAATGACCACCAGGTAGCTATCTCTAACTACCCTCGCTAGGCTTTCTAATTGATGGTTGACCATCTGAACCCCTAGGAGTTTCCCCACTCCTTTGTGAGTATTCTAGTTGCCACATCTCTCGAGGGACATCCCTATGACCTAGAGTGTCTGGTAGTATGCTACCTCTCTTACAACACCTATGTATATCAGTGTAGACACAACCTGTCCCTATTCTTCTACCATAATGGCCTCTAACTTCTTCCACCACTTAGTCTCCTAGGATAATTATAGATATGCTATTATCTCAATTGTCTCTCATGATCCCTATCGACCATCACAATCTGTAGCTACTACCGCAATTGATCTCTCTTAGTCATAAGGGCTTGAACCTATATATCTCAGGGATACTACCCCAACTATTGTTGATCTTATCACCCTAGAGGTGGTGGTGGTGGTGGAGGTAGCCTTGGAATCTATTCGACTACCTACTCATGATGAACCTGGTCCTGATAAACCTCATCTGAGGGTGGTTGCTAATAAGCCTACTGCCATCCCCTACCTGCACCCCTACTACTCCCCAACCTTTGGGTTTTCCCTATGGATAGCCTCTAGCTAGATCTGTCAAGCATGTGGGAGGAACCCATCATGCATCATAATCTGGGGTGGTTCCAACATCATGTTGTCCCTGATCATCTACCTAAGGCCAAACAACAAGTTGTTTGAAATCCTCTATGACTACGTGTGCTTAAATCTGAGGTCTCCACTAGACCTCTCTAACGGTCCCGAAAAAAATAGTTGTGTAATAATCTAGAGGCACATCTTGTGTCTCCTTGAACTCTGAGCTACATGGTTTGGAAGGTACCACTATATCATAGTATGCTCCTGACCCTCGATATATTGGGTCTACCTAGCATAAAATAATTGTTGGTGATTGTCATACCATGGTGGTGCCTAAAGCCATGGCCTCCACCTAAAGACGGTCATCTCATCTATGACCCTCCTCCAATATGGGATCCCTATAGGCCTTATGTGTTGTAAGTGTAATTAGGGCTAAGATATTAAGGTTAGACAGTAATGCATATAAATCAAATCTTAATAAATAATGAAGCACGAATAAGCATAACGACATAAAAACATAAAGCAATATTACCAGATCTTCACACCACCATTGATTCACCTTCATTGCACTTCTCCATTTTGCTTGAATAATATGGTTGCCCTCAAATTTTGAGTATGAAAATAGGCCTATGACAATGATAAAGAAAAATATTGAAGATTCACAATATGACTATGGATGAAAATGGTCAAATGACTTGATAGCAAGGTAGCATAAGTTATCCAAGATCACATAAAGTCTAGATGTAGAAATGAAAATGATAGAGGTCTTTTATTGGGAAGTCAATTTTGAATGAAGGTCTGAGATGAAAGGACAATAATCAATGGCCAATATTAAAAGATGAGGTATGGACTAGGGTTAGGGAAAAATTATAAGGATTGATAGTCAAGATTAAATTATAAATAATTTAATCAAGGATGGATGTTAATTGAAGATAAGGACTTGAGGTGGAAGATAAGAATGACACAGATAAAGAGGTGAGAGGGGAAATTAAATAATTAAAATAATTAAAATAATTATTTAATTATAGAAGAATGTGAGAAAGGGAATCATTTTGAATTAAATAATGATTTAATTCAAAATTCAAGAGAATGGACCAAATTAAATAAATAAAATTTATCCAATTTATGGGAGAGAAGAGGCTAATGAATATTTAAATAATTTAAATAATTATTTAATTATAATAGAAAGTGCTATAAAAATTAAATAAATAATAATTTATTTAATTTTAGAAAGAAATGGATCTAATTAGTGACGTAATTAAATAAATTAAATTTATCTAATTAATTAGGAAGAAATAAATATAGAAATGAATTAATTAAATAATTAAAATTATTTAATTATGTAGAATGGAGAATGACAGGGGAGATGATGGAGAAAATAAGTCACAGGCCTATAGAAATTTTTAGTGTCTACATTTTTCCCCTCTTTGATACAATGTAGTTTATTGCGTTGTGTCAAAGAAATTCAGTCAAAAATATGCCCCAGTGTGAATAGGATGAGGAAGGATGATGAGGAGGGTTGTGGTATGCCCCCTCGAGATGACATGCAGATTCAAAGAACATGAGTGTGATCTTGAAATGGATAAGAGGAAAATAGATAACCGGCATAAAATAAATGTTAGCATGGATGATATGGATGTTAGTGGAGACAACTTTAAAGATGCATATTTTACCTGACAAGACTCTGCACTAATCATCATTGGGTAGTAAAATGACACAACTAGACAAAAAACACCATGGTATGAGATAGACCAAGGTGTGCAAGGCCATCCACTTGCAAAAGAAAAAATCGTAGGCAAGGAATGTCTTAGCTCATACTAAAGGCAAAGTTTCCCTAGTCTTTTTGCCAAGGCAATCCACAAAAAATTAAAAAAAAGATTGATGAGACATCATCACTCCTTTAAATCCTTCATGGGACATCCTTGAGGAAGATAGTAACCTGAATCAAAGACAAATCAAGAAAAAGATAAGATAAAACAAACCACAAGGTCAACAACCATTCAAAGTGTTTGACAAAATTTGATTTGTTTGACGATTATTCAATTGAAGAAGCCTAGTTTCATGAAAGACACATGTCACATAATACATCAAGTCTAGTTTTGATCATGCAGCCACCTATATAAGGTGAATGATGATTGATGAGAGTCATTCTCATTCCCTTTTACACCATATTTTAACCTATTTCACACACCTTTATATCCATTCTTATATTCCATTTTCCCGTTAAATTGTACCATTTATGTTGCTTATGATTAAAATACATAAGAGGTATTCAATTCAGTTTTAAGACTAAAATATAAAAAAATATTATTATATTGTTATTACTAATAGGCAAGTTATTGGAGCTCTTCTTACTACTAAAGGATCTATATCTTATGCTAAGTTACTTAACATTCAATGTTAATGTAATAAGGGACATGCTAATGCCAATGCGCCATACTCCATTATCATTTTTATATTCCTCCATTTGTATGCCATTGTAGCTACCAACTGGATACCACAACATTTCCTTCCCACATAATTAATGGTCTCCTATAGCCACGAAAGGAGGATAGAGGATCCACGTAAATATTTCCATGACATCTGCATACATTTCATAGCTCCTCCAAATAATATTCTTCCAAACTATCAATGTGGAATCTTTCCTATATTATGGTGATTTTCTATTGTTTTGTTTTAATGTCAACAACACATAAATAGTCTATTTTTCGGAAATCGGTTAAGCAATATTGGCCATGGGCCACACAAACATTCACTTGAATTTACAACTGTTATGTAAAATTATTTATTTTCCTCAATAAATAATGGTCACAGGCCATCTCATCCTTCAACAAAACCGTTCAAAAAATCTCCACCACAAGAAATTTTGTATAAACTATAAGCATAAAATAGAAAAAAAAAAATCTATGTAAAAGGCTATATAAGTCATCTTGTATTCACATAGAGAAAAAAGGAATGTATGAAATAATATTATTAAAAAATTCAATATTGATATTATGAGTTGATCTTGAAATTTCTCTAGCTATTTTCTTCAACCGACAACTAGGAGGAAGGGCGCCCACTCTTGAGTTGTTGGATGAATGCACATATTTCATTTTTGCAAGTGTGTTTTATTATTTTTGCATTGAACTTGGATTGGTTAAATGTTAGAAATAGATATCATAATTTTGTAGTTAGTATTTAATTTCAATTGGTTTCCATGTTTCAGATTTAATTCTATGATCTGTATGTTTCAGAGTTTGTTGTAATTTAAACACAGTTCCTATCACTTGAATAGAATAGAACAACTCCTATTGCTAGGAAGTGACAGTTCTTGTCGCCAAAATTAGTTTTATTTTATGAAGTTTTATTTTTCTAGCTACACTTTATAACCCCTCATCTCATGAATCTCAGTCCTTGTGCAAATTTCCATGATACCTTTCACAAGTTTATGCCCCTGGATTCACACATATTAACCAAACTAAAATTAATTATTAAACATCGAATCTATTTCACTCTTTGCCCCAGTTTTGGCCTATCAATAATGTTTAACTAAATGATAATGTTTGATTTTAGGAAGGAAACATCCTGTATAATATATATGTTGATTGGTTTAATAGTTTGAATATTTTGACAATTTGTTTAGTTTGATTGAGTGACCTTGTTGACTTGTTTATCTTGTTGATGTGTGAATTGTCTGATGTTTTGACGAATGTTTATGTCTAAGTTGACAATGTCCAATTTATTATGACTGATGTGACAAACCCTAAAGGACCAACCTAGGTGGCCCTGGGGGCTCATCGACAGGTGGTCTTTCCCACATAATAATGCACAAAGACCTCATATTTTGACATGAAATGACTTTGTTTTTATTGACAAAGGAAAAATTCATGATTTTATTTGACAAACCTAAAAGGACTGACCTAATGCATTAGGGGCACATCGACAGATGGGCTTACCTAGACTTAGTCATAGAGGCAATGTAGTTCGACAATGAAATAGATTTACATGACTAACTTTGACTCTAACACTATTTTTAGGATTTTTAAATAGTATTTGGACGTTTTTTGTGTTTTTGACATTTTTTTTAATCTTTTTGGGAATATTTGATTTTTTCGTCTTTTTGATAGTTTTAGGTTTTTTTTGTTTTTTTGATGGTTCTATGATTTTTTGTATTTTTTTCAAGACATTTTATGATTTTTTTAATCTTTTGGGACAAAGTGACCATTTCTAGCATAGGTACGATTCGATGATGTAGGTCAAGTATTTACCCCTAGTGAGGCATAAGTCCAATTTATTAGGAGTGGCATGGGGTAAGTTATGAAGAGAGAAAAAGGATGTCTGATGTCAATCGTTCCAAATTATGGAAAGAACAAATGATTGTTATTATGTGTGATATAGAAAATGTGGGCAAAACAAATGACATGGAAAAGTTAGGTTGGAACGATGGTAGATGACGGAGTGAGGTCAACTACACATGGTGCTTGTTTTCTAGGTTTTCACCATGGTACTTATCCAAAGCACCACCAAAGTGGTTTTCACTATTGGATGAATTATTTCTCTTGTCTTTTTTCTATATTTTGCTTGATTAAGGCAAGACTCTTGAAAGCTATGTCTAGAATTTGCGCAAATGCAAAATATTGATCGATTTTATCAAAGGTTCCCCTTCTTGAGTGGAAAGTTGGTGGGCTCTCGATCCAAAGGCTCCTATCACAACATAATGACCCAACCAATTCGACTGAAAATTTCCTAGATTTTCTCATTCTACTTGATTCTTAGGATTTCCCATTAGGACCAGGTCATCGATATTCCTAAAGATGATCTAATGCCTTTTGCCTTTGTTTGTCTAAAATTTACAATTCATGTAGTCTAGATAATCGATATTCTTTATCATCAATATTCCCTTGCAAGGATACACGTAGGGAAGGAATTTCAACCTTAATAGGTAAGATAACTTCAAGACCAAAGATTAGAGAATATGGAGTGGCACTGGTGGGGGTATAGATACTTGTGCGATAGGCCCATAAAGAAAGATTGAGCTAGATATGCCAGCCACGACTAGCATCATTGACAATATTTTTGAGGATTCTGAGAATTATTTTGTTAGATGCCTCATCTTGACCTTTTCCTTGTGGGTAGTAGGGCATGGAAAAGTGGTGTTGAATGTGAAATTTATCACAGAGTTGACAAACTTCTTGATTTTTAAATGGATGCCCATTATCACTAATGATGGGTTGAGGGATACCATACCAACAAATTATGTAGTTGAAAATGAAATTGGAAACTTTTTTGTTGGTTATGTATGTCATAGGAATAGCTTCAATCCATTTAGTAAAGTACTTGGTAGTGGTAATGATGAATTTGTGATTGTTGGAAGATGTAGGATGTATCTTACCTATGAGGTCAAGTCCCCATTGGGAAAAGGGCCAATGTGATGTTATTACATGAAGTTCTTGTGTTGGCACGTGTATCAAGTTGTTGTGTATCTGACATTGTAGATATTTATTGAAAAATACATAAGAGTCTTTTTCCATTGTAGGCAAGTAGTAACCCAGTCTCATAATAATTTTAGCTAGGGTTAAACTGCTAGAATGGGATCCACATATACCCTCGTGTAAATCACACAAAGTTTTTTATGCTTCTTTGACATTGAGACATCTCAATAGGGTATTATCTAAGGCACTTCTATAAAGGGTATCACTAATGATGGTGTATTTGGAGACTTTATGGATAAATGTTTTGCGTTGGTTATTTGAAAGGTCAAGTGGGAGGGTTTGGTCATGAAGTTAATCATATATGTCTTGATACCATGGGGAATTGGGACCAACGAGCTCACACACCATCTCATATTTTGGGATATTAAAGGTGGGAACTAAGAGCTAGTCTACCAAAAAACTTGAATTTAGGCATGTTGTCAAGTATATCCAAGAGAGATCCAATTGTGACCATGGTGTCTGCTACTTTTTTCTAAACATGTGGTACCTGATGGAATAGAATTGTGTCAAAGTATTGCCTAAAATTGTCTACCATCCACTTGTAGGGTGTGATTTGTCCATCCTTGGTGTCATAATCATCATTAACTTGTTGAATTACAAGTTGAGAGTCGCCATATACTTGAAAATGTTTGATCTTCCATTTAATTACCATATATAATCATGTAAGAATGGCTTCATATTCTAATATGCTTTTTGTGCATGGGAAAGCAATCCTCAGTAACTTAGGGATACTATCACCTTGATGTGTGATAAATAATATACCTACTCTTGAACCATGGTTTCTATGCGATGCATCAAAATATAGTTTCCATGCCACTTTTTAATCTAACATGAAGATAGATTCATTTGGAAAATCAAAAACTAGTGGATGATCTATCTTAGTTGGTGCATCTACAAGTTGATCTGTAATAACCTATCCTTTGATAGCTTTTCTCTCAATGTACTATATGACATATTCACTAAGTATCATGACCCATTTGGATAATCTTCATGTCAATGTTGTTTTGTTGAGAAGATACTTTAATGGGTCTATCTTAGAAACCAAAAATGTTTGATGATTTAACATGTAGTGCCTTAGTCATTGAGTAGAGAAAACTACCGCAAGACAAGCATGTTCTATTGGACTGCAATTTAGTTCATATCCAGCCAAGGTGCAATTGGTGTAGTATATTTCTCTCTCATGACCCATATCATCATTATGTGAAAGAAATTCCCCTAGTACTGATGTAGTTTTTGAAATGTATAGAATAAGAGGCCTTCCATCAACAGGTGGCATCAATACTAGTGGTTTCAATAGGTATTCTTTGATCTTTTCAAAAGCTTCCTAATATATTTTTGTCCATATAAAGGGAAATCCTTTTCTAAGTAAATGTTGGAAAGAATGTATCTTATCTACCAATTGTGCTATGAAGCGTCTAATGGATTGTAATAATCCTTGAAGTGTCTCTAATTGGCTCAAGTTGGTTGGTGGAGGCATGTCCATTATGGATTTTACTTTAGTTGGGTATACTTCAATGCCTCACCTAGAAACTATATATCCAAGAAGCTTTCCTGATGTCACACCAAATACACACTTCTTGGGATTTAACCTCACTTTATACTCTTCCAATATTTTGAATATTTTTTTTAGGACATTCAAATTATCTACTCATGTAAATTATTTGGCCAATAGAGCATCCACATAATCTTCCATCAAGGTATGCATGAGATCATGGAAAATTGTTCCCATAGCACGTTGATATGTAGCTCTTATGTTTTTAAGTCCAAACGACATGAAGTTCCAAAAATAGGTGCTCCATGGACAAGTACAGGATTTCTTGTGTTGGTCTTATGGTGCAATTATAATATTATTATGTATTGATATTCCATCCATAAGGGATAACATCTCGTACCTAGCAATCAAGGCCATGATTATGTCAATGTTTCACAATGGGAAATCATCTTTAGGACATGCCTTGTTTAGATCTCATAAATCTATACAAATGTGGATACCACCTATTGGTTTTTCACTGGTACTAAATTAGAAATCCAATCTGCCTAATCAATTGATCAAATGAACCCCACATCCAAAAATTTCTTTAGTTCAACCTTGAATAATAGTGTAATTTGTGGATGCATTTTTTGAAGTTTTTGTTTGATAGCTTTAGCATGCTGATATAATGGAAAATTATGTAGTATCAACTCAAGATCTAATCCAAGAATCTGAGAATATGACCAGGCATAGTTAATTTTTTTTTCGATGAAGAAGGTTTGGAACTCAATTTGCTTAGATTCTATCAAACATGTCACAAAGTGGATAATCTTTAGACTATCTCTAGTGTCCAATTTCATTTCTTTTGATTTCTTGATTAGAATTGGTGACTTCTCTTGGTTAATGGGGAGAACATCCAACCCTCCATCCTTGCATGCCTTAGAAAGGTTTCCACCATTAGATACATCCTTTATTTTTACTTTTTCTTGGTTCAGAGGTGTCTTTCAATTTTCACCTAAGGAATCATCCTTTTTTTGTTTTTACTTTTTCTACAAGAGGGGTGGAAAGGCTCCCCACAATATTCCATGTTATCCAAGTCAATGGTAAAGCTATCCATATGGTCCCTACTATGAATTCCTTCATTCAATACCATGAACTCGGTTATTGATTCATCATTCTCAAAGATATCCAAGATGGGAGGGTCTCATTGATCCTAATCGATAAGTTGTGGATGGACTAAGGGCATGCCATCATTGGAAGTGTCAAAGTTAAAAGGGTTCAAGGTAAAGCCTAAATTATTGGCATAGTTCCAAAAGGATTTTATAGTGTCTTCCCTAGTCCTAAGAGGGGGTATGTTAGATTTTGATGTGTCTCGTGATTGACCAATTTTGAAGCTTGTCTTGAATATTTCATCAAAAGTAGGTTCATCGGGTTCTCTAAATGTTTCATAAATTTCATAGTCACTAGATGATTTGTCAAAACCCCATTAATATTTTTTTGAGTCCCTGGAATAGTAGGATTGGTCAGAGGTTTCATTGGATGTCTCGATAGCCTCATAAGCACTCACTTCCTCTTGTAGAGGTAACATGATACTTGAAACACCAATCTTAATTGATTCAAAACCAAGCCCAAGACCAATTGGTCATTAAAGACAATGATTGGCTCAATCTTGCCATCTTGATATAATCCAAGCCTGCTATGTCCATCATATCCTTTATCTTGCTTAAGTTTAAAGCCTTTACCATAATATTTTGTAGGTATTTGTATGGGTGGAGGAGGTTTTTCATTGTCCTCTTTGTAAATACATGATGCCACTTATTCTTCATTGATAGTTTCTTTACTCAATTCTCCCCATTTTGTGAAAACATTGGTAGGAGGAAATTGAATAGTGACATTAAATTTTGCCTCTTGTCCATCATTTTTGTTACATATGACTTAGGAGACATTATCTGACTGATGCAATAAGATGTCTTCATATGATACTCTCCACAACCTTTGTCTTGGACCTCTCTTTGGGAGTGGAAGATGGAGGGTTTGAAATAGAGGCTTTAGAAAGAGGGGAAGGATCAATATAATGGGATGAAGTAGACAATGATGCCTCTTGGTTGATAGGTACTTGATGTTGGGGTATTACTCATAGGTTAGTGCAATATTGGAATAGATCTGGATCACCATCTATGGTTATTTTGATGTCATTGTATGAAAATTGAAGGCATTGATGGTATGTGGATGGAATGAATTTCATGGCATGAATCCATGGCCAGATCAAGAGAAGATTATATGGTAATTTGAGGTCCAAGATTTGGAAATTGGTGTCCATGACTGCAGGACCAAAACTGATAGGTAATGTTATGACTCCTTTAAAATTTATTTCTTCATCATTGTATGCCTTGATAACAATGCCTCTGGTCGTGTTTACACATGCCTCTAAAAATACTAATCACTTAACCAATTTTAAATTGAATATATTTAAAACCCTGATCCTCCATCTACCAAGAATCATCAGACTTTGGATTTATGGACAAGGACCTCAAGATGTAAAGGGTCATTGTGATTTAGCTTTTCTATGGAATGATCTTGTTCGAAAAAGGTAGTGTGCTAGGAATTGGTCAAGTATCCAACCATTTCTTCAAAATGATTGACATCAAGATTAGTAGGTATGGTCATGTTTTGCAAGGATTTTTCTAAGATGGCCCTATGGTCAAGAGATATTCACAACAACTCAAGGATATAATTTGTGTTGAAGTCTTCCCTAATTGGTCAAGAAGGTTATATTGGGCTTTCAGTGTTTGTTGTTGTTTTGGAGGAGGACCTTGGACGGATATTTTGGTATGGTGGGTATTGAAAACAAATTCAAGATTTTTCTTAATAGTGATAGTATTAACATGTTCATTGGTCGCTCGAATGTGATTTATGATAGTGGAATGTCTATGATCCTATTTGATGTTGGTATAATTGGTTGAGTTATTATTAGTCTTATTTCCTGTATTGGGGGATTTTCCTTTCACATGGTCATGCAACGAATTGAAAAAGACTTTATGGTAACTATTTGAAGTTTTTTGTTTCATTTTTACATTAACCTCAATATTATCATTTTCAACGAGATCATGTATAATGTTCTTCAACCGTCAACACTGGGAAAGGGTATGTCCTTTAGTTTGGTGATAGTCACAAAAAGAATTGGCATCCCACTAGGAGGGTTTGAACTATACAAGATCGTACTATTCGGGCTCAAGAAGTTGTATGAAATTGTGGTGTAAGATTTTCTTAAAGACTGGCTCAATTTTTTTACCAAGTGGAGTGTATTGTCATTTTGGAAACTTCCTTTGTGTTCTTGGTTGTTGTGTGGTTTGGACAACATTATTGGTTTGGTCGGGAGCTCTTGATATGTTGTTCGGTGTATTATGGCCTCTAATTGAAATAACATGACCTACATGTATGGTCTTAGCACCAACAAATCCATCATTGGTGGAATTCTTATTTCAGGACCAATATTTGTTCTTGTCACTTGGGACATTTTGGTTGCTTGTGTTCTTGTTTGTCATTTTGAGTTCACCTTTTTCAATGAGAGTCTTTTCAATGATAATTCCTTTTTTCCACTAGTTCCACAAATGATGTGCAACATTGTACTCTTAGTTCGCTTCTTAATTTTGAGTTGAGGTTTTCTAGGAAAATAGTGACCTTTTTTTTTTCAAGTATCTCAACTAGACATCGACTAGCTAAGCTTTTCAACCATTGAAAGAAGGTGATAAATTTTTCTCCTTCGTCTTGTGTAGTGTGACATATAGTGGCTATTGAGATTTCATTTTAAGTGTTAAAGTTAAAGTGTTCAATGATTATTTTGGCTATATTGCCCCATGTTCTTATGCTAGTTGGAAGTTTAGAGAACCATTCAAGTTCTATGTTAATAAAGCTTCGTGGAAAAATTCTCATGAGATGTATGGGTTCAAATGCGATGTCCACATGCAATGTGTGGTAAATTCCTTTATGTGCTCAATAGGGTTACACCTCTGATTAGACTTTGGAAAATTTGGTATAACATATCCAAGTGGGAAGAGTAGCATGTATAAATTTCTATCAAAGGGAAATGAACATAAGTCTTGCATTGTGTATGCATTTTTGGTTGTCATTTGCATGTTGTCTATTTGTTGTTGAAGGGATATCACTTGTGTTTGCAAAACATTCACTTATGTATTGTTTGGGTCTATATGGCCATGTTTCAATCCAATACTATGTGACTAATTTCGGTTTAATGTGTGAGTGTAGGATGGATTTTGGTTTTATAAATGGGATGCATATGTTCTGTTTTGAATTGGAATGTTTTGAGTTGGAATGCATATGTTATTGAATTTTTTAGATGAGCTTGTAAAGGTGTGACCCTATAGGTTTCCTTGTGTGTTTGGTATAGCCATTGTAGTGTTAAGGAAAATTTTAGGCCTATTTGTTGTGTTGTGTATGCCAAATGGGTTTGACGATGAAGCTCCTATGAAATTTTGTGCCTTGTGTCATGCTTTTGGGTGGCACATAAAGAGGTGTAGATTTAAGTTGCTTATTGTGTGGTTCCTCCTATTGGAATGGATGTTTTCACTTGTGGAATGGATGTGTTGTTCCCTTGATTTTGTCTATTAGGTGTGGATGTTCGTTTTATGGTACTTATGTCAAATCCAAGGGGTAATGTGACACCTTTTGTCGAGAGTTTTTCTAGGTAACATTGGGGGTCATGTGCCAAGTATTCATCTATAAGAGAGGAACATTTAGGATCTAGTGAGGCATCCTATATGTCTTCCACCACCATAACATTCCCCTTTTGGTCTCTAGTGATTTTTTTTTCAAATAGTGATTTGTAAGATTTGGGTGAACCTTGTGAGGAGCTTGCAAATGAGTTGATAAAGTCCTTGTTTTTTAGGAAAGCCATCTCATATTCTTGTTTACTTTGCAACCTAGTTTTGACCATGTAAGACTTGCAATAGGTAGTGTTTGTGCTATGGTATGAATATGCAAAGAATATGTCTAAGGATGACCAAGGTATGGATAAAACCAAGGTTATGCAACTATGTTTTTGTATTTTTGGAGGTATAATATGCCTAAGGATAATAACCAACTATGGATTCAAGGTGAAAAATGTCAATATCTCAAATGTAAGTGTCACATTATGGTCCAAATTGGGTAATGCTAATGCAAGTGTAATGGAAATGACCTAAAAATGATACTAAAGTTATGAATATGAGGAAACCAAAGGTAGGATTTCTCAAATAAACCAAGAGGACCAAAGATACCAATCTAGGTTGCCAAGACTTCAAAAGTAATAGTGACTAAGTGAATTTTTTTGAAAAAGGTGACCTTAAAACTAGCCTTGGGTGTTGAGGGAAAACCTAGGTGAGAAAAGGACTAAAATGATGGAGAATGTTGAAATCAAGGAAACTTTAATTTTGTTTCTATGGATTGATCTTAGGTTTTCTAAGGATTCTACCAAGGTCTATGCAAGCTAAAAATCCTTTGCCTATGATGGATGCAAGGTATGGAATGGTAACTAAATAACTAAATGTTTGACATGACAGGTTTTAAAGTTTGTAGGTAAATACTCTGGTTATTATTAGGACTAATCAAAGAGAGGTTTTGTTTCATTTCTGGTCTCAAATTTTGTCTCAGGTAATTGTGGTTTAGGATAGTCAATTGTGGTTTAAAGAATCAGTGGTTGCAACTCAGATTTATCAATTGCAGTTTATAGAAGTTGCGATTATAGTTCAAGACAATCGGTTGTGGTTCATAGTGTACTTGTTTGGATTTTGGTTAAATTTTGTCAAGAGTTTGAGGTGATAATGTAAAATCTGGTTTTGGAAAAAACTACAAACACTCTGAAAAACTTGTTTCTTGTATGGTTTAAATGTGCAAACACACTTGTAAACACACTTTACAACCTATGGATTCTCATGAGATACCACTCGCTAGATCCCCACTCAGATTTCTCCAACCGTTTAAACAAGGTAGACAACTAGAGACCTGGTAGAACTGGCTCCCCTCCACAACACTAACTTCTTAGGCTCACCAAGTCTCAATTCCCCACAAGGAGGAATTCATTTTGTACACAATGTTTAGCAAATATGTGAGGTGAATTTAGAATGATCATTCCTGTGCTAGCAAGCGAAAGGGATTTTGGCCACTACAACAAGGTTCTTAGTGAATACTTGGGGACATGGCACCTCACAAGAGTCCAATAAGCCACTTAAGGCTTTAATCACTCTACTAGGGGTTCTTATAGCTTTAAAAATTAAAGGTAAGTACCTAGTTTCAAATGAAACTACTCGATTAAGGCCTACATATCATGAGGACTTGACAGTTTAGTCTTATCCTTTTATATATCGGGCTGAGTGAAAAACTGGTTGGATTCATTCCCTCTTTTGAGGTAGGCCCCTATAAAGGTAACAAAAGCAAGACAAAGATGACATTTTTATCACCCAAGATGGCACGAATCACAAGGGGAGTGCATACTAAAAAAGAAAATTCCTCACACTTGTATGGGGTTCATTTTAATTCAAAAATACAAATGTGTGAAAAGATAATGCAAACACTTGTTAATTCTAATCCCCAAATTAAAATGTGAGAAAGAGACTAGATGCAAGATAAATTTTAAACCAATGAGTGACAATGCAATTTCTTTTAAACCAAATGATTGAAATGTAGATTAGGTAAATTGATCCCAATGATGTGAGAATGCAAGATTAATTTTAATGCCAATGAGTGAAAAGAAGACACGATAGTTTTGTTTGATCAATGTAAATGAGAATGTCTCCTTAGTACATATGCCACACGCTGGAGATCAAACATTTGTAACGAAAAACCCCTAATCTATGAAATTCAAATGACCTAAAATATAAATTTTAATGAAATCTTAAAATATCAAAAGATAGGCAATGGTGTCATAGAAATTATGAATGCGGCTCATGACAGTGAACATATGTGGCCCAAAAATTGTGACTATGGTTCACGGGATGTCAAATCGGTTCACTAGAACAAATGTAGCATAGGTTTATGGTGATTTCGATGAACCAAAATGATGATTGTGGTGATTGACAGTTGAGTGCAACACAAAAACCTAGAAAATTACAAAAATCTACCGAAAACAAATGGCCTAATGATACCTATGATATGAAAATAGGGTTAGACTAAAAAACAAGAATGCTAGATTACCTGGATCTAACAAAAAATAACTAGAAATCAAATAGAGTCTAAGTGTGCCCCTATGAAAATCAATTGTGTCATTTGGCGTAGCTATTGCATCGTTCTGGCTTTTGTGATTGCATCGATTCGTACCTATAACCTACAATTCTAAAAAAAATTGTATGACTTATGTCATTTCGTGATTCACTTCGGGTTCACCAATGTAATTAGGGCTAAGATATTAAGGTTGGGAAATAATTCATATAAATCAAACCCTAATAAAAGTTAAAGCACAAATAAGCATAAAGACATAAAAACATAAAGCAATATTACCAAATCTTCATGCCACAATTGATTCACCTTCATTGCACTTCTCCATTTTTCTTGAATAATATGGTTGCCCTCATATTTTGAGTATGCAAATAGGCCTATGACAATGAGAAAGAAAAATATTGAAGATTCACAATATGACTATGGATGCAAATGGTCAAATGACTTAATAGAAAGATAGAAATATATGATAAGTTCTCCAAGATCACCTAAAGTGTAGATGTAGAAATGAAAATGATACAGGTCTTTTATAGGGAAGTCAATTTTGAATGAAGGGGTAAGATGAAAGGACAATAATCAGTGGCCAATATTAAAAGATGAGGTATGGACTATGGTTAGGGAAAAATTATAAGGATTGATAGTCAAGATAAATTATAAATAATTTAATCAAGGATGGAGGTTAATTGAGACATGGATAGATAAGGACTTGAGGTGGAAGATAAGATTGACATGGATAAAGAGGTGAGAAGGGGAAATTAAATAATAAAAATTATTTAATCTAGGTGGCCAATGAATAATTAAATAATTAAAATAATTATTTAATTATAGAAGAATGTGAGAAAGGGAATCTTTTTGAATTAAATAATGATTTAATTCAAAATTCAAGAGAGTGGACCAAATTAAATAAATTTTATTTAATTAATTTATGGGAGAGAAGAGGTTAATGAATAATTAAATAATTTTAATAATTATTTAATTATAGTAGAAAGTGGCATAAAAATTAAATAAATAAGTGTGAACCCCTAAACCTGCAAATGTACAAGAGCAACAAACATGGTTAGATGTTAGATCAAAAGCATGCAAACAAGTATGAGAGATTCCCCATAGAATCCATCTATTCAAACTAAACTAGGAAAATGAAAAACACAGTGAAATTGAAATAAAAGAGATTCAATCCTAATTAAGCTAATAACATGATGATCTTATGGGGGAATTGGTGCCAATGAAGTGTTTCAATTGGCCCTTTCCCAATTCCTTAAGTAGAAATGGTGTGTAAATGAGAAATGGTCAAATCTCCAAAGAGATTTGAGCATAAATTTGTTGCAAATCTTGAAATATGATGAATAGTTTATGGAAATGGGAAAAATTGGCTCTCAAGTTGAAGAGAGTAACTTTGCATATGATTGTGGATGAGGATGGATTTGAGTATAATAAGTTTACTCAAATTGTGGATGTTTGAATGAGAGGAAGAGTCTCTCATTTATAGATTCCCAAGTTGGAAGAATGAGGGATTTGGATGAATGTGGGATCATTCAACATCCAATGGCCAAGTGCCACTTGTCAAGATGTGAATGGTTGAGGAATGAGCACATTTTGGTCAATGTGTAGTATAAATGCCATGAGATTCAAATTTGAATTTTGACTGTGACATGTGAGAGGGAAAGAGAAATGGACTTAATGTCACTTGGCTCAATGCACAAGGACATGTAATAGGCATTGAATGCCTTGTTGGAAGGACCAAGTCCACTTGGCATTTTTGAATTCAAATGAGGGAATATTTTCTTTTGATGCTTTGTGAGGGAAAATAGATGAATTAATAAATCAAAGTATTTGATTTATTGTGCAAGTTGCATTCTCTAGAGAATTTTAGTGATTGAGATTAAATTAATAAAGATTTGATCAATTTAATGAGAGATTAGATTATTTGACCATTTTGACTTAGATTTTAGGATTGATTTAAATCAAAATGAGAGGAAGAGTTCAATTAAATAAATGATTTGATTTATTTAACTAAGGAGGAATATGTTAGATTAACTCAAATAAGTTTTAATTTATTTAATTTAATAAGAAGACTTTAGGGATTTAATCAAATAAAATGAATTATTTAATTAAACAGAAAGGTAAGGTTAATTAAATTAAATTGATTAATTTAATCAAAGGAGGTGATAGACATAATTAGATAAATGATGATTCATTAGATTAAGGGATAGAATTACGATGAAATGTTGAGAGTGTGATTTCAGAGGAAATGATGTTAGCGATCAGGATCAAGTGTGCCAAACCGGAAATGTACATTTTCCATGTCTACATTTTGCCCCTCTTTGAAGCAATGTACTTGTTGCATTGATTCAAAGAATAAATTGCTATGATCAAAAGCTCAAAAATTTCTTGATTTTTAGATGCCCCACTATTGCCCCAATGAAAGGATTATGCTGGTATGCTGCCCCCTTGAGAGATTGAGCGGAAATGTATTATTTTTTGGATTACTAACTTAGGCTTTTGAGACTTCTGATGATTAGGCGTTCACTTTGGAACCTACTAAACTTGCTTCTGACTGACTCACCAAAGGGTGACAACTACGATTGACTTTATTATGAGTGATGACAATCATGGGTGAAAGCGAGATGAAATGGATGCACCATTTGGATTTTTCAGATTTTTTGAGGTTGTTTTTGGTATTTTCACATTTTTCAATGTTTTTGGCATTTTCAAGGTTTATTATGAAGAGACTAACTTACAGACCTATCCTAGGGGTCTCAGGAGCTGATCCATAGATTGGCCTTGCCTACGTTATACATGCAAAGACCACGTAGTTTGACTGATGACAAACTGACTTGATGACAAGATGGACAAATGGATTGCCCCTTTTATTGCTCGAAGGACTGACGTAAGATGTAGACTAGATGGGCAAACAGATTGCCAATGCAATGGATGCCTAAAGGACTGACCTAGATGTCTCAGGGGATGATCAAAGATCAACCTTGCCTATGTTCAAGCTCAGAGATGATGTAGTTTGACAAGGTGAAAGACTAACAAGACTCAATGATGAATTTTTGAAGATTTTCTGATATTTCAACATGTTTTTTGGATTTTTGAATTTTTGGATGATTTGGATATGGATATGTGATGTATCAGTGCTCTGTTTTGAGATTTTGTTGAAAATAAAGCTTAAGGTTGATCAATCGGATTGATGGATTGATAGTTTGACTAAGTGTGTTAAGTCAAACAAATATGATAATGCACTTGTAAATTCCAGGAAGTTGTGTTATCCCAGAGTAAACTCATACAAAAAGGATAATTTGGTTAGGTGTGTTAAACCAAACCAGGTGATTATGGATTTGATAATTTGGCTAAGTGTGTTAAGCCAAACAAGATGATAATGGACTTGTAAACCCAAGGAAGTTGTGTTATCCTAGAGTAAAATCATGCACAAGATGATAGTTTGACTAAGTGTGTTAAGTAAAACAAGGTGATAATTGATTGGATTCGATTGATCAATGATGAAACTTGATTTCGAGAAAAATAACTTTGATGATTTGATGTGATATTAAAGTACACATTAGATGCAACTAATATTGATTGTTCAGATTGATGTTTGATGAAAGATAAAGCCTGATAAGGAGTGTCTTCCTGTGAAAATATGCCATGGGCTAGTGATTTGGATTTTTGGCTCGCAAATGCTTTGACCAAGTTGATTTCACGTTTGCCAATGCTCGGATCACCACATAAGTGTGAAGATATAGATCAAGATTTATTCTCAAAGCAAGATGAAAATATTTGCCCCCAGTGTCTAGCAATGTATGGAATGCCATGGATGGAAGCTTGGATCGATATGTGGATAGATATGGTAAGCATGCAAAGGATGCCAAGGATTATCTTATGACAAGATAAGGTGTTTGAACAGAGGAATGCTCATCTGGATAATGCTTTATTGCTCAGATAGCATTGGATAGGATGGGATCAATGAAAATGACCCATATCAAGATGTTTACCACTAGAAAGTGTAAAGTGTGCACCAAACCTTCATCAAAATCTAGATAAGGTATATTAATGGAAATGGGTTGGATAAATGGTTCATGGATGAATGGATCTATGTTGGATGTGATAAGATGCTTTCTCTTGGAGTGGCACACGCAGATGCTCGATTCTACACATGATGCCTTCTTTCCATGTTTTCATCATGATACCTGTCCAAAGTGCCACCGAAGTGGTTTTCACTAGAGGATGATTTTTTTCTTTACTATTTTCAAATCCTTTTTCTAATTTTTTTGGATTTTTGTATTTTTATTTTTTTGTATTTTCTGAGAGATTTTAAGGTGATGATGAACCACCTAGTACTGTTGATGTTGATGCTTCTATCATAATGTTCCATTGGTATCCTACTTAAAGAAGCTGCTTTGCCAAGACACGTGCACTTGAAAGCAAATTTTGAGATCCTTGATCTGCTTTGTTGATACTGGAGTTAACTATGTCTCTGTGCACACATCACGATAGAGTGCCTTTTTAATCCTTATGATGAAGGGTCACTGCCAATACATGGTCAATGTGAGAACTGGATATCATGCGTGGAGATGTGGATGGAGTGTGTTTAGCATTAAAAGATGGATTGGTGGATAGTTTGGAACCTTTGACTCTCCAAACTTGGGAAGATGAGCAATGATGGGTGGATATAGAAGTGTATGTGGAATTAGGACCAACTGCTTGATACACTTTGTATGTCACTTGAGAAGCTTGTTTTTACCTTTGTGGACATCTTGGATGGATAATTTCCCTTTTATATTTTCCCCCATAGTTTCTTTGATTGATGGAGTTTGATAGGGATAATTTTTCTTTGTATTCTTTGGTATCCATATGTATTTGATTTGTCCAATATGCTTCTTAGCTTCTTTTTCTTTGATGATATTCTTCTTGCTTTGATTCAAATATTTCTTTTGTTGTTGGTCCCAATTCATGGATGGGGTGATGGGTGGATGTATATTTGTGATGTGGCGAGTTGTAGTATTTGCATTGGTTTCATCATAAGGATTCTTTGTGCTACCTATGTTGATGTTTTCTTGAGACGAAGTTGCCCCCAGTTTTGTGGAAGTATTATTGATATGTTGAGATCCCTTGATTGTTGAATAACCAAGGCCTTGACGCTTAGGATTGCTAAAAATTTACACTGGTTCCAAGATACCCTATTCATGTAGGCCTAATCCTCTGCCTTGATAATTCATCTACTGAAAAAGCCTATTTGCGACAGGATATGATTTACCTTGGAAACAAGGTAATAATCCTTTTGTGCTCTATTGTGGACCTTCAAAGGTCATATCTCTTTTATTGATAAGATGATTTTCCCTTACAAAGGTGAGTGATCCAAGTTTATAAGTGATAGGATCGTCCATATGGGGGATGACTTCTTGATTGATATTTTTGGATTGATCTTCCGAGATATCAAATTATAGTGCTTCTTCAAGAAGTGTTGATGCTTCACTATCCACACAAAATTCTTCCTCATGACTCACTTCACATGATGTTTTTGATTCACGACTTATGTAGAAGCCTTGTTCATGATTTGTTTCTGATATGTCTCTAGATTTCTCTATATCTTGATCATGTGCACAAATGTTAAGAGTAGGAGACTCTTGTTCCTTGGTAATGTTTTCAAGAGTATGAGACTCATGTTTTGAATGAATACCATCCATGTGTCCATCCAAAGAAATAATCTCATGGGTAGATGGAGGAATATGTGCTATATGGATATGATCCTCATTTGCGGCATCTTGTAGAAGAGTGGCCATCACCTCATTTTAGTATCTTGCATATAAAAATTCTTGATCTTGATTAATGTCAGAATCACTTTCAACATGCTTTGGATCAAGTTCTTGACATGGTTCAATTTCAAAGGATAGATTACTTTCAAAGGGTTCTTGGACATCATCATAAGGAATTGGAAGTGATTTAATATCCTCTTGATCTTTGAGTGGACTTGGATCAAATGGTGAGTTGATAATTTCTTCAATATCTGTAACCATGAGGTCAAAGGATGTCAATATGTCTTGGAAAGGTCCATTGCTAGACTTTGGTGAAAGATGTTGATCATGCTTTGGAATAAATTCTTGAGATATGTCCTCTAACTCATTAGATGATGTAGAGACATTTTAAACATGATCATTGGTCGAAGGATCTTGATCATCATTTTTAATGATTGTGATGGGAATTTGTTGCAAGCTCTACTGTGGGAGTAAGGCTTGTGTTTTCTGCTGAGCCAACAATGCTTGTTGTTGGTCGTGTTGTTGTTGTGCCAACAATGCCTTTTGTTAGGCTTGTTGTTGAGCTGCTTGTTGATGAATTGCTTGCAATAGTGCCCTGAATTGTGCTTGCGTCTGCCGAGCTTGGTGTTGGGCTTGAGCTTGAGCCTGTGCTTGTTGGGCTACTTGAGCCGCTTGTGCAACTTGTGTGGCTTGTTGGGCCTTTTTGTGGGAAGCTTCTTGTGTGGCTTGCAACATGATGGAGAATGAATTTTTCATGTTGTGGTTTGGTTGCGGTGGCGGTGGTGGGTTGGGGATGGTGTTGATTGTTGGGATTGCTTGGATGGTTGCCACTTGTTGTTGCAATATCGATGGCAAAATGGGATGATTTGGCATGATCTCTTGATTTGGCATGATAGATTGAATTTGAACATTTTTGTGGTTGAGAATCATATTGTCTTGATTTAGGTAACTTTGATTTTGCATGGTGTTACCTTCACTTGGATCAATACCTAGAGTTGTCAACATATTGCTTGGATTTTGAACAACATTGTTGGGATTTGCAAACATGTCTACCCCAAAGTTTACAAAGTGTGGATTTTAAATGGTCATGTTTGGTAAAGTTGCACTTGGCATGTATGGATTTGGTGGGATAGTGTTTTTTATGAATACTCATGTATTGAGTGATTGGTTGATAGATTTGCAGATTTGGACTCAGATTTAAATCTATCATTGGGAAAGGTGTTCCAAACTTTAGATTGGGCATAATCACATTCGTATCATTGAAGTTTGGAGGAGATAATGATGTCATGCATAAATTTGAGTTTTGATAATCAATCGGTATTGTGAGACTTGGATAGTTTGGTTGACTTGGATTGCTCATGATGTATGAGTCAAGTTGATTTTCCATGTTTTTCTTGTGTTGTGATCTTGTTGCGAAAGCAAACCTTTAAGGTGTTTAGGACCAATGATGAGATGAAAGATGAAAGTGTGAGTGATATGGGTGTTTGAACATTTAGGAACTTTGGATCAATGCTAGACTTTTAGGAGTTTATTTGATTTGATTTGATTTTGATTGATGAGAATAGTTTGACTAGGTGTGTTAAGCCAAACAAGATGATGGTAAACTTGTGAACCCTAGGGAGTTGTGTTATCCTAGGGAAAAATCACATAAGAGAATGAATTGGCTAAGTGTGCTAAGCCAATCAAAGTGATCATGAACTAGTAGACCTTAGGAAGTCGTGTTATCCTAGAGGAAAATTTGTTCAAGAAGATTGATAATTTGACTAGATGTGTTAAGTCAAACATGATGATGTTGATTTTCCAAAAGTCTAGCATAAGATGTTTTCAAAGCTCCAAAAGTTGTTGGTGAAATGATGTTTAATTGATGTTTGGATGGATGAAGTGATGATTTTGATCCTAGAATGAGGACTTACTTACAAGACCAAGGTGATGAAGAACATGCTTTTCCCTAAAGGTAGTTTAAACCAAAAGACCAATGTCTGCATGGAAACCAAATGACTCAAAAGGGACTAAGCACATGTGTGGTTCAATTGTCTTTTATCTTGCTTAGGTTTGATTATTTTTACCACAAACACTCTTTTGATTATGCTTTTCAAACTGAATGTCTGATACCTTAATTTTCTTTCATCCCACAAAGTGCATTATGTGGAAATCAAGGAAATCAAGGCAAAGGTTTCCCAATGTTTAACCTTATAAAAAAAAATGATGATAGAATCCAAGCACTTAGAAACCTCTAAGGATAGAATCCCTAGGGAAAACAAGAGTGCTTAAATTCGTCAAAGGTATTTGTCTCCTCAAAGGGGTTTGAAATTTGAAGGTCTTGTGAATGTTCATTTTGCAAAAGTTTTGAGGACCAAGCAATGTGTTCTTTTCTTTCAAGAACTTTTACAATCCTAGGATGATGAGGCAATATCTTGTTGGGTTCCCACTTGGATAAATCTAGCTGTGCATATCTTGTGCGAATGGCTAAATGCTTGACCACACTGGCTCCCCTCCATGACACACACTTTTCGGGTCAGCCAAGCATTAGTATCCATGAATCTCCAATGGCATAATTTCCATTTCTACAACAAAACCGCATGTATAACGTGGGGTGGCTTCAAAGGACATGACCTTTTGCACCAACAAGATAGAAAAGGTTTTGGATTTTTTCTAAACAAAAGGTTCTAATGCGGGTGTTTCTTTCGTGGGGGATTATCCAACATCGGCGAGAGTCCATTTCTGTCCATCTCGTCAGAATAATCCTCGTGATTCTTGAACTTTCCTCAAGAATCCACACTTATATACCAATTGGAAGTCGCTTGGCTTTAGTATGTTCTCGGTTGGGTCGTTCCCTTGGGTAAGTACTTTTTCCCACAAGGCAAGCCCTCTAAGATAAACAATAGCGAATAAACATATTTGTAGTTTGATCAAACTTTGTTTAAAAACAAAAGGAGAACACTCGCAATAAGTTTATTCACACTCGCATGTTTTGTTCATTGTTAAGTGCCCAAATTGAAATATGGAGGCAATATTTTTAACAACCTAATATCACCAAAAAAATATTGATTCTCAAGATCGCAATGAAGCGCAAGAGAAGCGCATACACATTTTTAATGATATTAACTTGTGAAAAGGATTGCTAAATATTGAAAACACTTGTTCATTTTAGACCTCAAAAAAATGATGAATTCTTTTTTAGCACCAAATGAAATGTGAGATTTCCTTGTTCAATTTTTAACCCTTTAAACAAAATCTAGCATGTTGTCTAAAGTTCTTTTTAGCCGTTTGGCAACTTTTGGAAAGAAATTTGATTTTGTTTATTTTAGAACCCAAAGTAAATCTAGTGTTGCTAAAGCATGAAAGTAACAAATCCTTAGAAAGGGATTATAAGTTCTCCCCAAAAGTGTTTAAAAAAACTTGATACAATGATATGATGAATTCATAAAAAAACCTTTGGCCTTTCTTTTCCTTCCTTCACTATTGAGCAAAAAATATCCTTTTTAAGCAAATTTCAACAATTTTGAGATTTTTCCATTTTTGGTAATTTTGCATCTATGACTTTGAGAGTCCTATTGTTTTTCAAAAACTTTACAAAACTAAAGTAGGATGAATTTCCAACTAACATTTGAAATTGGAAATATGGACTTTGAGTTATTAATAGAAACAACTTTCAAAAAACTAGGAAAAAACTTTAAAATGTCATTTTGAGGGCCAAGATCAAAGTTTGAAGCCCCGAAAATGTGCCAAGATGGCATCCAACCCATTAATATTGGTTGCCAAATCACTTGTCACCTCATAAAGAAACCACCTGTAAAATTTCAGCCAAAACCCACATCCGAGTCAAAAGTTATGACCTCGGGAAGTTCCTGCATCACAAAAAAAAAGTTTAAAAAAATGAAAAAACTCAGAAGCTTGCAAAAGCGATAGAGTTTGGAGCGAAAGCGGTGCTATATAGCGCCACACAGTTGACTTTGCATGACACTCTGCAGAAAAGAGAGCACAAAAGAGGCGCGACAGAGGTAAGTGACGAAGTTTGGGAGCGGCCAGGTTTGAATTTTTGAATTTTTTAGGCGGAAAAGCAGGAGCGGTGGAGTTTGGAGGAAACGCGATGCACTATGGTGTTGCGCGACGCAGTTAGGAAATTTAAAAAAAACAAGCAGGGAGAATCTATGATGAGGTTTTGAAAGTTTTGTGTGGTTTGATATAACGTCACGCCTCTAAAAGCAGTGCAATATTGCGCCGTGATTCTCGAAGTGGTGCAATATGGCTCCGTGCGGCGCAACTTTCCTGTGTTCTGCAAAAAAAAGTTAAAAACGAGGAAATTTAAAAAAAAATGTGATTAAATGCTTGAACTGCCCTCCTTCTAGTGCCAAAATGTGAACCCCTAAACCTGCAAATGCACAAGAGCAACAAAACATGGTTAGATGTTAGATCAAATGCATGTACACAAGCATGAGAGATTCCCCATGAAATCCACCTATTTAAACTACAATTAGGAACAAAGATGAAGAACACAATACAAGAAATAAAATTAAATCCTAATCACGCTAATAGAATGATGATCCCATGGGGGAATTGGTGCCAATGAAGTTTTGCAATTGGCCCTTTCCCAATTCCTAAGTTGCAATGTTGATGAGTGTGAAATGGTCAAATCTCCAAAGAGATTTGAGCATAACCTTGCTATGATTTATGAAAAATGGTGCATGATTGAGTGCAATCGAAAAAATTAGCTCTCAATGTGGAAAGAGTAACTTTTTATATGATTGTGGATGTTTGAATGAGAGGAAGAGTCTCTCATTTATAGATTCCCAAGTTGCAAGAATGAGGGATTTGGATGAATGTGGGATTATTCAACATCCAATGGCCAAGTGCCACTTGTCAAGATGTGAATGGTTGAGGAATTAGCACATTTTGGTCAATGTGCATGATAAATGCCATGAGATTCAAATTTGAATTGTGAATGTTACATGTGAGAGGGAAAGAGAAATGGAGTTAATGTCTCTTGGCTCAATGCACAAGGACATGTAAGAGGCATTGAATGCCTTGTTGGAAGGACCAAGGACACTTGACATTTTTGAATTCAAATGAGGGAATATTCCCTTTTGATGCTTTGTGAGGGAAAATAGATGAATTAATAAATCAGAGTATTTGATTTATTGTGCAAGTTGCATTCTCTAGAGAATTTTAGTGATTGAGATTAAATTAATCAAGATTTGATCAATTTAATGAGAGATTAGATGATTTGACCATTTTGACTTAGATTTTAGGATTGATTTAAATCAAAATGAGAGGAAGAGTTTAATTAAATAAATGATTTGATTTATTTAACTAAGGAGGAATATGTTAGATTAACTCAAATAAGGTTTAATTTATTTAATTGAATAAGAATACTTTAGGGATTTAATCAAATAAAATGAATTATTTAATTAAACAGAAAGGTAAGGTTAATTAAATTAAATTGATTAATTTAATCAAAGGAGGTGATAGACATAATTAGATAAATGATGATTCATTAGATTAAGGGATAGAATTACGATGAAAGGTTGAGAGTGTGACTTTAGAGGAAATAATATTAGCGATCAGGATCAAGTGTGCCAAATCTGAAATGTACATTTTCCATGTCTACAATAAAATTTTATTTAATTTTAGAAAGAAAGTGACTTAATTAATGACATAATTAAAAAAATAAAATCTATTTAATTAATTAGGAAGAAAGAAAGATAGAAATTAATTAATTAAATAATTAAAATTATTTAATTAATAGAAGACATGACATTAGAAAATAATTTATTAATTAAAATTATTTAATTATGTAGAATGAAAGAATGAAAGGGAGAATGAAAGAATAAAAGGGGAAATGATGGAGATAATAAGATTTGAAGGCCTGGGATGATGTTTAGTGTCTACAATAAGGTCGTCATTGTTTTGTATCTATAAACAATAGGCTCATCCTAATCAATATCGACCAAGGAAATAATGGGTCTCAACACAACAATATGGTCATATTCCCATATATGTAGTAATGTGACCCCCACTCCAATGCTCCTTCCCTATTAGTAGACTAATTGGCTCATATCATGGTATAAGGACACAAGAATAACAAGACCCATGCATATTGAATCATCCTATATAGCATGTCCTGCCACACTAGTCCCCAACCTAGACTGAAACCTATACCCTATCAGTCTAGGTTAATCAAACCAAAGATCAAGGAAGCTATAAATAATTTGAAAACTAGCACCCATCAGTTGAAATACTCAAATTCAATCTAGGATCTCACTCAATAAATATCCTAAATCCGTAGGATATGAAAGCATGCATCCAACACAAAATCAATGTCATAAATAACTCACTCCCCATGAATGGGAAGTCATATAATCCACCAGACATCCTCCAAAGTAATAGTAGCCTCGTTAGTGAGGAGGTGGAATGAAAATTTCTTCCCATGCAATCGCTCCACCAATTTCATCATCATCGTTAAGTGAGTTTGAACGTCAAGAATGTATACAATGAATCCAAACCCAAGGACTCCCAAAAAGTCCTACTACTCCACATCAAAATTTTGTACCTCTGAAAGAAGGTCAAGGCGATGGTCCCAATATATAAGAGGCTAAATATCCTCCTGCATGCATGAAGCCAACAATGTCAATTTGACTTAAAAATGATTAAAATCTAAGTTTCAAGGTCTGAATTTGTAAAAGCATCCTTATTTTTTATTGCACCGTTGTATCCTTTTTACAATTATGTCACCCTTTTAAGGATGCATTGTTATATTGCAATAGTGAATCAACATTTTGGTGCATCACTATATCCAAAACCCTTGGCACATCCCTATATTGCAAGTGCATCACTATTTATTGATCAATGACATCGCTGGAAACAAAAATACAGACATGTCACCCTATTTCACTTGAATCGCTATAAATCAATTGTAACTCTAAACCTAAATCCTATATCGCATCGCTATTTTGCACATGCATCACTATAATTACAAATGTATTGTTGACTACTTCAAAAGCATCATGATATAAAAATTCCCTAAAAATACCTAATTCAAACCCCAATAAATACAATAAAACATGAAAAACAAGGAAAGTTTTGAAACACATAATTGGGGTCCTACACTTAGAGGTTGTTGGTACTCTTGAACTCTATAAGAAAGGTGTGTAGGAAGCATGCATCACACCATCTTGTTAAGGATGTTAGAGAAAAAGTGCAAATGAATTGAAAGTGACCCTTTAACCTCTATTTATGCCTAAAAATTGGGACTTTTTGCCCTAATTTGAGGGGGAAACTAGGGTTTTCATCCTGTTTTGTAGATTTTTAAATTATGAGGCATAATTTAAGACATTTTTCCAATTTCTAAGTTTGTTTGCACATCTTAGAGCTATTTTTCTGCACCTCAATCAATGTTAAGCCTTTGTTGCAACATCGACCTAAAATTTCAAATTTCCATCCGATCTCTTGAGGGGTAAGCCCGATATCAACTTAATTATTTCCACTCGGGCAATAGTGAGGCATCCAAAAAATAATGATTTTTTTTTTTTATCTAAACAATAGTTTAAATCCGAAAAGCATCAATCTTTGAACCAATGTAACATGTACATCACTTTAAAGAGGCATACCATGTAGACACTTAAAATTGTCCTGAATGATATTACACACTTGAATCTGGTCACTAACATAGTTTCATCTTAAAACTTATTTTCTTTTTTCTTGTTTAATTAAATAAGCCTAGTTATTTAATTAAATGCATCATTTTCATCTATTAATCTAATTAATGTTATTAGGTTAATTCATCACCCTCCACATCAACCTTTCATCCTATTTAATTAAATAATGCAAATTATTTAAATTAAAACCCCTTATGTTCTCTCACTTAATTAAATTTGAATTAACCCCTTTCATTAAATCAATCAATTATTTAATCATAATCCTAATATTCCTCAACTTTCACAATTAAAACTTTGTTTTAATTGACTAATTACTAATTTTCCTCACCCATCAAATTTCATGGGAATATTTCTTTGGAATATTCTCCCATTTTGGCTCAAAAAATGGAATATTCTTTCCTAACAAACTCTCTAACAAACTTGCTAACAACTTTGAAAGTGTGTTTGTTTGAATGATTGTGAACCATTGATTAATTCTTTGATCCATGTGATCTTGCATTCTCATCCATTGAAGAGAATCCTTGATCCATGCCTTCACCCTTGACTGGATCTTGACCAATGATTGATAAAATCAATCTTGACCCTTGATTCTCCTATAAATACTTCACATTTTGGAGAGAAATGGACCCACTTCCATCAAAGAAAAGTTATGTTACATGTTTGAATACTATTTTTATTCATCCTTGCATCCATTATCAAGATTTTTTATCTTTTTCATCCACCCTTAGCATAGTTTCATCCATTTTAGATTAATCTTTCATCATTGGAGTACAATTAGATGCAAATTTTATCCAAGGGATTGAGAAAGGGTAGTCATTCCATATCAATACGACACCAATCCCCCAATCCCCCAATGGGATGAGGTTTATAGTTATAAATTAGGTTTATTTTATGCTTTCATTTTTTATTTCATGGTTGCTTGGTTTGAAAATTTTGAACATCTCATTGGGATTGAAGTTTAGTGGGTTAAATATATCTTAAATTCATTTGGATCTGGTGTATTTATCTTATACTATGACTATGATCATTAGTAGTGAGTAATAGATATAAAGTATATATAAGAAACAAACCCTAAAATACACTATATCAATGAAACATGAAAATATCATAGGAAATTTAGATGTAAAAATGGGATATGAACTCAAAAAAACCAAATATTTATACAACCTAATTTATAATGTAGAAAAATAGAAATAAGATTTGGATATGTAATATTGGATGGATTCACTAGAATATAAAATAAAATAAATTCTCCTTTAAGGTTAATCCAGGCTAATTAAGTAATACAATAATAAATTATATACTTAGCTTGTTAACTAAAGACTGGGTGTCTTGGCTAGATATTTAGGAGTTTGTTAGTTGTCTTGCTTGGATATCATGCTTATTAATTAATCATATGTATTAGAATATACATGGGGTTTATGATTTGCTAGATGATAATTTTTTGGTCATGACTAGTGCTCCTTGAGTTCAAAAATTATCCATGTTTATTGTGTAATTTGACTTATTTTCTTACCTAGAATGCCTTTATGTACTTTATCAATTTTTATAAATGTGAGGCTAGTGGTATTTACATGTATCTTGGAAGTATCGCCATTACATCAAGAAAAAACAAGTTATTCCTTTGGAAATTTGTACAAAATATTGAAAACCAAAAGTAAGGGCCCTAGTTCTTACATTTTTTACTCCTTTTAGTACAACTTAAAATATGTTACTATTAATTACATTTGATGATAAAAAATGAGAGAGTATATGTGTTCTCCAAATTTGTTAAAATGAATACATTAAATATCTTTAAATATTAGGTCATAGCATAAAATTGCATCAAACAAATCTTTAGTGAGCTCAAGGTAGGAAGGTGAATGGGGGCTACTCAACCCAAAATTGATATTTGAATTGTAAGAAAGAAAAGGAAAAGTATATAATTGTGGGTTCACCCTTGCAATTGTAGAAATGTATTAAGGCTAAAAACTATTTAGATCCAAGTAAATAATAACTCTAGAAGAGTAGGTGTACACATAAGTGTAATAAATAGGTAGATATGAGAAATGGATGTAAGTCTATGTGCATAAAGATAAGGTAAGAGCCAAGTTTATAAGGATATGTTTGTATATAGATAGATTTAAAACCTTAGAAGAATGAACCCAACTTCAAATAAAATTCTAGCATTCATCAATATACACATATATCAAAAAAAATTCTAAAATAAATACAAAATTAAATAGAAAATAAGATAAATATAGAAATTTCCCAATTAAAGTTATATATATATATCGTTTCCACTATATTTATTAAAATTGAGAAAAGCATACATTTACTCAACTATAATGGGAGTTCAATAGTTTGGTTTGGCCATTGGCCAATGTAATAAATTTAGATAAGTGAAACACGACAGAGTAAGATGAAGGGCTTAAAATAACTATATCTCCCTCTACATCATCTATAACACGTCAATTCCTTACACCACCAGATGATAACGTTGAGTTTTAAATGATGAAGGAATCCCTATTAGATAACTATAAAATTTCAACTTTTATATTAAAATATCAATGAAGGGGTTACAATGTCCCTCATCATAATGTTGATTTTGCATCCCTCATAGCCCAACAAAAACCAAGTTGATCAAAGATGTTGATCATTCTTTGAAATAAATTCTTGAGATATTTCCTCTAACTCATTAGGTGATATAGATACATTTTAAACATGATCATTGGTCGATAGATCATGGATTATGTCAATAGGATCAAATAATTCTAACACTCCTATAAATAGATCATTGTTTGACAGGTTTTTGATCATAACTAAAAAGTTACTCTTGATGTATGTTGATTTGATCATTGGATGAGATGGAAACATCTTCAAGGTGATCATTGATGGATAGATCTTGATAATTTTTTTCAACAATTGTGGTGGAGATATTGTCAATGTTTTGAACCATAGGATCAAATAATGTTAACATTTCTTGAATTTGATCATTGTCGGGTATTAATGGTGAATTTTGATCATGATTGAAAAGTGACTCTTGATTTATGTTGATTTGATCATTGGATGAGACAAAAACATATTTAAGGTGATCATTGATGGATAGATCTTGATCATTTTTTTCAAAAATTGTGGTGGAGATATTGCTACTGCTATCACTAGTGGTTGAATCTTGATCGTTGTCCTCAACAATTATTATTATTTTATTAATAAGATCTTGGATGAGATTTTTGAGTTAAATACAATTTGATGTTTTGTAAAGATTTTCTCAATGATACTCACAATAAGATCCACCCCTATTCCAAGGGAAGTTTAGGATAGAGTTGAAAGAACTTACTTTTTGAAGAGTGATGAGTTTTGAGTTAAGTAGCTTTCTTAGCATTGCTTCAATTGCCACTCCAAAAGTAGCATTTTCACGTTTGTGATCTTATGAGATTTGTGCTTGTTGAGGTGACTCTTGTTGTGATTGATCTTGAAGATGTGGTGATTGATCTTTGAGATTTGGTGATTGGATGTTTTTTTGATTTTGTTGATCTTGATATCCAACCTCTTAACATTGGAGATATTGTTCTTGATGTGGTTGAGGACACAACCCAATTGTTTGATGACATGGTTTAACCAATGGAAGAGTGTATTGATTTTGGGGTGGATATGTCTCTTGGTGCAATGAATCAACTATTATGGTAACTATAGAAATTTTATCTTGATTTTGATCATGACACCCTTGATATAGTTGATTTAGTTTTTTGCTCAAGTAGATTTGAAATGTATACTTGTGGTGTTTGTATGGGATCATGGTTTAATTGATTTTGGACAATGTTTTGATTTGGGATGATGTTTAGATTTTGCATTACAGGTTGACATGGAACATTGTTGTGTTTTGGAATAACATTGCTTTCATTTAGTTAACTTTGATTTTGCATGATGTTAACTTGAATTCAATCAATATATGGAATTGTTAACATATTGTTTGGAATTTGAACAACATTGGCTTGATTTGCAAACATATCTATCCAAAAGTTTACCAAGTGTGGATTTGATATTTTTATATTTGGTAATCATGTACTTGTTATAGTCATATTCGACATGTATGGATTTGGTGGGTTAATTTTTTTTTTTGTCGAAGACTCGTGCATTAATTGTTTGGTTGATAGATTTGTAGGTTTTGTCTTTGATTTAAACCTATCATAGGGAAAGGTGTTCCAAAATTTATATTGGGAACACTCACATTTTCTATTCCATTGAGGTTTTTAGGAGATAATGTTTACATGTATGGATTGTATAAATGTGATTTTTGATCATCAATCGACATTGTAAGGCTTTTCTAGCTTGGTTGACTTAGATCACTTGTGATGTATGAATCAAGTTTATATTCCATGTTTTTCTTGTGATTTGACCTTGTTGACCTTTGAGGGATTTAGGACCAATGATAAGATGAAGGATGAAAGGGGTGAATGATATGGGTGTTGAAATTTTAGGAGCCTTGGAGGAATACTAGACTTAAGGACTTTTTGGACTTTTTGATTTGGATTGGATTTGATTTGATTTGGGTAACGAAATTATAAACCACAAGATGTTGGATGTTATCTTGGAATAAAATTGTCCACAAGATGATAATTTAACTAGGTGTATAAGGAAGGATTATTCCAAGATTCTAAGAGTTGTTTGTGAGATGGGATTTGGTTGATGTTTGAGATGGATGAAATGATTCATTGTTTTGATCCTAAGTGAACCTAAGAGGGAATTTTTTACAAGAACAAGGTTTTGAAGAACATGATTTTCCATAAGTGTACTTCAAACCAAAAGATGAATGTTTTCTCAAAAGACCCTAAGACAAAAGATAAACAAGCATATGTCTGGGGTTTAACTGATTTCATCTTGATTAATGAATTGATTTTACCACATCCTATGTATTGCTTAATTTTCAAAACAAATGTCTATGCCTCAATTCATTTTCATTATATAGGGTCCATTATGTGAAAATCAAGGTTTCAAGAGCATAGTATCCTAATATTGACTTTAGAGGGAAAATTGAGATATAAATTTTGAAATACTTAGAAGCCTCTAAGGATGAAATCCCTAGGGACAAGAAGTAACACTTATATTTTCAAAGGTATTTGATCCTACTAAAGGGTTTGAAATTTTATGTCCTTGAATTTTTATTTTCAAGATTTTGGATTCAATAAATGTGTTTAATTGAATCAAAGATTGCACAACCCTAGGATGGAAAAGAAAATATATGTTGAATTCCCACTTGGATAAATCCAGTTTTTCTTATTCAGAGTAGATGGTTAGAAGCTTGACCACACTAGATCCCCTCCATGGCACTCACTTCTATGGGTATGCCAAGCTTCAGGTCTCATGAATCTCCCATGAAAAAAATTTCATCTCTATAAAGAATCACAAATATGTGGGACGACTCTGGAGGTCCAACCTCTTGATGCCAACAAATATTGGGAATTTTGGCTTCTAAACAAAGGTTCGAAGTAAGGGCATCCAATTTAGGGGGTGCAATGATAAAATCCTTGTGAAAGATCTCCCAACACTTAGAACAAGGGATTTTCACATCATAAAGATGCTAGGGGAGATTTATCATGTACCGCTTCCCATTGTTTATGATTTTCATCGCAACCACAAATTTATATAGCGGTTTGGAAGAGCTTGGCTTATTCGCATTACTGCTTGGGTAGATCCCTTGGGGTGAGTACTTTTTACCATTGATGATGCCAAAAATTGAAAAGGTAACAACCTTTATGGAAAAATCAGTTAAAGGGGGGACCTATTGCGCTAAATTGAGTGACCTCTGGGTTTTTAAAGAAGTCAAGTTCTTTTGTAATTTGGGGGGTTGAAAAGGGTGGAAAGAAACAAATATTAAAATAAATATAATTTAAGGTGAAGCGCTAGGAAGTAGATATGGGAATGATAAACCTATCTATGAGATATTATTTAAGGGTCATTCAACAATCTACTATGTCCCAAAATAATATTAATCAAAATGGAAATCTGAACAACTTATTCAATGACATAAAAAAAATTCCATACATCTACTGAAAAAAAGAGTTGAAGGCATGGTATTAATAAACCATATTATATTAAAATTATAGATTTCTGTGAAAAAATTACTCAATACAATAATGACACAGTATACAACTTTATCAAATGGTTAAGAAACAAAAAGGCTGAATAATGGCACAGTCTACAAATCCTATATAATCATCTAAAACAATTGAAAGGATTGCTGTCTTTCCACAAATTACTCTATCAATTTTGAACCCTTTCTGCAAAAGAAGAAGCAATATTTATAGGGCAATATTTCACCGCTTGGCTGGCTGATAACAAAAAATATTATTCAATGATGCACACAAAAATGATTTCCCTTGGTCGTTAGAAGACTTGGCAACAAAAGAAGACTCGAGCCATGCACATATTCATCCTTAGAACATATGCATCCCATGCAAATGATGATAGTGGTCCTAGCGTAGAAGCAAAAATTCTCTCTACTCTTGCACAATGAAAATTTTAAAAGATATACATGGAAATAGATTGAGGTCCACGGTTCATTCCTTCATACCTATGATGAAAAAAAACATGGTGAAGACATGTGGAGACATCCTTTATATATGTTGTTATTGGTGGGGGCCACCAAGAAAAGTATGTGAATTGATGCTACATGGCATGCGATTGGGGTTTGCTAGGGAAGAAGCCTTGAGGTGTGCAGGATGCTAACACATGGAGGCATGGCGAGAGACAATTGAAATTGAAGGAAGAAGTCCCTACAAAGAGTGCCTGATAGACACATGGCAGCAGTCTGATGAAGCTTTTTCGAAAGGAGCCCGATGATGTTCAACAAATGGGGCATGAGCCAAACTTATGAAAATAAAATATTACACAAAGGGAGCTTAGAGAAATTCATATTCACAAATTTTGGAGACTACTAGGGGAGTTTAACCTACGGAAAGAGGAATAAAAAATTTCTAGTTTAGAGATCAGAGCCTTATCCACTGGGTGACGTGATTAGAGATTGGAGAGTGGTCTATAGGGGCAAATAGTCAGCCTCAAACAAAGCTGATATGTCGCACAAATTTTCCTGCATCATGCAGATCAATCATTTCTTTATAACGAATCATATTTGATATACTAGCCCAGGACTCAAGTTTAAAATGTAGTCATTCTATTGGATGGGTGACAACCTCAATATATTTTGCAGTAAGGTGTTGACTGAGGCTTTGGAAAGTAGATGCATCTTGCTGCTTCTCTTCAATATTTATTGTAATCTGGTTTGTCATGGCCACTAATTCATTTGGAAGAAATAGGGAAGGTAAGCCCATCTGAGCTAGCTGAGAGAACTTTGTTTGCATGCTAATCATGGTTTTCTCCAATGTTGTAGTGCACTCGCTAGAATGTAGGATGGTTGCATGGTAATGGTTTAACTTGTTAGCTATTCTGGCAGCAACCTTCCACTCTTCAATCCCTGCATTTGCTAAGACTTCATTTGAGACTATATATAGCCTATCCAACAACCTCCTGGCCTCAAGAACTCTTTCTTCGATGGATTGTAGGAATTTTTTATCATTCTATGAACCTCATGGCCTAAACCTATTGCTTCTGCCATTAATTGGAGCATCCAATTGAGGTTCAAGTAAAATTCCTTAACCTTTTCCTAGTATGAAACATATAGCCACTGGGCTACTTGAAAGAGGGCCAACTAGGTAGTAGGAGGTTGGGTGAAGCTCTTCAAGAGGCCAATCATCCACATACCTCAATCCAATACTATGCGCTATCTCTATAATCTTCAGCTTTTTTGTAGTGAGTTAGCCTTGCATGACTTTTGATTCTGTGATCCAGCTTGCTTTGACTCATTCTTTGTTTGTTGCTTCCCTCTCAAGGGAAGATTTCATTTCTAGAACCTCATTTTCTAGTTGTGTCTGGCGAGCATTGATGTTTGTATCCTTCTCCTACATTCACTACTCCAATTGAGTGCATTGATGGTCGAGCTCCTCATTTTTTAATCGCATTTCTTGATCCATGCCAACTAGTTTTGATATCCTTAGTTTTTTTGTTACAGCTTGATGACTAGGTTTGGGTCAAAGGTTTGGAACTTTGCAAATTCCTCTTGGATTTTAGCCCGATTTGTCTCCACTTGTTGTGAGAAGCAATTAAATTCAACATCCCTCACCTTTTTTTTTTCCAAGAGGACCTCAACCCTTTCTTTAAATTTTTTTAGCTCTTTTTCCTTATTCTTTAGCTAGCAACCAGACTTGAGAAATTCAGTGGTCACCACCCATTGGGTCTCCTCCATGATCTCAACCTTGTCTTGTGGTCAGGATATTCTTAGATCGAGGCCCATGGTATACATATTGTAGTCATTTGGTTGCATCTCTCTTTGCGGTTTGATGATAGACAGGTACATAGTCACAAGGTGTAGAAATCGGTAAGCCTCATTGCAAATAGTATGTACTTTTTAATCAACTAGATTTTAGTATCTTTGGCTCTTTTATTTTGGACTTGGATTTCTCGTCCCTATTTAGTTTTATCACCCTCTGCCAAGAATTATATTGGTGATCAGATAACTCAACCTGTGAAAGGTGCACCAAGAGGAAGGGCAAAAGGGAAAGAGAGTGTAGCGGACTAGGGTGATTTCTTTCTCAGAAGGTTGATCGCTTGAGGAGAAAAGGAGGGATATTCCAATTCCTATCTTGTAAGCTATTACGAGGAAACAAAGAAAGTGGTGTCATGGTTGATTCCATCTACTGGGAAGAATGGATTGGGGCTGACACAATAGTAGCAATAGATGTATCAATGGTAGTCACAGAGGAAAAATATGAGGCATTGACAAACATGGCATGGGTCGAGGTGAAAGGCGCAAAAGTCCATGGGAGAGTAAAATTAAATGGTGTCATCTGAGAGAACTATGCAAAACCTCATGTGATCATTGAAGAAAAGGCCAAAAAAGAAGGTCCAACACTTGAAGTGAGGGGTGTGACAAACACATCAGGGGCCATTAGAGACTTTGAAGCAAGAGAAGAGGGAGCGAAAGATGGAGTGAAAGATACATTCAGTTTTGATGATTGTGATCCTTGGCTCATTGTAGGGTCTTGGCCTATCGTGGGTTCTTGTGAACACTCTCCAAAAGATTCTTTGGTGTGTTGTCATTTGGTGGGTGGTGAGTCTTCCACGACTACGGTCTCTGACTATTATGGTTGGGTTGTTTTTATCCTAATTGTGGTCTAGGTGTGATTCACCGAAGAGCTCACACATGATACATTTACCCACACATTTGAAGAAACCTTAATAGGTTGCTTCATTTCCTTCCCATTCTTCTATGCCAAGGACATTTGAAGCTCTATTTTTGGTTTTTCTCCTTTTGTGGTACATCCTTCGGCTTCCTCCGAGTCAGTGCCTTCATCATCGCTATCGTCAAAATTAGGATGTTCGTCATTCCACAATTTATCAAACCTGCCATCCATCTCTATTCTCTCATAAGAGGCATCAGGGTCTTGGGTTTCCTGTTCATAAATCTAGAAATATTTAATATTCTCTTCACTCTAGTTGTAATTTCTTGTTAGATTATTGTGAAGAGTAGTCCCAATTTTTTTTGTTTTATCATATTTCCCCAACTAGAAATAGAACCAGTGCCATGGAGGCTGAATACCCCCAATGGGAATTTGGATTAGGTCTACCAATAGTTCATTTGTATCTTCCATTAGATTTTGGCTCTTTTCCCAATAAGGTTGGGGATTGTGTGTTACCTTGACATAATCATTCGGTAAGTCATTTTCGGGGTTGTAACTCCACTTGTTGAAAATCCATATCAGACCCAAATGAGCTAGCTTCACTTCTAGCAAGTCACGAGTCTCCTTTTTGGCCATGATCACCATCTTAAAGCTCAACGGGAAATCGGAGAATCCTATCTTCTTAGATTTTATGCTACATAAGGTGAAGTCAATAATTGATACTTGGCAAAAAATTTCAAGGGCTAGTATCCAGTTCGTGAAACATGTCGAAAGTCGTAATGGTTCCCCAATGAAGCCGCACAATTAGATGAATGTGAAATCTTCCCCAAGAAACCATTTGCATTTTGAGGTGAAATTTTACATATATTCTATTCAGTCTAAAATGAGTTGTAAAATACCACCATCCTCTCTCATATCTTACAAAATTGGAGTCAAGAAATAGTCCAAAAATGCATAATAGTCACAAGTGGAGGAGAGGATAGGATTCCATACAAATACTAGCCCTATTCTTCTATTTTCATCAAAATGGCCAACCCCATGTACCTTTCAAAGAAGTCGGGGTTATGAAGCAAAAACATGTGGGTGAGCAAGGAAGGAAACCTAAACCTCTATTGTGTGTTGTACTCCGCTATCTCATTCAACATCTCCTTGACAAGAAATTCTATGAAGTCGTACCAAAAAAGAGAACTTTGGCTGCACAACTAGAACCCCAAGCCTAGTTGAAATTCCTGAACATATCTATCAATGTTCAGGCCGCAAATGAATGCCATCATTGAGAAGGCATCTTTAATGTCCTATTTGAAAGCTCTATGTGTTATTGAGATCTGTGGTGGATTTTTGTGAGCTTCTTTGGGCCTTTGGGATTCTTTGTTATAAAATTTCAAAGAAAAATATATGGTTTTCCATATGCTCTCTCCTTTTGCTAGAGTGAATGACTCCATTTGATGTACCTTGGAGCTTCATTTTGGGATGCATAACATGTCCCAAATATCCTCCCTATAGATATTCACTTTTAGCTCTCAGCCCTCGATGGTGTTGGTAGCCAGGTTAAAATGGTTGGTGGCTTCATTGACCAATTCAAGATAGTAGTGCACCAATGAGACCATATATTGTGGAAGCCCACTAGACCAAAATTATGTGCCAAGGAATATGTGTTGCTATTTTTCTTAATTCTTTCATAGGCTGCCTCCCTAAGAGTCTAAGGGTTCTTCTCAAGGATGGGATCATGAATATTATCCCATTCCTCCTTAACTCGGCTTTGGTCTCTATGGGTCATCTTCTTTTCTACAACTTTTGTATTTACCCACAATGGCTTCTTTAGTATACCAGATGAAGGGCAAGAGACATTCTCAAAGACATATGCAGTTGGTGTTGCATGCATGGCATCATATAAACTTTGTGTTTCTTTGCCTTACAGTTCTTCTTGAGAACTCTGGGTTGCCTCCATTCTTTGCAAGCTTTTGTTCAAAAAGAACACTGGTGCAGTATGAATGGAACCTAAAGCACAATGCAAGGCTTTGAACACAAAACCAAGATGAATTCCTACCTTTTTTTGGGTTCAATTCACACCATAGAAGTGAATCTCCTACAAATAATTCTACACTCAACTACTTTGTTGCTATTTGCACCACATTTGGGTTTCTCTACAATTTTGCACTCAAAAATACTTTTACGTACATAGGAATTTTTCTACTCTGCTTAGCTCTTGTATGTAATAATTATCTTTTTATTTGATTTTTTTCCTTAAAATGACAGTCAAAACTTACCTTTTTGCATTTAATTTGACATGTACCACTAGATCTCCTTCCCACGTGAGATGAATTACTTGCTCTTTTGAAAAGACAAGAATTCATAATTACATTAGTGATCACATCCTTCGATGTGATTTTCTTGGGAAATTGATTCGTTGATTGAAAGCTTTCTATCCTTTCGCATGCTTGAGCAATTAAAATCCCAAAAGGAATAGTTAAGCCAAAGACGTAATGAGTAATTAGAAAATATTTTCATTCAACCTTGGAGCTTGAAGATTCCTACAATGTGACACCTCAACATCTGTCTATATGAGCTATTGCTTGGGATTGCCAATGACTCATGCTAATTAATTACCGCTCCTTAATCCTACATGCAACAATTTGTATCTATAGGCGTAACTAGATAGGAATGTTGAGTCGACCCTTGGTGGGATTTTCAAGTTAAGACTTGATTAGCATCACATTTATGGCATGCAACTACCTCAAACATTTCCATAAATATACCCTAAGATAGTAGCGAAATCACACTTAGTGATTAGAAAAATTGACATTAGGTGACTAGCTAGGATTATTGTCAGGTAGTTGAGTAGGATTTGAGTTTACCTAGAGCTAGTATTAGGTAGTTTAGAAGATTCTGATATGATGAACACTTCAGTTAGGCTATTTGGTTGTAAGACATAAACCACATTCCGAGAGGTTCCCAATAGGTGCCTTAAGTGCATGACAAAGAACAAAAAATTTATGGCAATCATAGCCATTAAATGGCTTCTAGGGAGAGACTCTATTGAATATGAGGATAAGTATCAGGTGAACATCGATATCAGCTCACTTTTTTGTGTCATTGTTTGACATTTAGGTCCCCAAAATAATGATTTTTCATCTAACGCTCCAAATTTTTATGAAGAAATACCTTGGTGGCCTCAGGGAAGTGGTCTCGAATGTTCTCTATGGCTTGGGTCTCCCTATTGTGAGTGACCTGTAGAGGCATATTGAAAAATATGTTGTGGTACCTTGCATACCAATCTTGAGTAGCATTTGGCTTCAGTCACAAGCTGAACATCGTGAAAAGGCTGCCCGTGATTGCCATTTTATTTTTTGCTACTATAATGTGGTGCTCTTCTATGACGCTGAATGGCATATTGATTTTAGAAACCTTGTGTTCCAACCACCTCTCGTTGTTGGTGTTGTAAATGATGTTGCTACTCCTGACCATGTCGTTGATGACAATAACAATCTTGCTATTGATGAAAATGCTGCTGCTCTGACTAATTAAAGTCTCAGACACTTTTATACCTCTTTCTGTATATATATTCTTGGGATAGGCATCCTCATACATATATAAAGAAGCTACATAATAAATAGATACACTTTTGAACGTATGGCCTCAAAGATATTTTTGGAAATGTATTGATCAAAGAATATGTATATATAAAATGAATATACCGCTTATATTAAACCTCTTGACTCCTTTTTTGTGATTCTATTATATGGCTTCTCTTAAATTCTCTGCACACAAGTTTACCTTTCTACATCATGGGCAGCATTTTATTTTCTACTTTTGCACTGATGGGTTATTTTAATTTCTAATTTCTTCTACTATGGAACTTATTGAAAGACCAGTCGACAAAAAAAATGAAGTAAAATAATTACACTATTCACATATTTACACTTTGGTGGAATAATTGAAGATTAATTGAATAATTTTAGGTGAATTCCATTAACTGAAATACCCAATGATTCTTGTTCCATGTTCTCTAATTCAAATGCATTGTGTTGTTTTCACTGAATTATTTTGAAAGGGCCCTTCCATAGACTGTCAAATTTTCCATGCTAGCCAGGTTTCACAACCCTTTCATTCAATTTAAATACTAGGTCCCTGTACTTTAGACCTTGGTCTAAGGATTTATTGTCAAACCATCTTTTAACCACCTACTGGTAATTTGTCATAGCTATTAGGCTTTTTCCCCTTTTCTCTTGCAGTTCCAGCAACTCGGCCAATCGAACCTCCATAGCTTTGTTTTCTTTAATTTCTAGGGATTTGAGCAACTATAGCGTAGGATTCTCAATTGAGATAGGCAATATCACTTCCTTTCTGTATACTAGCTCGTATGGTGAAGTTTTCAGGGCTTTCTTGGGAGTTATGCAGTCTACCCAGAGTATTTTCTGAAGGTTATTATGCCATTCTTTCTCATGATCTAATCTGATCCATTTAATGAGTGAGACTAAATTTTTATTATTTGAATCAACCAGGCCTTTCCCCTGAGGGTAATAATTTGATGAAATTTTTAAGAATATGTCATGCAAAAGTGCAAATTGACATACCTTAGAGCCAAAGAAAACCTTGGCATTTTCTGAAATGATGGTCTTTGGCGGGTTGGATTTTGTTACTAACCCTTCTAGAAAATCCACAATATTTGCCTCTGTCGCATTCTTCAGGGGCACATGGCTTTAGTCCACCTCGTGAATTAGTCCGTGGTGGTGGGAATTCACTTGTGACCGACATTGGAGGTGAGATTGATCATTTTGATGAAATCTAGACCCCATTATGTGAATGGCTCATTTCTTACTATCAGATTAAGAGGCATTGCAAAAAAAATTCTTCTTCCTACGAAGAATTAGCATTCTTTGCAGGCTTTTATCATGTTGTATGAGTTATTGAATAGCATAGGCCAGAAATACCCAGCGTACAAGATTTTGATGGTAGGGGTCTTTGCGGAGAATTGTTTGCCTTCAAGACTGCTATAGAAGGTGCCAATAATTCTCTTTGCTTGCTTTGTGGTGACACACCGCAACAAAATTCCATTGAAATTAATCTTGAAGAGGACCCCTTCAATAAGTGTGAATCCGTTGTTCTACAACCGGAATAATCTTCTCCTTTGAGAAGGAGTCCCAACAAATATTTTATGGTGTGCATAAATATTACTCTATCCACTAGTTAGGAGCCTTCAGGCTCAAACTCATTTGTTAGGACTAGCTTTGATTGCTCTTCTTTAGGTTCCATTTCCTCGTTGTGCGCCAAATATTCACATAGCCCTCTTCCTTGGATAGTCTTTCTAGGCTTGATCTCAATGTCGTATTCAAGGATCTTAGTGATCCAATTAGCCCTTTTTTGGTGATTTCTCCTTCCATGATGTATTCACGCACACTAGAATGCGTGACAAAAATAATCACCTTACTGCAAGATATAAGATGTCGAAACTTCTTGAGTCCCTTTAAAATTGTGAACACTTGCCTCTCGACGAAGGTGTAGTTTGTCTCACATTCCTTTAAGGTCGAGGAGTGAAATGCTATCAAATGTTCTCCCTTTCCTTCATTGTCCTTTTGAGTCAGAATAGTAGGGATGCTTGTCTTGCTATTGAATACATGCATTATAAAGTATTTCAACAGGTTTGGATTTACTAGTATAGGAGCTGAAGAAATAGCATCCTCAACCTTCTCAAAGGATTCTCTCACTTCTTTCGTCCATTTGAATAATTGATCCTTTTTCAGCATTAGGGTGATTGGTTTAATTATTCATACAAAATCAGAAATAATTTTTCTTACAAAGTTAACCTTCCCTAGAAAAGACTGGACTCCCTTTTTGTTGAGTAGTAGGGGAAGTTCCTTGATTTATTTTACCCTTTTAGAATCAATTGTGATTCCATTTTCAGACACTATATTTCCCAATAATTTTCCTTACGGTACTCTAAAGACACATTGTTTCAGGTTCAGGGATACCCCGAGGGTGATCCCACAATACTGGTTTACAATTTTTGGCCAAACTAGACACTGACTTGATTTTTTCTAACTAAATCTTCACTTTTAGACACCTATAGTAGATAAACCATGAGGAATTTGAAGATGATGCAAACTAGTGATTTGTTAAATTTTGTTTGTAGATTCTAAATATATTTTTTTCATTTTTTTTGGAATTAGATTGCATTTATTTTTCCATCTCCTTCAAAAACTAAGTTTTTTCAGTAAACACCATTTTTAAGGAGTGATGGTCATCATATAACATATAATTTTTTTTTCCATGAAAAATAAAATTATATTTTTAATTTAGATTAATAACTATCATATCTAGTGCTTCCAATTGGTTGTATAGTTGTTAATTGAATATTTTTTCCTTAATCAAGTTTTGAAGTCAAACAAATTACAATTCAAACATAGGCGGACTATATATTACATAACATTTTTTATATGTATCGAAATTCAATTTTATTTTGTTGTTGGATCAAGGAATTCAATATCTAGTGCAATCATATTTTTTAATTTTTTTCTTGATAATCTTATATTTTTCTACATGTGTAGAACAAAGAGCTTGATTTTTGGTGAAAATCCTATGTTTGATAAAAATAAGAAAACAAATACATAATAAAACCAAAAAATATTAAAATTATATTTGTTGGATGGATCATTCTGAGGACTACCATGATTATTTCAAATAAATTTTAAATGAATTCATTTGATCCCCCAAAGGGAAAATCAAAAGTGATTTTTTATTATCATTTTGATAACCTTGTAAAGGAGACTCCATTATAGGCATGGTTTGAAACTAACGGGGTTCTATCCAAGGGGGTTTGATCTAAGGTGGTTTGATCAAATCCTCTTTAATTGGAATCCTTATAATGGAACTTTTTAAGGCTTAAATCATTATATTTTCTAAATATATGTAATTTCAACAAAAATCAAAATCTCCCAAAAATTGAAAACCAACATTGTAGGATCACCCCGAAACTCTTGGAATTTTTTGAAAACCACCTCTAGATGATCAAAATGATTATTCTTAGACTTGGAGAATATAGTTACATCATCTAGATAGATGCGGATATTTTTTTTGATCAGCTCACTGAAAGCAATATCCATTGCCCATTGGAAAGTGGCTCCCCCATTTGAGAGGTTGAAAGGCATTTTAGCATATGCAACGGTTCCTCACTTGGTAGTGATTTTTTTCTTGTGTTGGTCCTCTTCTTTGACTTGGATCTGATTGTAACCCAAAAATCCATCTAACAGATAAAAAATCTCTAAACCTTCCATAGTCTATAAGATTGACTCCATGGAGGGTAGTGGGTAATGATCTTTTAGCGATGATTTGTTTAGGTCACAAAATTCAACACATAGATGAATGTATCCATTATTATTTTAGACAAAAACAAGGCTAGACACCCACGTACTTTGCTTGATTGGAAACATAACCTTGGACTAGATCAAATTTTTTAACTCTTGCAACATCAAGGCTTCAATCTTCAAATTTATGGGCCTCTGCTTTTGTCGGACAAGTTCAAAACCTTCTATTAGTTCAATAGTGTGATGGATGTTGTTGGGATAATATCCCATGAGGTTATTATAAGACTAGGCCATTACTCCTTCATACTTTTTGTAAAAGTGCATGAGTCTTTCCTTGTCACATTTCGAAACTTCTTTTTTGACCTTTAGTTTTCTTCCATCTCCGACCTCTAGATCGGCGTAGTCTACTTGGTCTACCACAAAATTTCTCCTATCATTCATCACATCATTATAGTCGAACAGATTCTTGAGAGTGACCAGCCCTTTCAAATAATTGTTGGACCTCAGCTGAATGATATGCCCTTCATGTGCTTCTTCAATATTTGGCTGCAATTGATCGGTATACTCTCTCGATTGTTGGATGAATGAGGTAATGTGTTCATCACTTTCAAACACTTTCTAGCTCTAACCATTATCTTGAATGGAGGGTCAGACAATTACTTACATAGAGTGTACATTCTTGATCATTTCAGATGTAGGATGAAATTGAGATCCTATCATTGCCATGCAATCCGGAGTTGAATTTTTCTCTCTAGGTACCTCTGGAACATGAAAACCCTCAAAATTGTTGATGAGCTACCATACCCTATGTCTATAAGATTGCATTCAAACATTCTTTGTAGTAGATATGTTGTGGACTTGATTGATTATAAGTTCAGAATATCCAAACACCATTATTTGCTTGACACCCATTCGTTTTGTGAGGCTTAGACCTTGCACAAGGTCTTCATATTCGACTTCATTATTTGAGCAAGAAAACTGGAAGTAGAAATACCTGAGAATATCTTCATTGGTTGGATATTTTAAATATATCCCAGCAATAGTGCCAGCCTTGCATCTTGCACCATCAAAGTGCAATGTCTACAGTCTTGAGGTTTTTTTGATTGTTGGTTCCTTTACTACCTTTGGGATTTCTTGATCCTCATCATAAATGATGTGGTTGCCCAATTCGGTAGCTTCATAGTTGATGAAAGGATCAACGTCTATGTATTCAATCAAGAGGACCTCTTCTTGATTGGTTCGATCTCCAGTTACATTTTCATCTTCGAGTAGCTTGATACCATAAGTTTCTTCTTTGGTGAAATAGGTATGAGTAGCTTCAAATTTGATCATGGATTCATCAACCATGTGTTTCAAATGTAGAGCTTTAGATATTATCTTCATTTTGACTCTATGCTTGGTCTTGAGGATCAGGTGTGACCAGTCTAAAGAAAGGTATCCTCCTATCTTTGAAGTGAATTCCTAGGATAGGCAGAGGCTGAACATGGGAGGGACATTCTATGATCATAGTGTCTTGAGGAACTGTGATGCTAGGGAAAGAGAATAAAGTCAAGGGTAGGTCTTTGATGACACCTACAGTCTCGACTTTGTTCCCATCCGGTTGCATAACCCCCCTTTTTAAGGGTTCATATATAAGTTCTAAGGCTTCATCTATCTACTTGGGCATGACCATGCTGCTAACATTAGAGTCAATCATGGAATTATGCAACAGTTTCTTCCCCATAATGATTGTTAAAAAAAAGGGCTTGGGTTTTAGTTTCCCTTCTTTGAATTTAGTAGAGGTCTCCTCTACAGTATTTGTGAGAACTTTGGCTAGAGGTGATGGTTCAAATTTTTTCTTTTTAGTGGTTTCTTTGTTAGTTGAACAACCATTTCTTCTTGGAGGTCTTTCTGTAGCAATGAATTTTACTCCCAAATAGCTAAGATATCCCAAAGGGATATGTTAGTAGAATATTTATTCAATTTTTCCACTACGTTGAATGGTGGTGGATTTCAAGGCTTCTGTTCTTTGGCCCTGGTTATAAAAATCTCCTTGCACAACTGCGACTGTGGAGAAATTTTGGAAGGACCAAGGGATTGGTCGGAGACACTTCTAGCCTGCAAAGTGACTGTTTCACCAGTGAATCTCCTCTTTGATCAAGTGTTCTAATTAGTCTGGATGTGGGGTCTCTGATGTGGATGCCTCATATGCAAACACCACTTCTTCTCCCTCTTGTCATGAGAAAAGGGAATGGCCAAGAGCTATTGTTGATGGTTAAAATGACACAAACAACATTAAAACAGAATATTGCTACTCTATTTCTCCTGAAAAAGAAAGACAACATGTAGTAACCTAACTCCCAAGGTCCTAGTAGTTGGTTCTCAACTGTCTGGTGTCACTCAATTGGTTCATGCAACTGTAATATTCAAGGAGCCTGTGTTGGTAAAAGATTCAAGCGGTGACTCATCTTATCAAATAGTTTTTGGTAAATCAATGGGTTTTTCAAACAAAAGAAAAAGATAGATTAAAGGGTAAAACCAGTAAGTATGAATCAAATTTTATCTATCATCCGGACATATATCTTCCAATAATGAATGTTCTTCCAATCAGATCAAGAAAACCATAAAATGACACAATCTATAGCGTAATCTATACCATTGCATACCTTTTAGGTGCTTAATTAACTTCATAATCACATGTCACAAATAATTCAAGGACTTTCAAAACAACACACATTCATTCATCATCAAGATTATAGATCAATAGATTTTAATAACTTCAATTCAATGACAATCTAACAAGATAATCTTTAAATCTGGTTTCTTCTAATGACTTTCATCACATAAGAAACTATCATGCTTTAGTACAATCACTGGCATTCAGATGGATTATAACTCATTAACCTTATCAAATAAAAATAACAACTCAATTCCAACTCCATATTGCGTAAACCTGTAAATTTTATTAACTGTAAAAGATCAAGAACAATATATCTCTATAAAAATCACTACAAAATTCTATCTCCTAGCATTAGGTAAGCCAATCCAAATCTCAAGCAGCCGACCTTTACAATATGATACCCCTTGGGTATTTATAGATATACAAAAAGTCTGAACTTCACTTCTATTTTAGGCTTTCCACCTGTTTAGGAACAACAACTTTCTTGGAAACTTAGATTGATTTGATCTTGAGTTCTTACATTAGACGTTCAGTTTAACTAAAAATAGAAGATAGAAGAAAAGGAAAGAAGTCATGCGCCCCCAAGACTATCAGTGTTGTATGCATGCAACATCCAAGGAAGAAGAACATCATGCATGCAAGATTTTTATGCATGTGAAGTCGGATCCGCAATGAACTCATCATAACTAGTGAAGACTTGCTGCAAAGTATCCATCTCTGGCCCATCAACCCAGTCATCTTCAAATTTGATCCGATCCAACTCGGCTGCAGCAAACTCCTTCATACTTTTCACCTTTGTCAATTCTCTTCCTGCAGCTTTTACTTCCTCTTTAACATCTATCAACCGATCCAACATTAACTCTTCTCCATCATCCTCTTTTTTCATGAGTCCTCTGAATCTTTCATCCCATTTTTCCTTTATTTTCTTAAAAGGCATGCCCTCTTTTGTAAATGCATTTATATCTACTATAATGGCAATGACTGCTTCTAACTCTTCCAATTGCTCAGTCAAATTATTAACAATCTCTTGAATTTCATCTCTATGCTTACACAAAAAGTCAGTTCTAAAGCGAAGTATACAAGAAGTGTTCTCCACAAAGTCTTTGTTATCTTCTTCAAGTATAGATTGTTCGAGAAGAGTAGTTAGAGGCAATTCACTTGCCTTTTTTAACTTTTGACTATACTCTTTATATTCTTCTACTTGTTTCTCCACTACCTCAATGTATTGATATATTTCTTTTACTAACCTTTCTGCCTACTTGTAAGCTTCAAAACCCTCTACCAAAACTTCACTCACTTCTCGGTTTACCTTGTTTACCCATCGGTCTACCATCTCCACCTTGCCTTTCACCTGTACCAAATCATCTACCTCCTTTTTGCTTAACAAAATAGGAGTCTCAATGGTTTTTATCTGTTGCGATCTTGGAGAAGAGACACTTTTCAAGAATGAATGTAGCTGATCTAATTGAGCTTTTAGCTCATCCTTCTTTTGTTTGTCTTTGATCATTCTTGACTTGGTCATTGAAGCCACCACATCAATCAAACTCATTTGCTGATTTCTAGTGGGTCTTCCCAAATTGACCATACTCAATTGATAGTCTATCAACTGCATGTCCCCTACCTCCTTTTCTGTCATTGGCATGGCACATTCAACAACAATTTCTCCTTTGTCTATGAGTTTGGTAGAATGTAAGATTTTAGCCTTCTTCTTAGGCTTTTCCTGCTCTATCCCCTTCATCATATCCTCCCAATTGAGAGGTTGTGGAGGTGTTCTTGACCTTTTCTGCAAGTCTAATTTCAACCATGTAGGAGCAGTTGGAGCAGTATTCATCATAGAGGAAGAAGGAGTAATAACTATAGAAGGTAGCTGTATACTCACTTGAGATTGGGATTCAACCCCTGCTTTCTCTTGTTGTTCTTGTAGTATATGCATTTGCACTAGTCTTTCAGCCTCTTCTCTATCCTACTGTTCTTGTATTTTCTTATCCTCTTCTTCTTTCCTCAACCTCTCTTCCAATTTCTCTTTTTCTAAGGCTTCTATCTTTTCTTTTTCCAACCTTTCCTCTTCTAATGTCTTAAGTCTCTCAGCTTCTGCTTCTTCCCATTGTTTCCTAATCAGCTCTTCGGCCTCTTTTCCTTTCCTTACCTTTTCTGCTTCCTCTGCAAGTTTCAACCTAGCAACCAGGATTTCCTTTTCCCTCCAGTTTCTTGCTTTCTCCTCCTCAAGATCATGGATCTTTTGTATCAACTCTAACTTATCATTTTCTGCTTTAACTTTAAGCTCCTATTCTCATTGCCTCCTTTGCTTCTCTGCTTCATCAGATACTGCCTCAATTTCAATTTTTTTTTATTGTAATTGTTGTTGGTGAAGTAAAGCATCAGCTTGTAACTTTGAATCCATTTCTTTTTGCTTCTCCGCTACAACCCTTGCATTAGAATCTCTTGTAGCATCTTCAAACATCTTCCATTGCTCCTCTTGTGTCAGAATCTGCTCAATAGTATGCTCTAGAGGCATGTTTTCTTGCAACTCCTTCTCTGACAAAGTTTCATCTGAATATGTCTCAATTTCTAGAACTTTTTCCTCCACTTCTTTTCCCTTAGCAGTTTCAGCCATGCTATAAAGTACTCCTTCCTGAACTTCTTTGCTCATTTTCCTTGTTAGTGGGGCTTGTGTGGATGATTCCCCCAATGTGGGCATAGAAACAACAGATCCCACTATAACATCTCCTTCTTGTGCCCCTTCTGGTGCTCCTTCTTCATCCTCTACCACTTCAAGTTCCATTTCTTCAACATTTGGAGGAAGGAATTCTAATGGCTCTTTGGAAGGTGTCTTTCTTTTAATTCTCTTGTATCCTTTTCCCTTCTTAAGGACTGGACCTTGAGGAGCTTGAGTTTTCATCATCATCCATTGCACACTTCTATCCAAGACTGTTCTTCCAATTTTCTTAATATCAATTGTTTCTTCCTCATTCCAGTCTATTGGATCTAAGCTTTTAGTGCCAATGTTCAAGGCTTCATATGAGGGATCCAATACAATTCCATCATCCACCAACGTGTTAGGAATATTTTCTTTAACACCCAACTCTGCCATAAGTACCACTGGCAATCTTTCATAGTTCTTCTTCCTTAATTCATACTCATCTTGCCGATCACACCAAAAGTCCTCTAACAAATTAAAATGTCTAGTGAACACTGAAGGTAATAAGACATACATTTTCTTCCTTGGATCAAAATACTTACGAGCTGTATACAATCCCAATTTCAATTGTATCAACTCATTACAAACTACCTTTTCTCCCTTCAAGTGTTGACAACTATATTACCCCAACTTCATGGGAAATTTATGACATCCAGTCTTGTGCTTAATCCCGAACCGAGCATTAACTCCAATGGCTTGATATACAAATTCCATTAACACCACCCTGTTACTGCCGCATCTTGGAAGTAAATGTGGATGACCTTCAAAACCAAATAACCCAAAGTATGTAAATTTGGGGTATTGGATGTACCAACTTCCCCATTCAACAATAAAAGCCATAGCTTCCGGACTCAACCTGTATCCTGCATCTCCACTTAATTGGTTGATAACCACATATAAAAATGCATCATTGACTCTTCTGAAGTGAGTCTCAGCAACCTGAAGAGATAATTGATCATAGTGCTCCCACACCTTCTTTTGTCCATCCAAGGCTCCCATTATGCCCACTCTGTTCAATCCTAGGAAAACACCCACTCTTGATGTTGCATAAACAATGTAAGAGGTCATAAAGAAACACTTGGTTTCTCTGATCCTGGTTAACTGATCATGTATGGCATCAGAAACAATCATTGACCAATCAAGCTATTGTTCTCCTTTCAAGATAGTCTGAATAAAAGGAAACATCCACTCCTTGAAGTAAAATGCATCCCTCTTTCCAAACACCCTAGACAACATTGCAATCAACCTTGCTATCTCTTCATAGAAATCTGCTCTCTTTGGCTGATCTGCAAGCTTGGTTAGAGATTTCTTTTCTGTCCTCAGCCATTTCTTGTTTAGATGAGATTTATTCATTCCCTTATACTTACTATATTTCTCCAAGGCCTCTTCCTCATTTAATTATACCAAGTTCTTTGGATCTAGAACATTAAATATAGTCTGAAATGCTTGAGGAGTGAGATTAATAATCACATTGTCTTGTGAATCCATACATAGTCTTGTAGCAGGATTGTAAGCACTAGCTACTATCATGATTAACTCTGGGCACTGGACAAATATAGGAAATAAAGTGATATGAGCTAACCTAGAGCTGACAATTCTTTCCGTAGTCAATGTAATATCCTTGTCAAACGCCTCTGAATACCATTCCTCAAAATTGTATTGACCTAGTATCAGTGATATCCGAACAATCTGATTCCACCTTGCTCATCTTCACAACCGGACTCCTGTGATTATACCTTAAGGTATAAGGCAGTTGTTCTGGCTTCACCTTCTTTATTTTTGGTGTTGTCTTTGATATTCTAGCCGGTTGATTCCTTCGAGCAGCCTCTCCTAATATTCCTGACATCTTTCAATTCTCCTGCAAAGCAAAGCTCTAATTAGATCTTTAGATATCATTATAAAACATGCTTTTAAAATATACCTGTTGCATATACATCGGAGTCAGAACCAGAAAGAAACTCAAAACAATCCCTTTTACAAAACTGTCGACTCGGAGCAAAAGTCGATACAGATACTTCACTTAATAATAATTGGGCTCAGGGTTGGAACCGAGATAGTGGTCAGAACCAGAATCGAAATGAAAAAGGAATTAGATTTTTCCTTAGATTTTTTCCAATTTTCATATCCGGTTTCAACTCCACCTCCGCTTTCGACTAGGTTATCATTACTCTTTCAAAGAAGACTTCCATTACCTTCGAAGCCAAAAATGAGATAGAAATGGAATTGATAACTTTAATATAACAAAATTCTTAAGTTCATAATCTATTCTGATCCCACCTCCACTTATGTTATCATATATTTTTAAGGAAACCTTTTAGAATTCGGAGTCGGAAACGGGATAAAAATGGAATCGATAACTTTCGTAAAAAAAAAATTTTAAGTTTATAATCGATTCCATTTCCGCCTTCGGCTATGTTAATCATGACATCATCAAATATTTTATTCATTTTTAGCACGACTTCATGATTAAAACCTAGGTTGCTTTAAAATAGAAAAGGAGCTTTAAAACTCTACCCTCATATGACCGTGAGGAACAATTGCATTTTAGGGCCATTATTTAAATCTTATTTAACTGTGATCATCAAGTGATACAAAACCCTAATCTAATAAACCCGAAAAAAACTAGGGCACGGGCTTAAACCTTGCCATTTTACCAAACCCAAACACACAACGAAACCCTAATTAAACAATGAATTAAATCTACCCTAACTCACTGTAAAAACTCTAACTTTACAAACACCATTAAAACCCTTAATCTAATCTAACCTACTGCAAGCTAAAAACAAGAACGACAGAATCACGATTAAGACGTGAAAGCAACAATATCTAAAAGTAGAAAGAAACAACATGAAAGTATGAGAAAACAAAGATTAAAGTAAAATAAACAAAACCAAACAAGAACCTACTCATTCAATCATATCGATGATCATAGATTTGCCTTAAAACAAAATGATTGAACATACGAGCAGATACAAAGCAAAACACAACAATCACGATTGCAAATAAACAATGAACAACAAAGATAAGAAACCTACCTCAAACACAAACAAACCTGAGCTAACTTTCTAAATCGATTCGCACACAATATCCCTTCTCTATCTCGATCAATTTGCTCAAACGAACTATGTTACTTCTCCTTCGCGCTCTTAGATCTTTAACAATAACAATAATGATCGACTTAACCCTTAATAAAGGTAAATATGTGAATTTCTACCTACACCGGCAACCACCATTAATGCATTAAAACGTAATAAAGGTAGAGTCGGAACTGTAAGAGAACGAACACTCGTCTGCAATGCAACTTCAGTCAAAAAGTCAACGACAAAAAGTGGTGGGGGCGGAACTAAAATGGAAACGGAATCTCAAATTTGTAAAATTCCCAAACTTAATTCCCATTCCGGGTCCGCCAACTAAAAATAAAACAAAAGCAAAAACAAAAATTAAAGAAAAAGACCGAACTAAAAAAACAACACACAAAGATCGAGACTAAAAATAAAAATAGTAGAGGCGGGATCAGAATACATTGTGATTTTGCAAATTTGATAACAATCATCCTAATACCCACTCCAGCTCCGCTTCCGCTAAAGACAAAAACAAAGGCAAAGAAAAGACTGTTGGGATAGAACCAAAAACAAGCCTCAAAAGAACTTTCAGAACCTGATTCAATTCCGGTTCCGATTCCGATAGACTAAAAAAAAACAAAATAAAAGATAAAGAACTCAAAGGGGGACCCATTTTGACCAAGGCAAAAGATGGGGTGGTTATGCAAGGCATAATAGCTATGTCATTTTCTTGTTCCAAGGATATTCCTTGTATTTGCATGGTAAGCACCACATTTTCCATTTGTGGGGAGGCATATGCATAACCTCTTGAACTTGGAGCCAAACCTTGGTTGCACTATTCTGTAATCTTCTACTATAAATTTCCACACAAAATTTTTTGAGGCATATGCACATCACTGTAGGGGAAGGACCAGGGATTGATATCTTTAGTGAGGTTGTTCTCCCATGCACTCAACTCTCTACTTGTATTTGGTTGAGCAGCTCCCAATGGAGTAGGAACTGGCACTATTTGGTTACTCATCTAATCCTGTAGAATTGTGTGTGTGCCTCCTTAATATTGGTTCTATTGGTATGCAAACCTTCCACCTTGATAATTTTGGTAAGCTAGTTTTGGAGGAGTGGCTTGATTGTTCTTGATAGTAGTTACTTCATTTTCTAGGTTCCACAACATTTATTTTATGTCGCTCATCTCATCCTTTGAAGAGATGGATGTAGAGGCAACATTTTGTGGTGCACTCAGATATGTGTATATAGACTAGGAAGGAGTGGGTGTGCGGATAGATGACATCTCCTGGGCGAGAACTGATATTTCTAGAAATATAGGCATGACGGGTAGAGGTGGAAACTTCTCGATGTTGATTAGATTGTTCTCCACCTTGACTGCTACGTTGTATGGTTCCATCGAGAGACTGGATCATCATCCTGGTATCAGCATTGATGCATTTCAAGTAGAACATGAATGCCAACTCAGTCGGTGATCAAATAACAATCTATATCCTTTTCCAAGTTCTATGGAACCAAGCATTAAAGTCAATCATAGCCTCATATGGGGCCGACCACTTTATTGTTGCTAGTTGATGGTATAGAGAAGACCTGTCTCCATCATTTGAGAATATTTCATAGAAAGGATCTCTTAGCTGATCCAAGTTACCGATGGTGTTAGGCAACAAAGTGTGGTACTAGTCTAATGATATCCCTTTGAAAGAGGTTGCAAGAAACATTAGTACTCTATTATGATCTGTAACTCCATGCACTAAACACATGTTCACCACATCTTGCAAATTTTTGGATGGTGTTCTTGAGCCATCCCCAATAAATTTAGGTATATATTTTAGAGCAGAGATCAGGATAGGGGTCCAAACAACAGGTGGAACTAGTACTACAAGGGGACTTCTGGTATACCAAGCCACATAATTTCTATTTGCAACTTGCAATAGGGTTGGTGGATGGATCAAAACATTCAGTGGATGAGTTTGGGTTCGTGTTGTTACTAGCAGACGCACTAAAAAACCTGGATTATTTACTATTTGAGACCTACTAACAGGCTGATGACTCATACACCCTTTTTTGATTTAGGTACATTTAAGTTGTCCCACTGGGCGTGCTAGAAAAAAGAAACTATTGATGCCAAAAATTGACAATGTAAAAACCTTTATGAGAAACTCAATTATAGGGGGGGCCTATTGTGCTAAATTGAGTGACCTCTAAGTTTTTAAACAAGTCATCTTCTTCTACAACTTGGGGGGTTGAGAAGGGTAGAAAGAAACAAATATTAAAATAAATCTAATCTAAGGTGATGCACCAAGAATTAGATATGGGCATGATAAACCTATCTATGAGATATGATTTAAGGGTCATTCAACAATCTGCTATGTCCCAAAACGACATAAATCAAAATGAAAATCTGAACTTATTCAATGACATAAAATAACTTCCATACATATATTGTAAAGAAGAGTTGAAGACATAGTCTTAATCAACCAGGTTATATTGAAAATGTAGAATTCTATGAATAAATTACTCAATACAACAATGACACAGTAAACAACTTTATCAAATAGTTAAGAAATAGAAAGGCCGAACAATGGCACAGTTTGCAAATCATATGTAATCATCTAAAATAATACAAAGGCCTCTAGTGTCTTTCCACAAATTTCTCTGAAAGAAGAAGCATAATTTATAGGGAAATATTTCACCACTTGGTGGACCAATAACATAAAATATTCTTCAATGATGCACACATCAATAATTTCCCTCAGTCGTTAGCAGATGTGGCAACAAAAGAAGACTCGATCCATGCACGTATTCATCCTCAGAACAAAAACATCCACTGTGAATGATGATAGTGGTCCTAGCATAGAATCAACAATTCTCTAGCGGACATGTGTTGCCTAGCTACAAAGTCCATTAGAAGGCCTGGCAACTCTAGTGAAACTATTGCTTTCTCCCTACTCTTGCATGATGAAACGCTCATAAGATCCACGTGGGAGCGGATCGGGGTCCACGGTTAGTTCTTTCCTCCCTATGATGAAAACCAACATGGTGAAGACATTTGGAGGCATACTTTATAAATGGTGCTACTGGTGGGGGTCACCAAGAAAATTATTTAGACCGATGCTATGTGGCATGCGATTAGGGCTTGATAGGGAAGCAAAGGGAAGAAACCATGAGGTGTGCATGATGCCAAGATGTGGAGGCATGGTGAGAGTCGATTGAAAAGTGAAGGAATAATTCCTTGCAAAGAGTGCTTGGTGGGCATGTGGCAGTAGTCTGACGAAGGTTTTGTGAAAGGAGCCCAATGATGTTCAACAAATGGGGCATAGGAACTTAGCAAAATAAAACAGTACACGAAGGAAGCCTGGGGAAATTCATATACACACCCACCAAGGCAGACCCTCTAAAGGTACACAAAAGTGAGCAAGTACATTTGTAGTTCGATCAATCTATGTTTGTGTGAATAAAGAGAGAACACACGTGATTCCTTTTCCTCACACTCACAAGATCTGTTCAATTTTAGAAACCCAAATTTGAAATTTGGAGGCAATCTTTTAAAAAACCTAATATCACAACAATGCTTTTGATTCTCAAGATTTTCGTGAAGCGTGAGAGAAGTGCATAAGAATTTGGAATGAAAATATTTTGTAGAAAAGAATACAAAACACAAAGTAAGCGCAAGTTATTTTTAATCTTCGAAAGCAATAAATGGATTCTTTTTGTAGCAGAAAATTTGAGTGTGAAAGTTGTTGCTCCATTTTTAACACAAATTGAAATGCTAGTAAGTTTCTAAGGTTCTTTTTAACCAACTTTGAGAAAAATGAAAGCTTTTTCATTTTCTTTTTAAAACCAAAACAAAATTGTAGTTTCGTCCTAAAAATAAAGGTACCAATGTCCAAAGACGGGAAAAATATCCCCAAAGTGTTAATAAACACCTTTTTATAATTTTGAAAAAAAGATGCCACAGAGATTCTTCCTTGTTTTTTCTCCTTCTTTATCCCCAAAAAATTGCAATCAATGTGCAAAATGTTAGATGAGATCAAGAAAAAAGAAGATATGAGGGTTAGATAAATGATTAAGCATAGAAGCCCTAAAACATAGACCAAGTTTCATTGTGATTTGACATTAGGTGAAAATTTGAAAATTTTAACTCTATCAAAGTTACAAAACACCTAGACCATTGCATAGCTTATGAAATTCTACCACATTTCAAAAAAAAATCTTTCAAAAAGACCTTCGTATGACAAACATATGGTCATTTTAAGATTGACAATAAAAGTGCTAAATAGAGAGCATATGTGCTAAAACAGAGATCATATGCACTAAAACTCAGGTTAGATGCACTAAACTTAAACCATATATGCTAAAACTCAAACGAGATGTGCTAAAATATCTTGTATATGCATTGAAACAAGAGGTAAATAAGTTGGAAGATGTCATGTATGCACTATAACAGAGCCTATATGTGCCAACAGTCACCACCTATGGGTTGAAAGAAGCCACACATGTGTTACATCAAGATTCATGACCAAACCTATTCACAAAAACTTTCTAGAAAATGTTAAAAATGGGGCTAGGCCCCACTGTGGGTGCCAAAAATGTGAGCACAAAACCTACACAACCTAACAATTGATCAACAAAACAATGCCAAATATGTTAGAACATAAAATCTAATGTTCCCTATGAAATTTTTGGAGAAACAAAGTTAAAAACATGAAAATAAAGAAAAAACACAACACGAAGTCAACTAAGCTAACCAAATGTTAATCCCATAGGGGGATTGGTGCTTCTCTTGATGTGGAAAGAAGCCCTTTCCCAATCCCTTGATAGGCTTTGATGAAGTAGTGATGAATAAAGTATAAAATTGTCTATAATCTAGCTAATTACTTGCTAAAATGGGTGCAAAAGATGAAATACTATGAACTGGCTATAGTGATTATTCTCTTAGTTGATGGATCCATATTGTGAGAATAAGGCCTCCATTTATATAAGCCAAGGATTGAAGAATGAAGAAGATTGATGGGTATGGGATTAAAGAATAGACCAATAACATAATGCCACTTGTCAACATGCTAATGAATCTTGGAGGATATATGCTCACACATGTGTGAGCACATCTTGGGAGATGGGAAAGTGGCTTGTGTAAGAGCCATTAAAATCCAAGGTGGCTTGTGTAAGAAGAGGTGTAAGAGGCATTAAATGCCAAGGTGGCTCAAGAAAGAGGACAAAAGTCCTTTGGGAGGGAAAAGTCAAATGGGTGGAATACTCCAAGAATATGCCATGTTTGAATGAAAATAAGACGACTTAATAAATAAAATAAATTGGTTTACATGTGCAACTTGCAAAAGCTATATGAATGCAAGATTAGTGTTAGGAGTTAATTTTAGGATTAATTAACTTAGATGAAGTTAGTTGATTTGACATTTGATTTAGATATTTGAGTTTATTTAAATCAATTGGGAGAATATTTGAGATATTAGTAATTTAATTAAATAAAATGATTTATTCAATTAAAAGAGATGACATTAACATTCAATTAAATAAAGTTGATTTATTTAATTAAAAGAAGACATTAAGATTTAATTAAATAAAGTTGATTTATTTAATTAAAAGAGGAACATTAAGACTTAATTAAGTAAAGTTGATTTGTTTAATTAAAAGAGGCAAATGATGAAATAATCTGATAAGGTTCATTATCTGATTTTAAGAGGAATTTTGATGAATTTAATTAAATAAAGATTATTCAATTAAATGGTTGGTAAATAAATGATTAAAGAAGAATTCGTGTTATTGAATCAAGATCGAGTGTATGATATCAATCGAGATATTTCAAGTGTCTATAGTTTGAATTTAAATTTTTGCAAGTATTGTGTTTATGGGAAGCAATCTAGATAAAATTTTAAAGAAATACATCATATAAGTAAGGGTATTCTAGATTACATTCATTCTAGTGTTTCAGGGTGTTTTAAATTAAACCCCAAATCTAAGAAATATATCTTTGTTGGTTATGGTGATGGAATTCAGGGATGTAGATTGTGGGATCCTACTACTCACAAAATCATCATTAGCATACATTTTTTTTTGAATCTCCTCTCATAAAATCAGACATAGTAGAAGTTAAAAATCTACAGGAGTTAGATGTTAAAACAATGTTTCTACATAGAGATTTGGATGAAGAGATATATATGGAACAACCAAAAGGGTTTGTTCAAGATCACAATAGGAAATTTATTTGAAAACTCAAGAAGCCATTGTATGGCCTGAAGTAGTCTCCCAAGAAATAGTACAAGAAGTTCGATTTCTTCATAGTGAGCCAAAATTTTACAAGGAGTGAGTATGACTATTGTGTTTACTTTAAAACTTTGAAAAATGATTTATTCATTATCTTGGTTGTATATGTTGACGATATGCTTGTAGCAAGCAAAACCATAGTTGAGATCAATGGATTGAAGGCTCATATGGCTAGCACATTTGTTATGAAGGATCTACGAGCAACAAAACAAATTTTGGACATGAAAATACATAAAGACAAGGAACATGGTAAGTGTGATGTTAGAATATGTGAACTAATTAAAATATAAACTAACACACCAATGAGACATTAGATTGAAAGAAACTACTTAAAAAGATAAAAAAAATTCTATATAACAACAACTTCTTTAAATTCATCCCATTGTCCTCTATCTCCAAGGATTTGATTAAATTTACTGGCTCTCAGTTGTGTAAGCAACGACTTGTTGAAATGACAACTTAGGAGAATGAGATTGATTGAAAATGCATGTGCATTGCTAATGATTTAAGCTATGAAATTGAACTTGAAATGTTATGATATTGTTAAAATTCTGATATGTTGATTCAGATGCAACTATAGTAACTGCGTATGCAATCTACTTACAAGAAGGTTGTATTTATAGATTTTTCGGAGGAATGAATCTAGTTAGCGGAGATCAATGGTTGAAATTTAAACCTGTCAAGATGAACGGTGAGAGATTAAGAATTTGAGAGAAAGGTGGAAGGTTGAGAGGAAAGTGGAAGAAAGTTTTCAACCCACAAAACCATCCTCATTCAAAAATGGAGACAAACATGGCATTTATCTTTTCATTTATGAAAATTGGTTGAAAGTTGAGGATAATTGCTAATTAAATAAATAAATTTATTTAATTTCTTGTGACAATGAATTTAGAAGCTTCCATAATTAAATAATTAATATTTAATTATGTGTAAGAAGTGAACGATAAGTAATTAAATATTTTACAATATTTAATTAAGTGGGGTGTAAAAGATAAGTAAACATATAATATTTAAATGTGAGATGAAGGATGAATATTCCATTGTTTGAATTTAAATCTTCAAACTTAGAAATAAAATGATAATCAAATAAATAAATTATGAAATTTAATTAATTTAATTAAGAGGAAAATAACAATAATTAAATAAACTTATTTATTTAATTAAACTAGAAGAATTGAAAAAATGAACAATATAAATAAATAATTAAATTTATTTATATGTAGATGACTTTAAAATATTAATTAAATAATTCATATTTAATTAAATAACAGGTTTGATTAACCGTGACTATTTTTAGATGTGTACAGTAAGCTTTGGTTATCACAACAAAAGTATGTGGAGAATATCCTCATAAGATTTGGTATGAAGAATGTGAAACCAATAAATATTCCTTTAGCTTCTCATTTTAAGATTTCTTCAAGTTAATGTCCTACTAATAAATAAGAAAAGGGTTATATGTCTTGTGTACCGTATACTAATGGAATAGGAACTTTAATCTATGTGGTGGTATGTACAATATCAGATATTTCACATGCAATTTGCTTTATCAATAGATACATGTAAATTTCAGGTAAAGAGCATTGGACAATAGTGAAATGGGTTCTTTTGTATCTTAGAGGTACAAGTGATTATTGTATCACCTTTGATGGTAGTAGTGATTCAATTTATGGTTATGCTGATTCAAATTTTGCAAGTGATTTGGACAAAAGGAGAACTACATCATGTTACATCTTTACTCTTACAGGAGGACCCATTTGTTGGATTTTAAAGCTTCAAGAAATAGTTTCTTTATCCACTATTGAGGTAGAGTATATGGTTGTCTTGTTGCAAAGAGGAAATTTGGTTGAAAGGTATTTTGGGTGACTTTGGAAAAGTGCTTGAGACAAAGTGATTGTATTTTGTAATAGTCAAAGTGCTATGCATATTGTAGACATCCAAATTTGATCACTTCCATATGATCAAAATCGTCTATCATACTCATCTATTTCATTAATAGTGATTAAATAATTTATTTAATCATTATTTCATTTTCTACTTGAGGTTCCTAAAGTATGTAATTAAATAAATTAAGTACTTTACCTTACACCTTTTCTTCCATAAATTAAATAAATATGACAATTTGTTTAATTTAGTCATTTAACCCATTCAAATTAAAATCAATTTTTAATTCTCCTTTTTCTCTCTCCTTGTCACATTCTCCATAACCCTCTTTAAATCCAGATTAAATTAATTAATTTGTGATTAAGATGTGCACCACTTAATCTTGATTAAGTGTCACATCCTCCATAATCTCTCATTAATTATCCTAATCTTGTGTTTGCACAACCTTAATAAGAATCATTAGCCACATTTGGGTTACCTTTTCTGGTCAACCTTCCCACTTACCCTTTTTAGCTTGGACTCCCTTCCCCATGTGAATTTTTAATTCACATTTATTTAACCAAGGGGTAAGTGCACCAAGATGGTTCCCAAAAATAGGACTTAAGTGGACAACTTTTTCTTGAAATCGGGAAATACTGACCTTGGATGTGAAATTGAGGATACTTAGACTCAAAATTTTGAGATGGAACAAAAAGAAGGATTCAAGTGCTCCAAGTCTGCTTTCTAACTACTAATTTATTTTGAAAATGATTGAGATTATGGGGTTCAAACGAGGGACATACACAAATTGGTGTTGTTTTTGTCAGAAAAACATAACATAGCAACTCTTGTACGACCCTCGTACGGTGAACTTTTTTTTAGTATTTTTAAAATCGCAATGATCAGAAGTTAGCTAATAGTATGTAGTTGATGCACGATTTTTCTGATAATTTTTTATGAATATTTGATTTTTTACTAATTTGCGAAGTGGACATATCCTGAAAATAGAATTTTGGCCGTGCTACCCCTACAAATTTTGGAAACTAATCGATTTGTTTTTTTTTTTAATTTTTTAATTTTGTAGAATGGAGTCTAGTTTCTAAAAATGTAATTTATTTGAAAAATTGATGAATGGTTAATTTATAACAAAAAAAATACCAAACACTACTTTTTGGCAAAAAAAAGACATACAGATAAAATAAATTATGGATGAAAGACTTAACATTTTCAGAACGTGAAAAAAATTACATCATTGGATAGCTAAGAGATAACCCAACATTACCCATGTGCTGGACTTTTTTGATATTGAACCACGTGCAATCTTGACGGTGAGCACGAACTCGATTATAAGAAATATGGTGGATTTCTTAAAAACACGTCTCTAGTCATTGGGAATGCCCTCCAAACCTTTGGGTTGGAATTCCAAGGCAATACCAAGCTTAAAGTTTGGTAATTCTCAAAGCAAGATATAACGCGAGCGCGTTATAACGCGCTCTCGTTATAATGCGCTCGCATTATTTCTCACTTTACATGGTTTTTGCTTCTACGGGGAACATGTCTACTAACCCATAATGCGAGGGCGTTATAACGCGCTCGCGTTATTTCTTACTTTTTGTTAAATGCTAATATATTTATGTATGCTGATATATTTTTATGTACATGTATGTATGTATGCTTGCATGGATGTAAGATTATATGTACAAATGTATTATGCTTGTATGTATGCATTTATGTATGTCTTTAGACGAAGGGAGAATTTAGAGAGAGTCTAGAGAGATGGAGAGGGGGTCGAAGTGAGAGTTTAAGAGAGAGGGAGTGGGAGAGAAGGGGTTGGATTGAGGGGGACTTAGCTAGGTAGGGTGGGAGGGATAGAGGGAGGGAGAGAGAGAGGGGGGGGTGGGAGGGATAGAGGGAGGGAGAGAGAGAGAGGGGGGGTCAGAGAGAGAGAATTGATGGAGAGGGAGAGAGAGAGAGGGGGGTGGGAGAGAGAGAATTGAGGGAGAGGGAGAGAGAGAGAGATAGAGAGAGAGAGAGAGAGAGAGAGAGAGAGAGAGAGAGAGAGAGAGAGAGAGAGGTTTATGTAGGTAGGGTGCGAAAGGGAGAGACTTGAGAGTGTGAGGGGGTGAGAGGGAGAGACTTGAGAGATAGGTAGTGAGAGGGAGTGTGAGAGAGAGGGAGTGAGAGAGGGTGGTAGGGATTGATTGAATGAGAGGTACGCAGAAAGAGGGAGACGGTAGATAGAGACAATTAGAGAGGGTGGGAGGGAGGGAGGGAGGGAGAGGTGAGATGTATAGATAGAGAGAAAGTGATAGGGGTTGAGGGATTAGGATGGAGGACCTATAGGGTTGATGGTTTCTAGGGTAGTAGGGTTTAAGGTTTGAGGGTTGATGGAATAGGTTTGATGGTAGAGGGTATTTGGTTGAGGGTATAGGGTAGAAGGTTTTAGGTTTAAGCATTTAGGGTTGAAGGGTTTGGGGTTAAGGGTTTAGGGTTAAGGGTTTACTTGGTTGAGGGTAGAGGGTTTAGGGTATAGTTTTGAGGGTATATGGTTGAAGGATTAGGTTCAGGGTCCAATGTAAGGGGTAGAGGGTTTAGGGTTTAAGGATTGAGGGTTGAGGGTTGAGTGTTTAATGTATAGGGTAAAGGGTAGAGGGTTTAAGGGTTGAGGATTGAAGATTGAGGGTTTAAGGTATAAGGTCAAGGGATTAGGGTTGAGGGTCCAATATATAGGGTAGAGGTTATAGGGGTTGAGAGATTAAGGGTTGAGAGATTAAGGTTTAGGGTAGAGAGTATTGGGTTGATGGTAGAGGTTAGAGGGTAGAGGGTAAAGGGTTTAACAGTTTAGGGTTCAAGGGGTTAGGGTTGAGGGTTGAGGTTTTAGGGTTGAGTGTTTAAGGGTTTAAGAGTTGAGGGGTCAAGAGGGTTGAGGGATTAGGGTAGAGAGTTTACTAAGTGGGTTTGAGGGTTGGGGGATTAGGGTTGAGGGTAGAGGGTATAGGATTGGTGGTAGAGGGTAGAGGGTTTATGGGTTAGGGTTTAAGGGTTTAGGGTTTAGGGATGAGGGATTAATAGGTTATGGAGTAGAGGTTATAGGAGTTGAGGGATTAGGGTTTAAGGGTTGAGGGTTGAGGGATTCAGAGGGTATAGGGGTTGAGGGATTAAAGTTTAAGGGTTGAGGGTTGAGGGTTGAGGGATTAATAGGGTATAGGGGTTGAGGGATTAGGCTTTAATGGCTGAGGGTTGAGTGTTCAAGGATTAAGAGGGTATAGGGGTTGAGGGATTAGGTTTTAAGGGTATAGGGGTTGAGGGATTAGGGTTTAAGGGTTGAGGGTTGAGGGTTGAGGGATTAAGAAGGTATAGGGGTTGAGGTATTAGGGTTTAAGGGTTGAGGGATTAGGGTTTAGGGGTTGAGGGTTGAGGGGTTAAGAGGGTATAGTGGTTGAGGGATTAGGGTTTAAGGGTTGAGATTTGAGGGTTCAAGGATTAAGAGGGTATAGGGATTGAGGGATTAGGGTTTAAGGGTTGAAGGATTAGGGTTTGAGGGTTCAAGGATTAAGAGGGTATAGGGGTTGAGGGATTAGGGTTTAAGCGTTGACGGTTGAAGGTTGAGGGTTGATGGATTATGAGGGTATAGGGGTTGAGGGATTATGGTTTAAGGGTTTAGGGATTAGGGTTTAAGGGTTGAGGGATTAAGAGGGTATAGGAGTTGAGGGAATAGGGTTTAAGGGTTGAGGGTTGAGGGATTAATAGGGTTGAGGGATTAAGAGGGTATAGGGATTGTGGGATTAGGGTTTAAGGGTTGAGAATTGAGGGTTGAGAGATTAAGAGGGTATAGGGGTTGAGGGATTAGGGTTTAAGGGTCGAGGGTTGAGGGATTAGGGTTTAAGGGTTGAGGGATTAGGGTTTAAGGGTTGAGTGATTAAGAGGGTACAGGAGTTGAGGGATTAGGGTTTAAGGATCGAGGGATTAGGGTTTAAGGGTTCAAGATTGAGGGTTGAGGGATTAAGAGGGTATAGGGGTTGAGGGATTAGGGTTTAAGGGTTGAGGGATTAGGGTTTAAGGGTTGAGGGATTAAGAGGGTA